>VDFB02193867.1:462966493-463072397 GCA_007258455.2 Sequoia sempervirens
GCAACACTATATCTTTACTTTCTTTTTGTTTTTTCTTTGCATTTTCTCTGCACTCTTTTTCTTTCTTGTAAAATTAAAAAAAATATCATATCATGTCTTATATACATAAAGCTCTTGCCTATAATATACTACTTAGTCAATTTACAACTTTCCTGTTTATCAAACCAAGACGTGATAAATATTCATTATTCTTGGCCACACGTTCTTCACGAAAGTGCTCACAATCTATCACTGGAATTTCAGCATTATGATCACTATCATCTAATTTGCGCCTCAAATTATTTTTCCTCATTTCCTAATATCCAAAAAAATAATAATGTATAAATTAGCAACTTGATACAAAGATAATTAACCATAACAAAAATTTCATAAATACAAGTTTATGAGGTCTTAGTTTTAATGAACAATCATTGAAAAACGTAGGAAGTCTAAAGCACTGCAAACAACAATAGTCATTAGATGTTGTGGGTATTTCAATCAATGGATATTAAATAATGGTTCCCTACAGAAATTCCAGTTGCATAAAAATCTTAGCAATGTATTTGAATCAATCCATCAAATCTTGGGATTGGAATAAGGAGTCCTTCACATTGGATGTGGATTCACCATTAGGTCAGCGATATATTTGGTGTTCCTGGTCTTTTGGTTTCATTCCTCTGTTCTTTTGTTTAATATACAATCTGATCTTTGTGGGCAATGAGCAGTTATATCTAAGTCTCTGTGGGATGAATGGGCTTAGAGTGAGGCAGATGCCCAGAATTTGTTTACATCGACACCTCCTTCATCTGAAGTAGCAGAGCTCACAAACACTTGGGATATCTACAAATTGCAAATCTCATTATCAAATATTATCCTAACTATGAATTGGCATTTTCTGGATTTGATATAGCTCCATAGCTTGATTCCATTACTCTGCTACTCAGCTTGCTTGAGATAACTATTTGTCAAGTGATCTGATCCAATTTGTCCAAGAAGTCTGAAACTCCATAGTCATTTGGGTTCATCAAGTTGAAGATATATGTGATAGTTTAAACATCTAAGGATTAAAGATATTTCATCAGAAGATTTCTATTCATTATTTTTTACATTATTCTACTCCAAGTTCCACGAACTGTAAGTTTACAAAAAGAGAATACACTCTTCTTTCAAAGACAAGAAAAACTGTGTTGGACAATATGCAGCTCCACGAGAATTACAAATATTTGCAGTGCCCAAAAAATATATCAACTAATACAACATAAATTTCGTGCAACTCAACACTTCACTGCTGCAAACCAACGAACAAATCTTTCTCAAAAAACTATTTATGATATTTTTCACTACTGACACTTTTCCTAGATAATCCCTCCATCCTCTGGCACACAAAAAAGTATTTATCAATAGTCCATGCAGGTCTGTATACTAGTGAGAAATGGAGAAAAGAACATTATTGGTAGCTTTAAATTTTCACTACAACATTAGTATAATCTGTGATACAGTGAATAGATATTTCCAGGTAAAAACATTTGTGGAAACTATTGAATGATAATTATAGCATGGAAGGCCTTCAAACGGATGTCATATATTTAGACGTAAGAAACAAGGACAAACGAAATGCAAAAATGAAAAATTCACATGGGTTTTAGTCATTTTTTCTACAGATGAGTCCACACCCAAAACATGTAAGTCAAGGGTCAAGTTTCTGATGAGTTTCAATAAAAAGAAATCACAAGTTTCAGACAATTACTTGGCCAGGACTTGTGTGTGAGTTGTGTCAACTCATTGCATTTTATCAGGCCAAGTCTGCCAAGTTTTCAAAGAGGTTAGGAGAATATTAATATATTATATATCAAATCTTGAACCTTACAATAACAAAAGAAAATTTTCACTTGACTTAACATGAGAATCTGGCTCTTTCCATTCAGAAGCAGCCTCACAGTACCTGCACAAAATATGTTAAAATAGTACAAGCATTATAACAGTCATAGCAGTGAGTCAAAGTACAGTGGTCAAGGACTGTTATAACATCCTGTCATGATAGTGGAAGCAATGATCCAGAGGAGCTTTCAAGAAAAGATCATTGTCAAAGTAAAGCAATGATGGTATACATATTCATATTGCATCCTCATTTTTATATGAAAACAAATTCATATTGCATTCATATAGCAACTTTTTTTGACATTAATGCTTTGAAACAGGTATTAGTCTAAAGGTCCATGTCCTTAAAACATAAAACAGTCTTAAAAGAACATAAAAATCTTAAATAAAAGGTCATAAAATGGGGCTCACCAATAATCATCTGCATTGCCAGCAAGATCAGAATCCTAATCACTGTGTCTGCATCTACTTGATTTTCTTCCTCATCCTCATTTGTGACATGCAATACATTCTCTCTTCCAATTTCTTCATTGGTAATCAAAATCTCTTCTTCAAACAGTCCCTCATTGTCTTCATCCACTTCTTCAAATGTTTCTTGTAAATTAACATATTGCCCATCAAGCATTACATCAACAACTTCCATGAATTTCTGTTTCGAACGAGACTCTGTTTGAATGACATATGACCAACCTGGGCTTCTTACATCATCAATTATAAAATATTGGTTAATTTGAAGAGGGGAAACATACGGCTCATTTGTCTCTGAAAAAAATTGTCGTGTATTTGCACGTACAAATCCATACTCATCAAATTGCACTGCAGATGGTTAGATCCACTTACATTTTAATAATATAGGACTATTTTCACCAAATTCCACTTGAATAATTTCTTGGATGAATCCAACATAAAATTTCTTCTCAATTTCATGAAGAAATTTAGCACTAACAACACAATCACAATTTTTCTTTCCTTTGTCTTTTTCTTCCACTCTTAAATGACTACCATAAGCCCACATTCCACTAAAATGCATAGCCCATAAATGTGGAGGTTGTGAAAGCTCACTTTCCTCTGTTGTTATATCTTGACCTTCTTCTTTTGCATCACTGATTGCATTAGCAATCCATTCTTCAAATTTTGGAAAAAAATCACCTCTAATCAAATCATGACATCTACGCTTTTGAGGTTGATGTTGCATCCAAGCTTGATTCTCTTCTTCATTTTTTTACATAGAATAATGATGTACAAATAGTAAGATTAATAACATAAATGTGTAAATGCAATTGAGTAAATAAATTATTGTGTAATTTTTTTTACCTACGCCACTTATCGAACGAAGATGTGTTTTGAAGAATAAAGGCATGTATTGCACTTCTTTCTTGATATGATAGCTTGAAGCAACATCCATTGCCTTCTAATACTTCACCTGCAACTCTCTCATCTTCATCATCATCCCATACACGTCGATTGACATTTTTAAAATCCTTCATATATTATGTGCAAAATCCCATGGCCTCTTGCATTGAATATCCCTCAGACATGCTGCCTTCTAGTTTTGCCCTAGTATGAACAAATTTTTTCAAAACCTTCATATATTGTTCTATAGGATACATCCATCTCGTTCTTACTGGGCCACAATGCTCTAGTTCATATTGTAGATGTATCAAAAGATGCATAGAAATGTTAAAGATTGTTGATGGAATTTCTCGTTCCAAGAGACAAATGACTTCAACAACCTCCTCCCTCAAACTATCAAAGTTCGAAGGATATAATACATGTAAGCTCATTCTCTTTAATATTAGGCCCAACCTTATAATTGCCAATCTTGGCCCCTTTGCCAAACTTAATATATTTACCACAATAGGTAAAATATTCTCTATTATGACATGATAGTCATGGGTCTTGAGGCCTCTTAAGCTATTAATGTCAGTTTGGCTTTTGATGCTGCTACTTACATATCCAGTGGGGAAGTGAGTTTGAGACATCAATTGTAAGAATTGTGCACGTTGTTCCTTTGTCCAGACATAAGCACTAGGTTTTTTATATTTTTCATTATCATATTTTTCAACCCAAAGATTTCGGCGAATCTTTATTTCACCGGAGATCTTCATGTGATGAAATAGTATCAAGAGCACCAAAAAGAGTTTCTATAATAGCATAAGCTATATTTTTCTCAATATGCATAAAGTCAACAGTATGCCTAATGGCTATATCCTTAAAGTATGGCAACTTATACAATATGCACAACCGTTTTACACCACTTTCATTACATGGATCATATCTACTGCCAGTAATCCCATCATTTTCAATAAATGCCATTCTTTGTTTTCCATTCTCAACAATGTAATCACCTGTTATTAGCAATGGGCGCTTCCACGATTCTTCTTGACCATTTAAACGTGTTTTATCCAGGTAGTGGACGATCCAGCTTTTAAAATTGACGATGTCCCACCAATAAATGCACCCACAAACTTCTTAGGAGTGCCTCACAAAATCCTTAAAAGTTACCAAACAGGAACATCCGCATAGGTATCCATGAGCGAGAGAGACCAAACAATGTGCCATATGTAGGAAAATCATGAATCATAAACAATAAGGAAGCTCTTAAAGTGAATTTGATTAAATGACCATCCCTTAAAGATTTAATTGCTTCAATTCCTTTCCACAATTCCATTAGCTCATCATTTAATGGCTCTAGATAAGCATCAATTATATTTGAAGTCACACTTTTCTTTCCTAGTATAATCAATGATAGCATTAAGAAAATGGTTTAGTTACTAACCATGGAGGCAAGTTATAATTTATTAAAAAAACTAGCCAAGTTGACCATTTAGTACTTTGATTTGAGAATGGGTTCACCCCATCTAGAGCCAAACCCAACCTTATATTATGAGGATCTTGAGAAAAATTAGGCCATCTCTTATCGAATTCCATCCACATCTTACAATCAGGCACATGTCGTTGTTTTCCATTAGTGCTCTTATTTTGGGCATGCCATTGCATAAGTTCAACAATTTCTCTGCACCTATACATTCAGAGTAATTGTGGGATTACCAAAAAGTGGCGAAGAACCTTTCTAGGAACCACAACTGATTTCAACCCTTCTCTATACCTCACTTCATGAGATTTCAGACATTCACTCTCATTTTGCAAGATTTTGTGAAATAATACACAACCATTCACACATGTGTGGATGTTTTCATACCCCAATCCAAGCTTATGTATTTTGTTTTTACATTGACTTTGTTTTGTTGGCAATGTGGAGTCAGCTGGTAACAATGAACTTAATAATGTCAATAACTGATCTACACTCTCATTTGTCCAGCCATGTACCACTTGCAAGTTAAGAATTTGAAGGATTGTTGCCAAATGACTTAACTTGCAATTAGCATACACAGGCTTTAAAGCATCCTCCATTGACTTGGCCCAATCATCATTTATACCCTCATTCAACATTCTATCAACTTCAAACCCTTCGTCAAACATTTCTGTCTATTCATCTATGTTTGGTGCCACTTCATCTACGTCTGTTGCCTCTTCATCTCTCACAGTCTGCAATTCTATCATATCTTCATAATAATTGTAAGCCCAAGGGCTTACACCACTATGCCCATATCTTATCATATGTCGATAAATCATATTTCTTTTTTTAACCTTTCCACCAAGACAATTTTTACATGGACATGGATATTTGTCAATGTCCCTCTCATTAGCTACTCTCTCATCATATGCATGATATTGATCAGTAGTCAACCTTTGACGCTGATCCATCTGTAATATTGTGAACTCCAGTATTAATTTAGTTTTTGATTTAAAGAAAAAACATAAATCTAAAAATAGAGATGCCAAAACATTGTTGAAAGTAGTCAATTTTAGTAGAGACCATAACAGAAAGAAGAGGATATAATGATTCATTTTTCTAAGATCTATCTTACATTCATTTGAAGTTTACCTACTGAGAATGGAATATGCCTATTTTTCCTATCAGCTTACTTTCGGAATGAGGGTTTTGAATTACCTCTGAATTCACTGCAGAGGGCTTCGTTAACTTCAAATTTGTTGCAGCAAACTCCGAATTCCTTGCCTACCTTTTCAAAAGTCTCCAAGTCCTATCCAAACAAGCTTTATCGCCCATGCAAGTGCTTCAATACCTATGTCAAAGAAATGGAGGAAAATGAGGTGGCATCTAACCATGCCTTGATGGATTCTCAAAAACAAGAGAAAAAAGAAAAATTCACTAAGAAGAATACTGCTCCTTCAAATGGGAAAATAGCTAAAGTCCCCCATAAGGGAACACCCATTCCATCAAAAAAACCATCCAATGTTACATCCAGGACATCAAAAGTCCGGGTTTCATCAGTGATGCAGAGTTAGGAGGATTCAAAACACATCTCACAAAACCTTCAACTTGCCTTCCTTTGACACACTTAATTGAACTATATTTCTCTCAATGTCAACAAAGATCAAATTCTTTCACTATTTCCCTTAAATACACATCATGGCTCTTGGTTCAAACACTCAAGACTCCAAAACATAGAAAAAGGCCATATTCCTCTTATAGTTACTTCATGACACCATGCAGTGATAATTCAAATGGGATTTCATTCATACCTTCTCTGTCACAAATAGCTAACAATGGAAACATGAATGGAGAGCCTTATATGAATGAATGGAAACAATGGCTCATTTTGGTATACTGCCCCGATATGCCAGAAATGATCTTCAGATGAGATGGTTTGAGCTACCAAACTACTACATATTTCATAATGGTAATGTTGAGAAACAAGCTTCATAGTTTAGTCTTTCCTTGTGTCAATAACTCATAGTTCATGTTGTCTTTGGCTTCCTTCCATATGCATCTTTTCTTGCATTGTTTAATATTATATTTTATATACTTACATTTTCTCCCTTAGAACAAAAATTGGATAAGTTCCTATTGATATTTGCATGGTGCTTTGTTCACAATTGAGGAGAATCGTTTGCTGTTAGTTTTATTCTACATAGGCTGGTCAATCATTCTAAGGCCAACCTGAGATATCTCTTAGGAGTCTTATATGTCTTTTCTTTGGGTATTGTGTACCAAATATTAGCCAATGCATGGGAGGAGGGTGATGAAGTTGTTCTTTACACTTGTCGATTGGTTGACTTGGACCTGGAATTGGTTGGTGGACCCATCAAAGAAAAAAAACAAAAAAAATCTAGAAAGAGTTGTATGTGAACCATTCAATATAACCTTTTCTTTTGTGCTTCACTTATTAACCTATGCATTAAAAAAGGATAATTCATAATGTATTATATTTTTTACTTTGGTGATTAGATATGAGATGTGTTTCAATTTAAAGAGTGGGGAGGCTTCACAAAAGAAACTATTAGAGTCTACAGGAGATTTTCCAAGGATTAATGAAAAGTATATTGGCAGGTAAGAAAATTCTAAGAGATAATACATACACTCTTTCCCAGAACACTACAACTATGTTTTTTCCTCCATTCTCTCCCTCATAAACAATGCTTGTGGATCATATAACCAAGGATACCATGTTGATTGGGAAATATCTAATTCTGCTTTATGATTAACATGGGTGCAAAAGCAACATTATGTGTATGGTACTACACTAGATTCAATAGCTAAGGTCAAGGGACTTGTAAAGTTTGATCTTCAAGTAGAACCTGAGGTTGGGAAGTCACAGATTGAAGTTGGAGGCAATGTGCTAGGGGTTTTTGACTTTGGACCTGGAAGATTTGGTTCTGAGGCAATATTTGTACCCAAGGATTCTGGGTTAGACCTTGCAGAAGATGATGGTTACTTGATCTGTTTTGTTCATGATGAGAACACTGGGTATGGTTCTAGGCTTCTAGCTTACTTACATTCAGTTCTTTTGAGTCTGACTTGTCTTATATTTTTTCTTGAGAGAGATGATATTTATATGAGGGCTATTGCTTGTGAAATACATGATGAGTAGGTTGTCCAGTGCAGGCCACTATTTCCAGAGATCAGTCTTTAACAAAATGGCTTAGATAATAAAAATACCATAGGCAATAATGAAACCAGGACCTAGATAAATCATAGTATTAATCACTACATAAATGAAGATTATCATTCAAATATACAGTAAAAGAAAAATCAATCTTGAAATAAACATTTATAAGTCTTCCATATGCGTATTATGAGATTGCAAATTGGAACTTCTAAGGTATATATTACCAAAACGAGCCATTGTAGTATACCTTCTCTGTCACAAATAGCTAACAATGGAAACATGAATGGAAATATGAAAATTTATGAGATAACAAAAGTTTGTGAAGGTTGTTTGAATGGAGAGCCTTATTTATCAAATAGTATCTCAGAAGATACATCATATATCATTTTGGAAGCACCATTGAAAAGAATGTCAAAAGAGCAATTAATATCCCATTATTTAAGGGTTGTAGCAGCAACAAGAAGGGATAAGGATCATGTTCTGGCTGAAAAAATAGAAGAGATTTACAAGCTTAAGCAGGACATTTTGAGGGAGAAAGGCAATGATAGTTGCAAATTGTGTCTTGTAACTATTCAATTATACGAGTAACAGACAACTTTAGAAGTAAAACATAAATGTTAATATTCTATAACTTAATAGTTTGATGTGAAATGATAATGTATCATCTTCCTAAATTGACATTAAACCAATATTTAGTTGTGACAACTGGAAAATTGTTTGAATTAATTAAACAGTGAGGATTTATAGCATTTATAAAGATTCACAACATATGGTCAGAGAGCATCTCTATATGAATCAAAAAAATAGAAGCAAAGGAGAAATGGGGCAGCCTTGGACTTTTCTTGTTCTCTTTTACATAGTTGTGCCATTTTTTGCTCTAGCTTCTGCTCTTTTCAGAATTTATATGTGTGTTGAGAAACATATATTCACATACTAAAGATAACATTATATGAAACATTGGAAAACTAATAATTGTGCATCATTACACAATTATCAATGGTAGGTCTGTTGTGAACGTACCTCTAGAAAAAATTTAGCAAAGCTTGAGCAAGCCTACCATTTGGCCTCCAACTGTTCAGCTGGTGCAAGTGGCCCAGCAAGGGATAAAGGTCATTGGAGTTCTAACAACACAAATTACCATAATTGGCTACTCAATCATTTTTATTGAACTTCATACTCATCTCATAGCATAAAAAGGTGTATAATGCATTGTTGGGTCAAGGGTGGTAGGTAGTGGCCAAAGTCAACCATAATTGGAAAAAATAAATACCCTCCATTGAAAATAAGGATAGGAAATAAATGAATAAGTAGGGGCACTGCCTCATGCTGAAGACACTAGTGCATATGGGTAAGCAGGGGTAGTTACAATTACATCTGTCCACTTATCACAAACCTGTTTCAAGGAAAATTGACTCTCAATCATCCACCTTTACAAAACCAAACCTTTTTGTAACAAATTTTGATTGTAACTAATATTTCTTGTAATTGTGTGTGTAGTTATTTTAGAACTTGAGGAAGGACATGTTTCTCAACTCCTCTTTGGTTCACCATAGGTGTACTATTCATAGATGAATTAGCTAGGATCATCATCCTTGGTCTTTGATCTTGAGAATTATACTTATATTTTCTCCCTTAGAACAAAAATTGGATAAGTTTCTATTGATATTTGCATGGTGATTTGTTCACAATTGAGGAGAATTGTCTGCTGTTAGTTTTATTCTACATAGGCTGGTCAATCATTCTGAGGCCAACCTAAGATATCTCTTAGGAGTTTTATGTCTTTGCTTTGGGTATTGTGTACCAAATATTAGCCAATGCATGGGAGGAGGGTGATGAAGTTTCCCTTTACACTTGTCGATTGGTTGACTTGGACCTAGAATTGGTTGGTGGACCCATCAAAGAAAAAAAAAAGAAATTCTAGAATGAGCTGTATGTGAACCATTCAATATAACCTTTTCTTTTGTGCTTCACTTATTAACCTATGCATTAAAAAAGGATAAGTCATAATGTATTATCTTTTTGACTTTGGTGATCAGATATGAGATGCGTTTTAATTTAAAGAGTGGGGAGGCTTCACAAAAGAAACTGTCAGAGTCTGCAATAGATTTTCCAAGGATTAATGAAAAGTATATGAAAAGTATATTGGTAGGTAAGAAAATTCTAAGAGATAATACATACACTCTTTCCAAGAACACTACAACTATGTTTTTTCCTCTATTCTCTCCCTCATAAACAATGCTTGTGGATCATATAACCAAGGATACCATGTTGATTGGGAAATATCTAATTCTGCTTTATGATTAACATGGGTGCAGAAAGCAACGTTATGTGTATGGTACTACACTAGATTCAATAGCTAAGGTCAAGGGACTCATAAAGTTTGATCTTCAAGCAGAACCTGAGCTTGGGAAGTCACAAATTGAAGTTGGAGGCAATGTGCTAGGGGTTTTTTACTTTGGACATTGAAGATTTGGTTATGAGGCAATATTTGTACCCAGGAATTCTGGGTTAGACCTTGTAGAAGATGATGGTTACTTGATCTATTTTGTTCATGATGATAACACTGGGTATGGTTCTAGGCTTCTAGCTTACTTACATTCAGTTCTTTTGAGTCCTGACTTGTGTTATATTTTTTCTTGAGAGATGATAAGAAGTAAATAATATTTATATGAGGGCTATTACCTGTGAAATACATGATGAGTAGGTTGTCTAGTGCAGGTCGTTATTTCCAGAGATCCAGTCTTTAACAAAATGACTCAGATAATAAAAATACCATAGGCAATAATGAAACTAGGACCTAGATAAATCATAGTATTAATCACTACATAAATGAAGATTATCATTCAAATATATAGTAAAAGAAAAAGAAATTTTCAAATAAACATTTATAATTCTTCCATATGCATATTATGAGATTGCAAATTGGAACTTATAAGGTATATATTACCAAAACGAGCCATTGTAGTATACCTTTTCTGTCACAAATAGCTAACAATGGAAACATGAATGGAAATATGAAAATTTATGAGATAACAAAAGTTTGTGAAGGTTGTTTGAATGGAGAGCCTTATTTATCAAATAGTATCTCAGAAGATACATCATATATCATTTTGGAAGCACCATTGAAAAGAATGTCAAAAGAGCAATTAATATCCCATTATTTAAGGCTTGTAGCAGCAACAAGAAGGGATAAGGACCATGTTCTAGCTAAAAAAATAGAAGAGATTTACAGGCTTAAGTGGGACATTTTGAGGGAGAAAGGCAATGATAGTTGCAAATTGTGTTTTGTAACTATTCAATTACAACAAGTAATAGACAACTTTAGAAGTAAAACGTAAATGTTAATATTCTATAACTTAACAGTCTAATGTGAAATGATAATGTATCATCTTCCTAAATTGACATTAAACCCAATATTTAGTTGTGACAACTGGAAAATTGTTTGAATTAATTAAACAACGAGGATTTATAGCATTTATAAAGATTTGCAACATATGGTCAGAAAGCATCTCTAAATGAATCAAACAAATAGAAGCAAAGGAGAAATGGGGCAGCCTTGGACTTTTCTTGTTCTCTTTTACATAGTTGTGTCATTGTTTTGCTCTAGCTTTTGCTCTTTTCAGAATTTATATGTGTGCTGCTAAGAAACATATATTCACCTATTGAAGATAACATTATATGAAACATTGTAAAACTAATAATTGTGCATCATTACACAATTATCAATGGCAGGTCTATTGTGAACGTACATCCAGAAAAAATTTAGCAAAGCTTGAGCAAGCCTACCATTTGGCCTCCAACTGTTCAGCTGGTGCAAGTGGTCCAGCAAGAGATAAAGGTCATTGGATTTCTAACAGCACAAAAGACCATAATTGGCTACTCAATCATTTTTATTGAACTTTATACTCATCTCACAGCATAAAAAGGTGTACAATGCATTGTTGGGTCAAGGGTGGTAGGTAGTGGCCAAAGTCAACCATAATTGGAAAAAAGAAATACCCTCCATTGAAAATAAGGATAGGAAATATATAATTGTTATGATAAATTAGGCAATGAGTAAAGAAGCAGATTCATCAGTTTCAGACTTTGAAGAAGAATGACCAAAGAAAAGTGATAAAGGACCGATGATCCAAATGCCAAATGAATCTTGGAGCTGCATCCATACTCTGAAGATGTAAGAAATTCCCTTGGCAATCCATTTCATTGGAAAATGGAAGACTATTACTACTCCAGCCTCCAATGGCAAACGAAAGAAACCTCACTTATTACTCCAATTTGGCTTGTTATAATTGATCACTAGCTAGTAGACTTACTACAGAGATTGCAAACACTCTTACACAACCAATTACAACTCAAACTTGAAACCTTTATTTCTTTGTTACACTGACAATCATAACATATGAGTTGTAACACTGACAAATGCTCCCAATACTTGTAAACATCTTCGAAGAGATACAAAGCAAATAAGCAGACAAACTATGAATTTGATTGTGCTTAGGAGAATTTTAGTTTTGTTGTCCCCAATTAAGTCTATAATTTGATTTCTAGCATATGGAATCCCCATCCTAGTTTTTACACATCATTCCTTAGCAACATTATAGGGTAAACAAGAAAAATACCACAATCGACCTGCAACTCGCTCTACCCTTATTGTTCCAAATTTCATAATGAATCTATGGTTCCCTAGGCACCTTAGATTCAGCTTAAGTGTACCTTCCAATATGAATCTAAGGTGTAATCAGCACCAACAGATGTTCTGGGGCTGAAATTTCCTGAGGGACCTACTTGAAGAGTAGTGGTGGTCCATATGTTTTTAGAAAATGAATGACCATGGATTTCCACATTCTATAACCTATTTCTCAAGAAAATGGGGTTTCTTAGGCCACTTCTTTCCTCCAATAAACAGCCAGCACAATCAAAAAATATATATTTAAAGAAATAAAAAACTAATATTCAGTAACAATTTAACATCGTCCATAATAAATCTACCTACATTTGTCACCTCATATCTATTGAGATGGATTTCTGCAGTCTCTATTTGGGCTCTTTCACAATTCTTCTGCCATATAAAATTGGTTTCTGATATCCTCTAATTGCTTTTGATAGTCTTTTGATAGTCTAAAGTGAATTCTCCCTTCCCAATAAATTTAAGCATTTTACTTCCAGTAGTAAAAGTCCAGAAGTAGAGTTTGAATATGATTGTAAAAGTTGAATAATTTATATATTTTTTGTATAATGTATTTTAATTCAATAGTTCTTGCAGATGTGGAAATACACTAAAATTTTCTCATCAACTAAACCTTAGGAATCTCAGCTTCTTTGTTCGAATGCAATTTCATTTAGTTTCTTATTTCCCATTTCCAGTTTTAACAGTGGTAGAAAGACTAAGAAATAAATTAGGATGTGTGGTGTTACAAATTATGACTGTTCTTCACAACATATCATCAATTGCATCCTTGAGGTATGATACAACGAAAAGCAGTATGATAGGAGATTACATATATAATGTTGTCTCTTTCAATAGGCCCTATTGAAAGAGACAACCTATTGAAAGAGACAACATATAAGAGGTTGAAAGCATAGGAGGCATATTTATAGATGGTATAAGCAAGAATAACAGATCACTATGCAATGAAGACAAATCTAGGGAGACTCTACACACAGGAAATGAAGCATATTGAGGCTAGTGATCAAGAGATAGAGGATGACAGTCACATTGCAAAAGATTCAATAATAGTGATAAGAGATTGTAAAGTTTGGACAGTCAAGATGAATGCATGTCGAAAGAAATAGTCAAAAATATCATTCTAATGCAAAAGTATAGTCCAAGAATGGCAAGGAAGGATGGGCATTGCCAACTAACGAAGGAAAGGGTTCAGGGGTAGACTTCAAGCAAAGCAATAATGGTTCACCTCAAGCAACATGAAGACCCTAAAAGCATATCACCTTACAAGCAGGGAATATGAATTTTTGAAGATTATAATAGTCTATAAGCAAAGATTCAGATAGCATACATCAATATTCTCATGAGTTGGGTTCAAGATTACCTGTTTGCTTTCAGATGCCACAGGTTGAAGAAAATAGAAACTAGGGCATAATATTTTTTGCATATCCTTATCTTTAAAATGCCAATACAATGGCCACTTCCCGCCACGCCCATTGTAAGATTTCCCACCAAAAGAAGCTACATCCCGAGTGCAATGTTGTGGTTGTAGTAGTAGATGAGAGAGCTAGCTCAGAACCATCAAAAATATGGGAAAAAACAATAGTTTTAATGGCTATAGCAGCAGACGTGAGAGAGAGAGCCATCGAAAAAATGAGAAGAAACATTAGTTTTAATTTTAGGGAAAATTGGTCTCCATAAGAAATGTGATAAAAATTATTAATCTTAGAATATTTCCAATGAAAATATTCTTGTAAATTAATCCTAGAATTTTTTTGGGAAAGTTGGAAAATCTTATAAGCACTACATTTATTCATAACAAACATAAGTCTAGAGGAAAATAAAAGCTTGAATAGAAACCTAACAATCAATATTGCATAGTATTGAACCTACTCCATTATTGAACTATATCGTAGTCTAGATGATCAACAAAGAGAGACCCACATGCTAGAAATGGTATTGCAGGATAGAGGAGGGATGTCTCTTATTAAATGGCTTGTAAATGTGTGGCATACACCAAATCTATGTCATAAATTATAGAAGAAAAAAAAATCTAGACATGTTCTAAAGTTTTAAAATAATATCTATTCCCTTTAAATTAATCCTTTAAAAGACATTAGCTAGTTCTTCACATTTTTCTTTTAAGTGGGGGTGACTATAAAAAGACAATTACATTTTTATTAAAAAGGGACAACACATCATACTAATTTTTAAGAAAATAATACTCTCTTCTCTATCAATTCACCATGGGAATCACTGCCATGACAAATTCACCTCAAGGAAAATTCACCACTAGCAATTCACCTCGACTAAAAATTCATCATCGCAGAGAAAATTTGATTTGAATTGTGGTGGTGAATTTTCCTTTGAGATGAATTTTCATGGTGGTGAATTTTCCCGCACCTATAAGTAAACTTTTATGAAATAAAAGTAATTAAAAATATAGTTTTTAATTCTACTCATAGAACTCATTGTTGTTGGCCTTAGATTTTCATGTATTGTGTGCGGCCCTTAACACCATTTTTAATTAATATAAAATTTATTAGACTATATAGACATAAGTGTAGTTGCATACATAGATTCTAAATTATGTATTCTAAAAGGAAATTGACATGAAGGTGAAAATTATCATAATTAGAAATCATGCAATAGACATTATTAATAAAAAATAGTAATTATCATAATAGACATGTTCTAAAGTTTTAAAATAATATCTATTCCCTTTAAATTAATCCTTTAAAATACATTAGCTAGTATCTTCACTTTTTGCTTTTAAGTGGGGGTGATTTAAAAGCCATGATGTCCACCAATTACTTTTCATTCATTTTGTGCAAAAGTTGATGTTGCAAAAAAACAAATAACAAAAACCACATAAGAATGTCAAAAAGTGTTTAACCAAATTGAAAAAATTGGATCTTGGTCTTCAAGGTTACAGTTGGTTACTACATAGAGCAATAGTATTATTAAAGTTGTTGTCAATGTGTTTGGATACTACAGGGAATATAGTTTATGTTTTTTGAAATAAATTTAAAGTTTAATAGATTTTAAACTAATAAATCATGCACAGTAATTTGTGTTGCCAATACCTACAAATTACCTTTTCATTTGATTCTCTTTTTTGAAGCCTTTGTCATCATTTGTACAAATAATTTTTCCTATTTTTTTAGTCATTTGTGTAGATTTTTAAAGTTTAAAAGCTTAATAGTTGTTCTATTTTTTTGTTGTTTATATCTACCAATGATATATGAACATAGATATCTAAATAGTACAATCAAGAAAACATCAAATAGATCAATAGATATTATTTTTGCATAATAAAGATGTTTCATATTCTGAATATAATCCATCTCAATCCATAAAGGCTAATTATACTAGAACTTTAAATAAGAGGTAGCAAGAAAGCTTGCAAATAATGAGTGTTCTTTCATAATGACATGAATTCCAAATAATTGGAGTTCCCTTACATAAGACGTTCAATTACTATAAAGGAAAAGTAAAGGTACATTCAAATTTGAAGCCATATCATAAGGATTTAGGTGCATTCAATTACAATCCTAGAAAAGAAAATCCACATTCAAATTTGAAGGAGTGTAATTGCAAATATTGCTATGACAACCTACAAAAGAGTATCTAGTTTGTGAAAGGAAATTATCTCGAGAAAATTTGGAGTTGGGACTTAATGTTGAAATAAAATATGACATAAATGAGGAAATCCAATGGCATTTAGTGCCAGCGAAATGGTTGAGTTGTGAGAGTGTTTGGTCTTATTTTGTTGTTGCTTTTATGTATTGTCATACTTGTAGGAAAATTGTTAGAAAGAGAAAAGAAAGATGTTTTTTTGGTCATGTTTTAGAGCAAGTTGATATTAATGTTTCATGTGTAGTGTATGACTACTTTTTTGAAAGAAGGAATTTGGATTAATCATTGGTGACACTTTGTAACTAAGTATATACGCAATGAGGGTTTTTTGGTTGGAAGTGGGAAAAATGTAGTTGATAAAATCAAAGTAACTAAGCTATAGTTCTTTTTTGTATTAGTGTTCATTCAAGAGTTTGAATTCAATAATGCCAATAAGCGTTCTTCTTCTTGCTTTCGACGAGCTACCTATGGACTTTGTTGCATGCGTGCATATCATTGAAATGTGAAAGCTAGTTTTATGCATAGGCTTGAAAGTTCACACACTCTAGAAATAGTTGTTAATGTGAGGTCATACTGATCTACATTGTTGATATTGATTGTTGCCTTTTCAAGTGTTAGGCTTTGTGATTTGTGTATTATTAAGGCCCATGCCATTTTGAGTGGGATTTGACAACAAAGACCATAACTAAAAGGGGCGATAAGCACATTTTTTAGAATATTATTGTAATTTTATTCCACAAAAAATATTAATTAGTAATTTTATTTGTAATATTTCATTATTAATTATGGCAGGCTACGATTGAAAATAAGGTCTTGATGAAGGTTTTAGAGTATGTTTATTAAAATGAAAATTATGGCCAAGATTTTAATAATGAACACATTTATTTAGTCATTTTTATTTGTCTAATATTAGTCATTTATTTAGTCATTTATTTAGTCATTTATTTAGTCATTTAGTTGTGATTCTACCCAATGACCAAATTAGTCAATTATAAATTACCAAATTAGTCATTTATTTGTCAAATTCTACTAGTGTTAGTCACGTGACTAAAATTTTTAGTCATGTAGTCATTTATTTGCCAAATTCCACTAGTGCATGGTTCCTTCGGTTCCTCCCCCAAGGGAAGAAAAAAAATGGTTGATAAACCCACTCCTACACAAACAAAACTTGAAAACTACATGAAAATAAACTAAAATGCTAGAGAGCATAGGCATAGATGTCATTCTATTGCTTCTTTTTTACAAGAAAAAGAAAAAAATAACAACATAGAAAATCAAAATCCAAACTTGTTTGAAGCAAGGCACGATGCCTCTCCACCTTCACTGCAACACAATTAAACTCCTATGGACATTATCATTTGAACTTTAGTTGTGATTAATCTGGATGATCACATTAAAATTGTTAAGATTGATGAGGAAGTGCATAATGATTTAAATACAATGTTTTCCTCTTATATAAACTTAAATGATGATTCTCCTAAAAATAGTGTTGAACCTAGTGTGTGTCCTAATTCGGCACTTGTCATTGTCCCTTTGGATAGTCATTTCCCTTCCACATATACTTAACAAGATTGGGATATAGAGGACCTACTATAGGTTGACTCACATGTGCCTTACTAATATCTTTATTTATTTTGTTTTTCATGTTTCTTTGTGTGATTGCATGTGTGTAATGTGATCCCCTATACTATTCTATTTGATGTATCTCTCTCTTCATGTGAATTCCTTTATTTGTACCTAAATTCTTCTAGATGTCATAAACATTTATCTTTTATTTTTCCTTGTGTTTTCCTTTTGGGGATGATACAAAGCATCAAGACATTTAGGTCTCTTCCATGTTGACATGAAAGATTTTCTTTTTTTTCACTCTCTATGTGTCATTCTTCCCTTTCTACGAGTATATGGGGAATGAAGACATTTTCAATATCTATGAAAAAATTGTAGAAAAAATATACTAACCCCAAATCCAGGGATCCCTTTTGTGTTTATGTATTTCATTGTAGGGGCAACCCAGGCTCCCCCTTTTCATGATGTAGCTTCATTTGGAAACATATGACTTGGCATAGTGCTTTTTGAGTAAGCTCTCATGTCTTCTTTATGGTTAGCTGAATTGATTTCATGGGAAAATACCAACCAAAAGGGTTGGATTTTTCCTTGGGCATCATCCCAAAGGGTTGGATGACCACTTCATACCAAGGATATGATTTTGTGAAACTATAACAAAATTTTACACTTTCTTGGTTGTGTTAACCATCAAGTTTACACATATTTCAATGCAAGTTTATAAAAAGTTGTGATGATGTTAGGCTCTCTCTTTCCCATATAACCATATAATTTTTTTAGTGTTTTGATTATTTTAAGGTTTTCATCTATAATTTCTCTTGTTAGTGCCTTTATTTTTTTTCAAAAACCAACATGTATTAGTTTTGGTATTGTTTTTTACTCATTCATCTAATTTTGAAACAAATTACATTTTAATAAACTAGACTCCATTCTACACATAATGAAAAAAAATAGTTTTGATTAGTTTTCAAAAAATTAAGGTAGCACACTCAAATGTTAGCTTTTCAAGATATCTCTACTTAAGAAATTTGTAAAATATTATATATTCATTAAAAAACTAGTCAAAAGAATTGAGATAAAGTACATGGTGTTAGCTAATTTCTCATTGTTCATGCTTTTGAAATTATAAAAAAATAAAAATAGAAATTTAGAGAGTCGACAATAGACGCTATGTTATTTTTTTTATAGAAATAACACCACTTTCAGTCACCCCCCTTTTTGAAACCCTTAATCTTCATTAGTTTGGAAAAAAAAGTTATTTATAAATTAGATTTGGAGCACTACAAATCTTGTTCTTGTTGAATCTTCAAATTTTTAGAGTAGACATATTTGAATTTTCTTATGAACATTAGACTTTGTTGATTTCAAAAAAAAGTGGCATCTGGGCATGTACAGGATCATCATGGAGAAAACAAACCCTTAAGTGGCAAAACATTCAAAAAAATCAAAGTTAGGAAACTTGACATATAAATTTGAATAAGTTACCTATATTATTTCAAAAATGTGTAAGAATAGAATCTGTAGCAAATTGAATGTAGTTTCTAAACTACTAGGTTTATTTAAAAAAATATAAAATCTATTTGGTGAAAATTTGAAATTTAAATGCAACAGTACTTAAATTTAAGGGAAAAAATAAGAAGTAGGTGTCTGTCTAACCGCCCTAACCACAATAAAATGATAATATTGTTTTATAATATTTTAGATATAGGTAGAGGACTCATGTCTAGATGTGATGCATATTTTTTAAAATTTTATTCCAAGTAAATAATTAATTATTATTTTTTTATTACAACTTTTAAAAAATATAAAAACTCGTATGTCTGACCACCTTAACTTGGTAAAAACTTCATGAAATTCAATTTTTCTTTTTTTAATCCTATAGTATTTGAAGCATAGAATGTGTCGCATGTTTCGGATTCAAAAAATGTGATACCATTTGAAAGCTATAGATGTTTTTCAATCAACCTATCAATCAGGACTTTAGTTGTAATTCAAATAGAAAATAAATAATAATTATTTATTAAATTCAAAATAAATAATAATTTGTATTGGTGGAAAGCTAAGAATCTCCTTTAAAAACCCTTTTCATTTCATCAATTTTAGGTAAATAAAAAGTTGTCAGCCACATACCCTATATATACCTACCATATTGCTACTTTTTGGCCCATCATGATCCTACACATACCCATCTTAAGATCCATTTTTGTGTCACAAATTGGTGCACTTACATACATATAGAAGAATAGAGATACAAATTGATGGACCGTGATACAATATATATGTTTCCTTTATATCCTTATTCCAATAAGAACAAGGGAAAAAAATAAACAAACAAACATAACATGGGAGGACATATTATGAACACACATACATACATATAAAACAAATAAAAGGGTATAACATATGCAAGCTGATCTAAAGAAAATCATATGCATCCCAATATTTCTCATCATAAATGGTAGGAGGTATGGACACTTGAATTTTTACCACTCCCATATGGTCAAATTGACCCTTGCATTCCTCTGTCTTGCATCCCTAATCTATATTAATTAAGTAATTCATTATTTGATTAATATTTCCCTATAGCCTAATGTACCCTAAGTTATTTAATTAATCAATTCAATACTTTACCCCATTCATCTCTAAATTAAATAAATAAACCAATTTATTTAATTTAGTCATTAACCCAAATGAATTAAGTCAATTTTTAACCCATTTTATTCTCTCTCCTCATGTCACATCCTCCATAATCCCCTTTAATCTAGATTAGTCTAATTAATTTGTGATTAGGATGTGCACACTCCTAATCATCATTAGGGTCACATCCTCCATAATCTCCCACTTGCTTCTAATCCTTCATTAACCTTCCTAATCCCACATTGCATAACCTTAATCACCTAATTAGGCTAACCTAATCTCCATGCCATTTATGGAATGTGTCCTTGGTACACCAACATTAAATGCTTTCTCCTTTTGGAGAAGGCATCCACTTCCCTATGTGAATTTTTAATTCACAATTATTCACCCAAGGCATTTTAAGTAATTTTAAATTCTTTCTCCCATCCCCATGAGGATTTGTGAGGAATTTTTAATTCCTCACATGTCCTCTCAACACACATGTAGACAAGGACCTCCTTTATGAGGAGATATTGTCCCTTGCCAAGGTAAAACCTAGTACCTCCATGTCACCTCCACATCAACCTCTCTTTTCCACATCATCTACCACATGCCAATTTGTGAGGGCTTGTGAGTTCTCAACTCACCCTAGCCCTTGATCTCATCCATCATGAATCAATCCCAACCCTTCATTTCTTTAGAGGAACTTCCCCTAAAAATGGTGGAAAATTCCTCCATTTGCATCCATCCACTTTAGCAAATCAAGAACTCATCTACACTTAACAATTTTGAAGCATTCAAGCCATCCACCATTGTTGCAGCCATCTTTGAGCCTCAATATTACATCTATCCACATACCCATTTGCATAATTATAATCCTTATCGCTTTAGGATCATTTTAAGCTATTTTTATAAAGAAGGAGCACACATCTCAAGAATGTAATGGTCCAACCAAGACTATCATCTAAACAAGGTAAAATTTTTCTTTGCTTCTTGTATTTTGTTTAAATTTAACTAGGCCTAATCTGAGTGTTTGTCTTTATGTTTTCCTTTGTTGCATTTTGGTTTAGATTTGCATCCTATGGTAGGTAAAACACATTGCACACATTTTTGGCATGCCCGTTGGGACCCATGTCACGGGTCAATTTTATGTTTGTTGTTGTTTGAATTTTTTGTAGTTTCCAACTTCACACGTAGGGAAGAATCCACCCCTGATGGGTGAGTTTGTTTGATATAGAGGTAAAACTACTTTGAAGATAGGCGAACTCAACTTTTCCCTTGCATAAAAGGGGCAGACCTACAACCACCGATCCAGACTACTTGATATAGAGATGAATCTGCATAAGACTACCTAAACAGGTGTGCTTGTTGAATATAGAGGTGAACTTGCACAAATTATAGAGGAAAAATCATATACACCCCTCCACCCAACAGGCGAGTGTGACTTTACCCATATCCCGAATAGGTGACATTGAATGCATAAGAAGGGAGAAATCATCTCACATAGAGGCAAGTTTGTGGTAGTGCCAAATATTAAGTTTTTGAATTTGATTTGTAATTTGATTTTGGTTTCAGGGTACTAATCAACTAACTCATTTGTCGATGATTTTAGAATTTAACTAATATTTTTTATAGCTTGTTCTCCCACATTTTTCCAAGATCAAAGGTCAAAACTACTAACACGTGTGTTGCAAGATGAGCGGTTGAAGCCTTTAGTTAGCTCTATTTTCTTTTTTTCGTACTAATCTAGGCACACATTAATTAATTAAAGGGTTAATTAACTTGTTTGCCATGTTTGGGAGTGAATTGTTGACATATCCACTCCCCCTGCACCTTTCGATGATCTTGGATGATGAGAAATCACAATCATTCTAGTCCAGTATAGTCTACCCAAGAAATTCTAGTGTGTCTTAGCTCTCCCCTTGCACTACATGTGATCCTAGGGACCAACCGAAGCATCTAGTATTTCCTTCCTTTAGCCGGACTTGCTTGGGACTTCATCACCTAGGGGATGACTCCAACCATGTGTTACCAATGGGGTATATAAAGGGGGGAGAATGAATGTTGTACCCCAATCCAGTCATGTCGTTTGTAGCAAAGCATTGAAGCTAGGGTGATACCTAGATAAGATGTGTAGGGTTGGTTCAATTTTCCAATACCTCGTTGGGGCTCTTGATCCATGCTTGTGATGGGTTGGTGTTCATGGTTGTGCCTCACGTACCTTAGCATATATCAAGGATGCACAAGATAGAATGTTTATCCTAGATAGAGACTCGTGTTTTAGCCATGGGTTGGTGTAGTGCAAGGAGTGCGTATGGTACCTCAAAGTTACCTCACCACATATTCCCTTGGGTTGAGATACAAATCCTCGTGGTGTACTACAATAGTCTCTAAGTGAGAGTCTGAAGGTGAGCTCGTGGCATCTGTTGATAACCCTGTACCACTAAATCGCTAGCTATATCTCCTTGTGAGAAAGGGTGATCCAGAGAACCAACTCGATATCAAGGAGTAGATCAATGGGCCCACATCAAGTTTGTGAACCCTTATCACTAATTTTAGGATTGTACTACCTAGCATGTCTTGTTGTGCAATACCAATGATTTTCATCAGTCCGAGTCAATCCAACCTTATGTTTGTTGTTTATTGTGTTTTTTTTCTGTCACAGTCTTCCCCTACCCTCAATGGCAAGTTTACTTCTCACAAGGGCGCACTTGCATTGTGGACAGGTGATCCTACCCTGAGAAGGGAAATTTTGTGTCTCGAGTCTAGTCTAGGTCATCCTTTAGTTGAACTTGTCCTTGTTAGGGGAAAATTTTCTTATGGGTCTCAGTTAGGAAACCTCACATCCACTTGTTGCCTAAACAGGAGATCATGCCATCCCTTTAGGTGAGTCTACATCTAGTCTATACCATCCCTATCTGTATATTCCCTAGAGAGGTGATCCTATTGTTTATAGGAGTGATCCTACGTCTCATCTATGTCACCCTGTCCATACATCCCTTCGAATAGGTGAACCTATTGTCCGCAGGAGTGATCTCACATTCATATGTACCATCCTTATTCGTATAATTCAAGACATAGGTGGTCTCATTTGTCTGATAGGTGATCCCATCATAGGAATTTCCATTCCCCTATCTATATAGTCCAATAAATAGGTGATCTTTTTACCTTAATAGGAGTTTCTGCCCATGTCCATACCTCTTAAGATAGAGGTGATCCTAATCCCTAGATAGGTGATTTCATGTTTTTCATCTGCATGTTTCTTTTGAGTTTCCAAAAAATTAGGCAATCATGTGTCCTATAAAGGTGAGCCTATAATACATAGAGGAAAACTCATTGTCCATTAGATAGGTGAACCCGTCACCTAGAGGGGAGATCCTACTAGACACAAAGGCATATGCGCTTCCCATAAAATACTCCTGAGAGTTAATCCTTTGGACCGTGAAAATCCTATTATTTTTTGAGTCCAGTCTCGCAATCAATTTTTTTTATCATCATCAATCTACTCATAATCATCATTTGAGTCCATCTGCATTTTTCAAAAGTCATCAAATCATTAATTTGATCACATAGTTTCATCATACGACATCCCTAGATTACATATTCATCATCAATTCATCAATCTGAATCTCTTAGACATTGTTTTAGGGTTTTTTATCCAAGTAGGATTAGGTAACTAATCCTGACCATCATTATTCACATTTACTTAGGATTTTTATCCATCTTGAGTGAGTAATCATCCACAACCCAATCAATCTGCTTCCATCTTGAGGTAGATTCAATGTCGTAATCATCCTTTTTCTAATCCAATCTAGTCATCAGCATCATATGTCATCTAGTTAAACTCCTAAACTTAGTTTAGAGTTAATCTCATCCAATCTAATCGAATCAATTATCCAATTTGATCAATCAATTAATCATCTAATCCAACCAATCCGTTAGTCATCATTTACGTCATCATTTAAGTGCATCTTAGGGAATAGTGTCATCTTATTCACCTAGTTGTTTTTCATTTTCATGCCCATCACCACCCGATTGCAAGCAAAGAAACTTATGGAACAAAAACAACCCCAAGGTAGTCAGCCTCAAATTCCTTAGGATCAACCCATCAACAATGGCTCATCACAATCTAACACTAAGGTCCACACTCAAACCCCTCCTGAAAAAAGCATGGTAAACTAACATGAGCTTACAGTTGATGAATACATTAGCAATCCCATGAATATGCAAATGATCGATCATCTTCTCGATGAGTGTGGGGATTAAATTATTGCATATTACTCCTGAAAGGTATCAAGCCACTATTAGGATTTGACTTATCAAAGTATGCTAATATTACATCTCATGTGCCATTAGATCAGAATCCTAGTTCATCATTCCCACAAGTTCTCGAGGTCACACCATAGAACACATGGTACCAACCTAGATTTGGAAATGTTGTTCTTTATCAAATACCACCCCCTTATACCACCTGGGCCTTGAGTTCCAATTTCAATTATGGGTTCATCACCTGATCCTAAAAATCCCCAAGGCCCTGATCTTAACAATCCTCTTGGTCTTGGTTTGTTGTAGGATACTCCCAATCTGCAAGGCACAAACATTCCACAAGGTTCAACCCCCATACAATCTACACCACCTCTTCCATTGAATCAACTAGGTCAACTTCTAGGGAATACTGGGGGAAATCCTTTTACTGCACCACCTCCACCTCCTGGATCTACACATACATCAAACTTACTGCCACCTCTGTTCACATCTCAACAACTGCCTCAAGTTAATATCCCATCTTTGAATCAGCCTCAAGGTAACCCACAACAAGCACCATCATCACAACCACCTCATCAACAACCTCTATAGAATAACCAAGTTCCTTTATAACCTGTGCATCACATGCAAATCCCGACACAACATAAACAACCACCCTTGCATCAGCAACAAGGTAATCCATCGTAACCTCCTCATCAATCACAAGTTTCTCCTCACCAGCAAATATCACAACAAATCCTACCTTATCATCAACCACAAGTCCCTTAGCAACCACCATTCTACCAACAACACCCTCTACATTCATAAATCCCAATACAACCACAACAATCCTCCCAACAAATCCTAGGAAACCCTACTGCCCAATACCTATACCATCCTCAAAGTACCTATTATCCATGGGCCACTAGATCCAACCGCAATCCCAATTATCCCTACTATAATCCACAACAATTCCAAAAACAACCATCTTATGCTACTCTCTAGTAACCGCAGTAAAACACCTATTACCAACAAGCCAATCCACAACAACCTCCATACACTTCCCAACAAAAAACTACTTACAATTACCAATCCAACTCATATTACTCTCAATAGTAGCCATCATATTAGTAGGATGTCTCCTCCTCATCTTATCAAACCACACCATCATATCAACAATCTTATACCAATCCTCAATCCACATATCTCAATCAGTAGCAACAAACTCCTTCATATCCACCACCACCCTCATACAATTAAACCATTATGACTCCATATCCATCATATTAGCAATATGCTCCTTACAATCAGTCCAATCTGACCAATCCTCCTCCATTAGCAGTCATTAATAAGGAGTGGGAAGAGATAAAATCCTCCCTAAAACATGTGCAAGAAGGGACATCTAAGAATACCTTCAAGTTTGAAAATGTAACCAAATATTTTGGCACCCAAATGCTTTATGCTCGTTCTAGGGTTTTTCACCTAAAAGGAGGAAAGATTTCGGCAAAAATGCAATGTTACATTCAAATATGGATGTGATGTGGGTCTAATGTGTCTAAATGAGATGAATTGAATGCAAAGAACTAATAAAAGAGATTCATTATTAATGTAAAACTATTGAAATATTGAGTGTTTGAAAACACATTATGATATGCAAAACCACATAGAAATGAAAGCAAACTGTAACAAAATTTAATGAAACTAGAAGTGTGCACCTGAAAACATGATGGAGATTGGAAATGACATTTGGAATGTTTTTTATACTAAAAATTTTTCCTACTGGAAATCATTCGTCATTTTGGGCGAATTAGTCGTACTTCTGAGAAACTATCACACAACCTGTTTCAACAAATGCGTATCCAAAATTGCAAAGAACTCTCTTTAGCCCTAGAAAAGGGACTCATTAACCACTAATGCTGAATGAGTCCAATTTTTAATTTCTAAAGATTCAAAAGTGGAAATAGGAGCCTTCAGTCTACACTTCAGTTCCTGATAGGTATTCGCCTCTGAAACTCTAATTTTTGGCATTGTAAGTGATCTTTTGTTGATTTCTTGACTTGTTCAACAAGGATATCTCTTCAACAACTTTGGAATGTAATATTCAATCATTTATAAGTCTTCAAGACACCTAAATCTACAAACACACAAGAAAAGAAGGAAAAATGTTGGATGTTAAGGCATGGGGGTTTTCCTTGGTCAAACCCCTTTGTAGGTAATTAAACAAAAATGATGAAAGAATGTAATGAATAATGAAACAATGGAGTTAGTATCATTCCATGATGTTTGATCTTGAATTTCTACAACAAAAGATGAAAATTCTTCCCTTGAATGTCTGAAAAATGATCTTGAATGACTTGGAAGGATAAAACCCTAGCTTGCTTGACTTAAAGTGGAAGAAAAATGATGAATGAGTTGTGAATGAGTTAAGATATTATGAATTAGGGCTTAGAAGGTTGTATTTATAGGAAATTCTCCTAATTTTATTGTTAATTGGATCCTCGAGGCTGACATGTAGAAAAATAAAACTTAAAATCCAACTTTTTCTTGCTCAAATCTCAAAAATTGATCCAAATGGGACTAATTCACCACCTTGGGTGAATCAGTCCCACCTAGCAGGGACTCAATCACCATAAATGGTGAATTAGTCCTAGAGGGGTCCATTTTCTAGCTAGGTTGTTGGGAGATAAGAAAATTAGGTTTATATAGTGACTTTGTTGGTTATTTCATCAAATATTGCCTCGGGATGCACAATATGGGTTAATAGGGGCCTATTAATAGTGATGTAAAGGTCAATTAGGGCTTAGAACACAAAATTCAATGTGAAAGTTTGATTACATACACATTACAACACTAAAATGAGGTCCACTTAGCCTAGAAAGGCACAACATCCAATGTGAATGTGTAAGGCACATTACAACACTAGATTAGAATTGTGTTTAATTTAAAGGCCTTCTAGATTGGTGTGAAAATGTAATAAAATATATTTTATAATGTTGAATTAAGCGAAAATGGGATCATTCAGTCTAGAGAGGTGTGAAAGACTTTTATGACACTTTACAACACCTTTACAAGACATTGTTAAATGCAATTTATTCAGTTTGCAAGTGTCCAAGACTTAGTGTGCATGTGTAAAACACCTCACAACACCAAAATAAAGGCCTCATTAAGTCCAATTTATCATTAATTATTCCCCAAATCAAGCAAGTTTCCTTTATTCTACAGTACAAAAGAAATTAACCCTTATCCATTTGATCCCTCCATCTCACTTTTCCCCTTTCCTAAGCACTTTGAAATGTCTAAGTTCGATAAATACAAAGGAAAGAGTGACCCAAGAAATGACCTACAAGAATTTTATGTGCATTGAAAAGAAGTCTGGGACAATGATAATTATCTCCTATGATTATTCCCTAGGAGTCTAACGGGGATAACTGTAGACTAGCTTATGGATCTTCCAAGGGGGTCCATCTCTTTTTTCAAAGATCAGTCAAAAAAATTTGTCACACACTTCTCCTTCAACTTGGAGAAGGACATTGACACCTTATCTCATGCAAGAAAAACAATTTGAGGGAGAAACCTTTGCAAGATACCTACAAAGGTGGCATGCCCTAGCTAGTCAACTAAAATCCCATCTCAGTGAGAAGGACATGGTGACCATTTTTTGTTACAAATTCCCATCCTGATATGGCACATAATCTCAACCTTCATTATGTTACAACCTTTTCAAAGGCCATAGAAAAAGGCACTATCATTGAAAGGGCCCTCATTGCTAAGGGACAAGTCAAAATATTTAACTCAAATAAGGATAAGTCATCTGGAGATAGGTCTCACTACTGGAATAAGAATAAGAATGTTGTCAATTGTGATGTCATCAACAACAAGCATGTCCAAGTAGCCAACACCTCACAAATATTGCAATACATCCCCAATCAAAAATTGGATCCTAATGTCATATATGTGCCACATGGTGCACCACGTCCTCCACCCCAATCCAATCAGTCTAACCAAGGAAACAACAAGAACAATTTCACTCCTTTGGGAGAATCTTTGGATGTCATTTTCAAGAGGATCTTATAAGCAAGTTATCCAGTCACTTATCCTGTGACTAAGCCTTTTGACAATTCAAAACCAAAACCCACTTGATATAGGGAAAACGAGTATTGTGATTTCCACAAAATTAAAGGTCATTCCACTAA
Organism: Sequoia sempervirens; assembly: GCA_007258455.2. NCBI lineage: Eukaryota > Viridiplantae > Streptophyta > Pinopsida > Cupressales > Cupressaceae > Sequoia > Sequoia sempervirens. The sequence goes on from VDFB02193867.1 coordinate 462,995,245, forward strand.
CAAGTTTCAAGGATTTAAAACATCTATCTAAGATCTTATAGATTGAGGTGATATAGTAGTGTATGCAAATCAGGAGACAATGTCCCATTCCCAACTATAAATATATTAGAATGCTTTTCACAAGCAAAATCAAGGTCCCAACACTTCCAATGCTAATTGTGGTCCTAGCAATAACAATAACCAAAGTAACAACACCAATAATATCATCTATAAAAATGTTCCCTATAACTATCATAGAATAGTTATGTGCATCAATAAGGTAGAGCCACACATGTCCATGATTCATGTTAAAGGAAAATACCAACAATATGCTATTACTATGCATCACACCCGCATATCCATTCCTAGGCCTTCCACATCATCCTAGCTAGCTCTTGTGAGCTCCCAATATAACATTCTTGATCATCTTGGAAAGAATCCTATGTAAATATCCATCTTGGATTTGCTTAAGTCTTCCCCCATCCATCAAAAAATCCTTACCAAAGCTCTTCAGGATACCCATGTGCCAAATGATATAGATCCTACTCAATTTCAAGCCTTAGTAGGACATATGTCATCCACATTAAAGTTGGGCTTCAGTCAAAATGATATGTCATCCATCAATTCAAACCATAACCATCCCCTCCACATCAAATTCCTTGTAGCTTGCCATAAAGTAAAAAGGGTCCTGGTAGGTAATGGCTCTACCCTCAACCTATGTACATTAAAGTTCATAAAATAGGTAGGGTATACCCCGACTGACTTGAATAATTAGACTATCACCATCAAAGCTTATGATAACATAGAAAGGGACTTCGAAGGAATTTTTTTTCTTTCGATCAAGGTTGGCCCCATCGTGTAGTACACCACATGCCACGTCCTTGATCTGGACCTTCCATACAACCTTCTTCTTGGCTGCCCATGGATCCATGCCATGCAGGTCATTCCATCCACCTACCATTAATGCCTAAAGTTCCCATACAATGGGATGAAAGTAACCATTCATGCTGATCCACAACCCTTTTAATACTATGACACTCTAGAAGCTTCCTTCCCCCACTCCCACTACTATCCAAGAGTTGAAGTGGGGGCACCTTAGGCATCATCCTCCAATCCATCATCCAACACATCATCCACTTCATCCATTGCATCTGAATCCACCATAACCAAGGTCCAAATCATTGATAAGGGTTGTGGAGAATATGAGATGTGTAAAGCTCTCAACGTGGCAACCATGCCTCCTTATCCTCACACCTATGGCCAACCTTCCTAGTCTTCACCAAAGGAAGAACTGAAAACAAAAACTCTTAGCTCCAAAAACATGGGTTCTACCACTTTCCGGTCTTGAGGGGTACAACAAGATCCAAAAAATGAGGACAATAGCCAATGGGTTTACAAAGAAGAACCTAAGCCATCACCTCCAATAATTGAGTATTTCTAAGAGGTCTATCCCCATGCATCATAGTTAGCAAAAAGTACAATTATCAAGGGGGAGGACTTGGTGTAGAGGAACAAGATAGATTATAGTCTTTTGAGACACCCGTGCGACCTAAAAAGGTGGGATTAGGCTATGACACAAAGCAAAGGGTCCTACACCATCTACTAGTACCTCTACTAATTTCAATTCGAACAATGATTTCCTTGAGGACATACCCGAGGAAGAAGCCATCACACTCACTTATGATGACATTGATCTTCATTCCCTATTTGACTCCACATCAATACTTACCATCAACCTTTCCCTGTATCATCCTGACCTCATTGAATGGGATCTAAGAGGTAGTGTTCCTATTAAAACATTCCCTTTAGTGGACACTTACATGCATCTCATGGGATTGTGGGAAGATGAACACCCTAACCACAAAAGTAAAAAGAAGCAAAGTAAAAAATTCATTCAGTGAAAACCTCTCTGGGGCACTTCTTGAATCATCAAAAGTAAAAACAAAGGGTATATCTTCTAGTGAAAACCTTTATGATGTGCTAGAGGATGGGGATGTTCATATTCCCCTTGTGTGAGCTCACCTGTCTGAATGGTATTCCATCCTTATTGAAGAGACACAAGAGGTTAATTTGGGAACAAAAGAAGACCCAAAAATCACTTATGTAGCCAAATCATTGTCAGAGGAAGAGCATTCCATCATCATCAACTTGCTAAAGGAAGGAATCATCAACTTTGCATGGACCTATTCAGACATGCCAGGATTAGATCTTGTATTGGTTGTACACTATTTGGGTGTTCATTTGGATGCCAAACTTGTTAAAAGAAGCTAAGAAAAATGCATCCCCAAGTGGCACTACTCGTCAAGAAAGAACTAGAGAAACTATTAGAGGTAGGCTCAGAAGACCTATCGATTACTCCCACTAGATATCCAACATTGTGCTTGTGGCCAAACCAAATGGGAATATCAAAATTTGTACATATTTTAGGGATCTTAATAAACCTTTCCTAAAGGATGATTTTCCTCTCCCTAACATTGACATGTTGGTAGATCTCATAGTAGGGTATTCCATGTTATCCCTTATGGATGGTTTTTACAACTACAATCAAATGAAAATCACACTTGAAGATCAACATAAAACTTCCTTCACTACCCCTTGGGGCACCTTCTGCTATAATTTCATTCCCTTTGGTCTCAAAATTGTAGGGTCAACCTATCGATGTGCGATGATTGTTATCTTCCATGACCTCTTCCACATCATAATGGAAGATTGTGTCAATGATTTATTAGGGAATTGTAAGACCAAAGAAGATCATCCCATGATCCTAAATAAGATATTTGAGTGGTTAGAGCACTACAAGATGCGTCTGAATCTAAAAAAGTGTGTGTTTAGAGTTACATCTGGGAAATTATTGGGCTCCATAGTCTCTAGAAGGGGTATTGAGGTGCATCCAACCAAGGTCAAAGCAATAATGGAAACTCCCCTATCACACAATCTAAAGCAATTAAGGAGTCTCCAAGGAAAGCTATAGTTCATTAGGTGCTTCATATCCTAGCTTGCTAACAAGTGTCAATCATTTACCCATCTCTTACATAAAGACATCACTTGAAATGGGATCTAGAGTGTTAGTGAGGCTTCGACAAGAATAAGGAGTACTTGGCTCACCCACCCATTTTGATGCCTCCCATTCTAGGAAAACCACTTTTGTTATACATCTCAACTACGTTAGTTGTATTAAGGGCATTACTAGCACAACATGATAAACTCTCTAAAGAACGTGCAATCTATTACATCAGCTGAACACTTGTGGGTTATGAGCTCAACTATTCTCCAATGGAAAAATATTTCCTGGTAGTTGTCTTTAGTTCACAAAATCTATGCCATTACATGCTCAATCATCCCATCAAGCTAATTTCAAAAGTTGATCCACTTGTGGGTTATGTTACTGAGTGAATTTGACATAGAGTACATGGAACGAAAATCAATCAAGGGATAGGTGATAGAAGATCAGTTGGCCGATGCTCCTTTGGTCAATGCATATCCATTAATAGTTGAGTTTCTTGATGAGGGAGTCCTTACAATTGTAGAAAATTATACATGGAAACTCTACTTTGATCGGTCATATATGCATAATGGAGTTGGGGCAAGTGTTCTATTTGTCACACCTCAAGGTGATTATATCCCAAATTCATTCAGGTTAGCATTCCCATGCACCAACAATATTGCTGAGTATGAAGCTTTAATCACTGGCCTAAGAATGGCCATCCAATGGAACATCACTCACCTTCATGTCTCTGGTGATTCACAACTCATTATCAAGCAGGTCAACAATGAGTTTCAGAAAAAATATGATAAGCTCTTACCATATAAACATATGGTGGATGACTTCAAGAAGTATTTCACCTACATCCAGTTTGAGAAAATTCACAGAACCTAGAATAAGGTAGCAAATGAAATGGCTACAATTGGTTCCCTTATTGACATGCCCAAAGATCAAATGGATTGTGAGTTTCTTATTGAGCATCTACTAATCACCACATATGATGTCCCTGATAGTGAGATGGTGTGTGATATCGTAGGTCCCGAATCACCCTGGTACCATGACATTTATTTTTACCTTCATGACAACATCTTACCACCTGACCTTACACACAATCAATGTAAAACATTTATTGAATGTACTTCCCACTATACCATTGTAGGAGATATGCTTTATTGTAGAGGGTATGATGGCACTCTTCTTCGATGTCTCAATGAATCAAAATCCCAAGTTGCATTAAATGAGGTACATAGTGGTGTTTGTGGGTCTCATTCTAATGGAATGGACTTAGCAAAGAAGATTCTAAGATCAGGATACTATTGCTCCACTATGAAACATGATGCCTATGAGTCTAGGAAGAAATGTATATGATGCCAACAACATGTAGATTTGATCCATGCTCTTGCACAAGACTTGTAGCCTATCATTGCTCCATGGCCTTTTTCACAATGTGGTTTCAACCTAATCAGAAATATTTGCCCTCCATCATTCAAAGGCCATACCTTCATTATCACCACCATTGAATAATTCACCAAATGGGTGGAAGCAATTCCACTCTCCCAAATTACGGGTATTCATATTTCCAAGTTCATCCTTTACCATATTCTCGATAGATATGGTATCCCATTCACCATCATCACTGAAAATGATAAACCATTCAAAAACCAGTATATGAAATACCTTTAACTTATCATATCCAACATCATCGGTCCACCCCCTATTACCCTCAGGGTAATGGCCAAGCTGGAGCAACCAACAAAAATCTCATCAAAATCCATAAAAAGTTGGTCAACAACACTAGTATTGATTGGCATCTCCATCTCAATCTCGCCCTTTGGGCATACAATACTTCCATCTGCACACCCCCTAGCACTACTCCATACTCTTCATTTATGGCATCGATCCTATGTTTTCAATTGAGGTGGAGATCTCATCACTTTGAATTTATCTGAAGAATCTTATCAATTATGAAGATGCTTGAGTCACATGGTTAAGCCAACTGAAACTCTTGGATGAAAAATGTATCAAGGCATATGATCATCTCCAAGCATATCAACATTGTCTTAGGAGGAACTACAACAGGAAGGTTCGTCCTCACCAATTTAACATTGGTGATTTAGTGTTGAAGGAAAATTAGCGTACCTAGCAAGATAGAGAAAAGAAAGGAAAGTTCGAAGCCAATTGGTTGGGTCCCTATATTGTCACAAAAAAATGCAGTTTTGGGGCTTAACAACTTACCACACTTGAGGGAGAACCCTTAGAAGATCCCATTAACATCATGCATCTGAAGAGGTTTTACACCTAAGTCAATTGCATTACCCTATCTTGAAAAATCCAAAAAAAGTAAAAAAATCTAGAAAAATACAAAAAAATTGAAAAGGTCAAAAAAATCAAAAAATAGTAAAGAGAAATAATTTGTCCTATGGTGAAAACCACCCTTGGTGACACCTTGGATAAGTACGTTTGGTGAAAACCTAGAAACAAGTGCCATTCATATAGGGTTTAATCACTATCTACCTTGTGTCCTAGTTACTTTATGCTTCCATCTATCCTATCCACATATCATATCCTTGCAGCCTATCAAACCCATCTTTCCATTGAAATCCTCGCATCCATCACTTGGTATATTTTGATTGAGCATTGGATGATGCAGGTTGGCTATCCTAAATCCTGAGCTTTCATCCTAAACCTGAGCTTTTCATCACTTGTACATCGGTGTCATTCGTCGATCTTGTGTCCTCATCTAGGATCCTTCATCACGTCGGTCATCATTAGGTCTCATCTCGTCTTTGTTCCATTTTTTCAAATGACATTTCCCTTGTGCTTTCATGTAGGAAATGCTAATCATCTTATAAGCCCCCAGGCCATGTGCTCAACCAATCTTTGTCATCCATCGAGGTTTCCATTGTCCTCTTTCTACTTTTATCCATGGTCAGTCATCAATCTTTTTATCAAACTATGAGGGCTCTAAGCTTTCATGTAGGCAAGGTTACTCTTTGATCAGGCCATGAGCCCCTATGTTTGTCCTTAGGGTGTGTCTTGGTGTCATTTTGTGTTGTCAATTATGTCCCTATTCAGCTGGTGTTTAAAAAAAAGGTCACTAGTATCATGAGGTTCGATTGGTTTCAAGTACCCTGATTCATGTTGATCATCCAATATATCCTCCATCCTTGGTCTTAACAGGATGCATCCTTCCTAGATCAAACCGTATCAATCCCATCCACTCCTTAATCTTATGGAAAAATACATTTGAAATCTATTGTGATCTTTTGATTCTTTTGACATTTTGTTTATCATTTGAGCTTCCTATTATGCTTTGTCAGGGTCACCATGATCCATAATATCATGGTGCACTTGGGTGAGTAAACATAGAAGCATGTCTTAATATTTTTTCTATTATTTTCTTCTAGGTTGTCCCACGTATTACCCACCAAGATCCCCATGGTCTTGTGTTATGCTGAGGTATACTTTTCATTTTTGGTTATTCCAATACCTAGCCCACCCAAAGCCCCTATGACTTTGGGGTGTTGGGATATCCTTCTTGTTTGGTGTGTTTGTGTTCTGCATTGGACATTAATTGGCCTTTGTTCTTCATACCCTAGTGCATTGTGTCCTATGCCATAGCAAATTAATTGCTCCTAAAATAGAAAAATGGCATTAGGTTTGCATTTCATTTACCATCCCATTGCATTGCATTTCCCTCATCCAATTATTTCCCTAGCCTATGGTTAGTGATTTTGGTTGTGAAAATGTTCTTCATCCGCCTATTCTTCCTAATAGGATTCCTATGGTTTTGAAAAGTGCACCATCACACCCATGATCATTCATGTCATTATGTGATGCATTTCCACATCTATCATTATTCACCTAGGTTCATTATCTTGTTTAGATAAATATAGATTTGTTAGTCTAAGCATCTTAAATTGATTTCATTTCATATCATATCCATTGCATTATCATTTTCGTACTCATTTTATAATCCATATCATCCAAATCTTCTACATAGACATAGAAATCCATCCTCATAATCACATGCATACACATCATAAGCATAAACCATCATACACATGAGCATAATAAACATCCATCACATAATCATCACATAGTGTCGGCAATTTCCATCGCATAATATATATATATAAATCAAAATTTATATACTGTCTACCACATGTCCATAGTAAAAACCATAGAATTCCATGAAAATCCATAATAAAAATCCATCATAAAGTCCATTGACATCCATCAAATAAGATATAAGTACAAAAATCTAATCAAATATAGAGACTACATCTCCTGAATGAATAATGAATAAAGAATTAAAGAATCAATGAATGAAATCAATCTGTAAATATATGAATAAAATTTGTAGCCTCTATCTTTATATACTATCCATATGCCTTGCACCAATCAAAATCTTGATCCTGTCTTCTCTTTTTGTCTAACCATAGCTCCTGAAATCTAACCTCTAAGGGGATTCTAGCATTGCGCCTTGGCTACAAGGGTTGTCTCACGATAACTATTGTACCCACATGTATGAGTGGCCCCTAAGTGTGATGGCGCTGGCATCTATGGGGCCACCCTAATATATGGTGGCACCCTCCATGTAGGATTTGGGACAAGCTAAAAATAAGCACTCATATAGTATCTAGCCTCTGACTGGGCATCAACCTCTCCTATTGCTTGTGACCATGCTATGTACCTCTCTATCATATACATGTCCCTCATGCCACTTATTTGTCACCTCTCCCTCTCCCAAGTCTCCTAGGCTAACTACATCTGATCAGCATGTGCCTACAGCTGCACTATCCTTTGTGCTAATGCATCCCACTCACCCTGTAGTGTCTGAACTTGTGCCTTTGCCGCCTCTTCCCCCTCCAGTAGTCGCCTTGCATCCCCCATGGCCACCTCAATGCACTTTGATCTATCTCGGGCCTCATCCCTTTCTCTTTGCATCTCCTCCAATCCTCTTTGTAGCTCCCCCACCTGCCTCCGTAGATCATCTCTCTTTGTATGTGCCTTTTGTACCCTATGTGCTGCCTCATTCTCCAAAGCTTCATAATCCCTATCTCCATCACTTTGCAAACCCTGAAATCTATCTACCTCCTTCTACAACATATCCTAATTTTCCCTTGACTCTCTCAGTCAATGCTCTGCTATCCCCAATCAGGCCAGAGCTCTTATAAGTAATACTATAGGTTCCTCTAGTTGTGGTGGAACATAAGGTAACATTGCTAATGGATGCATAGTTGGGGTATCCACATCCATAGCTTGGTCCTCCACCCTACCCCCTACATCTCAACATCACCATCTCCCCCTCGCCTCTGTTGGTTGCCTATCATCCTCCTCCTTTGTGGTCAGGAAAACTCTCTCATCATTTGACTTGAATCTAAGAGCACCAATGATCGGGTGTATTGTGGTCATCCACCCTAGCCTCTGCTCTATCCATAATGCAAAATATTGTATTGTAGTCCCTACATCAATTGACCCTCCCCTACATGGAAACTGTGTCATCAGGACTGCATCCCACATCTATGGAGAAAACTTTGTTGTGATCTAATCACCCCATACAATCGCTACCTCTCAACTAATCAAACAAAACCTTTGTGCTCCTGCAGGAATGTAGTGATATATCCCATACTGATGAGTAACACTATTTGGTCTATGCAACTCCACAATAAACGAGTCTCAACCAATTAGGTAACACTAAGAGAATAGGTAGCCCCTCCATCTCCTATCATCATCCTGTTGGAGTTAAAATGACACTGAGATGGGGGGGTGAATCAGTGTCTAAACAAATTTGACCAATTTTTCAAAAACTTCAAAAACATATCACACATTTGTTCTCAATATTACTCTAATTAATGCATTCATGAGTTGAATCTAATCATTCATAAACAAAATTGAGAAAAGTAATAACTCAACAGTGAACACAACATAGTAAAACAGAAAGAACACAGAAGAACAAAGAGGCACAATACTTTTTTGAGTGGAAAACCCTCTTGGGGTATAAAAACCACTCCCTAAATTCCTTCCTGGCTTAATCTAATAATCAACTATTCACAATGCCTTATAGGCTGATTTTTGAGCACCCACTCAATGAGCACCAACCCCTCATTTAGAGATATCTATCTCAAGGAGTACCAACCCCTCAAATTATGTTTTGAACAATAACAATGATTCAGAGGGTTTCTCTGTTTTCAGTTAAGCACATATCTCTCTATTTTCTCATCTACAGAATACCTTAAAGATTCAATAATTGAATCCCTAAAATACCTCATAGAAAAGAAACTTACAATCTCTACATCTTATTATACAGATTTTATTGCAGAGTTTTATCCATATATTTTTATACAGCCAAGGAATGATAATCTCATAATTACATCAACAGTCGAACAGAAAACTAAGTTTTTTGCTTCTATATATACATATTGGTTTACATGCCAGATAGGTAACTGTCTTCAGGAGTAATGGAAAAACAACCAACCCAGCTAAGAGCCGTTCTCAACAAATCTATTACGAATGAGTTCATTTTTCTGCATAAAAAGCATAACTATCCACCACAGAAAATCATAACCTCTAATGCGTGAATGACAATACTCAGTCAGGGCATCATATTGACTAAGATGTAGAGAGTAGTTAAGAAAAATGGTGATAATTTAAATTAATATGCACAGTATGAAATGCATAAATAAAAATACTAGACAGATCTATAACTCCCTTGGCTCCATTATCCACTGTCGAGCTTCTAGACAGAAATGCACCAAATAAACCTTCCATAAACCTCTGTAGGAACTATTATAGTCAGCAACAATAGAAACAAACAGTTTATGAAGATTTCTCATGATGGCGGCCAAGCTAGGGTTCGATACCCAATCAAAAAGAATAAGCTCAAAAATGTTTTCCCTATCAAACCTCAATTCAATCAATGACACGTTATGCCGAAGGAAACTTTAACATTGCCAGACAACCTTATGGTTGTTGCTTTCGCCAAGATCGATCAGAGTCGGGAGAAGTCATACCGAATACACAATGTCATGCCGATAGCTCATACCATCCTTCTGGTTGATGAGACAAAAAGGCTCTTTCACCAAAATGAAACCATTATTCTATTGCTATAGCTTTTGATATCTGAGAGACATCATATAGATCAAATTTGATATATCAAAAGATATTCGATACACATTGTCGCCATGACAATTCAATGCCTATGTCAAAGGCCTTTATCATTTCCAAGTCACCAAGACAATACATAGTCGGGGAGACACTATATAGACTACCCCTTGTTTTGCCGAAACATCCCGAGCTCTCAATAGATTGCCAAGAGAATTCACTTCTCATACTGATAGAGACCATTTGTATTCCATCGGCAAGACATATCAATGTTGGGGAGATCTTTCATAGAATGCATGAGTCATACCGAAAGTCATCCTTTCATCCGGTGTCGCTGAGACAATCCATTTCTTATGCCAATGAAGTCCCTTTATGTTCCATCGGTGAGACCGAAGGTCACTCACTAAGACCTCTCACTAAAAACCCTAGCTCTTATGGAAGAGACTACCTTTAAATTTTTGGTCGGTGTAACATTCCACATTTGATATAACATTTTGCCAAAGTAGTAACCTTATGCCAATAAGACAATCAATGCAAAGATCAGTGAGACATAAAATCTTTAGAGAGACAATATATTGAATACATTATGTTTGGCTAAAGAAAAACTCCTCCATTTGATGCTCGATAAGACAAAACCACTTCACCAAGACTTATTCTGATACCGCTCAACTTTTTCTAATAGACTTCCATTTGGTGCACGGTCAGTGAGACAATATGTCTTCACTAAGACATCATATCGACAGAATAACTCATGCCAATATGATTCTTTCCTATGTCAGTCGATGTGATAAACCAATATCATTGAGACCACATACCAACAGTATTAACTTATGCCAGGATATAACTACTGTCGCTGAGACAATGGGAAAGTCACGTCGAAAATTGCCTGTATGAAAAATTAAATCATCATGACATCAGAAATTTCTTACCGATAGGCAACTCAGACATTTCAAAGAGGATTGGGGAGACCCTGCCACACTCACACCAATAAGTGTAAGCTTGTGTTATGCAAAAAGAACCATCCTGACAAAGAAACCATATTTCAAGCTCTGTCAGTCAAAGAGATAGCATTCATAACTTGAACCAGAATTCTCATCACCATGAAATTAAATCATAACAAATAACTTTATGTAATAGCCAAGAGACATCAAAGAAGTGCCATTGTAAATCATAAGGATCGGAGATTTTGTCATCAAGGACAAACCGTAAACACAACTGAGATCCAACAAACTCCCCCTTTGTCTTTGATGGAAAAACACAAATGACTCTCCCCCATTTTGCCTCAATGACAAAGAATAGAAGAGAATAATGTGCATTGCTATGAAACACAACTGAGAAGCCAACTAAAATAAAATGAGAAATAGTAGCAACCAAAATTGTAGGAGAGTTGTAAGAGAATCAAAACATATAACATGCTCCCCCTAAGTAGTAGATTGGAGATTCAATGAAGTAATGATTGAGAGATAACTCCCAATCGAAGTCTCAGCCTTTCAAATAGCTCTTTTGCTAAGGGCTTAGTGAAAATGTCAGCCACCTGATCTTGAGATCCAACAAACTATAAGCAGACTTCATTAGCCAAAACCTTTTCTCGAAGAAAATTAAAATTAATAGAAATATTTTTTGTGAGAGTGCATAATAAGATTTTTTGAAATATTTATCGCACTAGTGTTATCACAAAGAATGGAAACAGGTTTAGAAACATCAATACCCATATTTGAAAGAGTCTGACTCATCCACAGAACTTGAGTACAACATGAAGTGGCAGCAGTGTATTCTACTTCAGCAGTAGAGAGAGAAATAAATACTTGTTTCTTGTTGTGCCATGCCACTAAACGATCACCAAGAAAGAATGTAGCACCACTGGTGCTTTTGTTATCATCCAAACAACCAGCCCAGTCAACATCAGTATAAGCAATCAAAGAGAAATCATTGCTCCTAGGATACCAAAGACCATAATCAAGAGTGCCCTGAATGTATCTAAAGATTAGTTAACAACAGTAACATGAGAGTCTTTAGGTGATGGCTAAAAATGTGCAACAGTGCAAACTGCCTACATAATGTTAGGTCTAGAGGTAGTTAAATATAAGAGACTGTCGATCATTAATCTATATTCCATTTGATTTGTATCAGGAGAATCATCAACCTTAGTAAGTTTGCAACTAGTAACCATTGGGGTGCTAATTGGATGGCATTCATCCATCTAAAATTTCTTAAGCATCTCTCTAGCATATTTGGATTGAGAAAGAAATATTCCATTCTCACATTGAGAGATTTGAAGACCCATAAAGAAATTTAATTCTTCTAACATTGACATTTCAAACTCAGATTCCATAATTTGAGAGAACTTTTTACTCAAAGTGACATTATTGCAGCCAAAGATAGTATCATCAACGTAAATTTCAACAACCAAAATATTAGAACCTTCAGTTTTAACATAAAGATTACTGTCTACACCTCCTCTAACAAATCCATTAGAAATTAAGTGACTGTCCAGCCTAGAGTACCAAGCTCTAGGTGCTTGTTTTAAGCCATAGAGAGCCTTTTTCAACCTATAAACATGGTTAGGATTATCTTTGCATATAAATCCTTCAGGCTATTCAACATAGACCTCTTCATCTAAATAGCCATTCAAAAAAGCAGTTTGGACATCCATTTGATAAATAGTAAAGTTTTTGTAAACTGAATAAGCCAAGAATATTCTAATAGATTCTAGTCTAGCAACAGGTGCAAAGGTTTCACCAAAATCAATACCTTCTTGTTGAGCATAGCCTTTGTAGACAAATCTTGCTTTGTTGCGAATAACATTACCATTTTCATTAACCTTTTTTTGTACATCCATTTGCCTCCAATGACATTCTTGTCATCTGGTCTTGGGACTAACTCCCAAGTCTAATTTTTCTCAATCTGATCAATTTCTTCCTGCATAGCATGAAGCCAACATGAGTATGTGAGAGCTTCATTAAAAAATTTAGGCTCAAACTAAGTAACTAGACAGAAAGCAATTTGTGCCTTTTCATCAGATTCTGCAGTCTTTCTTCTAGTTTGTACTCCTACATTTTTATCCCCAATAATCTGATCTTTGGGGTGGTATATAGCTAGAGTTTTCGAAGGAGCATTTTATGCAACCTTTTCAGGACTTGCATTTTCAATTTTAGGGCTTGCTGATTCAGTAATAAACTTTGTTGTTCCAGCTCCTTCAGAAATTATTTCAAATTCAAGTTCTTCTTCCTCATTATTTTGCAAAGATTCAACATTCAAATGTGGTCTTTTATCAAATTTTACATTAACAACTTCAACAATCTTATTAAGCCTTTTGTTGAGACATTTATAAGCTTTGCTATGAGTTGAGTATCCCAAAAAGATACCCTCATCACTTTTGGATTGAAAAATTCCAAGATTATCATCATCCTTTTTGATAAAAAATTTACTTCCAAAAATTTTAAAGTATTTGACAGAAGTAGTTTTTCCAAACCATAGTTCATAAGGAGTGTGTTTAGATTTCACCCTAAGTTGCACTCTATTCAAAATGTATATAGCATATGAATAGCTTCTTTCCAATACATATTAGACAACTTAGCTTCATCTAGCATGGTTCTAGCCATTTCTTTTACAGTTTTGTTTTTACGTTCAACTACCCCATTTTGTTGAGGTGTTTTAGTTGCAGCATACTACCTTTTAATACCATGTTGTTCACAGTAATCAACAAACTCTTGAGAGGTGAATTCACCTCCTTTGTCTAATCAAAGGCATTTGACTTTCAAATCAGATTCCTTTTCAATCATTTTACGAAAGATTTTGAACCTTTCAAAGGCTTCTGATTTGTTCTTAAAAAATGTGACCCAAACCATTCTAGTATAATCATCTACAAAAAGCATAAAGTATTTTTCACCATTAATAGACCTTGTTCTAGTTGGTCCACATAAATCAGTATGCACAAGCTGTAAAGGTTTTGAAGAAGAATGTTCTTTTGTCTTGAAGCTAGTTTTAGTTTGTTTACCACTTAAGCATTCTTTGCACACATAATTTTTTGGCTTGTTAAGAATTGGTAAACCTCTAACATTTTGATTCTTACTGATTCTAACCAGATTTTCAAAGTTTATGTGTCCTAATATTTTATGCTATAACAAGCTCTCTTCAATTTGTCCCATTAGACACATACCTTGAATATTGCCATTGCAAGATGAGTCAAGGAGATTGTACACATTTCCTTTTGTCCTCCTTCTAGTTGCAATAGCCTTTCCAAGCTTGTTTTTAATCTCACATCCCTGCGAACTAAAAAGAACATGATAACAACTATCACAGATTTGACTAACACTTAGAAGATTGTGCTTGAGACCTTCCATATAGTACACATTATAGATAGGAGTGTCTTTATTTAGAAGAAGTGAACCTCTACCTTTAATTTGAATACCAGAGTTATCACCAAACTTTACATATCCAACTACATAATATTCCAGTTTTATAAACTTGTCCTTGTCGCCAGTCATATGGTTAGAACATCCACTATCCAGGACCCATAAGTCCTTTTTCTTGGAATGAAAAGTAGTTTGAACCAACATATTTTGTTCAATGTTGTTGACAGTCTTAGGTTTCCAAACCTTTTTAATTTTCTGATGTTTAGATTGCAGATCAGTTCTGCACTGTTTGACAGAATGTCCTAAAGTATTGCATTTAAAACATTTGATCTTTCTAACAAAACCATAGTGTTTCCTAAGACCAAATCTGGGTATTCTAGAATTCATAAGCCTACAAGTGCTCACCTTATGACCAAATTTGTTGCAGAAAAAGCAATAACCATAGAAAAAAGAATTGTCTTTGTATGAAGGTCTATTACCTTTAAAAAACTTAACATGATCCTTACTAGTTTCTAAGAGATTTGAACTTGAATTTTTGACTTCAGAAGAGGGGTTTTATTTTGCTTTGTCAGTTGAGCATTCATCCTTTTCAAAACCAATACCAGATTTATCTGTATACACCTTTTTGTTTGCTGAGCATCTCATTCAGTTTTAGAGTGCTTTCATATTTTTCAATTTCCTTCCTAAGAAGGACTACTTCTTGTTCCAGTTTTTGAAAATTCATGATCTTTGCAATTTATAGTCTCTCTAAGACAGACTTTAGTTCTTTTAGCTTCTTCAAGCTGAGTTTTCAAAGAGATCAATTCCTGATCTGGTTTATGTTCTTGAGGAAGAACTTGTTTTTTGAGTTTTCTGACCTCTTGAAGAGCACATTTCAGCTCACTTTCAAGATCTACTTCACCTTCTTCAGTGTCAATGGTGTTAGAATTATTTTGCTGAGTAAATTCAGCTATGAACAAAGTTTCAACTTCATCAGCTAATGAGTCTTCAGACTCAATATCAGATTCATCCTTACTAAATAGAATTTTCTTCTTTTTAAAATTGAAGTTTCGTTTAGGTTTGAAAGCCTTCTTCTTAGGTTGTATTTCAGTTGTCTCGTTGTCATAGATTTGATCATCATAGGGACACTTTGTAGAAAAGTGGCCTATTTTTCCATAGTTAAAACATTTAAAGGGAAGTTTTCCCTTATATTTTCATGATCCCTTTTTAAATCTTCTAACAAAATGAGATTCTTTAGAATCAGACAACTCTGATTCACTGACATAGACTTTTTCTTTCTTTTTCAGAGTTAAAGGCAGTTTCTTTTCCTGTTGAATTATTTTTGCTAGTTCTCATTTCATAGGTAGTAAGTATTCCTTGCAAGCTGTCTAAGTTAAGCTTATCAAAGTGTTTCTTTTCTTTTAGGGCTGAAACCTTATATTCAAATTCAGATGGTAAGGACCTAACAACTTTTGTGACCACATCAAATTCATTAACCTCTTGACCTAGACCTTTCATTCCATTGACAACTTCATCATATCTTAGGAAATATTCAACCACTTTCTCATCATCCTTCATTTTCAACTCCTCAAACTGATGTTTGAGAGTAATGATTTTTGATAGTTTGACTTTCTCATTCCCTTGATATATAGTTTCAAGTTTTTCCCAGATTCCATGAGCAGATTTGCAATGCATGACTTTAATGAACACATCTTTAGTTAATCCACACAAGATGGAATGCTTAGCTCTAGAATTTCTTTCATACTTCTTTTTCTTAGCAGCATCAGTGGGAATAGTAGCTGGTACATTGTAATCTTCTAAAACAATGCTCCAAACATCAGCATCAAAAGAAACAAGAAAAGCTTCCATTCTTATTCTCCAGAACACATAATTTGTTCCATCAAATAATGGAGCTCTGGTTACAGAAGCACCTTCTTGAGAATGTGCCATTAAAAAAAAACTACAAGACCAAGATCAATCCAAGGTAATTAAACCAATCAGAGGACCCTATGCTCTGATACCAATTGTTGGAGTTAAAATGACACTAAGAGGAGGGGGGTGAATCAGTGTCTTAACAGATTTGACCAATTTTTCAAAAACATATCACTGATTTGTTCTCAATATTACTCTAATTAATGCATTTATGAGTTGAATGTAATCATTCATAAATAGAATTGAAAAAAGTAATAACTCAACAATGAACAGAAACAACAACAGCATAGTAAAACAAAAAGAACATAGAAGAACAAAGAGGCACAATATTTTTCTGAGTGGAAAACCCTACTGTGGTATA
Organism: Sequoia sempervirens; assembly: GCA_007258455.2. Taxonomy (NCBI): domain Eukaryota; kingdom Viridiplantae; phylum Streptophyta; class Pinopsida; order Cupressales; family Cupressaceae; genus Sequoia; species Sequoia sempervirens. The sequence goes on from VDFB02193867.1 coordinate 463,011,941, forward strand.
AAAACCACTCCCTAAATGCCTTCTTGGCTTAATTTGATAATCAACTATTCACAATGCCTTATAGGCTGATTTTTGAGCACCCACTCAATGAGCACCAACCCCTCATTTAGAGATATCTATCTCAAGGAGTACCAACCCCTCAAATTATGTTTTGAACAATAACAATGATTCAGAGGGTTTCACTGTTTTCAGTTAAGCACATATCTCTCTATTTTCTCATCTACAGAATACCTTAAAGATTCAATAATTGAATCCCTAAAATACCTCATAGAAAAGAAACTTACAATCTCTGCATCTTATTATACAGATTTTATTGCAGAGTTTTATCCATATATTTTTATACAGCCAAGGAATGATAATCTCAGAATTACATCAACAGTCAAACATAAAACTAAGTTTTCAACTTCTATATATACATCTTGATTTACATGCCAGATAGGTAGCTGTCTTTAGGAGTAACAGTAGAACAACCAACCTAGTTAAGCCGTTCTCAACAAATCTATTACGAATGAGTTCATTTTTCTACATAAAAAGCACAACTGTCCACCATAGAAAATCATAACCTCTAATGCATGAATGACAATACTCAGTCAGGGCATCATATTGACTAAGATGTAGAGAGCAGTTAAGAAAAATGGTGATAATAAATTAATATGCACAGTATGAAATGCATAAATAAAAATACTAGACAGATCTATAACTCCCTTGGCTCCATTATCCACTGTCGAGCTTCCAGACAGAAATGCACCAAATAAACCTTCCATAAACCTCTGTAGGAACATTTACAGTCAACAACAATAGAAATGAACAGTTTATGAAGCTTTCTCATGATGGCGGCCAGGCTAGGATTCAATACCCAGTCAAAAAAAATAAGCTCAAAAATGTTTTCCCTAACAACCTTTCAATTCAATCGATGATACGTTATGCCAAAGGAAACTTTAACGTTGCTAGACAACTTTATGGTTGTCACTTTCGCCAAGATCCATCAGAGTTGGGAGAAGTCATACCAAATACACAATGTCACACCGAGAGCTCATAACATCCTTCTAGTCAATGAGACAAAAAGGATCTTTCACCAAAATGAAACCATTATTCTATCGCTATAGCTTTTGATATCAGAGAGACATCATATCGATCAACTTTGATATACCGAAAGATATTCAATACACATTGTCATTGTGACAATTCAATACCTATGTCGAAGGCCATTATCATTTCCAAGTCACCAAGACAATACATAATTGGGGAGACACTATATAGACTGCCCCTTATTTTTCTGAAACATCCCGAGCTCTAAATAGATCGCCAAGAGAATTCACTTCTCATACCGACAAAGACCATTTGTATTCCATCGATGAGACATATCTATGTCAGGGAGACCTCTCGCAGAATGCATGAGTCATATCGAAAGTCATCCTTTCATCCAGTGTCGCTAAGACAATCCATTTCTTATGTCGACTAAGTCCCTTTATGTTCCATCGGTGAGACTGAAGGTCACTCACCGAGACCTCTAGCCGAAAACCCTAGCTCTTATGGAAGAGACTACATTTAAATTTTTGATCCATGTAACATTGCACATTTGATATAACATTTCTCCGAAGCAGTAACCTTATGCCGATAAGACAATCAATGCAAAGATCGGTGAGACATAAAATCTTCGGAGAGACAATATACTGAATACATAATGTTTGTCCAAAGAAAAACTCCTCCATTTGATGTTCGGTAAGACAAAACCACTTCACCAAGACTTATTCTGATACCACTTAGCTTTTGCCGATAGACTTTCATTTGGTGCAGGGTCGGTGAGACAATGTCTTTGCTAAGACATCATATCGATGGAATAACTCATGTCGATATGATTCTTTCCTATTCTGGTTGGGGTGATAAACCAATATCGCTAAGACCACATACCGATAGTATTAACTTATGCCGATATAACTACTATCGCTGAGACAACGAGAAAGTCACGTCGAAACCTGCCTATATGAAAAATTAAATCATTATGACATCAAAAATTTCTTGCCGATAGGCAACTCAAATATTTCAAAAAGGATCGGGGAGACCCTACCACACTCACACGGATAAGTGTAAGCCTGTGATATGCAAAAAGAACCATCCTGACAAAGAAACCATCTTTCAAGCTCTGTCAGTCAGAGAGATAGCATTCATAACTTGAACCAAAATTCTCATCACCATGAAATTAAAGCATAACAAATAACTTTCTGTAATAGCCAAGAGACATCAAAGAAGTGCCATTGTAAATCATAAGGATCAGATATTTTTTCATCAAGGAAAAACCATAAACACAACTAAGATCCAACACATCCCTCCATCTTTTGAAGTGTCATGTCATGTATGGTCTCTAGGTAATGTTCTCCCCTCTCAGTCCATCCAATCTCCTCTACCACTCCTCCAAATCACCCATCTCCTAATAGTGGAGTCTCCAGCCATAGTCCATCCCCCACTAGTATGTCACAGGCACCATCTCATCTCTAACACCCGCAATCAAAAAATTTAGTCGTGCTACACTGATGTGCTCCCAAGCCCATACCTAGAGCAAAGTCACATGTGTAATGCTAAGGGCTTGTCTATAACAGATGATGTTCATGTCTTGATATAGCTGGGCTAGCATGTAAGCTCCCCATGCAAACTTCCCCAACCATCTCTTCATGATGTGTCTCACCACCTCAATCATCTTAAGGCTAAAAAAGTGTCCACTCCTATTCGAAAGAAAAATCCTGCTAATCAGGTTGCAAAGATATAATCGTAGAGCTGGTATCTCTAGCCCCAAGAAAGAATCAATGTCTAACTCCCTCCCCTATATGGGAAGGTCAACATGTCCAAATATGGCCCGTAGGCTCCTATCCACTAATCGACTGCATACCCAACTGATCAAGTCCCCTCAGATCGATAATCTGAGGATCCTCTATATGTCCTCTAAATTCACAGTCATATCCCCTGTCAAAAGATGGAAGGTCGATGTCTCAGAGCTCCATCACTCTATCAATGTTGTCAGCAGTCCCCTGTGTGCTCAAATGTTGGGATATCCCAACATATGCAATAATCCTATCTGTGCTAATGTTGCATGATCTTGGGTATTCATAGCCCTCGTCATCACATCTAACACCATAAAATGCCTCTCTCATGTCCTCAGAGTCTCAAAACTCTACATCCATACCAACCATTCTCTTAGATTTTCTAACATTTCATTCCTGGTTCTTGTCATTTTCATCCCTTCCCTAGTTTGGCGAGTTCACTTTTGTGTGAGGCAAGATTTCCCATTCCCTTCCCAGTGCATTCACCTATCAAGCTAGCACATTCACCCCTCTATCTTATTTTCATGTGTTCACCTATTTTGCAAGCACACCTACCACTTTCTTATCCGGCTATGAATCTACCCCTCTTTTCCTTAGAGGCAAAATTGCATTCGCCTCTTTCCCTAAAGGGGAATTTTTACAATCCCCCCTGTGCCTTTTTCCTCCTAAGTGGTGAATTCGTGTTTTCCCTTTTCCCCGAGGGGTGGATTCGCATCCACCTATCCCTCCTTTGGGTGAATACGCATTCAAACTTTTCTTGTTTTAGCGAATTCACTTTCACCCTTCCCCAATTTTGGTGATTTTTTAATCACCTATCCTATTTCATTCTTGCCCCTACATTTTGTAGGTTCGCCCTCTTCAGGGAGAGGAAAGTTCATAATTTCCCCTCCCCCAATGTGCTCACCTCTATGTTGCATGAATCTACCCCTTTCCTTGTTGATCTACTAGACGTGGGCATATTCCTTGCCAAAAGGATGAATCTTCCCTCCTATGGTGAGTCCACCTAACTAGCTACCCATCCTGAATTCAAAAATGTACGTAAAATTAAAATTGAAATCATTAATGCAGGTGGATGGACCTACCTGGTGGGGTGTCGCTTGCTCGTAATAGTACGTCACACATTCTTGCCTTGGTGGATCAGCTCATCATCCACGAGTGCCTCATCGTCGTTCGTCATCCTCATCACTCTCTCTCTCTCTCTCTCTCTCTCTCTCTCTCTCTCTCTCTCTCTCTCTCTCTCTCTCTCTCTCTCTCTCTCTCTCTCTCTCTCTCTCTCTCTCTCTCTCTCTCTCTCTCTCTCTCTTGTCTAGTTAGCTACCATGTGTGCAAATGACAATTAGGTGAATAGTAATTTTTCAAATTTACTATTTATAATTTTCACTTTTTCTCCTAATTAGCCTTTTAAATTTTTGGGTAATTTTAACCCTTTAATTAACCCTTTATTAATCCATTTACCCCTTTTCTTCTGAGGGTTGTTGTTTGCACCCCATGTATTTGTTTTCCTTTGTTTAAAAGTTATTCTTCATGGTTTTTCGTCCTCTATCTCATGGTGCCCTATGTTTCTCCATATGAAGAAGTCGCTAAGGGCCCCTTTTCTTCCCCCTCTACCCTCTTGATGGGGCATACCCTACCATTTTCCTTCATCCTTCCATCCTATTCATTCTCTTGCGACATCAGGGAATCATCTAACATTCTTTTATTCTATCGAGTCATCTATATTTTATTTCTCTTCAAAATACTATTGTTCTAATAGTATTTCTAAGAGGGGAAAAATGTAGACACCCTAATTTGTACCACTCCCATATGGTAAAATTCACCCTTGCATTCCTCTGTCCTGTATCCTTGATCCATATTAATTAAATAATTCATTATTTGATTAATATTTCCCTACAGCCTATTGTCCCCTAAGTCATTTAATTAATAAATTCAATACTTTACCCCATTCATCTCTAAATTAAATAAATAAGCCAATTTATTTAATTTAGTCATTAACCCAATGAATGAAATCAAGTTTTAATTCATTTTCTTCTCTCTCCTCATGTCACATCCTCCATAATCTCCTTTAATCCAAATTAGTCTAATTAATTTGTGATTAGAATGTGCACACCCCTAGTCATCATTAGGGTCACATCCTCCATAATCTCCCACTTTCTTGTAATCCTTTATTAAGTTTCCTAATCCCACATGTGCACAACCTTAATCACCTAATTAGGCTAACCTAATCTCCATTCCATTTATGGTATGTGTGCTTTGCAACCAACATTAAATGCTTTCTACTTTTGACGAAGGCATCCCCTTCGCTATGTGAATTTTTAATTCATATTTATTCACCCAAGGCATTTAAAGGAATTTTAAATTCCTTCTCCCATCTTCATATGAGGATTTGTGAAGAATTTTTAATTCCTCACATGTTCTCTCAATGCACATGTGGAAAATGACCTTTATGAGGATATCTTGTCCCTTCCCAAGGTACAACCTAGTACCTCCATGTCACCTCCACATCAACATCTCTTTTTCACATCATCCGCCACATTTCAATTTTTGAGGGCTTGTCAGTTCTCAACTCACTCTAACCCTTGATCTCATCCATCATGGATCAATCTCAACCCTTCATTTCTTTAGAGGAACTTCCCCTAAAAATGGTAGAAAATGTCTCCATTTGTATCTATCCACTTTATCAAATCAAGCACTCACCCACACTTAGCAATTTTCAAGCATTCAAACCATCCACCATTATTGCAGCCATCTTTAAGCCTCAATATTGCATCTATCCACATACCCATTTGCATCATTAGAATCCTTATCACTTTAGGATCATTTTGAGAATCATTTTGAGCTATTTTTCCAAATAAGGAGCACACCTATCAAGCATCCAATGGGACAACCAAAACTATCATCTAGACAAGGTAACATTGTTTTTTGCTTCTTGTGTTTTGTTTAGATTTAACTAGGCCTAATCCGAGTTTTTTTCTTTGTGTTTTTCTTTGTTGCATTTTGTTTTAGATTTTCATCGTAGGGTAGGTAAAAAAATTACACATAGGAGGACAATAATGTAAAGGGACTACAAAAAGTTTCAGACAAGGAGTAGCACTAGGTTCAACACATGGTTTATCACTCTAATTAGGAGTATTATCATTTTTGCCCGTATTCAAATCCATAGATGTGAAGAAAAATAAAGATAATTTAATATGAATTTTTTTAATCTTAAGTTATTCTTCCTCATTATCTAAATTTATCACAATAGGTGGCATACATATAATATCATCCATATGTTCATTCTTCATTATATTCTTAGCTTGAGATAGGTATGGTTCAAGTTCATGTTTTGGTGAGGGTGGCAGAGTGGACATGAGGTAATTCATAATATTTGGCTTGAATGGGTGGTTGTTCATTAGGTAAATTTTGGTTCTTTTTAGCAATTTGGTGAGCCAAGGCATGACATATACACTTACACTATTTTTCACTTTATTTCTTCTTTCACGATTTTCAACTTGTGAGGGATTAATTGATGTATTCCCAACATCGGACACACAAAAGAAAAATAAAATACAAAATTTATAGTAAAGATACATATTCTCTTCAAAAGAACAAGTTAGATCTACTTTCACTACCACTTCTTTCCTAATATTTACTTTAATATAAATAATTTCTAATCTTGATAGATAATAATTCTTCTAGAGCATATGTATTGGGAGAACAATGAACTAGACTTTAGAAAATAAAATACTATGAATTTATTTCATCTCATTACAAAAGAACAGCTCATTTCTATCATCAAAATATTGTATCAGTATCAGGTTAAAATTTACAATACAACATATCTTAAGACTAAAAATAATTTGGGGAAATTAATTTTGTGCTATATGGTATTCATCATACCTACATACCAACCTATACTAATGTCCTTGTTAATGCATCAACTAGAGAGGAATTTACCATAATTTTTTTGGTAAGAAGTAATTAATCTTTATACTTGGAGACCAATTAGATAGTCTACATTATCAAATTGATTCTAATGGGTGGAACTTGGAGCCTAAACTCAAATTGATGAAATTTTGTGGGATAAAATTGTTTGGTATAGTTTCCTAAAGATTTATTGTCATGGCTTTCTACAGTCATAGAATATACACAAAATGGATTTGTTGAAAATTCCTTGGAAACTTTCAAGAAAATACAATCAACGTGTATAAATTCATTCTCAGAAACCTTTTCCTACCTGAAACCTAGAAAATGGTGGCTACATATGTTTTAAGACACACAACAATTGATTTCCTACAAGTTTCACTCAAGGAAACCTTAGAGACCTCAATCCAAGGATTGAATAAGGGAAAGAGATTTGAAATAAGGTGTCCCAGGGTGTGATTATAGGCTCAAATATGGTTCACCACCAAGAAATTTATTGTAAATACTAGGAATGTAAATCATATGGAAAACCTAACTATATGACCTAGATTATGAAACTAAAAATCATAATAATAGACTAAGAAAGAATAGAGGTGCACTTAAAAACTAAAGAGGCTTGAATGATGGTCTAAAATCCTAAAAAATACCAACTTTTGAAGCACATTGGGAATCATATGCCAGTAGAGGTGATTTATTCCCAGTTTAGGGTTTCAGGTCGAAACCAGCATTTGGAACTGTTGAACTAGGATGTACCAAAAAAGCCTAAAAATATGTATAATATGACTCATACACCACAAGTGGTGATTTAGTCCTAGTATTAGGGTTAAGCTAAATTTTTTGAATCCTTTAGTGATCTATTGCAACTTCCTTCCTTTCAAATCTTTGTTTCTGAAACAGTGAATTCTACCTTGTAGGTGACTTTATGTGATCTTGCAAGTAAGGTGACAACTTTAACAACTTTACAACCTTGAAAATATTTCCAATATTGTTTTTCAATGGATCTTCAAGATAAATCTACAAATCACATATCAAAGAGAGGTAAAAAATTTGTTAAGTTAGTGGATATGGGTTTTCCTTGGTCAAACCTTGTTTTGGTAATCAACCCTTGAAATGAATAGAAATAGAATGGAGGAATGATGTGTGAACAAATATGAAATTTTGTGACTCACAAAAACCTTAAGAAAAAGGTTACAATATTGCATGTAATGGATAGCATGAATGTGGCTCTTGACTCTTGCTTAAATGATATGGATTTTGACTTGAATGCTTCCTTGAACCATAAAACCCTACATCACAAATGTTAGCTCAAAAACAAACATGATACATGATGAAATTCACATGATGCTTGATAACCACTCTTGAATTCTCTTGAGTTTTAGAATTTTTGATCTCAAAAAGTGCTTTGATGACTTGTAAACTTGCTAGGTGAAAATATGTTAAATAACCTTGTATTTCTACTTGTTTATGCCAAATTTCCTGAAATTACAACACTACAACCTAACATCAAATCTAAGAGAATAAAATCCCACTAAGAGTTTGAATTCAAATTAAGTATAAGCTAAGTGGGACTTATATGTCAGTTGGGACATATGAGTCCCATTAGGCCAAGCTTGGGACACATTTTTCAAGAAATGCTTAGTTTAATGTGAGATTTAGATCTAGGCCCCAAACTTAGGTGGGACTCATACACCCAAGGTGGTGTATCAGTCCCAAACCACTAAATCTAGGCCATACAATAAAAAATCATTAATTTTTGATTGGTCACTTGATATACACCAAGATTATCCTCGAAAAGATGCATTAATTAAGGCTTGTGGGTGCAAAATAAGACCAATTAAAGCATAAAGAAGCCCAATTTTAGCAAGGAGGGCCCAAACAAGTGTTAAAATGTAAATGGATACATTTTCCTACAATACATTTACCCCTCACTTTAGTGAGAGTATGAACTTGCTTCAAACTCACACTAAAGTAGACAAAATCACATCAAGAGGGGTCAAAGTGTACTAAAGCTAGTGAGATAGGACAACATTGATCAAGAGGGATGATCAAGCCCCCACGATCAAGATCCTATGGAAAACCAACATAGTCACAAGGGAAAAAAATGGAAATGATATAAGGAGCACAATCAAGATACAAGCTTACACTACCAAAGACAAAAAGAAAAAGGAAAAAAAAAGAGGGGCGGATCAAGCTTTGACAGTTTTCCCCGCACATTGTGAATCATATCTAAGCTATTTGTCAAAGAAAGTTTACAAGTGGAACATGATTTCCACTATGTAAACCAACCACACACTCACAAGGGCTAGTGCAACCTCAGACCATCCACTAGGTGAGCCCCCAATGAGACACATATGCACATGGTTGGTATGTGCTAACACAAATAAGTGAGTGGCTATGGGAATGCCACACCTAAGTTTGAATCCCATACATACCACCATACCAAAGATATACCTCCTAATAAATTTGATAAGGTACCACACAATAAAGAACTTCAAGCTCCACAAGCAAAGCTTCATGTGCTTGATACTCATGAACAAACAAGATGGAACCACATGCAAGCAAAGTGTGTTATGCAAGGTGGCCATATAACTAAAGTTGTAAATGCAAAAAAAGTGTAAGGTACATTCAAAGTATTTTTCTTAGTTCATGTAAGGTCTTATCTTAGGGAACATCATGCCCAATGTCTCCAAGAGAGGACCAATCAAATAATATAATATTGACAACTTAGGGGATGCAGTGTGTTGCATCAAGTCACTAAGAGGAATATAATATGCTAAGAGAGATCATGCTCTTGAAGGACATCACACTCAATGTCACCACAAAGAGAAAGATACATTGCATGAAGTAAGAAGACTACACAATGAAACATGAGATATGCAAAAGGAATAATACCAATTTATGCCCCCACTTTAAAGAAATTGCTAAACACCATGTTGTGAGTAATTACTTTAAATTAGCAATTGATAAAGGCTTACAATAAAGAGGACATGAGAGATTATTTGGAAATCCCTATGCCAAGTCATATGTTTCCAAATAAAGCTACATCATGAAAAGGACAAGGTATTGCCCCCAAAATAAAACTCCAAACACATGAGGGATCCCTGGATTTGGGGTAAATATGTCTTTGCTACAATATTTTTATAGAGCTCAAAACTTTCATCATTCCCCAAATACTCACGGAACAAGAAGAATGATAGAAAGAGAGAGAAAAAAAAGAAAATACTTTCGGGTCAACATGGGAGAGACATAAATGTCTCAATGCCTTGTATCATCCCCAAAAGAAAAAAACAAGACAAATGAAAAAAAAAAGGAAAAGCCTTTAGGTCAACATAGAAGAGACCTAATTGTCTTTACACCTTGCATCATCCCCAAAAGGAAAACACACAAAAAATATAAAGTGTTTACGACATAAAGAGGAATTTAGATACAATTAGAGGAATGTCACAAAGAGAGAGACATCAAACATAATTGTAGCATGGGGGATCACATTACACACATGCAATCACACACAAAACATGAAAAATAAAAAAATGCAAATGAATAGCAAGACACATGTGAGTCAACCTACTAGTAGGTCATTCACATCCCAATTGTGTTCATCATATACAAAAGGAAAACAACTAGCCAAAGGGACAATGAAAAATTTGTTACTAGGACAAGGCTATCTAATTCTTACCTCTGCTATGTGCAAGACAAGAAAGAGCCAAGGTAGGTGATGCGAAAGAGCTCCATGCATTGTTAAATGATTTGAAATGAATGTAAATCATGCAATAATGAGCATATTGTCATCCTACAACTATTACATGGAAAGGAGTGAAAGAACATGCTTTAAGGGATTATTTCTGTGATATCGAGATTTAAAAAATAATAATTTAAGAGACAACACTCATGAGCACTATGTCCAAGAAATCTTTGGTATTTGCAATGTGATACATGTGTTTGTATTCTTAGGATTTGGATGTTGAATTTCTCTTATAGGTGGTAATGTAGTAAGTCCTTGGCTTAGAAGTATGTGAAAATTTCTTTAAGCTCCAAATGGAATACAATGGAATTGTAATTTCTAGAGTTTGTAAGGCCTTCATTTCTTGCTAGATTCACCAATTTATTGAGTTATATGTTGAGGAGGATGATCTAAGACAATCCTATCATCCTTATCATCGTTACGAGGCATTGGTTGTTCTTTAGGAAGGAGGAAACTTATGTCAGGAGGAGGATCCTGATATCCTATCCCTTTTGCATCTTTGGTTGGTATTTTCTCTAAGAGTTGATGAATTTCATGTTCACTTGTTGTATCACATCATTGTTTACTTAAGATAGTGAATCATTTTCCATATGTCTCTTCTAGGTTGATAGGAGTGCTGGTAACTTTGTTAACATAGGATGGTTAGATGTTTTCTTGATTAGAGGAACTAGGTTCACCTATTATAGGGAACTTAGGTTTAGCTTGTGTTTCAATTTTAGGATGTAAATGACCAAACATCTCAAGCGATGGGATGATGGGAGGTGTTGGTTGTTTCAATGAAGGATGCATTGGTCTCAAGGTTGTTAAGGAAATCATTTATGAAGTTGTTCATGATGTCATGATCTTCTTCAATGATATCAATATCATGAGGAGGACATGCATTAGGAGTTGAGTGAGCATGAATAAGTTCAATTTCATTAGGATCATTTCCAAAGGCACAACTTGACACATCCACTAATGATTTCAAGGATATCCAAAGCTTACCAAAGCACATATCCATGATGCAATGCAATGTAATAACCTAGAATGAAAGGTTTAAATGTAATTTTGAAACTTTTAATTGAACAAAATGAATCAAATCAAGCTAGATACAATGAAATGAATGAAACAAAAACTCAGTAAAGTGAAATAGAAATCTAACAACAACAAATAGAAACACATAAACAAAGTTTTTTAATGTTGTATAATGCATTTTAGGATTTGACAGGGGACTAAATTTCCTAGAGGGGTGTCTGAGTCTGATTCAAGGTTTTTGAGGGATTCAAATTTTGATAAACAATCAACACAAAATACCTAAAAATCAAGCAAAACCACCTACACTAGGACTAAATTTCCTAGATTAGGGTTTTAGCACAAATTTTAGAAAATCCTAAGTGAATGTTAGGTTTTCTTGTTTGAATGATGTCTAGACTAAATGTAATTATAGTTTTCAAATGAAAATTAATGATGCAAGATGCAAAAATGCAGCCTATATGCACTTTCACTAATGCAAGATTCTGATATTTTAGATGCAAATTAACTAATGTAAAACCTAATGCAAATTTAATTCAAGCTAGATCAAGAACTATAATGCACTCCAAATCAGAAAAGAAGGTGTTCTAAAGGTTAGGTTCACCAAAATGAAACCTAGAAAATGGTGGTTGTATGTTTTAGGACACACAACAACTGATTTCCTACAAGTTTCACTAAAGGAAACCTTAGAGATCTCAATCCAAGGATGTAATAAGGCAAAGAGATTTGGAATAAGGTGTCCTAGGGTGTGATTAAACACTAAAAGAGGGTTCACCACCAACAAAAGGGATTAGAAAGACTAGGAATGTAAATGATATGCAAAACCTAACTATATGGCCTAGATTATCAAACTGAAAATCAAAATAATAGATTGAGAAAGAATAGACGTGCACCTTAAAAATGAAGACACTTGAATGAGGGTTTGAAATCTTGAAAATACTAAATTTTGAAGCACATTGGGAATCATACGCCAGTAGGGGCAATTTAGTCCTAGTTTAGAGTTTTGGGCTGAAACAGGAATCTAGAACTAGTGAACTAGGATCTACATAAAATGCCTAAAAATGTGTACACTGGGACCAATACACCACAAGTGGTGATTTAGTAAAAGTATTAGGGTTGATCTAAAATTATGGAATCCTCTAGTGATCTACTGTAACTCCCCTCTTGTCAAATCTTTGATTCTTAAACACTGACTTCTACCTTGTAGGTGACTTTCTATGATCTTGCAAATAACGTGACAACTTTTACAACTTTGCAACCTTGAAAATTTTTCTCAAATATTTCTCTTCAATGAATCTTCAGCCTAAATATGAAAATCACACATCATAAAAGGTAAAAAAAAAATTTTATTAGTGGATAGGGGTTTTCCTTGGTCAAAACCCATTTTGATAATCAAACCTTGAAATGAATAGAAATAGAATGGAGGAATGATGAGTGAAAAAATATGCAATGTCACAATGCACCAAACCCTTGAACAAAAGGCTACAATATTGTATGTAATGGATAGCACTAATGTGGATCTTGACTCTTTCTTGAATGATATGGATTTGGACTTAAATGCTTGCTTGAATCATAAAACCCTACATCACAAATGTTAGCTTAAAAAAAAACATGATGCATGATGACTTTAGCATTAAGCTTGATATTTGAATAGTGCTCCAAAATTCTTGATAATCACTCTTGAATGCTAGAATGCTTGATCTCAAAAATTTCTAGATGACTTGTAAACTTGCCAGGTGAAAATATGTGAAAACCCTTGTATTTATACTTGTTTATGCCAAATTTCCTAAAATTACAATGCTGCAATCTAAGATCAGATCTAGGAGAATAAAATCATGCCAATAATTTGAACTCAAATTAGTTCTAAGCTAAGTAGGACTCATATGCCAATTAGGGTGTATGAGTCCCATTAGGGTAAGCTTGGGATGCATTTTTTAAGAAATGCTTAGTTTAATGTGAAATTCAGATCTAGGCCCTAAAAATTAGGTGGGACCCATACGCCCAAGGTGGTGTTTGAGTCCCAAACCACTAAATCTAGGCTATACAATAAAAAACCATTCATTTTTTATTGGTAACTTGATATATGTTAGGATTATCCTCACAAAGATGCATTAATTAAGGCTTATGGATGAAAAATGGGACCAATTAAAGCATACAGAAGCTCAATTTTAGTAGGGAGAGCCCAAACAAGTTTGGAAATGTAAGGGGATGAATTTTCCTCCACTACACTACCTTCTTCTTAATTATGTCAAAATAGGGTCTTTATAATTTAGTATTTCACATTAGTATATGACATCTATCATATCATAATGGAAGGAGATTTTTTTATATGTTATAGATATATAATTTTAACTATTAATTTTAAGATGGGGTTACAAAATTCCTAGCCTAGATAAAGTGATATCCAACACTTCTAGGCTACAAACCACATCAAACAAGAGAAAACAAACAATAAGGAATCAAAATGAAATCATTCACAAGTAAACACTCCCCATTGCAGTTGCTTCACTTCTCTTGTCTCTCCTATTTCTTCGTATGCCAATATTTCCCTCAGATTTGTTGTTGAAGTCATGCAACTAATTACGAATAGTAAGCAAGAAATTTGGAGATAAAAGGTTGTTAAGTTGAAAATGGGAGAGGAAGGTTTCTTTTATAGACAAAAGAAACTACTGAGATTGATCTTCTAGAAAGATTCCAAGATCAACGAATCAGAATGGATGAGAGGGAGGTTATGAAATGGATGGTCAAGATCAAATTTCTAGAAAGATGCCAAGATCAACAATTGAGAATGGATGCAACCAAAATATGCCATTCATGGAAGAACTATGATGTTGATGGCTATGATGCCCAACGACTATGACAAAAATGAAGGTTATGACAAAAATGAATGACGAGGCATCTTTGACCAAAAGGAATACATAAATTATTTATTTTAAATTACTTATTCAAAAATGGAGAAAATGGACAAGTGGAAAATAAATAATTCATTTGAATTATTTATTTGGAGAAAAAGAAAAGGGAGCATTTAATTAAATCAAATTGTGAAATCAATTTAATTAAATGTGGAGATGGAAATTAGACACTAATAATTGATTTGAATTAATTATTTAATTGGGAGAGGAATGACACATAATTAAATAATCTTGATGATTATTTAATTATAGAAAAATGAAAAGGTCAAATAATAATTATTATTATCTGACTATAGATAAATGATGAAAGATAAATAATGATTTATTTAATTATTGAAGAAAGGGGGTGTTAGTGATGCAATTAATTTATTTTAATTGATCAGCATAGAATAAAGATTAGAAAGTGAATTAATTAAATAATTAAAAATTATTTAATGAATAGAGGAATATGGTCAAGGATAACCAAATAATTAAAATTATTCAATTATCGGAGGACGATGACCAAGAAAAATGATGCTCGCAGACTTAGGACATTTTTCAATGTCTACATTTTGACCCTCTTTGGCATAATGCAGTTCATCACGTTGTGTCAGATAAATTTACTCAAAATGTGCCCCAGGATGCCCTAGTGAAATCAAGGTATAGGTATGCCCCCTCAGAAAAATTTGACAAATTTTCAAAAATTGGCAAAAAGAATGGTCATGAATTTGATGGTAAAGATGAAATTGAGGCTCAAGCTTGATAAAGGGATCAAATTCAAGGTCAAGGGAGGTCAAAACCCCTAATTTTGAACCTATAAATTGCAATTTGAGTTTGAAAAAGGGTCATTTTCACATTCCAAATTTAGAAATTTTGAGAGGTCATAGTTATTCGTTAGCGAAAATGTCTCCAATTCTCAAGCCTTCCCACTAGGTGTATCAGATATGCAACTACCGTCGAATGGATGGATGAGATTAATCTTCTAGAAAGATTCCAAGATCGACGATGAAGGATTGATGCACCAAGAATATGCTATTCATGGAAGGGTTATGATAGTTATGATGCCAATGGTTATGATGCCCGACGGGTATGAAAGAAATAAAGGTCATGACAAAGATTAATGAGTAAGGAATATTTGACAAAAAGGGAGGCATAAATAATTTATTCAAATTATTTATTCAAAAAAGGGATAATGGAGGAAATGGACAAGTGGAGGATAAATAATTCATTCAAATTATTTGTTTGAGGAAAATGAAAAATGAGCATTCAATTAAATCAATTTATAAAATCAATTTAATTAAATGAGGAGAGGTGGAAATTAGATACTAAATAATTAATTTGAATTAATTATTTAATGGGGAGAGGAATGACACATAATTAAATAATCTTGACAATTATTTAATTATAGAAGAATGAAAGGTTGATGCATAGAAAAATAATAATAATTTTTATTATTTGAATAAGGCACATGATAAAAAGATAAATAATAAAATAAACAATGATTTTTTAAATTATTGAACAAAGGGAGTGTTACCAACACAATTAATTTATTTTAGGGTATGTGCAGGATCATGATGGGCCAAAAAGTGGCGATATGATGGGTATGTGTAAGGTATGTAGCTGATGACTTTTTTTAACCCAAAATTGATGAAACAAATAGGGTTTTTAAAGGATATTTTTAGCTTTCCACCAATACAAATTATTCTTTACTTTGAATTTAATAAATAGTTATTATTCATTTTATATTTGAATTATGACTAGAGTCTTGATTGAGAGGCTGATTGAAAAACATCTATAGCTTTCCAATGGTATCACATTTTTTAATCCAAAACATACGTCACATTCCATGTTTCGTATACTATAAGATTAAAAAAAATGAATTTCATGAAGTTTTGACCAAGTTTAGGTGGTCAGACATACAAGTTTTTTATATTTTTAAAAGTTAAAAATCATAATTAATTATTTACTTGGAAAAAAAATTACAAAAAAATATGCATCACATCAGGACATGAGTCTTATACTTATATCTAAAATCTTATAAAAAAGTATTATCATTTTATTGTGGTTAGGGTGGTCAGACAAACACCTACTTATTTTTAACCTGAAATTTAAGTGCTACTGCATTGAAATTTTAAATTTTCACCAAATAGATTTAAAAAAAAAAAAACCCTAGAAGTTTAGAAACTACATTTTTGCTACAAATTCTATTCTTACATATTTTTGAAATAATCTAGATAACTTATTCAAACTTTTACATCAAGTTGCCTAACTCTGATTTTTATGAATTGTTCACCACTTAAGGGCCTATTTTTTCCATGATGATCCTACACATACCCTTTAATCGATCAAGATAGAATAAAAATTAGAAAGTGAATTAATTAAATAATTAAAAAATATTTAATTAATATAGAAATGGTGTCAGGGATAATCAAATAATTAAAATTATTTAATTATTGATGGACAAGGACAAAGAAAAATGACCCTCGCAGACTTAGGACATTTTTCAGTGTCTACATTTTTCCCCTCTATGACATAATGCAGTTCGTCACATTGTGTCAAAGAAATTCAATCAAGAGATGCCCAAGGATGCCCTCTCGAGAGGATAGGTGGGTTCAAATAATGTGAATGTGCTCTCAAAATGGATGATAAGACTAGAGGATGAAGGATCTAGAAGAAATGTTAGCATGGAGAAGATGGATGTTAGTGTGAAAAAGGAAAGGCATATGGAGATGAAAAGCTAGACTTGAAATGACAAGGGACCAACTTTCATACTTGTACATTTATCATCATTGGGCATCAAAAGTGTCGCAAGTGGAACATAAAAACCATGGTATGACATAGACCAAGGTGTGCAAGGTGACCATTTGTGAGAGACAAGCAGTTAAAAGATGAAGTCAAAAGATGAAGTCAAAAGACAAGGAATGCTTTGGCTCATACTAAGGACCTAATTATCCTAGTCTTTTTGTCAAGATAAACAACAAACAACAACCAAACAAAAGAGGCCATGATCCATCATTATCCCTCTAAATCCCTTAATAGGACATCCTCGAGGTAACTAGTAACATGAATAAAGACCAACCAAAAAGATAAGACAAATCCAAACCAACAAAGTGTTTTCCAATAGAGATAGTGTTTGCCGATAGTATTGATAAGATTGTTTGATCTGATTGTTTAAGTTGACTAAGATGATTAAATTGATTGATAGGTTGACGAGGATTGATTGATAAGTTGAAAATTTTTGACAAATTGATTTGATTGATTATATCTAGTTTCAGGAAGGACACATCCTAAGTAAGGTAGAATTGATTGACAAGATTGATTGATTTGATCAATATTGGTTGATAGGTTTGACAAGGTTTGATTAATAATGATTGTGCCTATTCTCAAGAAGGACACATCCTGATTAAGGAAAGATTGATTGAAAAGGTTGACAAGATCGATTGATTGTTTGACAAAGATTTATTGATATGACCAAGGGATGCGATGATGCCAACTTTAGGAAGGACACATCTGATAAAGTTGACCAAATGACAAGTGTTGACAAGACACCTAACTGCAAGAAATATACATCCTGCTTAAGGTGAATGACCAAATTGACAAAGTATAATCTTAGGAAGGACACATCTTGATAAAATAAAAGAGATAAGATTGAATGAGAAAAATGACATAATTCCCCATTCTACTAAGATTGATGATCTAATTGATTTGGTTGATGATAAGATGATTGAAGGAGTTTGGTTGAAGATTTGTTGGTTGCATTTTCTTATTTATTTGTGATTTATTTTGAATGATGATTGCTTGCATAACAAGAACACAACTAGACTTGACAAACCCTAAAGGATTGACCTAGGTGGCCTCGGGGGCTCATCAATTGATGGTCTTTCCTACATTATATACGCAAAGACCTTGTAGTTTAACACAACTTGACTTTGTCTTATTCAACAAAAGAATGAGTCATGATTTTATTTGGACAACCTAAAAGGACTGACCTAATGTATCGAGGGCCCATTTAAGATGAGCCTTTCCTACATAGAAAATGTATAGAGACAACGTAGTTCGATCACTCTTACAAAGACTGACTCTGACTCTGACTTCAACACTATTTTTGGAGATTTTGAAGGTTTCTAATTTTTTTGGATTTTGATGGTTTTATGGTTTTTTTGGTTTTTGATGGTTTTATGATTTTTTTGGTTTTTGATGGTTTTATGATTTTTTTGGATTTTGATTGTATTATGATATTTTTGGTTTTCGATGGTTTTATTATTTTTTTTAGCTTTTGATGGTTTTATGATTTTTTTGGATTTTGATGGTTTTATGAGGCTAATACCATGTGCTATTTCCCATGAAGATGTAAGTCACATAATTCCCCCCAGTTAGGTGTATAACCACTTTATTATGTACAATGGATAGCGGCAAATGCGAGGGATGATCAAGATACTAAATGTTGGTTCTTCACAGGCCATGGAAGGATAACGAAATTTATTATGAATGAGTGACATTTTTGAATGGATGAGTGGAAAGGATGAAGGACTAGATAGAGTGACAGTAGATGAAGGAGCATAGATTGAGTACACATGGTGCATGTTTGCCATGTTTTCACCAGGATACTTATCCAAAGCGCCACCAAAGTGATTTTCACTTTTGGATGGATTATTTCTCTACTTTTTTTTAATTTTTTCCATTTTTTTATTTTCTTTGTTTTCATCAAGATGCTTGTTTGCTAGGTTTTCATTAGGGTGACCATTTTTCTTATTTTTTTTATTTCTGAATTTTTTAAAGGGATACTTTGAGAATCAAGTGTAATACTTGCGAAGGTGCATGTTGTTGATAGGTTTGGACAGTGGATCTCCTTCGGGAGTAGAGAGTGGGTAAGTGCCTAATCCATATGATGTTGTTACAATATAGGGGCCCAACCAATTAGGTTCAAACTTTCCAGGCTTCTCTCGTTCTACTTGATTTTTTGGATTGTCTTTCAGGACTAAGTCATCAATGTCAAATCTTCTAGGTCGGACATTCTTATTGTATCTACGTCAAAGAAAATTATAGTATGCTTGCAGATACATCAAATCATTTTGTCTCTTTTCATCTAGTAACTCTAGTTCATTTAGATGGGATACATGATATTCTTCTTGATCAATCAAGCCTTGCATAGAGACTTGCAAAGAGGGTAACTCGACCTCTATAGGAATTATTGCTTCAAAACCAAAGACAAGGGAGTATGGGGTATCTCCTGTAGGCATTTGAACATTGGTACGATAAGCCCATAAAGAAGGATTAAGTTGTAGGTGTTGGTCGCGACCGTCATTGATAGTCTTCTTTAAAAATTTTAAGATGGTCTTATTAGATGTCTCAGCTTGGCCATTTCTTTGGAGATAATACAAAGTAGAAAAATGATGTTGGATATGGAATTTATCATAAACCTCACATAAATCCTAGTTTTTGAAAGGGTGATCATTATTAGTGATGATGGATTATGGGATACCATAGTGGAAAATGATGTAATTCTAGATGAACTTGGCTATCTCCTTTCCAATAATATAAGTCAGTGGAATGGCTTCGATCCATTTTGTGAAATATTTATTGGTGACAAGGATAAACTTATGTCCCTTAGAAGAGGTGGGATGGATCTTTCCTAGGAGGTCGGGTCCCCATTGGGAAAATGGCAATGACAAAGTAAGTAGTTGTAGTTCCTTTTTTATGGTGTTTTTTGCATAGCAACAACTCAGAAAAGATACAAATATCCTATCTCTCTTGAAAGGTAAATCTCTATCAGCAAGCCTCAAGAGATAACCCCAAGGTGTCTAATATTAGGTCTTTACACTGCATAAACAACTCAGTGATAATGTGAAAATACTGGTAATCGCAAGGGGACCTTACTACAAGAAAATACTAAATCTTTGAACTTATCAAATTTAGCAATATGGTGATACCTGAAATCCTAAATCTAACCCAAATGAATAAAGAAATAGAAAAAGAGATAAGGGTTTTAGAGAGATTTCTAAATTTAACACTAGTCCTAAGATTAAAAATACAAATGATAAAATACTTGAAATGGACCAATACCCCAGAAACTGATTTCTACTTGACCCAAATGAATTTGCAATCTTACATAAATAGTGCAATCTTCTAAGGCATTAAAGATGTTTAGATCATGAAAATTCATCCAAAACAACCTTATTGCAATTGAAATGAACAAATATTCACAATTGAACTAAGCACAATGAATATAAAAGTCCAGGCCAACTTTGGAAAGCAACTCACAATCAGCTAGCTGCAAAAAGTATGGACTAGGGATTGCTACAAAGACTTCAAGCATCAAACCATAAACACCATTGAATCATATCTAATTCTAAATCTAACATACATCCAATATTTCTCAAGCAATCTCAAAAGATAGAACAACAATAACCATGTGAGATAAGTCAATACAATAGAGATCACCAAAGCCCAATGTCTTCAATTGTATTGAATCACCCAATCACAACAAAATTTCCAGTGTTCTGTGTTACAACACTTGCTCAAAACAATCTAACTCCTAGCTTACACTCTTTCTATATTGCCTAATTCACTCCAAGTAAAACAAACTAGCCCTTACAAATGATGCAAAATGCCATATTTATAGAAACCCCATGATATGTCAGCCCAATTAGGTTTACAATAATAAATGGCCAAAAAAAAAAGTCCACCCAAGAAGTTCTAGAACAAAATAAAATAGCATTAAATGTTGGGGGATCATCCAAGTTGTCCTAGGATCTCCAATATAGCTCGGTCCAATACATGCAAAGGAAGAAGGAATAATGGGGAAGCACAAATTTTGATGTAGCCTTGCATTAAGTGCTTTCTCCCTTATCTTTATCTTGTCCCACCTTATCCTGTACCATTAAAAATACCCTTTCTAGGTCCACCAAATGTAGAAAAACTAACACCTTAATTCTCCTCTCAATAGATTTGATATCATCCCCTAATTCTTTAATAACTTTATCCCAATCCACTTTTACTGTTTGATATTTATCCATAATTGCAAAGTGGCTGCATCATCTAGATGGTGTTCAATAATTGGACCATTAGTGACTAGATAATATACATAATGCCACCATTTCTTGAGTTGCTCTCGATTAAAATGTTTCGGTGCAAACCTTTTCTTTCCTATCATAATCTCAAAGAAAGAGATACAAATTTATTGTAAATATCTGTCAAGGTACCCTCTATTTGCTTACCTTGCTTGTACACCTTCTTCAATACATTCTACCTGAGTTGCAAGACCTCACGCCATTCCCAGGATTTTGTAGCTTTTGAAGAAGGAAGGATTCCATCACTAGCTAGATTTTCTTTAGTGTAATCCATGATAGTCCTAGTTTTTTGCAGTAGGAGGTCTACATCTTCTTTATCCTAAGCTATCACACTTCTCAACCACTCCACAGATCTATTGGCATCCCCACTAGTTGAAAAAAATTCTTTAATTGCATCATCACCCTTTGTTCCTACCCCTTGAAACCAATTCAGTGTGGCGTGCGTATAGTTTTCATCTTTTCCAACTCAATTATGGTCTCTTCTGGCTGGAGATTTATTGTAGATGATGAAGAACTAATATGGCTAATAGACTGCAAGGGTTTCATCAAATCCTACAAATACTTCTTCAATTTCTCATTCTCCCTCTTTAATTCTTTCTTTGTCTACACCTCTCTCCTCAATCTACCCAAGATTACAACACTAGAGCCTTCATATTCTTCAATCTCTTGCTCCATGGAAGTAGGCCCTAAGTTGATAGTTTGCACACTATAATCACTACCAGTCACATCATCCTTATTCTTATCAAGAGCGGGAGTAGCAATGTGAACCACCCTATTATTTTCTCTATCTCTTTCAATGTTTGAAATAACCCTAGCCTTCTTTGTTTTACCTTTTCCAATTTTGGCTAATAAGTCATCCCAATTCAAGAGTGTCGTCCACCACAACCTGCTTACTCTTCAACTCTTTATCCAACCAAGCAAGCACAGTGGATCCTGATTGCAAATTACCTTGCTCAACCTCATCCAACTGACCCATAGAGAGATCCCCATTTAGATTTTTCTTTTCAAGATCTCCTCAGTCTTACCTTGCATGTCACCCTCTAGAATACTATCCTTTTCTTCATCATGTTCCTTTTCTGCATGTTCTAGTGAAGGGGTCTTGATGGGAACTTCATCTCTCTCTGGAGGTCTATCCTCTTCCTAGTCAATGGGTGAGTCCTCATAAGTCACCAAAGGGGACTGCAATATCTTTTCTATCTCTACCTCTGCACTGTAGAGTTCATCCTCCCGGAATTCTTCCTTTCCTCTATCTTGGTGATCCTCTACATCTTTAGATTTACTGGGTACATTGTGAGTTTCATGATAAGGAAGGGAATTTTCATGCTCTATATTAGGGGTAGGTAAGGGAACATCCCTCTTTGGCACACTATCCCTCAGAGAAGGAGTTCTTGATCTCCTTGTGTATACCTGTGTTTTCTCTCCTAAACTCTCTACATTCACTATTGGTGGGCCAATTTCATCCTCTACCTTGGAAGAATCTTTCTTTTGAGAAAATCTCACTATTCTTCTTCTCTTATGCACAAAAGCACCACCTTCATTTCCCTTTTCCTCAAGTTCCTCATCTATAGATTTATTTTCCCTTGAAGCATGTTTCCTTTTCTTGGCAATAGGCCTCCTTTTCTTTTCTCCTCCCTCTACTTGAGCATCTTTAATCTTTATCCTGAAAGGAGAGCTCACCTTTTCCTTACCCTTAGGATCTTGCTCAACTGACTCCTCATAGGTGGAATGAGACTCTAAGTCTCCCATTAAGTCATAGGTGCATTGTACAACTTCACTCTCCAATTCTCAAATCTTGTGCTTAAGCCATAACTTTGTGTATTTAATTACTAGAGCCATGACTTGTTCCAATGCTATCTTTTCCTCCTCAAGCTAGTCTATCTCACCAAATGATTTATCCTTCACAGCTTTATAATCATGACTTTGAATCACATCCCCATCACCATCTAACTAATATGGGATGAATTTAACATTGTACAATCTAATCAAATTGACCAACAGCCTAGAGAATTTCTTCTTTCTGATCTCAAACTCATCTTTACAGTTAGCCCAGTAATCTTCTAGGTCATCCTTCTGGCTATATTCCCTACTAGCCTTCTTTTGGACTTCACTAGTTCTATCAAATCTTGACCTTTTTGAATGGAAAGATAGTTCAAGAGTTCTCATTTCATCTTTAGAGAAATGTGTTGTATTTATAGAAGGGCAAGCCTCATTACCACCTATTATAAGGGGAAAGTCATTGCCAAATCATGTTTTTTGCTTCTCCTTCTTAACTATGGAATTAAAATCACATATATGCCTTGTGACTTCCAGGAGTATGAGGTGGTCAGTAGGATACCTACGAATTTTGTAAGGGGCTCTTTGAAAACCATCTATCCTTAGGTAGGAAGTGGTGGGAAACTGTATAAACCAAGCCCCATACCTTTTCATCAACTCCTTAGCATTGTCAGATATTCTAACATGCTTTGCACCTTGAAGCAACCTAGTGATGTACATGGTGAATGCATCATTCACTCTCCTATAGCTTGAGCTTCCTAGGTGTAGTTGTGGATAGACTTCATGTTGGAATAATGTGCCTCAATCTCACAGGCTAAAAGCTCTGAAAGAGCCAAGTCACTGTGACATTCACTCTGTCTGG
Source organism: Sequoia sempervirens (assembly GCA_007258455.2). Taxonomy (NCBI): domain Eukaryota; kingdom Viridiplantae; phylum Streptophyta; class Pinopsida; order Cupressales; family Cupressaceae; genus Sequoia; species Sequoia sempervirens. The sequence goes on from VDFB02193867.1 coordinate 463,036,009, forward strand.
CCGACTAGTAGTTGTTTAATCTTGAGAAATGTTCAGGTCATTGAGACCTTGTTATAGTCTTTTTGAATGGAGCCTATCGCTGTGACATGTTGATCGTTGTGACAATTTCTATCTCTTACCACCCAAGCTGATCTCTTACCGACGAGCTGGTGTCTAGTGGTTGTCAGGGAGACTTGTGGTGACAGAAGTCTTCGAGGAGAGATTTGAATGCTCAGTATGACTCATATCGATATGGAAAGTCTCGTTGATAGTTATACACTTGGAGTCTTCGAGGTAACACAAAGGCCTTGGTGTGAACTCTTGGCAATAGATGGTATGTCTCACCAAATAGCTACACTCGAAGTCATCGGGATAACATGAAGGTTTTGGTATGAAGTCTTAGCAATCGATGTTTGTCTCAGTGATGGGGTAGTTTGTTATCGATATGACTCCTGGTGATTGTTTGGTGTTCAGTATGACTTTAAGGGCTCGGTATGACCTCTCATCGAAGAGCAACAGTCTTTTCGAAGAGAATACTAATTTCTATGTGACTTGTGAACCTCGGTATGATCTCTTGGCGAGTAGAGATAGTCTCACCAATGGAAATGCTAATGTCTGAGTGACTTTGGAACTTCAGTATGATGTCTCACCGATAGCGATAAGTCTTGGTGATAGCAATACATGTGTTGATCTTTGGTGTGATGTGTCTGTGATATGGTTATGTCTCGCTGACTGCTTTTGAACTCAATGTAACCTCTTTCTAATGGGGATGACTCTTGGTGATAACTACAGTTAGGTCTTGTGGCATCAGGGAGACATGGTTAGTGTCTCAACAACATGCAAACGTAGTTTGAACTCCTTTGACTGAGTGATAACTATCCTACATGGTGATTCTTGGACCAATCAGAGAAGCTAAATGGGAACTGTTGGAAGTTAGTCTGTTGTGGCAGTTTTGTGTGGAAGTTTGACAGATAGGGATGACATGGATATACTTGGGAATTGAAGGTGTTGTTTGGTTCGACGAATGGATTTTTGATGAACAATGTTTTGAACAGTTCAGTGTATGATCAGTGTGTATGATTGTAATTCTGAGAGCATTGTAACGTGAATGTTCTGTACAAGGTTGATCATTATGATTGTTGCAATAAATTGACATTAGAGAGAGTGAAGCCCATACTCTGTATGTAATTTCATTACTGTAATACAAAGGGGTTTTTCTTGGTGTGGTGGGTTTTTCTCCCATAAGGGTTTTCCCACGTAAATCTGGTGTTCATCTATGTATGCTTGTTTCTCTATTTCTGTTATTTTCTTTCAAGTGTATCTTAATTGGATTGTAATTAAAAATTTAAAAGTACCTCTACATTCTTCCGTGAGGTTTTGATGTTAGGAGAGTTGTTTCTACACCTTGGCTTTCCTTACAAGTGGTATCAGAGCCTAGCCAGTTGTGTTATCCTTGTGGGTACATTGGGTTTTTTGTGTCAATTCAGTTCAGTGGGAGTCTTGTAGAATTTTTTGTAATTTGAATTACAGGTTAAGATGGCTAGCACATCAGGAAAGATTGAAATTGAGAAATTCAATGGCAGCAATTTTGAGTTGTGGAAACTCAAAATGGAAGATTGTGATCTGTGGCTTGCTATTTCTAGAACAAAGCCTTCAGGAATGAAGCAAGAAGATTGGGACCTTGCAGATAGAAATAAAAGGGGTTGATAGGGCTCTATTTAGTAGACTCTATTCTTCTGAGCGTTCATGAAGAAAAGACTACATTTTCCTTGTGGAAAAGATTGGCATCTATTTATCAGGGCAAGTCCTTGGTGAATAAATTATTCTTGAGGAAGAAGTTGTACTCTTTGAGAATGCAGGAGGGAGGATCTGTCGTTGATCATTTGAATGCTTTCAACATGTTGATTGCACAGTTAACATTTGTGGGTGTGAAAATTGAAGATGAAGATTAATGTATGCTTTTATTATGTTCTTTTCTAGATTCTTGGGGTCACCTAGTGATGGCTATTGGGAGTATGACATCCACTTTTAAGATGGAAGATGTTGTTGCTTCTTTATTATCAAAAAAGATGAGAAGGAAATCTTCTGAGATGGAGAAGGAGGCTCTTGCTATTAGAGGCAGATTGAAAGAAAAAGGAAAGAAGAAGGACAAGAAGTCCAAATCCAAATAAGAGGGGAGGTCAAATTCTCCTAGCAAGAAGTCCAAGGTGAAGTGTTGGAATTGTGGGCAACTTGGTCATGTCTGAAAGGATTGTAAAGAGGAGAAAAAGAAGAAGAAGAAGAAGAACTCTTCCGAAAATGATTCTTCTCAGAGTGATGCAGACGCCTTCATTGTAACCTTGGCTACGCAGGCATCAGATGATGTCTAGCTAATTGATTTTGGAGCATCTTTCCACATGACATCTCATAGAGACTGGTTTACGAAGTATGAAAAATATGATGGTGGAAAGGTGTATTTGGCAAGTGATTCATCTTAAGAAATTTTTGGCTGTGGAAGAGTCAGAATTCAATTCCCTGATGGAAGAATGAAGGGAATCGATGATGTAATACGTATACCAGGTCTGGATCAAAATATTCTTTCTCTTAGTAAGCTAAATGATATTGGAGTGCAAGTCACGTTCTCTGGAAATGGCTGCAAGATGACTAGAGACTCTATGGTGCTAGCATGGGGTGCTCAGATTGGTACCTTGTATAAGCTTGATGCACATGATGTACAATGCAATAGTGTCTCTACAAAGTCAAAGAAAGCTATTCATGGAGAAAAGAAGGAAAATGTTCTTGATGGTGTAAAATCTATGGAAGTTAAACTTCTAGCAGAAAAGACTATGCTCTGGCATCATAGGCTTGGCCACATTGGTGAAAAAGGTTTAAAAACCTTGAAGAATAAAAACCTGGTTGAAGGGCTCAATGATTGTAACATCGAATTCAAGTTTTGTGAACATTGTATATATGGAAAACAACACCATGTTTCATTTTATTCTAGCCCTCACAAATCTTTTGGTTTGCTTCATTACAATCATTCTGATGTTTTTGGTCTAGTGAATGTTCCTTCTCTGTCTAAATCAAGATACTATGTATCGTTTATTGATGATTATTCAAGAAGAGCATTTGTCTATTTTTTGAAAAGTAAATCAGATGTGTTCAGTCTGTTTAAGGAATTTAAGAACCTTGTAGAAAATCAGACTGGAATAAAAATAAAATGTTTAAGAACTGATAATGGTGGTGAATTTTGTTCTGATGATTTTGAGAGTTACTATAAAGATTATGGGATTAAAAGACATAAAAATACACCTTACACTCCACAACAAAATGGAGTTGTAGAAAGGTTCAATAGGACAGTGATGGAGAGAGCACGAAGAATGCTGAGTAGTGTTGGCTTGGAGGAGAAGTTCTAGGCTAAGGTAGTTTATACAACATGTTACTTGATAAATCATTCTCCTAATTCTGCTCTTGTTGAGAAAACACCTTTGGAAGCATGGTTTGGTAAGTAGCCCTCTTTAAGACATATTCGAGTCTTTGGCTATGAGGCATATGCATATGTGTCGAATGAGAAAAGATCTAAATTCGAGAACAAGGTTGTTAAGTGTATTTTTATTGGCTATAGTGTTGGCATAAAAGGATACAAGCTTTGGAATCTTGATACAGAGAAGGTTCTATACAACATAAGTGTTATCTTTTGTGAATTGAAGCCTTCTACCTTGGATCTGCAGTCAGAGACAAAACCAGAAAACAAAAAGGATGTAGTTGAAATTCCTCTAACACCAAAGAAAGAGGAATTGAAAATTCAAAATGAACCTAAAACTGAGGAGAGCTCAAGCAGTTCTAAGAGTTCTGAAGAAGAAGAACAACCTCAGCCTCAGCAAGTGAGGAGGTCAACTCATGAAAGAAAGCAACCTGATAGGTATGGGTTCTCTTTGATAGATTCTACTTGTGCCTATGCTTTAATTTCTAGCACTGATGAGCCTAGGACTGTGAAAGAGGCATTTAGAATGTCTAATTTAGACTCTTGGTTGGAAGCCATGAATGAAGAAATGGCATCATTAGAAAATAATGATACCTAGAGTTTGGTGCCCTTGCCTAAAGGCAAAAAAGTTGTGGGCTACAAATGGGTATTTAAAAAGAAAATAGGTCTAGATGGTAGTGTGGAAAAATATAAGGTGAGCTTGGTTGCAAAGGGTTATTCCCAAGTAGAGGTAATTGATTATGGGGAATTTTTTCTCCTGTATCTAAGCTGACATCTATTAGATTTATTTTGTCACTTGCCACAATGTCTGACTTAGAGATTGAACAGATGGATGTGAAGACAAAATTTCTTCATGGTGATCTTGAAGAAGAAATTTATATGTCCCAGCCTGAGCACTTTGTGAAGAAAGGTAAAGAAAAATTGGTTTGCAAATTGAAAAAGTATATGTATGGATTAAAGAAGTCTCCTAGAATGTGGTACCAGAAATTTGACACTTTTTTTTGTCATTGAAATTTGTAAGATCAAAATCTAATCATTGTGTCTATTACAAAGCTGAAAGTGATCGAGTCCTTATTATTGCTCTCTATGTTAATGATATGTTGTTCATAGGCAATAGTAAGTTAATGATTTATGATCTTAAGTCTCAGTTGTCTGCAAAGTTTGAAATGAAAGATCTTGGTGTAGCAAGGTATATTCTAGGAATGGAAATAACCAGGGACAAGAAGAATAGAAAACTTTGGCTCAATCAGAGTAAGTATATCAAGACTGTTCTAGAGAGATTTTGTATGACTGATTGCAAGCAGCTAGTTGTTCCAGTTTTGTAGGGAATGAAGCTATCTGTTGAAGATTGTCCAAAACCTCCTACTGAGATAGAGGACAAGACCATTGTACCCTATGCTAGTGCGATTGGCAGTCTTATGTATACAATGGTTTGTACAAGGCTAGACATTACCCAAGCAGTGGGAGTACTTAGTCAGTTTATGGCTAATCTTGGAAGGACATATTGGGATGTTGTGAAGAGAGTATTCAGATATTTGAAGGGAACTTCAGAATATTTGTGGTACCATGGGAAATTGGTTGAATCACAGAGGACTCTCAACATTTGAGGCTATGTGGATTCTGATTGGGCAAGGGACATTGACAGCAGAAGATCCACGAGTGGATATATTTTCATGATGAATGGTGGTGTAGTGAGTTGGATGAGTAAGTGGCAGGCTATAATCGCTTTGTCCACTACAGAGGAAAAATACATGGCAGCAACACATGCCTGTAAAGAAGAAATCTAGTTAAAACATTTGTGTTCTAACATTGGTTATGATGCAGGGAAAATAACAATTTATTGTGACCGTCAAAGTGCTATTTGTTTGGCAAAGAATCCTACTTTCCATGCTAGGATGAAACATATAGATGTATAGTATCATTTTTTACAAGATATGGTGGAGGATGGAAAGGTCTCATTAGAAAAAGTGGATACTCTAGAGAATGTTGCAGATGCATTGATGAAGCCAGTGAGCACAAACAAGTTCATGTGTTGTGCTAGTTTGATGGACCTTAGTGCCCATCAATTTCAGTAGTTTTTGTTGTGCTCTAGAGGTTCCTGTGTGATCTTCGTCAAGTGGGAGATTGTTGGAATAATGTGCCCCAATCTCATAGGCTGAAACCTCTGAAAGAGCCAAGCCGGTGTGACATTCACTATGTCTGGCCAGCTAGTAGTTGTTTAATCTTGAGAAATGTTCAGGTTGTTGAGACCTTGTTATAGTCTTTCCAAATGGAGCCTATCACTGTGACATGTTGATCGTTGTGATAGTTTCTATCTCTTACCACCCAAGCTGATCTCTTACCAATGAGCTGGTGTCTAGTGGTTGTCGAGGAGACTTGTTGTGACAGAAGTCTTCGGGGAGATATTTGAATGCTCGGTATGACTCATATTGATATGGAAAGTCTCGCCAATAGTTATACACTTGGAGTCTTTGGGGTAACACAAAGGCTTCGGTGTGAACTCTTGGTGATAGATGGTATGTCTCACCGAATAGCTACACTTGGAGTCATCGGGATAACATGAAGGTTTTGGTATGAAGTCTTAGCAATGGATGTTTGTCTCAGCGATGGGGTAGTCTATTGCTGGTATGACTCCTGGTGACTTTTTGGTGTTCAGTATCACTTAAAGGGCTCGGTATGATCTCTCACCAAAGAGAAATAGTCTTGTCGAGGAGAATACTAATGTCTATGTGACTTGTGAACCTTGATCTGATCTCTTGGCAAGTAGCGATAGTATCACTGATGGAAATGCTAATGTCTGAGTTACTTTGGAACTTCGGTATGATGTCTCACCAATAGCGATAAGTCTTGGTGATAGCGATACATGTGTTGATCTTCCATGTGATGTCTCTACGATATGGTTATGTCTGGTTGACTGCTTTTGAACTCGGTGTAACCTCTTGCCAATGGGGACGACTCTTGGTGATAACTACAATCAAGTCTTGTGGCATCAGGGAGACACAGTTAGTGTCTCACCAACATGTGAATGCAATTTGAATGCCTTTGATCGAGTGATGAGTGTCCTACATGGTGAGTCTTGGACCAATCAGAGAATCCAAATGGGAATCATTAGAAGTTAGTCTGTTGCGGTAGTTCTATGTGGAAGTTTGACAGACAGGGACGACATAGATATACTCAGGAATTAAAGGTGTTGTTTGGTTTGATGGATGGATTTTTGATGAATAGTGTTGTGAATAGTTTGGTGTATGATCAGTGTGTATGATTTTAATTCTAAGAGCATTGTAATGTGAATGTTTTGTACAAGCTTGATCATTGTGATTGCTATTGTAAATTGACATCAGAGAGAGTGAAGCCCGTACTTTGTATGTAATTTTATTATGATAATACAAAGGGTTTTTTCTTGGTGTGGTGGATTTTTCTCCCGTAAGGGTTTTCCCATGTAAATCTAGTGTTCATCTGTGTATGCTTGTTTCTCTGTTTCTATTATTTTCTTTCAAGTGTATCTTAATTGGACTATAATTGAAAATTTAAAAGCACCTCTACATTCTTCCCTAAGGTTTTGACATTAGGAGAGTTGTTTCTGCACCTTTTCTTTCCTTACACTTCATATATTACATCCCTCCCAAAGGTTCCTCGTGTATTCAGCCCCTTATATGGATGGAACCTCACCAAGGTGTGGACCAGATAAGAAGTCATTGTGAAGTTCTTGGTCTGTAAGACATTGCATAGTTGCTCATGTATCATGGCACTTATAATTCTTTCCTAGTGATAATCAGTATTCTGCTTCATCTTCACTATAATCAAGAACATCCAGTTCTCAAAAACTCTAGCACTTTTCAAACCTATTACCCTACTAAGTAGTGTGATAGCATCATAGTAATCTAGTTTGAATTTTTCCCTGAATTATTTTTTTGGGAGCTTTGAGATGTGGGGCTTAGGTTTCTCCAGCCAAGAATTGGCCACCTATAATTCCTTTTCTGAATCATCCTCAAAATAGTTTTTAGCAATTTATCCAAGTCGAGAGCCACCACACCATATTTTTCAGGCATGAAAAAGGTTTGTGCCACAGATACAAGAGAGAAGTTGGCTAACACCCTACCTTTAGGGCTGATCACCCTTTATGTACCTTTGTCATAATTTCTAGCACATTCAAGCACCAGTTCATAGCATGATTGAACCATAGGAGGAAAAATGGCCACATGAGCCAATCCTGATTCCACTAACCTTCTAGCCAACAATGGGAGGTTATGTGTTGCCATTCTTACTTTGAACTCCTCATAATCACATCTTCCTACATTGGTGTCACCTACTTCATCCCATATGGAGGAAAGCCTAGAATTAGGCACATTACTTTATATGTCCAACTTTATTCTTTTTTCTTCAGAGATGGAAGATCCCTCAACACTTGGATCTGTCTGCTTACCTATTTCCTTGCTAGCCACCACTCTACTTGATTCAGCCTGCATCCAACAAGAAACCATGATAAATTCACCTTTATAATATCAACATAGGGGTTAGCCAACCGTAGAAAATATAGTCATGACCAATCAGCCCAAAGCTAAGATCAAAATCCCTTAAATTTAACATAAGGCACAATTGCTAAGAAATCTAGGATTTTGAGCCATTCGGGGAAATCCTGCTAGGGAGGAAATCTGGGAAATTTCGCAACTTAGTGGATTTAATGATAAAACATGGTTATCCAAAAATAAATCATCACAATATGAAGGAAAAGTACATAAAATTGTTTAAATGATTCAAATCAAGCATGAAAGCTAAACCCATAACATTCCATTCATTATCTTTTGAATTCTCCATACTATGAAACCATTTCAAGAAAATCCACCAGGGAGGGAAAATCGTGAGGTATGAGTAACTCCGAGATTTTGAATTCATCTAAGAAAACGAGAACACAGGAAAAATTGAGAAATTCTGAAGGTGCGGGAATTCCGTGAAGACCACGAAATCCCAAAAACTGTTATTTCTTTGAATCTTGCCCAAAATAATTGAACGATCATAAATTGGAGGTCCCTGGACCCAAATATAATTTATTTTGAGTTTTCTATTGTTCATTTTCAAGTTTTCAACTCTATCAAATGCAAATCGGTGAAGATTGGTGATACCCTAAATTTAATCATCAATATCCTAAGCTTAAAACCCTAAAATTTTCCATTAAGGCAGGGAAATTAGCTTAGATTTGGATTGTCCATTTTACTAAGCCTGAAGATGGATTGTTTAAAGTGGGAACAAGTGAGCTTTTCCTAGATGAAATTTAAAATAGGCCCACAAATTCACAGAGGGATGATAATCAAACAAGCTCAAAAACCCTAAAATTGAACCAAATGAAAGCAACCACTCACCCAGAGTTGAGCTTGAAAATGCAACATGGGAATAGTAGGCACCACTAAACTCAGCAATCAATAGGGGAATACACTGAATGAGCCATCAACATTCTTAAAAATGACAGACCAATCCCCAATTTAAACGCTTGACACCAAAATATGTAAAACCCAGACCCCAAAGGCCCTCAAGACATTAAAGCATCATTTACATTCAAGAATCACAAGCAAGGAAAAAGCAACATACCTAGATGAAGTGAACTTAGCTGCAATGACGGTTGGAAATGAACGTCAATGTCCTAGCAAGCAACCACAATGAAAATGCAAGAAATTTGTCACCAAATCCTTGAATCAATCACTCATGCCAGTAAACCACTTAAGCACTTCAAAATCAATATCTCAATGGCAACACAGAGCAAATGACAACAAGAAATCCTCAAAACCCCACTAAATATATGCCTTAGGAATCATACCATTGAGCATTAATGCAATCAATAAGACATGTCAAAATGCAATCCAGGAATTCGACGAGGTTATGGAATTTCAGGGAAATCCATTCCATGCAGAATTCTATGAAGGATCAGAATTTCTAGAAAATAGTGCAAAACATCTGCCACTGGGTTTTCAAAGTGTCTAGGAACTCTACCCAGAGGGAATTTTCCCAAAAACAATGAAAAACCTGAAATGAGTCTAGAACATAAGATTCTCAAAGTGCTTCCCAAAAAGGGGGATTTGTACAAGGAGGATAATCATTTAGGAACATGCCAAGGCAACCAAATCCTCAAAATCAAATGGCCAAAATACCAAAAATGAAAGAAAAAGAGGGTCCCTACTTTCGACAGGGCGTGTGTGTGAAAACTACACAACAAATGGTGACTCCTACTAGGAAAATGCTCTAGAGCATTTCAATGGAAAACTAGAATCAAGAACCCAAGATCTCTAGTTTTAGTTATCACATTAGGTCACCAATTTGATAGAGCTTCATAAGTCACATGGAAGCAAATCCTTCTTGTACTAGGGTCAAAGTGTGTGCATATCTATTCATTCCCATTTCCTTAGTTGCAATAAGAACCAAATTTAGTCTGACTAGGCTTCATAAAGATTCTAACTCCAAAAGCATTCTAGATAGAGTCATGCTACCAGTTAGGCATCCATAGCCCTGACGAGGTTATCACTGTGGTCCTCCCAAGCATAGCTCTACTACCAGCAAAGCATCCATAGCCCCGGTGGAGATACTTAGATGACCCTAATAAGATGAAATCATTCTTTTTATTTTCAATAGTTTCTCTTTCTTTTGCTTTTTGATATTTCTTTTCTTTTCATTTTTTCATTTCAACCTGTGAACAATGAAGTTCACACTCAAGGCTAAGAACCACAGTGGTGCTGAAGCAGAATATAATATTTTTCACCTAAGCAGACTTCATAAGGACTATGTGCAACCTTGGAATTTTAAGTGATCTGTGTAAAGATATGAGACCCAAATACATTCTAGATTTAACATGTCTATGATTCATCCACTCATAGTAATAATTACATGTGACACTAAATAAAGGACCTTCACAAACTGACTTTGGAAAAAATAATTAAAGTTTGTAAAAGAAACATTCAGAATAGTCCCAGATAATAATATGATTTCCATGTAGATGCAACACATCCAAAAGAAAACAAAAACCCCCAAAGCAAGAGTGAAGCAAAAGAAAACCAAACCAAAAGAAAACCTAAACTAACCAATAATAGCAGACAAAAAAAGCAAAGAAGAAAGGGAAATCTACTCTAACCAAGACAAAACAAACCAAACAGAAAGGAAACCTACTCTAACTACGTACAAGAAAAGAGTTGTAAAAAGCTCATGATTGGAAATAATGCTTCAGGTACTGCCCATTGATAGGCAATGGGATATCCTCTCCAGTGAGGGTTTTAAAAAAAAAAGCATTATCTCCTAGAATCTCTAAAATTTGATAGGGGCCAAGCCAAAGTTTTTCAAATTTACGATGCTCTCCCTTACAGTCATGGGCTTTATCCCAGTAGAGAACCAAGTCAGAGATTTGAAAGGCTTTTACCTTGGCTCTTCTATCAAACCATCTTTTGACTACACCTTGATGTTTGGAAAAATTTTCCAATGCTTCATCTCTTCTTTCTTCAAGGTGTAACAATACAGCTAGGCAGGCTTCACGTTTGTCCCCTTCATCATAATATTCATTAATGAACTATAAAGTGGGGATTTTCAACTAAATGGGGAATACAAGCTCTAGACCATATACAAGGTGGTAAGGAGAGGTGCCTAAAGATGTCTTATGTCTTGTACAGTCTGCCTAGAGAGAAAATCTAAGTTGAGTGTGCCAATCCTTGGGATTCTTCTCTAACAACTTACAAATGATTGTTAATAGGTTCTTATTGGAAGACTCAGCCAAACCATTGCCTTGTGGCTAGTAATTAGATGCAAACTTTAGTATGATCCCATGATCAAAGGCCCAGTTAGAAAATTCTAGTGATGCAAATGCAGGACCATTATCACAAAGTAAAGACAAAGGACATCTAAAGTGATTGATAATACTTGGTTTGATGAAATTGATTACCACTTCTGAAGTACACTGTTTGCAAGCAAGAGCCTCAGTCCATCTTGTAAAGTAATTAGTAATAGTAATAATATACCTGTGGCCTATAGAAGAAGGTGGATTGATTGGACCTATGAAGTCCAAACCCCATTGTGCAAATGGTTTTACCTCAAACACTGGTTGAAGTGGAAGAGTTGTGTGCTTCTCCCTAGTTACTACAGTCTGACACACATTACAAGTTTTGACATGGTTATGAGAATATTTGAATAATGTGGGCCAATAATAATTAACCCTCAAAATCTAATTCGCAGTAGAAGGTGTAGATCCATGTCCAATGCCATATCTATCATGAAACCCTGCCATGACCCTTAGAGCTTCTACTTTTCCTAAGCTCCTTAAGTAGACGCCCTCATGATTCTTTTTGTATAGGACAACACACTTTAGCATGAAAATATCACTCATCAAACAAAAATCTCTCTTTTCCACTGAATTAAGATATTCAGGACATTGTTGGTTCAAAAGGTAATAGATAATATCATCATACCAATCTCCTGGGGATACATCTTGGAGGTGATAGTGTTGAGCTATGAGGTCAAGACCCATCTCTACCATTGTTTTGGTCAGCCCTTGTCGTCTCACCAGCTTCATGGGTTGAATCTCAATGTCATACTCTTGTAACATAGTCACCCACTTAGCTTTTCATTCTCCCAATTCATTTTGTATTAGCAGCATCTTGACTGTAGGGTTTGGTACTATTGTGAAGACCTTGTTCCTGAGAATATAGTGTATAAAATTTTTCACAGCTCTGACCAAGGCATAGGCCTACTTTTCTACACTTGGCTACCTTAGTTCTGCATCCTTCAAGGGAGCACTCATAAATGCTATAGGGTTTTCATTCCCTTGATCATACTTTTGAGTCAACATGCCATCACAGGAGTGATCAGAAGAAAATGAATATATGTAAAAAGGCTTGGCATAATGAGGACTTACCAATACTAGATCTTTTGCAATAGCTCTCTTAATTTATGCAAATGCTTCTTTTTCTACCACACTCCATTCAACTTTAGCTTCTTGTTTCAACATGGCATTCAATGGTTTGACTATCTTAGAAAATCTAGTGATGAACTTCCTTACAAAGTTGATTTTACCAAAGAATGACTTCATCTCCTTCATGCTAGCAGGTGGTTAGATCTTGAGTATAACTTCCACTCATTTAGGGTCAATAGCAATCCCTTTCTCTGAGATAACATGTCCCAACAATTTTCCTTCAGTAACTCCAAAGATGCACTTCTTTGGATTAAGGGAGATGCCAAATTCTCTACACCTCTGAAACACCTTACACAAGTCTACTATGTGATCACCTCGCTTCTTGGAAAATACTGTCAGATCATCCATATAAATAATTATGCATTTACCAATGATTTCCTTAAAAGCAATATCCATAGTTCTTTGGATTGTAGCTCCAGTATTGATTAAACCAAAGGGCATCCTCCAGAGGAAAAAGTGCCCCACTTTGTGGTAAAGGTAGTTTTATGCCTATCCTCATACTACACCATTACTTGGTTATACCCAGAGTAGCCATCTAGAAAAGACATCATTTGAGATCCATTAAAAATCTGAAGCACCTCATCCAGTGAAGGAACTAGATAATTGTCGTTTTTTGATGCACTGTTAAGGTTCCTAAATCCACACACAGTCTAATATCCCAATTCTTCTTTCTCACAAGAACTAGATTTGCAACCCTGGTGGAATTCCTGACTGGGAATATAATTCTAGTATACAACAACTTCTACACCTCCTTCTGAATTATAGGTTCCAACATAGCGTTGATCAGCCTTTTCCTCTACTTGAAAGGTCTTACTCCCGGCTTCAAAGAAATGGTGTGAGTTATAATTGAAATGTCATGTATTCAATTCTTCATAACTCCAGGCTATCACATCTTGATATGTATGTAATGCATCAATAGTTCCTTTTCTCTCCTCTAGAGCTCACACTTTTCCAATGAAGACATTCTTGATATCATCATGAGTCCCCATATTGTATGTTTCACATTTTCCACTAATGGAATCTTTCTTAGCATTTTTATCTTGATCTCTTACCTTATCCAAATCAAAAATCCTCTCTCAATATACCATTCCTTTCGGAATAGTATTAGTCTTCAAATTAATAACCCCTTCCAAGTCCATTTTTCCTTCTTGGTGTTCAACATCATCAATGATCTATGAAGTAAAGACATCTGAACTTGTGATAAAATTCAAAATATGCATGTTATCTTCAAATACTTTAAAATTGGTCACATTGTTAGGTACTGAAGGTACTAGAGTCAAGTCCATAGTAAACTTATTCAATCCAGAGAGAGACAAAGGTTGTGAAATACTAGCTGCCTGAGCCAGGGAATCTACAGTTTGGTTCCTATTATGTGGTATCAACTGGATGTTGAAGGCATCAAATCCCTCAATAAGGTCCCATACTCTATGCCTATAATTGGTCATCCTTCTATCATGACATGAGTATTTCTTTCTAACTTGCTTGACCACTAACTTGGAATCTCCAAAGACTTGCAAAATCTTAACCTTTTTCCTTAGTGCCATGAGTAACCCATGAATCAAAGCCTCATACTTTGCTACATTATTGGTACAATGAAACTGAAGTCTATGAGTAGCAAAGAAATTCTTACCTTTTGGACTGATTAACTCAAATCCCACTCCAACACCTTGCTTTGATTTAGATCCATCAAACCTTAGGGTCCAATAGTCATCAACTCCAAATTTCTTAGTCGTGTCTCTTATGTTGTTACTATTGGAGGGATCTTTAGAGTATATCATACTTTTTCCTTTGGGATCATCTTGAATATTTTGTATTTTAATTCTGACTATTGGGGTGGAGTTAATGCACTTATGTACCTATTCCACTATTGTTTGGCACAAGCAACATTCCATTTCTAAGTGAGAGGCATTATGAACTCTACACCAATTAGTTAAGAGTAATTCTTCAAAATTCATTCCTCTATCCAACTAAATCTAATCTTCAATGCATTTTTTAATGAATTCTTGAAAATTATCTAGCAAAATAAGTTGGTTATCTTTATAATCATCTTCATTAATTGGTTCGACCAAGGCTCTAGTACTACTAGATTCTGTTGTAAGATCAATGGGTGTAGTATGCAACATAATAATTTCTTCTACATCAAACTCCTCAATAGGGGCTGCCAGCACATAATTACCCATATTGACCTCTGATATCAATATTTCATTTGAGGTATTCTGATATTCTATGATCACATACTTCATTCTAGGCTTCATTTCAATCCTAATCTGGTTTCACACCCCTTTCCATGGGAGCCACATGTGGGACTGATCAATTGATACATATCCATTCAAAGCCTTAGTAAATCCTCTTCCCAAAATTAGACCATAAGTATCAGGTATATCCACCACCTGTATATTGATGATTTGTTGAAGTTAGGGGTTTGAGGAAATTTGCATAGGGATCATGTTCAACTCCCCTACAACATTAACTTTTGTTTTATCCAATTGAGTAACTTTATTTTGAGAAACAACAGGGGTTATGCCTAAGGCTCTATAGATGGCAAAGGGAATCACATTGCTGGAGGAACTTGAATCTAGTAAGCAATTGTACAAATTCTTTCCAAATGGGTGAATAGAGATAAAAAATGGAGGAGTTTATGTTCTACCCTGGAACAAAGTTAAGGGAGTATCAACTTGAGCAATTTGACTTTTATCTCTTTCTCTCCCTTTGTCTCTAGGTTGTGTATGGACCTAATTCTAATCTTTTACTACTTGAGAACTAGATACCTCATTAACATTCCCACTAACTGATTTATCTTGTGATACTGAACTTGCATTGTAAGCTCCTAAAACTACATTTATAATAGCCAAAATTCTTAATAATTCAAATGTAGAGAGCCTCACCTTCAGCTTCCTAAGTTCTTCTTCCACATATATAGCCAACTGCTCGGTGTTCATGTCATTAGGAGCCTCCTTGAGACATTCCATCGCCTTGTCTTCGCTTGCTTCAACACTCTTTCCTTTTGATGAGTCAACTTGTGCTTGTCCTTCCTTTGACAGGTATTATTTAGGCACATGAGGATATGTTGGATTATTACTAGTATTGGGATCTAGAGGTGTGGTGAAGTTATTTGGAAGGATGGAAGTGGTGAAAGGTCCTTCAGCTTGCGGGCATCTATTTGGTAGATCTCTTAAGTCATACTTCCTTATTGGTCATTGGAATGTCTGTACCTCTTCAATGTAGGTCTCTTCTTCATCCAAGGGGCCATTATCATTATCATGATTTTCATTAAACAACTTTGTAATCTCATCTCCATTGCACACTTGATCTTCCTCCTCCTTAGACCAACTTGATTCTTCTCTAGGTCCATTCTCCTCACTTCGTGGGAAAGAAGCATGGTTTAGCACTAGCACATGTGAGTCATAAGGAGTGGATGGAACCAACTCCTAGTTACTTGCATTATTCTCCACCTCATACTAAAAGATAGAGGAAGATTTCTAGAATTTAGGGCAGACTAACTCAGAATGTTGACTTGTTTTATGGAGCCTACACCATCCTGATAGAGCAAATTTTTCCAAAACCACACCATTAGAAGGCCTCTCTTGACTAGCTGGTTGATCCAATGGGGTAGGGACACATCCATTATTTGGACTAGTATTCCAATTTTTGTTCTATCTGGGTGGTTGTTTCCTGTCAAATCCTTTTCTACCAACCTATCCTTTGTCAAAATTCTGGCCAGAGGGATGCCCTCTCTCAAAGTTCTATCCTCTATCAAAACCATACCCCTTATCAAAAGTTTTTCCTTGATGGGGCTCCATTTCTCTATTATAATTAGACTGCATACTCCTCTAGGAAGCTTGGAGTTGACTGTTTTGATTTCACAAATAGGTGACCTCCATGTTTAGCTTCTTCACTTGTTCAGATAATTCATCTAACCTTTCTTTATTAGGATTATTATATGGAGTTTGGTTCACATTGTTTTGGGAAGGTCCTATTGATACACTAGAGCCCGGAGATTGATTCAAGACTTCAAAATTTTGTAGATAAGTAGCGAAACTTGACTATTATTGTGAGTGAATGGGTTGAATAACACTTTTCTTGGGATAATTTTCCATTGGTGGGACTTGGTTCATATGGGGTCCTAGATGAGGGACTAGTGGCAATTGAGGTATTGGATTCATGATAGAAGTGTGATTAGCCAAAGCCTAATTGAGAGCGAGAACCTGCCCAAGGTGAGTAGTGGGTCCTAGGGATGGTAAAGGCCTAGACAAGTGTTGTCTCAAATCAATACTAACCTTAACAGCTTTTGTGTATGAATCAAGAAAGTTGTTTGGAGGGTTTGGTCTCCATTTCAAGAAGGTAGTTATTAGGCTATCAAGACCCTCATAATAGACTTCTAGAGCAGTGGCATCATCTACAGCATAAGGGGCCAATAGTCGGGTATAAGCATGATGAAATTTGTTGTTAAAGGATCGTATTGGCTCATTCATGTCTCTTTTAACCTTAGTGAACTGAAGGTAAAGCTCATTTGGACTAATGGGGATGCTAAACTTTTGCAAAAATGTAGTCTCTAGTTTAGTCCAATTATGAAAAGACCCAACAAGATAATGATTGTACCAATAGAACACATCTTCCCCTAAGGAATAAGGAAAGAGGTTGCATGCTACATCCTCATGGTTAATTCCTCTATCCCTAAGGCAAGTCTAAGAAATCCTAATATGTTCCTTTGCGGTCCTATTAGGGTTATTAACAAGGAACTTGGAGCAAAAGTGTTATGGGTTCTTGGGCATGACCTTATAATTGTTGAAGGTCAAAGGAGATGGATTGTTAGTAAGGAAATCCATTAGTGGAGGTGGAGGTGGTAAAGGTTTATTTATGGATTGTTGAGCCTATTGAATAGGGATGGCTTAAAAATCAAACGAAGATGGACTTGATGAACAGGAGGATGATGGAGATGATGGAAGTGGCTAGGTGGATGATGATTCTCCCCTTCTTTTGGTCCTTCTTGACCTAGTGGGAGATTGCAACTCTTGAAATTCCTCTTCCCTTGGAGTAGATCTAGTTCTTCATCTGAATCTTTCAGGAGAAATGGTAGACAAAAATCTATCCATCTTCCTTATTCAGGGCCTCCTTCTAACGCCAATCTGTTGTTGGTGTTTTCTAAACAACAACAACTCAGACAAGATACAAATATCCTATCTCTCTTGAAAGGTAAATCTCTATCTGCAAACCTCAAGAGATAACCCCAAGGTCTCTAATTTCAGGTCTTGACAATCCATAAACAACTCAGTGATAATGTGAAAATGTTGCTAATCACAAGGGGACCTTACTACAAGGAAATACTGAATCTTTGAACTTATCAAATTTTGCAATATGGTGATACTTGAAATCCTAAATCTAACCCAAATGAATAAAGAAATATCAAAAGAGATAAGGGTTTAAGAGAGATTTCTAAATTTAACACTAGTCCTAAGATAAACAATGCAAATAATAAACTACATGAAATGGACCAATCCCCATAAAAGTAGTTTCTACTTGACCCAAATGAATCTACAATCTTACAGAAATAGTGCAATCTTCTAAGGAATTAAATATTTTCATATCATGAACATTCATCCAAAACAACCTTATTGCACTTGAAATGAACAAATATTCACAATTGAACTAAGCACAATGAATATAAAAGTCTAGGCTAACTTTGCAAAGCAACTAATAATCAGCTAGCTACAAAAAGTATGGACTAGGGATTGCTACAAACACTTCAAGCATCAAACCATAAAAACCATTGAATCATATCTAATTCTAAATCTAACATACATCCAATATTTCTTAAGCAATCTCAAAAGATAAAACAACAAGAACCATGCAAGATAAGTCAATACAAGAGAGAGCACCAAATCACAATGTCTTCAATTGTATTGAATCACCTAATAACAACAACAATTACAGTATTCTATGTTACAACACTTTCTCAAAAAAATATAACTCCTAGCTTAAACTCTTTCTATATTGCTTAATTCGCTCCAAGTAAAACTAACTAGCCCTTACAAATGAGGAAAATTTCCATATTTATAGAAACCCCAAGATATGTTGGCTCAATTAGGTTCACAATAATAAATAGACACAAAAAAAGTTGGCCCAAGAAGTTCTAGAAAAAAATAAAATAGCATTAAGTGTAGGGGGCTCATCCAGGTTAGCCTGGGTTCTCCAATATATCTCGGTCTAATGTATACAAAGAAGAAGGAATAATGGGAAAGAAAAAATTTTGATGTAGCCTTGCATTAAATGCTTTCTCCCTTATCTTTATCTCATCCCACCTTATCCTGCACCATTAAAAATACCCTTTCTAGCTCCACCAAATGTGGAAAAACAAACACCTTAATTCTCCTCTCAATAGATTTGATATCATCCCCTAATTATTTAATAACTTTATCCCAATCCACTTTTAGGGTTTGATATTTTATCGATAATTGTAAAGTAAGTGGACACATCATCTAGCTAGTGTTCAGTAACTGGATCATCAGTGACTGGAGAATATACATCATGCCACCATTTCTTGAGTTGCTATAGATTCAAATGTTTCAGTGCAAACCTTTTCCTTCCTGTCATAATCTCAAAGAAAGAGATACATTTATTGTAAATATCTGTCAAGGTACCCTCTATTTGCTTACCTTGCTTATGCACCTTCTTCAATACCTTCTTCCTGAGTTACAAGACCTCATGCCATTCCCAGGGTTCTGCAGCTCTTAAAGAAGGGATGATTCCATCAATAGCTAGCTTTTCTTCAGTGTAATCCATTATAGTCCTAGTTTTCTATAGTAGGAGGTCTAAATATTCTTTATCTTGAGCTAGCACACTTTTCAATAACTCCATAGATCTATTGGAATCCCCACCAGTTGACAGAATGTATTTAGTTGCATCATCACCCTTGGTTCCTACCCCTTGCAACTAGTTCAGTGTCGCATGAGTAGTAGTTTTCATCTTTTCCAACTTAGTTATGGTCTCTTCTAGTAGGATATTTATTGCAGATGATGAACTAATCTGGCTGATAGACTGCAAGGGTTTCATCAAATCCTCCAAATACTTCTTAAATTTCTCATTCTCCCTCTTTAATTCTTGCTTGGTCTACACCTCTTTCCTCAATCTACCCAAGATTATAGCACTAGAGCCTTCATATTCTACAATCTCTTGCTCCATGGAAGTAGGTCCTAACTTGATAGTTTGCACACTGTAATCACTACCAGTCACATCATCCTTATTCTAATTAGAAGCAGGAGTAGCAATATGAACCACCCTATTATTTGCTCTATCTCTTTTAGTCTTTGAAATAACCCTAGCCTTCTTCTTTGTTTTACCTTTTCCAATTTTGGCTAGTAATTCATCCCAATTCGGGAGAGTGTCATCCACCACAACCTGCTTACTCTTCAACTCTTTCTCCAACCAAGCAAGCATAGTGGATCCTGATTGCAAATTACCTTGCTCAACCTCATCCTGTTCATCCCTAGTGAGATCCCCATTCAAATTTTTCTTTTCAAGAATCTCCTCATTCTTACCTTCCTTGTCACCCTCTAGATTACTATCCTTCTCTTCATCATGTTCCTTTTCTGCATGTTCTAGTGAAGGGGTCTTGATTGGCACTCCCTCTTTCTGGAGGTCCATCTTCTTCCTGGTCAATGGGTGAGTCCTCATAAGTTACCAATGGGGACTATAATATCTTTTCTATCTCTACCTCTGCACTGTAGATTTCACCTTCCCATAGTTCTTCCTTTCCTCTATCTTGGTGGTCCTCTACATCTTTAGATTTACTGGGTACATTGTGAGTTTCATGAGAAGGAAGGGAATCTTCATGCTCTGTATCAGGGGTAGGTAAGGGAGCATCTCTCCTTGGCACACTATCCTTGGGAGAAGGAGTTCTTGATCTCCTTGTGTATACATTTGTTTTCTCTCCTAAACTCTTTACATTCACTACTAGTGGGCAATTTTATCCTCTACCTTGGAAGACTCCTTTTGAGACAATCTCACTAGTCTTCTTATCTTAGGCACATAAGCACTACCTTCATCTCCCTTTTCCTCAGGTTCCTCATCTACAAATTTATTTTCCCTTGAAGCATGTTTCCTTTTCTTGGCAATAGGCCTCCTTTTGTTTTCTCCTTCCTTTGCTTGAGCATCCTTAATCTTCATTCCAAAAGGAGAGCTCACCTTGGCCTTACCCTTAGGATCCTTCTCAATTGACTCCTTAGAGGCGGAATGAGACTCTAAGTCTTCCATTAATTCATAGGTGCATTGTACACCTTCACTCTCCAATTCCCAAATCTTGTGCTTAAGCCATAACTTTGTGTATTTAATTATTGGAGCCATGACTTGTTCCAATTCTATCTTTTCCTCCTCAAGCCAGTCTATCTCACCAAATGATTTATCCTTCATAGCTTCATAAACATGACTTTGAGTCACATTCCCATCATCATCTATCCGATTCGAGATGACTTTAACATTGTATAATCTAATCAAATTGACTAGAAGCCTAGAGAATTTATTCTTTCTGATCTCAAGCTTATCTTTAGAAATAGCCTAGTAATCTTCTAGGTCATCCTTGTGGCTATATTCCCTACTAGCCTTCTTTCGAGCTTCACTAGTTCTATCAAATCAGGACCTTTTCAAATGGAAAGATAATCCCATAGTGCTCATCTCCTCTTTAGAGAAATGTGTTGTATGTATGGAAGGGAAAGCCTCATTACCACCTATCCAAAGGTGAAAGTCATTGCCAAATCCTATTTTGTGCTTCTCCTTCTTAACTATGGCATCCAAATCACATATCTGCCTTGTGACTTCCAAGAGTATGAAGTGGTCAGTAGGATACCTAGGAAGTCTATAAGGGGCTCTCTGGAAACTATCCTTAGGGTAGAAAAGGTTGGAAACTGTATAAACCAAGCCCCATACGTTTTGATCAAATCCTTAGCATTGTCATATATTCTAACATGCTCTGCACCTTAAATCAACCTAGTGATGTACATGGTGAATTCATCATTCACCCTCCTATAGCTTGAGTTTCCTAGGTGTAGCTATGGATAGACTTCCTATATTACATCTTGTCGAAAGGCTCCTTGGGTACTCAACCCCTTATATGGATGGAACCTCACCAAGGTGTGGACCAGATAAGAAGTCATTGTGAAGCTCTTGGTCTATAAGACATTGCACAATTGATCATCTATCATGGCACTTATAATTCTTTCCTAGTGATAATCAGTATTCTGCTCCATCCTAACTATAACCAAGAACATCCAGTTCTCAAAAATTCTAGTACTTTTCAAACCTATTACTCTACTAAGTAGTGTGATAGCATCATAGTACTCTGGTTTGTAATTTTCCCTGAATAATTGTTTTGGCAGCTTTGAAATGTGGGGATTAGGTTTCTCCAACCAAGAATTGACCACTTGTAAAGCCTTGTTTGAATCATCTTCAAAATATTTTTTGGAAATATCCAAGTTGAGAGCCACCACATGAGATCTATTAGGCATGTCAAAGGTTTGTTCCACATATACAAGAGAGAACTTGGCTAACACCCTTCCTTGAGGGTCGATCACCCTTTGTGTACCTCTGTCATAATGCCTATCACATTCAAGCACTAGCTCATAACATTGAACCATAGGAGGAAAACTAGCCACATGAGCCAATCCTGATTCCATTAACCTTCTAGCCAAGAATGGGAGGTTTTGTGCTGCCATTCTTACCTCGAACTCCTCATAATCCCATCTGCCTACATTGGTGTCACCTTCTTCAGCCCATATGGAGGAAAGCTTAGACTCAGGAATCTTACTTTTTATGTCCAACTTTATTCTTTCTGCTTCAGAGATGGAAGATCCCTCAACACTTAGATCCGTCTGCTTACCCATTACCTTGCTAGCCACCACTCTACTTGAATCAACCTGAATCCCACAAGAAACCACAATAAATTCACCTTTATAATATCAACATAGGGGTTAGCCAACCATAGACGATATAATCATGACCAATCAACCCAAAGCTAAGATCAAAATCCCTTAAATTTAACATAAGGCACAATTGATAAGAAATCTAGGATTTTGAGCCATCTGGGGAAATCTAGCCAAGGAGGAAATCCAAGAAATTTTCCAACTCAGCAGATTTAATGATAAAACATGGTTATCCAAAATCAATCATCACAATATGAAGGAAAAGTACATAACATTGTTTAAATGATTCAAATAAAGCATGAAATCCTAAACCCATAACATTGCATTCATTATCTTTTGAATTCTCCATATTGTGAAACCATTTTGGGAAAATCCACTAGGGAGGGAAAACTGTGAGGTATGAGTAACTCCAATATTTTGCATACATCTAGGAAAACGAGAAGACAAAGGAAAAATCAAGAAATTCCAACGGTGTGGGAATTCTGCGAAGTCCACGAAATCTAGAAAATTGTTATTTCTCCTGATCTTGCCTAGAATAATTGAACAATCATATATTGGAGGTCCCTAGGCCCAAATCTGATTTATTTTGAGTTTTCTATTGTTCATTTTCAAGTTCTCAACTCTATCAGAGGTGAATCGGTGAATAATGGTGATGCCATAAATTTAATCATCAATCTCCTAAGCTTAAAACCCTAAAATTTGCCATTAACGTAGGGGAATTAGCTTAGATTTGGATTGTCCATTTTACTAAGCTTGAAGATAAATTGTTTAAAGTGGGAACAAGTGAGATTTTTCTAGATGAAATTGAAAACATGCCCACGAATTTACTCAGGGTGGATAATAAAACAAGCTTAGAAACCCTAAAATCAAACCAAATGAAAGCAACCACACACCCAGGGTTGAGCTCAAAAATGCAACATGGGAATACTAGGCACCACTAAACTCAGCGATCAATAGGAGAATACACCGACTGAGCCATCAACATTCTTAAAAATGATAAACAAAACCCTAGTTTAAATGCTTGACACCAAAATACGAAAAAGCCAAACCCCAAAGGCCCTCAAGACATCAAAGCATCATTTACATTCAAGAATCACAAGCAAGGAAAAAACCACAGACCTGAACGAAGTGAACTTAGCTGCAGCGATGGATGGAAATAAATTTCAATGTCCTAGCAAGCAACTACAACAAAAATGCAAGAAATATGTCACCAAATCCTTGAATCAATCACTCACACTGGAAAACCACTTAAGTACTTCAAAATAAATATCTCAATGGCAACAAAGAGAAAATGACAATAGGAAATCCTCAAAAACTAACTAAATACGCACCTTAGGAATCGTACCATTGAGCATTAATGCAATTGACAAGACATGTCAAAACACAATCTGGGAATTCGTTGAGGTGACAGAATTTCGAGGAAATCTATTCCATGTGGAATTCTATGAAGGATCAAAATTTATGGGAAACAATGCAAAATAGTCACCACCGGGTTTTCAAAGCGTCCAGGGAACTCCGCCCAGAGGGAATTTTCCCAAAAATAGCAAAAAACCCCGAAATGAGTCTAGAACATAAGATTCTCAAAGTGCTTCCCAAAAAAGGGGGATTTACATGAGCAGGATAATCATTTAGGAACATGCCAAGGTAGCCAAATCCTCAAAATCAAAGTTCCAAAATACCAAAAATGAAAGCAAAAGAGGGTCCCTACTTTTAGCAGGGCATATGTGTGAAAACTGCACAACATTCTTGAGCTAGTGCATGTATAAGATCTCCATGAATTTGACACTAGTGACATTTCTTCACAAAGTGATAGGCATCATGTTCCATTGTAGGCCAATAGTACCCCTTTCTCATGAAATTTTTGGCTAAGGTTGGACAAGCATAGTAAGCTTCACATATACCATGATGTACCTCTTGTAAGGTTGTTTGTGCTTCATTTGAGTTCAGATATCAGAGGAGGGTACTATCTAAGATGTAGCAGTAAAGGGTGTCTTTGATGATGGCGTATTTGGATGCTTGTCAAATAAAGGTCTTTTGTTGGTTAGGGGACAAGTCAGGAGGGATAATTTGGGTGTGCAAATAGGTGTATATGTTTTTATACCAAGGGGATTCAAGACTAACAAGTTCAAACACAAGTTTGGTTTTGGGGACATCAAATGCAGGGATCAATAGTTGTTCCACCAAGAACTTATATTATGAGGCATTGTTAGGAATGTCCAAGAGATATCCAATTGTAGCCATTACATCAGCTACTTTGTTTTGGATTCTCAATATCTATTCAAAAGAAATATTATCAAAGTGTAGTTTGAATTTATCTACCATGCACTTGTAGGGCATCAATTTCTCATCCTTGGTGTCATAGTCATAATTAACTTGTTTAATAGCTAATTATGAGTCACCATAGACTTGAAGGTCCTTGATTTCCCAATTTATTGCCATTCAAAGTCCTATCAATATTGCTTCATATTCATCCATTTTTTTTTTGCACGGGAATGTTATTCAAAATGACTTAGGAATGGAATCTCATTGAGGTGTGATCAACAAGATACCAGCTCTCAATCCATGACTTGTATAAGATCCATCAAAGTATATCTTCCATGTTTTTGGTGTGTCTAGGAAAAATATTGATTCATCTGAGAAATGAAATATCAAGGGATGGTCTGCTTTCTGTGGTGCTTCTACAAGTTGGTCAGCTATTTATTGTCCCTTTATTGCTTTGCGGTCAATAAACTCAATGTCATATTCACTTAGAATCATAACCCATTTAGCTAGCCTTCCTATCAATGCTACTTTTTTGAGAAGATATTTCAAAGGATCAATTTTGGAAATCAATTTTGTCTTGTGATTTAGCATGTAGTGTCTCAATTTTTTTGTTGTGAATACCACTACTAGACATGCTTGCTCAATAGGACTATAGTGTATCTCATACCTGACTAAAGTGTGACTGATATAATATATTGATTTTTCCTTTCCATCATTTTCTTTTTGTGCTAAGATTTCCCCCAGTGCTGATGTAGTAGGCATCACATATCGTATCAAATTTCTTCCATCAATTGGAGGCATGAGAACTGGTGGAGTCAGTAGATAGCTCTTGATTTTTTCAAATTCCTCTTGACACTTTTTTGTCTAGTTGAAGGGAATTCCTTTTCTTAACAGATGTTGGAATGGGTAGATTTTGTCTGCTAATTGAGCAATGAACCTATGGATGGATTGTAGTCATCCTTGTGATATTCTTAACTAACTCATATTGGTTAGCAATGGCATTTCCAAAATGGCTTTAACTTTGGTGGGATCAACCTCTATTCCTCTATGTGAGACAATATATCCAAGAAGCTTGCCTAATTGGACCTCGAAGACATATTTCTTTGGATTAAGACTAAGTTGATACTTTTCTATTCATGTGAAAAAAATTTCCAAGACTGCTAAGTGTCCACTTTGTTCTAGAGATTTAGAGAGAACGTCATCAATGTAGTCTTCCATATGGAAATGCATATAGTCATGAAAATTTGTATTAATGGCTCTCTAGTAGGTAGCTCCAACATTTTTCAATCCTAATGGCATAACATTCCAACAAAAAATTTCCTAAGTGCATGTGAAAGCTATCTTTGGCTAATCTTCAATAGCTATTCTTATCTGATTGTGAATCTGTCCATCAGTGACAACATATCATATCTAGCTATAAGGTCTACTATGATTTCAATGTTTGGTAAAGGAAAATCATCTTTGGAACAAGCTTTGTTGAGGTCTCTAAAATATGTGCAAATCTTTATTTGACCATTTGGCTTGGTGACAGGAACAAGATTTGATATCCACTCTGCATAATCAATGGAGTGAATGAATCCAACATCTAGTAGTTTCTTTAGTTCCACCTTTACAAGGAGCGCAATATGGGGGTGCATTTTCCTTAGCTTCTATTTATATGGTTTTACATTAGGTAGCAATGGTAGGTGATGCAAAACAAGTTCAAGATCCAATCTAGGCATATCAACATATGACCATGCGAAATTGACTTCTCTTTCTAAAAAGAATATTATAAACTTAGGCTTTGCCTCAGTGGTCAAGGATGCTACTAATTTTATCATCCTCGAGTTATCTTATGTTTCAATGTTGACCTCCTCTATTTCTTCTATAAGCAATGATGATCTCTCTTGGTCTATTGGGAGACGATCCATTCCTCCATCCTTAGGTGCCTCAGAGAGGTTTTCATCCTCAAATACGTCTTTTATTTTTACTTTTTCACGGTTAGTAGGCGCCTTTCAGTTTTCACCTAAAGACCTATTATTTTTATTTTTTCTTTTTTCATTTTCACTTTTGTGACTAGAGTATAGGATGGGATCACCAAATTATGCTACATAATTGAGTTCTATGGAAAATCCATCCTTATGATCCTCACTAGGTATTCCTTCATGAAGTCCCATGAACTCAACAATTGCTTCGTCATTCTTGAAAGTGTCCAAACTTCTAGTGGTTAGATTGTTGATCTCAATATGTAAGTTAAGAGTAGACAAGGGGTAAGATATCATTAGTATTTTCAAGGGTCATGGTATAGGAAGATAGAGTAAAGACGAAAGTGGAGCCATCAAGTTCCCAAGAGGAAGGATCAATGGATTTCCAAAAAAAATATTTGATCCACTCTTCTTTTGTCAAAGGAATTTTTAGATGGGTACTAGGCGGGTTTCATGAGGAAACAATGGTAAGCATTTGGTCAAATTCCTCAAATAATTTTTCAAGGTCCATAAAATTAGTTGAAAATAGGGAGTCCCATTCATATTCATTGGAATCAACATCACAATCCCAAGAGTCCTCATATGTCTCAATCTCATCTAAAGCATCCACAAACTCACTCGAAGGTAACTTGATACCCTAGATGGTCACTTTTAGGGGTACAAACCCTAACCCTTGATGAATTATTAGCTTAGGAGGCTATAGAGGTTCCAAAATTCCTTGTTTATTTTGTCCAACAACGTTGTGTCCATCATATCCATGTTGTTTCATTATTTGGAACACTTTTGGATACTGTTCAATTGGTAGTTTCTTAATTTTAGTTTCCTCCTCTTCCTTGTACAACCATGTGAGAATGTGGTCATCTAGAGATTCCTTAGCAAGTTCCCCCCATCTAGTAAAGGTGGTATGAGGATTGTGAATGAAAAATTTGGTTTGAATGGGATGTGGTTTTCCATATGACTTTGGTGATTTTGGTAATTTTCCTATGATAAAGAGACTCTTCATGTTGTATTCTCCACATCATTTTTCTTGAATCTCGATCTTGGACATGGAGAAGATTTGGAAAGAGTGGATGGATCAATTTAGTGAGATGGGATGGTAAGCGAGGTGGAAGATGAAGCCTCTTGATTAATGGGAACTTGACGTTCAACTGTTCCTTTTAAGTTTGAGCAGTATTGGAAAGGATCAAAGTCATTTGGAATAGTGATTTCAGTGCCATTGTGTACGAACTTGAGGCATTGATGGCAAGTGGAAGGTATAGCCTTCATGGCATGGATGCATGGGAAGCTAAGGAGGAGATTGTAATGTAAATCCAAATCCAAGGCGTGAAATACTATGTTCTGTATTGTTGGGCTGACTCTCACAAGAAGTGAAATTATTCCTTCGGAAGAATGTTCAACATAATCATAAGCTTTGATCACAATTTTCTTGGTTTGATGAATAAAATTCTTAGAGTATCCCAAGGTTTTCACTAATTTTAGTGAAAAAATGTTCAAACCCACTCCTCCATCTACTAAGACTCATCTAACCTTGTGTTTATTAATGCATACTTCAAGGTGTAAAGGGTCATTATAATCAGATTTTGGTGTGGAGAAGTCTTGTTTAGAGAAGGTGACATGGTGTGGCATAGTTAAGTATCCAACCATGGCCTAAAATTCATTGACATCCAGGTTTGTGGGTATGGATGCTTCTTGCAGTGCCTTATCAAGGATAGCTCTATGTTGTGGTGAGATGTGAAGGAGTTCCAAGGTAGAAATTTGTGTCGAAGTTTACCCTAACTACTTTAAGAAGTTATATTGACCCTTTGGTCGAGGATTTGCAGAAGGACCTAGAATAGTTATCTTGGTTCTATGAGTATCAACAACACTATATGATTTTTGCTTGTTTATAGTTATAGTGGCAATGTGATCATCAAAGGTTCTCATATTAAGGATGAGAGTGATGTAATCATGTTTGATAGCTGCATAATTGGCATTATTGTTGTTCCCCAAACTAGAGGCTTTTCCTTTATCATGTTCTTGCAAGGGAGTTTTGAATATGGTATGATCAACATTTATTTTGGCTTGTGAATTATCAGCTGAAATGGTTCCATCTTCAATAAGGTCTTGAATGATGTTCTGAAGTGTCCAACACCTAGGTGTTTTGTGTCCTTTGGTATGGTGGTATTCACAGTATTTGTCGTCTTTCCACCAATCAAGTTTGATCAATGTGGGATCATAATTTTTAGTGTCTGGTAGTGTGATCACATTAGATTGAAAAATATATTTGAGGATTGATTTTATGGGTTCACCCAAAGGGGTGTATGTTCTCTTGGAATGGGGAGGACCTCTACATTGTTGTTTTTTTTTACTACATTTAGCATTTGGTTTTGACCTTTTGTCTATGTGTTTGGAGTATTGGGTGCATTTGATGAAGAGGGACCTTTAAGTTGAATGATTGGACCTTTGGTTATTAGTTTGGCATAAACAACTCCATCATTAGTGAAATTTTTGTTTTGAGACTAGTATTTTCTCTTGTCATTGTTAGGTTTTGGATTTTATTCATTGATTTTGACTAGCCCCTTTACAATAAGACCCTTTTCAATAAGGACACCTTTCTCAAGAATCTCCTCAAAGGTTGTGCAATATTGGATTTGAATTCAACTCATCAATTCTCTAAACTAAGGTCTTCCACAAACAATGTGACAAGTTTTTTTTCAGGAATGTGACAAGGGAATTTGCTAACCAATCCTCGGCATCTCCAATAGAATGAGGAAAGTGATTCCCCTTCTTCTTGTTTGGTTGTGCTCAATGTTGCAAGGGTGGCATCATTTTTAATGTTGAAGGTGAAATTATTGATGAATTTGTCAACTAGTTCACCCCATGTTCTAATCCCAAGAGGAAGGTATGCAAACCAATCTAAGGTTGGTCCTATGAGGCTTCATGGGAATAGTCTCATTAAATGGGTAGGGTCATATGAGACTTCCTTACCTGATGTGTTGAATTCATGAATGTGTTCTATGCAATGATAATGAAAGGATGATAATGGCCAAAGGATTGGGGATAATCAATGCTAAAGGATACTAAAGATTGATTGATGTTCAAGTTGAATGATAAGGTGACTAGATGATGCTAGTTGAAGATCAAGGTAATAATGAAACTAAGGTCAAAATGAAATTAAGCTATGTTTTTATATTTTTGGAGTATAAGGATGGAAATATAATGAAACTAATGGATGCAAAAGGATATTGATGATAATATGATGCCAAGGCTAAGGTAAAGTGAGCTATTTTTTTGTGTTTTTGGAATAAGGGTGCAAGGTGCAATATAAGCAATATGAGTCTAAATGAGAGCAAGGAAAGGCAAAGGAATCCTAAAATTTTAAACAAAGGGTGTAAATCAAGCTAATGTGAACCCACGACAACAAATTCCAAATGTCATTGACCATAGGAGGATAACTTTGACAAAGTAGAGCCAAGAATAGGACACAACACAAAGACTCAAGCTTGATAAGCTGGAAATGACAAGGCAATGACAAGGATAATGTTCAATGACAAATAGAATATGTAACCAAGGATTTCCAAAAGCTCAAAGGTCTCCCTATGTTCAAAATTTGAAGGTCTAAATGTAACCTAAAAATCAAAGTCTAATTTGAGTGATGCAAAGGATTGAGGAATGCAACCTATAATGCAATGTATTTCTAATGGGAATGCTTAAAATGAAATGGTAAATCTTGCAAGTCTCTAGTTTATCAATTAGAGGTCATTGTGAAATTGTTTTGGTCAAATTTTGGACACAAATTTTAGAAGCTTTTGTTTAGCAGACAATTGTAGCTTAGTTTTCAGCAAATGAGTCTCACAGGTGTGGTTCAAGTTATCAAATGTGGCTTTGTTTTCAGCAAGTGCAGTTTAGGAAAACAATTGTAGTTTTCCAGCTTATATTTGTGGTTCACAGTAATAGTTGTGGCTCTATGTCTGTCAATTGTGATTTTCCAAAATGTTTTTTTGACAGTTTTGATGTTTTTGAAATAGTTTTTGATGAAATTTTGATTGTTTCTGATGAAATATAATTGAAAAACACAACAAATAGTATCAAGCACTTATTTTCAATATGGTTTAGATGTCAGAATATTTAATACCAAGATAACAAGCACAATCCTATGGTTGGAAAGGACAATATTCGTTGGGTTCCCACTTGGATTTTTCCAGTTGCACCTATTCAAAGCAGATAGCCTAGGAACTTGGTAGCATAAGCCCCCCCTTACAGTGCACTCACTTCACTAGCATACCAAGTTCTGAATTCCCTAAGACCACAAGGATCCCAAGAAATTTTCCATCTCTACAATGAACCGCAAAAATGTTGGACAACTTCAGAGGTCTGACCTCCTGTGCCAGCAAATAGAAGGATTTTAGATTCTAAAAACAAGAGGTGTCTAGTAAGGGCATTCAGTTCATGGGGTACTATGATAAACTCTCTCAAGAGGCCTCCCAACCCTTAGAATAAGGAATTTTCGCATCATAAAGATATTGGGGGAGGGCTATCACATACCACTTCCCATTGATTACAAACTTTTCTTGCAATCACAAATTTATAGAGTAGTTCAGAAGGACTTGGCTTTATCCCATTAGCACTTGGGTCATTCCCTTGGGGTGAGTACATTTTTCCACCAAGGTAGGCCCTCTAATGGGTAAACAAAAAAATAGATGGGTCTAGCTTTCTGATGACCGAGTTTGCACAAGCTGAGAGCATAATACCTACCATCCTTCAAACACTAAAACTATGGTTCATTACCCCCTAGTTAAATCTACATGAGAGCAGACAGTCATTTTTTTTAAAGCACCAAATGAAATGTTATCTAATATAAAGCAAACAAGATTGTGGTTTCAAAATAAAGCCTTGGAGACTCAAAACCTACAAAACCATGTATTAGTAGTTTCACAAAAGATATCTTGGACCAACGAAAAGCTGCAAAAACCTAGTTAGGACCAAAGGTTAAGAGCTAAAATAAAACTCAAAAATTAACACCTAAACTAGATCAAAAAATAAAGAAACTAGACTAACTTAAAAAAAAAATTAAAGAAACTAAACTAAGAGCCCGATTTTTTTGTTGCTTCAAAAGAAGCAATTTTGGGAGCTCCATTCCAAAGCCACATGCTACAAATAGAAGATTAGCAACCAGAAACACTATTCTACTTGAAAAACCTAAAATAAAAACTTAAAAGACATGAAAAAAGGACTTTTATACCAAGCAGAAAAATGTGTCGTTCTATGCAACGATTGTGTCATTGTCTCACATCGTACCAGAGCAATTGGTTCACACTTTCAAATTCAAATTTTCCTACCCACCATGTCTTTGGTGGATGTGCCACTTCTCATCAAATGTGTCATTGCATTTATCAAATGCATCACTTATGGGAAAATGTGTCGTTGTGTCTATTAGTTGCATCATTCTATACCTAAAATCTACAAAAACAAGCAAAAACCATATGAAAAATTTGCAAAACTAGTGTTCACATTAGGTTCACCAATATAAGATGGGGCTAGAGAATTCCTAGCCTAGATAAAGTGACAACCAACATTTCTAAGCTACAAACCACATCAAACAAGAGAAAACAAACAATAAGGAATCAAATAGTAAGCAAGAAAGTTAGAGATAAAAGAATGTTAATTTGAAAATGGGAGAGGAAGTTTTCTTTTATAAAAAACCATTCAAATAGATGGTTGAGATCGATGTTCTAGAAAGATCTCAAGATTGATGGATGAGAATGGATGAGAGGGAGGTTACGAAATGAATGGTCAAGATCAAACTTCTAGAAAGATGCCAAGATCAACGGTTAAGAATTGATGCAATGATAATATTCCATTCATGGAAGAGTTATGACACCAAAAGCTTGTTGGAGCCTAAAATTTCATGCAAACTTTAGGTTCCTACATTGAAAATTTGGATTTCAACACTCAAAAAACTCAATTGTAAAATCAGCCCTAGGAGCACATTTTAAAAAATCATAACTTTAGATCTATTCATTTTCATACCAAACCACCTTGCACACATGTTCCTCTACCATATGGTAATGTGCGCACCAATTTTCAGCTTTGTACAATCAATTTTAACAAGATTTAGAAAGGCCAAGTTGAAGGGTTTTGTGAAGGGTTGATGTCTACACACAGTAAAATTTGTTAAAGTGACCAACTTTGGAGGATAATATTAAGAAACTGGAAGACTTTCATGCAAAACCAATTGGTGATCTTGTCTCTCCTCATATCAATGTGCATTCATGCCAATTTTTAGGGCTTCAAGACATCATTTGGTATTTTTTCAAAATCAAATCCAAATGGATTTTACCCAGTTTGAACATTGCATTTCCAGAAATCTTTTGGAGAGGTCCACTTTGATGTTTGATATTTTTTGAATGAAGATGATGGATGAAAAAACCTCTTACACAGATGTTCATCTCACCTAAATGAGCTAATATCCAAAGTTATAGCTTCCCAGGTTCAAATTTGATAATTTTTTCAGAAGGGGAAGTTAGTAGGTTTTAGTTGAGTTTGACTGTGGCAGTTTTTGGAAAATGCTAAATGAGCAACTTGGAGCGTTGACAATTTTTAATCCTGATGACGTCATGCCAAACCATTTTATGAGCATATTCTCCTATCACAACTCAACATGCCTATGCATTTTTCATGGTCATCGGAGTAGTTTTGGTATGCTTTTTAATTATTTTGTGACTGCTCCTAGGCTAGATTTGGCACTCCAAAAAGATGCAAAATTTGAAATTCTAAGGATGACCAGTTCATTTTTTTGCCCCAAATGTCTCCAATTTTAATTTTGTTGGATTATGAGGTCATTTTGTGTATTAATTTAAAAATTCATTTTTCTCTCTACATGCTTTGGCAGGGCCAGTTTACAAAGGAATTAACTTTATTTGGTGAACTGTTCAAAATTTGTCAAAAACCCACTTCCAAATAATTGATCACAATCCATTGAAAAAATTTCATGGATTTAGGATGCTCTATGTGCCCATATTGAAATTACTTTGTTCGCCCTCCAACCAATATAAAAAAAAATTCCTATGTGCTAAAGTTTGAAAGGCATGAATTTTAAAACATTTTCTATGTTATAAAATCAATTTAGGACAGATTTCAAAAACCTATTTCATATTTTTATAAAGTTTGAACTTTGTAAAATATATGGAAAAGCAATGAACAAATTAAAGATTCATGTTGATAGTGTTTCTGCACAACAACTAAGACAGAATATAATATCCTATCTCTCTTGAAAGGTAAATCTCTATCAACAAGCCTCAAGAGATAACCCCAAGGTCTCTAATGTCAGGTCTTGACAATGCAAAAACAACTCAGTGATAAATGTAAAAATGTTGGTAATCACAAAGGAACCTTACAAACAAATGTTGAATCCTCAAACTTATCAAATTTTGCAATGTATTGATAATTGAAATCCTAAATCTAACCTAGATGATAAAATAAATAGCGAAATATAAGGGTTTAAGAGAGATACTAAGATAAAAATTACTCCTAGGATTAACAATGCAAATGATAAAATATTTGAAATGGAAAAATCCCTCAAAACTAATTCCTGCTTAACCCAGATTTCATTTGCAATCTTACCGAAATAGTGCAATCTTTTAAGGAACTAAATATTTTCAAATCATGAGACATTCATTCATACCAACCCTATTTTGTAATTGAAATGAATAAATACTCACAAATGAACTAAGCACATAAATATAGGGTCCAGGCTATCTTTACACATCAACCCACAATCAACTAGTTGCTAAAAGTATGGACCAGGGATTGCTACCAACACCTCAAACATCAAACCATAAACACCATTGAATCATATCTAACTCTAAATCTAACATATATCAATTTTTATTCAAGCAATCTTGAAAGATAGAATAACAAGAACCATGCAAGATAAATCAATACAAGAAAGAGCACCAAAGTACAATGTCTTATATTGAATCACTCAAATGTTGCAAAAATTCTAGTATTTAGTATTACAACACTTTTTGTAAGAATAAACTAACTCCTAGCTCTATCTCTTGCTCTATCACTTAGCTTTCTCCAAAATATCACTCTCACAAATGAAGCAAAATGCACTATTTATAATAATTTCATGCTAGGTCATCCCAACTAGGGTTACAAAATGAGTGGCTAAAAATAGGCCGGCCTAGAAACTTCTTTCAATAAAATAATAACACTGGCATTTAATGCTTGAGACTTCTAGGTCGGCATGGGTTCTCCAATGTAGATCGCTCCAATGCATGTAGAGGACAAAAGAAGAAATGTGTAGAAAATCCTAGATCGATGGGAAGCACAAATCTTGATGCAATCATGCATTAACTGGCCACTTTTCATTATCTTGACCCAATTTATCTTGCACCCTAAGAAAAATCCACTCTAAGTCAACCTGTGGTGGAGTGATCAATACTTTAAATCTTCTTTCAATTGAATTAATCTCCTCCCTTGATTCTTTGATGACCTTGTCCCATTCTACCTTAATATCTTGAAACTTCTCCAAAGAAACAATATAGGTAGCCGCATCATCCAATTGGTGGGCAGTGATTGGGCCATCATCACTTGGGGTATGTGCAGGATCATGATGGGCCAAATAGGCCCTTAAATGACAATGAAAATTCAGAAAAATCAGAGTTAGGCAACTTGACGTAAAAATTTGAATAAGTTATCTATATTATTTCAAAAACATGTAAGAATAGAATTTGTGGGAAATTGAATGTAGTTTCTAAACTACTAAGTTTATTTTTTTTAAAACAAAATCTATTTGGTGAAAATTTGAAATTTCAATGCAGTATTACTTAAATTTCAGGAAAAAAATAAGAAGTAGGTTTTTGTCTAACCGCCCTAACCATAGTAAAATGATAATATTTTTTATGATACTTTAGATATAAGTAGAGGACTCATGTCTGGATGTGACACATATTATTTTGTATTTTTTTTTCAAGTAAATAATTAATTATGATTTTTTTATTACAAACTTTTAAAAATATAAAAACTCGTATGTCTGACCACCTTAACTTGGTCAAAACTTCATGAAATTCAATTTTTTTTTTTTAATCCTATAGTATGCAAAGCATAGAATGTGACTCATGTTTTGGATTCAAAAAATATGATACTGTTTGAAAGTTATAGATGTTTTACAATCAGCCTATCAATCAAGACTTTAGTCATAATTCTAATAGAAAATAAATAATAATAATGTAGCAAATTCAAAATAAAGCATAATTTATATTGGCAAAAGGCTAAGAATCTCCTCTACAAACCCTTTTCATTTTATCAATTTTGGCTAAAAATAAAGTCGTCAGCCACATGGGCCAAGTCCGGAAAAACAAGGTAAGTTGTTAAACACGCTTTTTGTGTTGACTTTTTAGGATTGGCATCTCCTAACCAAATACCAAAGAAAACTTGAGCCTATTCCCTAGGTAATGAATTTTGTGTTAGACATATCGGATATCGGATTAGATATCCGATTTGATATCTGATTTGAATTGGATATCCGATTTGATATCCGATTTGAATCAAATATCCGATATCTGATTTGTTTACATAGCATTTTAAAAAATATCAAGACTTTATAACATATGATTTAACATATACAATATATCTTGTTTGTAGTTTATAGTTTATTTTAATATATTTAGTTTAGAATATACGATTTGGTTTATATATGATTTTTAAATAGTTTATAGTTTAAAGTTTATGTTAATATATCTAGTTTAGAATATACAATATTATTTATAATTTAATATATAATCTCTTACAAAACTATATAATATATAATATATTATATTATTATGTATAATATATTTAAATATTATTTCTATATTTTAGTTAATATATATATTACTAATATATAA
>VDFB02193867.1:463076338-463153718 GCA_007258455.2 Sequoia sempervirens
GTATTACTAATTCATCATCATTCAAAGCTATTTAGATTAATATAGATTTGTTAGTCTAACCACATTTTCTATTGTGACAATATAGATTTTCATTTGACAAATTTTGTGAGATTTTTTGGCACGATTGATCATGGACTCATCGCAACAATAGCTGCCTTTGATCCTTTCTATATGTACTAAAAGATTACGCATTATAGATTGGTTATTCTACATCTTTATTCTAAGCATCTTTTCTAGATTGTATGTAGTTCAACTACTAGCTTGATGGTTTGTACAAGTGCTTGTTAGTCCAAAACGTGAACATACTACTCTTGTGGAAGACTATGCCTTGAATGCCTGGAGTAGGAAAATTTTGTAAAATTTCAATTTTGAAATGTGAAACAATGTAAGAAGGCCATAACTGTGTATTGAGACAATTCTATAGTAACTTATTGTAATTAATCGAGCTACAACTCAGAGGTTTTTTCCTTGTTCTTTCCTACCCATATGCTTGTTTGAACCAGGTTTTGTAATATCTCCTATTTATATATAATAAATTATAGTGGCTTGCCACTTTTTCCCAAAAAAATTAAAAAATGTCATGTGAAGGTCATTTCCAATGTAATTGAGTCTTTGATCTAGCAAAGTGGAAACAAGGCATTTGGGTGTGCATAATGTTCAAGCTGATTGAGTAAGAGTTTTCTGATGCATGAGCCAGGTGGCTTTAAACAACACAATTACAATTAAAGATGATGTTGTTATAACTTGCACAAGCTTGATCCAACCTTTTAGCACTTACAATTACAATTACAACACAATCTTGCTACCTTTTAGCACTTTGACTCGTAAGGGAAATCGTCGGTCCAATGTAGCTCGAGTGATTCAGAGTATTTGGGTGCAAAAGAGGATCATCCCTAGTGTAAACGTACCCATATGGATGTGTTGGAACAGTCCTGTTTGGTCGTACGAGTTGCGGAATGAAAGTTGCACCACTTTGCAACTTTACACTGCTTGCATCTCGCAACTTTTCCCTCCATCTGAAAAGTCATCACCACAGGAAAACGCCTCCGAGATAGCAAAAACTGAGAGAGGTTTTTGTAGATGGTCCCAACACAATCTCATAGCCTCTGACAGAGAGTCTGTATGCCCACAGTCTCTGAGAAATAGCCCTTCAAATATTTATGCCTTTTAGCACTTTTGACACTTAAGGAAATTGCCTATCCAATGTAGCTCCTAAGTGATTCGTGTATTTGGGTGCAAAAGAGGACCATCCCAAAACATACCCATACAGATGTTGGAACAGTCCGCTTATCGTACGAAGCGGAATGAAAGTGCGGGCATGTGCAGGATCATCATGGAAAAAATAGGCCCTAAGTGGCAAAAAATTCAAAAATTAGAGTTAGGCAACTTGACGTAAAAATTTGAATAAGCTATTCATATTATTTCAAAAATATGTAAAAATAGAATCTGCAGAAAATTGAATTTAGTTTCTAAACTACCAGGTTTATTTTAAAAAAATAAAAATCTATTTGGTGAAAATTTGAAATTTCAATGTAGTAGTACTTAAATTTCAGGGAAAAATAAGAACTAGGCATCTGTCTAACCACCCTAACCACAATAAAATGATAATATTTTTTATAAGATTTTATATATAAGTAGAGGACTCATTTCCTGATGTGATGCATATTTTTTTTGTAATTTTTTGCCAAGTAAATAATTAATTATGAATTTTTTATTACAACTTTTAAAAAATATAAAAAACTCGTATGTCTGACCACCTTAACTTGGTCAAAACTTCATGAAATTCAATTTTAATTTTTTAATCCTATAGTATGTGAAGCATAGAATGTGACGCATGTTTTGGATTCAAAAAATCTAATACCATTTGAAAGATATAGATGTTTTTAAATCAGCTATCAATTAGGACTTTATTTGTAATTCAAATAGAAAATGAATAATAATTATTTATTAAATTCAAAGTAAAGCATAATTTATATTGGTGGAAATCTTAAAATATCCTTTAAAAACCCTTTTCATTTCATCAATTTTGGGTTAAAAAAAGGTCATCAGCCACATACCCTGCACATACCCATCATGATCCTGCACATGCC
Source organism: Sequoia sempervirens (assembly GCA_007258455.2). Taxonomy (NCBI): domain Eukaryota; kingdom Viridiplantae; phylum Streptophyta; class Pinopsida; order Cupressales; family Cupressaceae; genus Sequoia; species Sequoia sempervirens. The sequence continues at coordinate 463,078,429 of VDFB02193867.1, forward strand.
CTGCACCACTTTACAACTTTACACTGCTTGCATCTGGAAACTCTTCCCTCCACTGAAAAGTCATCACCATAGGAAAATGACTCTGAGATAGCAAAAACTAAGAGAGGTTTTTGTAGATGGTCCCAACATGATCCCATAGCCTTCGATGGAGAATCTGTATGCCTCATGGTCTCTGAGAAATATCCCTTCAAAAATTGTTTTCTTTTAGCACTTTGGACTCTTAAGGGAAACTAGTCGGCAACAAAGTTAACTTCTTCACAAAATTGGTTTGAAGTAATTTCATTCCTTTTTGTGCATTTGAGAGACATTTTGACTAGAGGTCGGTCTATGAGCCTTGTTCAATGATATTACAAAAATGTATTGTGGACCTATATTAAGCTACCACTCTCAATATCATACAAATTGAACCCTGGCATCAATAGACTCTGTATATCAAGCTACCACAATTCTATTGATGTTAGCAGCTTCGTCAATCTCTTCCAGTTGTTCTAGCACATGACAGAGCTTGGAAAAGAGAGAAGGAATTCCGCTAGCAAAGAGGAGAGTAGAGTCCGCTTCAAGAGTAAAACATGGCACTTGCTAAGACTAAGCCTACCCAGCCATACAAAAGTGGCATACAATATAACCAAGTCCACTCCAAGGAAATAATCAATGGCTGGGTATAAAGCAAAGTCCACTAGCAATACATAAAGGAAAGTCCACCCTTGTTTCTTGGCACAAACACTCAGTAAAGCCTGCCCATGTTAAGAAAGGGATGTGTCAAACATGATTGAAGTCCACCACATGTCTTGGCCATGAAACTTGAAAAGGTTCGTGCTTACCAAAGAGTGACATGGCATAAAAGATGGAATCTTGCCAAATCTGCTTCAAGAGGATAATGAGTGTCCGCACTTAGAATAATATGAACATGGAAAGTGAATGAGTGAAGTCCGCTCAGCATGTTAAGTCTGAAATGGCAAGAGAAAAGAGGAAGTCTACCAGCCTTAAAGTGAAATTGAGCTCGCCCCTCATTTGTAAAGGGTGGAGACAGTGTATAGAATTGTTGTGATAGACTATTTCTGATAATAGAAGCTCTTATGCATGATTTGATTTGAACCACTTTTATTGTCAAATAGTGTGCATGGTTGCATAACTTCTTCCACCATAGATTGGAGATAGATTAGAATTAGATTACACTTGGAATAAAATTTTCTTTGAAAGTTTGCTAGATGAATGCAAGATTTGATAAGCATTGATTTATAGTGGAACTTTTTCTCATACTTTCTTTGAACGAATGATTTTTGTTCAATGCGTAAAGTTAGCCTGAGCTTACTCTGTGGATTCTTAACTTCTGTCTGGATAAATATTGTTAGATTGGAAGGTAGTTATTCATGATATGAAAACCATAAGCACATTTCCTTGAAGATTGCAATGGCTTTGCGTAGTTCGCACGATTCCTACATGGCAAAACAAAGTTTGGTTTCGTTTCACCAAGTCAATACCATCTCTTGAATTCTTAGGAAGTAGATTAGAACTTCTGACCCCTTGTCTCCTTTTTCAGTTTGTTTGATCTGCAACCCAAATAAAAGAGCTTCATTGTCCAGACCTTCATTGTGAATTGAAAAAATCTAGCATAATTCCCCTTGTGATTACTAGAAAATCACAACACCCATTGAGCTTACCACATGTCAAGACCTAACATAAGAAACCTTGGAATCACCATATGATCTTCTCGCAATCTTAGCATACGGGGTGGTTTTTCAAGAGAGGATAGGGTGTCTTTGGGCATTTTTATTCTGATGTACGAGTGTGTCATAAAACACGCATCAACAGGTTAAAGATAAGGATTTGACAATGCTTACCCTCAATGGTTTGCCATTGTCTTGGGAGTCCTATATTCAAGGAATTAGTGCAAGTTCCAAACTCCCAAAGTTCGATCGTTTGAGGGCCGATTGCATTCATTATGCATCAAGATTGATGGTTAGAGGTGTTGGCCAAAATTCTACTAATGAAGAGATTCATGTTCTTGCCGCCCAACCTTCAAAGAAGAAAGGAAGAAGTGGAAAAAAGGGATTCTTCAAGAGGAATCAAGACAAAGGAAATAATGGTGCTCCCCCTTCCAAGAAGAAGTGAGACTTGTCCAAGATTCAATGCTTTAGGTGTGATAAGTTTGGTCACTTTTCCAAACATTGTTAAGATAGACCTAAGCATCAAGCCTCCGTTGCAGATGTAGATGATGTTTCTCCACAGAAGAATGAATATTTGTTTTGCTTAGCATTGTCAAGCAATGTACCCACTAACACCAACACTAGTGGTTTTCTCAGAAAGAGGGAGTTGATTATGAAGAAACATTTGCTCCTATTTCTCATTACACTTCTGTTAGAACTATCATTGCCCTTGCTGCATCAAGAGGATGGAAGATTCATCAAATGGACGTGAAGACAACTTTTCTCAATGGCATGATTGAGGAAGAAGTTTATGTCAAGCAACCTGATGGTTTTGAGGTTCATGGGAAGGAGTCACATGTGTGTAAGCTGAAGAAGGTCTTGTATGGTCTTAAGCAGGCTCCTCGTGCATGGTACGAAAGGATTCATCAATACCTGTTAGTTTGGGCTTCTTGAAGAATGATGTTGATTCAAATCTCTACTTCAAGGTAATCAATGGTGATGCATTAATATTGGTACTAATTCATGCTTCTAGGCTGCATATATATATATATATATATATATATATATATATAATTTTTACATGTTTTCTCCATTGTTCAGCCCCTACACTACAAATAAATGGTTCCATAGTGTGTGGAATGAGGGGGCAGCAGGCCTGTAATTGAAATCTTTTCATCTATTAGCATCTAGTTGTTACTTATGCAATGTGAAGTAATGCTTTGAGTTTGAAAGATGTGCAATGCAATGTAATCAATAATATGAATAAATTTTTAATTATTAGTTATGTAATGTGAAGTAATTGCATAACTGCTTAGGTTGACTTTGTAAAAACTATATTGTAATTGAATTTTTTCATCTATCAGCATCTAGTTGTTACTTATGCAATGTGAAGTAATGCTTTGAGTTTGAAAGATATGCAATGCAATGTAATCAGCAATATGAATAAACTACATAATATAACCATTCTTTTTATGCTATTGTACATCAAGATATTTAACCATTGCTCACTTGATTAAATTTTCAAAGAGTTTAATTATGCACATGAGGAGGCAATTAAATTTTGATTGTCAACTTCTATATATCAAATTATCCAATAATCAAGTGTATGTCCATTTACAAAAATGGCATCAATGCCAACTCAAACAAAATTTTACAATGTGGCATATGCCATCTCGGTATCTATTAAATATTTACATGCCAAAATGTCTATCTCATCCTAAACTATTGGTGGATCATCAAAATGGAGCCTCTTTGAAGCACTCATTGCCTTTGAAGGTAGCTGCACAAAAAAAAGTCAAACCACAATTGAGATTAGTTATACTATATAATTTAAAATCAAATAATTAACATCAAAATCAATATACATTAAATTATAATTGAACTCTAAAATTGTAATCTTGATTACCTGAAATATCCATCTCTTCAAAGGGTCAGAGTCCTAGAATATGCCCCTCTCAAAGAACCGACCAAACCATCTTTTGTAATTTCAATCTATATAGGTGAACAAAAAGAAAATTGATCCAAGTTAGCATACAATTGTCAGTAATAGGAACATATAAATACCAAACACAAAATAAAATGAACACATACTTCTTTAGGTTGATCTTTTTCTTTATCTCCTTTAGGTGTTTCGACACCTCCTCCTTGAGGTGCTTCAACACCTACTCCTTCGAGTGTTCCAATACATATTGCTTCGGGCGTTGTGGCACTTGTCAACAAGGACGTATAGCTCATAATTCCCTACACATAAAAATGACAAGTACATATGAAACTACCAATCTATGTCAATGTATGTATAATCAATATAAGATCTTAAAATTCTTAATTCAATCAAATTTGAGTTCAATTACCTTCCTCTTATCCAACATTGCACTTCCATAATATGGACAATGCTACACCTCACTCGCACTAGGTATTTCCTACAAGAGGAAAATAAGATAAACATATAAGTTATTATATAATTTCATTAATGACAATTCAAATGATAAGAAAGTATATAATAAATAAATGTAAATGAGTGAGTGCAAAAATATATACTGTGTGTATGTCGAGGCCGAATGAAATGGCCCTCAGGGTGCTATTCGTCACTTGTGTCAGCTCCTCCTCGGACATCAACTGTTAAATAGACCATGTAAATAAATATTAGTACATTATACTATCTCTTATTAATATTCATTTAATAACAAATGCAAGTTATGAATTCACAACTTAAATTTTACCTATGTCACTATTCCAATGTCCCCCTCTCTAGCAGGAGAGGACTTTGTACGGTGTGCTCCACTCCCTTGCATCTGATCTATAATGTCCACATCATGGAAGTCATAATTGGAAGTGTCCAAGGGATGCTCGGTAAGCTGTACAAGAGGAACCAAGCATATCTGGTGACACAAGGAGCAAGTATGTGGTACACAAATATGTGGACCTGATGAGGATGATGTAGCAGCACTCGAGCCATCACCAACATCACCAAAATGTGGCTAAGCTACTATAGAAGCATGTGAAACCAAAAGACCACTTAAAGAGTGAATAGCGTGGATAGTCTGTGTGGCCACATCCTGCATAATATCTGGATGGTATACTGAAGGTGGCAGAGGAAGGGGAGGAGGGGGAACATACGGGTGAGGTATTACTCTAATTTCCCCTGGTCTATCCTGGGGCATACCTCCACCAACTCACTGTAAGGGTTTAATGTCAAAGTAATTAACATGATGCCCTAGCACAAAATCAGCATATAATTTTTTTATAAAGTAAAATGGTATATCACAATTGTTGTTTGGTGGTTTCAAAAAAACCATACACCAACAATCCCAAAAATTTTCTACAATGTCTCTATGAGTGTACCATTTTATAGAAAGTTTTGGTTTATTAACATTAACCAGAAAACCAGTGTGGGGGTTAACAAATAAAGAGGCTATTTGGGCTTTGGTTATTTCGAGATCTTTCACATCATCATAGGACAATCCACATGCATAATATTCTCTCATGTCTTCTCGCCACGAATGAAAGGCATTATGTTGCGAGGAGAGGGTTTCTATGTTTTTAATTATTTCTTTCATTGTGTTTGACATCTCAGATAATTGAGGGACTCTCGTATAAACTTCAGAAATGCCCCTTAATTGTTGCAATTTTTCACAAATTAATTCTTCAATTGATGGCTGTGGAGGTGGTGGAGCATTTGGCATTTGTGCATTTTCATTGTCAGCCATAATGCCTGATTAAAGTTAAAAACAAATTAATCTAATTAAAATTAGACAATATAAATGAAAATATTATAAAAATACCCTAGTTTTTAAAAAAATCCAACAAAACCCTAGTTTTAACAAAAATCTATAAAATTCTCTAATTTTTAATCCAAATACATAAAACACTATTTTTAAATCAAAATCCATTGCAAACATTCAATTTTCATCAAATCCATTACAAACATTCAATTTTCATCAAAATCCATACTAAACTCAATTTTTTCATAAAAAATCTATCAAAAACCCTATTTTGAAAAAAATCTATTAAAAAATAACTAAAATTACACAAATCTAATTGAAAATTTGATTAGAGCAAAGAAAAACCAAGAATCTAACCTTTTGAAGATGGATTTGCATGAAATCGGATATCTGATTTGCAGAATGAAGTTTTCACTATGCGCTTGCAGTTAAACAAATGTGAAATGAGTTTTAATCAGGCCGCAATGAAATATATATGTGTGTCACAAATCAGATATCTGATTTGGATCAGATATCCAATATGGAAATCTAGGTTTGGGCTTTGCTTCGGTAGTGTGTACTGACACCCAAGCCACATAAATTCAACTCGACATTTTTGCGTTTTTGAGTCGATGAACACATAATTTTTTCTCCATTGCCACTTTTTGGCATACCATGATCCTGCACATACCCCTTGGAGCATAAAATTCATGCCACCACTTTCTCAATTGTTCTAGGCTCAGATGCTTTGATGCAAACTTCTTCCTTCGAGTCATTGCTTCAAAGAATGAGATGCATCTATTATAAATGTCATTCAATGTATTCCCCACCTACTTTCCTTGCTTATGAATATTCTTTAGAAATCTCTACTTGATCTATAGGGCCTCATACCACTCCCAAGGCTCTAAAACCTTTGAGGAAGGAAAGATTCCATCACTTATTAATCTTTCCTCAATATATTCCATGATTGTCCTTGTTTTTTGTAGGAGAAGATCTACAACATCTTTATCTTGTACCAATACATTCTACAACCACTCAAATGATCTATGTGCATCTCCACAGGTTGACAAAATTTCCTTAATCATGTTGTATCCTCTGAGCCCTACTCCTTGTAACCATTCATGTGTAGCTTGTGCAGAAGTTTTCATCTTTTCCAGCTCACTAACTGTCTCCTTGGGTAAGAAACCTCTTGCTGATGAAGAAGAACCAATTTGACCAATGGACTACAAGGGCTTCATGAGATTTTGTAGATATTTCTTTAACTCTTCATTTTATTTCTTCAATATTTCCTTAGCCTGCAATTCTTTGTCCAATCTTTCCAAAATTGTGGCAGCAGACCCCTTGAACTCTTCTACTTCTTTCCTTCTAGAGGTAATTTATTGTTTGAATGTTGTAATCTTGAGGAGTTACCTCATCCTTATTCTTGTCTATTGCAGGAGTGGCAATATGAATCACCCTATTGTTTGATTCATCCCTATCAATTCTACAAATAGCTTTGGCCTTCTTCTTTTATTTACCTTTTCCAACATTAGCCAATAAATCATCCCAATTCGGAGGTCCATATCATTTATAACTACTTGCCTAGTTTTTAATTCCTCATTAAGCCAACTAGGAGTAGAAATATCTGGTTGTTGCTCACCTTATTTATCCCTTTCTTGTTGACCACTAGAGGAATCAACATTTGAACCATGCACTGCAAAAAATTCTTCACCTGGGTATGTGTATGATCATCACAAAAAAAATAGGCCCTTAAGTGGCAAAAAATTCAAAAAAATTAGAGTTAGGCAACTTAACGTAAAAATTTAAATAAGTTATCTATATTATTTTAAAAATTATATGTTAGAATAGAATATGTAGCAAATTGAATGTAGTTTCTAAACTACTAGGTTTATTTTATAAAAGAAAAAATCTATTTGGTGAAAATTTGAAATTTCAATACAGTACTACTTAAATTTTAGGGAAAAAATAAGAAGTAGGTGTTTGTCTAACCACCCTAACCACAATAAAATGATAATATTTCAGATATAATTAGAGGACTCATGCCCGATGTGATGCATATTTTTTTGTAATTTTTTTCCAAGTAAATAATTAGTTATGATTTTTTTATTACAACTTTTAAAAAATATAAAAACTCATATGTCTAACCACCTTAACTTGGTCAAAACTTCATGAAATTCAATTTTTCTTTTTTTAATCCTACAGTACGTGAAGCATAGAATGTGACGCATGTTTTAGATTCAAAAAATGTGATACTATTTGAAAGCTATAAATGTTTTTCAATTATCTTATTAATTAGGAGTTTATTCATAATTCAAATAGAAAATTAATAATAATTATTTATTAAATTCAAAGTAAAGCATAATTTATATTGGTGGAAATCTAAGAATCTCCTCTAAAAACACTTTTTATTTCATCAATTTTGGGTAAAAGAAAGGTCGTCAGCCACATACCCTACACATACCCATCATATCACCACTTTTTGGCCCATCATGATCTTGCATATACCCACCTTTATCTTCTTTTTCTTTATCTTTCTCCCTATCCCCCTCTGGATTCTCATTATTTTCCTTGTCATGCATCTCTGTCACTTCACAAATTGGAGAGGGAGTTCTTTCATGCATCTCTTCTTTCTCTAGGGATTTCTCTCCTTTATCCTTGATAGGTGAATCTTCATGTGATACAAAAGAAGATTGTAGAATCTTATCAATACCTGCCTCCATACTATGAAGATCTCCATCCCTAAATTATATTGTGTCTTCAGCTTGATGGATATCCTCAATAGTTGGACCTGTTGGCTCTTTTTCTTCACCATGCAATTCCTAGGTAGAAGGAGAGGTAGAAGTATCCATTTTTTGTTGTTTAATATAGGGAATCATAGAGGGAACCTCTTTTACTAAACTTCCCTTAGGGGATGGAGTTCTTGTTATCTAGGTATAAACCTATGTTTTCTCTCTGGAACACTCAACATTTACCAACTATGGTCTTCTCCCATCCTCTCCCTAGGAGGCTCATTTTGCTTCCTTGATGTTCTAATTACTCTTCTCCTCTTAAGCACAAATGTTTTACCCTTCTCTTCCTCTTCCTCACATTCTTCTTCTTGAGCAGATTTCTTCTCTTTGGAGGTAATCCTTCTCTTCTTTGCAATAGGACCTTTCTTTTCTTTTCTTCCCTGGTCTTTTGGGTCCTTCTCCTCCTTAGAAGAAGACTAATATTCCAAGCTTCCAATAAAGTCATAAGTATACAATTTCTCTCCATTATCTAGCTCCAAAATCTTATGCTTGATCCACAAGTTAGTGTATTTGATTACAAGGGAATTGATTTTCTCCAGCTCTATTATTTCCTCTTCCATTCAATCAATTTCACCTATAGGCTTATCTTTAACTGATTCATAATCACAGGCTTGTATAACTTCTCCATCATCATCAATTTGATCTGGGATGACCTTGATACTATAAATTCTAATCAAATTAGCAAGCAACCTAGAAAATTTCTTCTTCAAAACTTCGAATACATCTTTGTAATTGGCCCAATAATCTTCAAAATCTTCTTTATGTCTGAATTCCCTATTGGCTCTCTTTTGAGCCCCACATGTTCTATCAAATATGGGCCTTTTAGTATGTAAGGATAGGTTGAAAGTTCCAATCTCTTCATCAGAAAACTATGATGTGTCCAAGGAAGGGCGAGCCTCATGACCTCAAATCCTTAGTGGGAATTCATTACCAAAACCAGTTTTGTGCATATCCTTTTTCACAATTGCATCAAAGGCAAAAAAATTCTTTGTAACCTCCAAAAGAATTTTATGATCTATAGGATACCTGGAAAATCTATATGGAGCTCTCGAACAACCATCAATCCTAATGTAATAAAATGTGGGAAACTATATAAACCATGCTCCAAACTTTTGAATCAATTCCTTGGCAGCATCAGAAATTCTAACATGCTCTGCACCCTGGAGCAACCTTGTAATGTACATGGTGAATGCATAGCCAGGACTATCCAAATGTATCTGAGGGTTGACTTCATAAATTACATCCTGGCCAAAGACCCCTCGAGTGCTTAATCCCTTATATGGATGGAACCTTGCCAAGGCATAGACCAAATAAGATGTCATAGTGAAATTCTTGGTCTGCAACACTTTGGACAATTGCTCATGAATTATCTTACTAATTATTACTACCCAATAATAGTTTTTACCTTGTTCCATTCTCACTATCAAATAAAACATCCAATTTTCAAACATTCTTGCACTCTTCATACCCATCACTCTACTGAGAAGAGTGATTGCATCATAGTAGTTTGATTAGAACCTAGCCCTAAACAACTGTTTTGGAAATTTAGAAATATATGCCTTTGGTTTCTCTAGCCAGGAATTAATAACCTCCAAAGCCCTATTTGTATCCTATTCATAATATTTATTGGCTATATCAATATCAAACTACACTACATGAGATCCGTCTGGCATGTCAAATGTTTAGGCAACTGAAACAAGAGAGAAGTTTGTAAGCACTCTGTCTTGGGGACCAATTACTCTTTGTGTACCTTGATCATAGTGTCGAGCACATTCTAAGACAAGCTCATAACATTACAATGTGGAAGGAAAACCAGCCACATGAGCAACCTAGAATCTCTCATTCTCCTTACCAAAATAGAAGGGTTGCCTACTGCTATCCTTGCCTTAAATTCTTCATAGTCCCACTTTCCCACATTGGTGTCAATCACCTCTGACAAAATAGAAATAATTTTTCTCTCAGGAATCTTTCTCTTCATATCCAACTTAATCCTTTTAGCTTCTGAAATAGGAGCTTCCTCAACATTAGGATCCATTTCTTTGCTCTTACCCTTGCCGACAACAACCTTGCTTGATTCACCCTGCACTCAGCAACCAAGTCACAATCAATGTTCATTACAACACAAAAGTTAAGGTTAGCCCATCATAAATAAAAAATTCATCATCAAATAAGCCCAAACAATTATCATAATCCCTTAAAATATCACAAACATGATTATGAGATTTTCACCCCTTTGCGGAAATCAAGCCAAGGAAATTTGAGGATTTCATGACCAGGCAAAAATTAGTGAGGAAAACATAGCTATCACCCAAAAAAATCATTTAATCATCATTATAGCTCAAGAAATGGAAATATCCAACCTCTAATTAATCAAACCAATCATGAAATCTCAAAAAATTATAATGCCAATTCATCCATTTCTACAATTTTCTCATTTTCAAAAACTTTTTAGGGATTTCCATTCGAGAAAGAAATTAGCGAGGATATCAAAACTTTCACGTTTATATGCATTCTTAGGTAAATGATAAGGCAATGGAAATTTTGGATATTTTCGAGTGTGAAGGAATTCCATGAGGTACCTAAAATCTCTGAGTCCCGATATTTTCACAGTTTTGCCCAAATTGATCAAATGATCACAAATTTGGGATTTGTGTCAAATTTTTATTCACTTCACATTGTTCATCCATGATTTAGACTTATAACTCATTCAAGCACAGCTCAATTAATCCTTTAACAAGAAATTCAAAATATGCAACCCTAGGGTTCTGCCATGAATAACCAGTCAAAGCTTCAGTACACTCATTCATTCAATCAAATCATAATCAATTCTTCCAAAAACCTCAAAGGAAAGTAATCAATTAGATACAAATGGAAAATAAAAAATCAAACTTGCACTTAGATCATCAATATGTCAAATATGCAGAACCTTAGATCTATCGACTCAAATCATCATCATGCACAACACCTATTTCAAGGGCCCAAATTTGTGAAGGATTGGCATTATTAAATCATCAATTCAATGGAGTGTTACAACATTGATACTTAGGGATGCATCAAAATTAAAAATGAACAACCCTAGTTTAATCACAGACCTCTAAATACACAAAAAACCAAGCATGGAATACACATAATACCATAACACCATGCATACTCATCAATCAAAATCAAAGGAATCATGCACATACCATTGATGAAGAAAAACTCAAGAAGACAATTACTAGTAGCAAGCTTCAAATATCGCATAGATGTGAATGAGGCTAAGGAAATGCCACTGAAATTAGCAATCCATAGCTCTAACAATCTAGCTCACACACAGCTTCCTAGGACCAAGCTCTTCAAATTCATTGTGAGACAAATAACACCAATTTACCAACATAAAATCTCTCACAATCGCATTAAATGAAAGTTGCAGTGTTTGTACGATAGGAATAATTGAGATGAAATGACTGATTAAAGCCTTCTTCAGGGATTTGAGGGAATGATGGAAGTTGGGGATTTGAAGATGCAAGGAAGTTTGGAGAATTCTACTAGATACTGAATTTCGTGAAATGCTAAAACCTCTTAAATGTAACAATATAGGTAGTAACCTTTAGGCATCTGAGATGCTGACAGAAATCAAAGATTTCCACATAGGGAGGAAAAACCTGAGATTTATGAAAAACCAAAAACTCACCCTTAACTTAGGATTTTCAATTAACCACGTAAAGGGATCACTTGCATAGGAAAAATAAGCATTCTAGCATGTTTCAAAGTGGCTTAACCTTCACAACTAGAGGATTACAAGCACCCAAGACCAAAGACCAATCCAAGAGGCAAGAATACAAAAAATACCCAAAAGACCAAAAAAGAGGGTCCCTACTTTCAGTGGGGCATGTGTGCAAAAACTACACAAAAAATGTTGACTCCTACTGGGGAAATGCTCTAGAGAATTTCAGTGACAAACTGTAATCAACAACCCAAAATCTTTGGTTTCAGTTCTTACATCAAGTCACCTATAAATAGAGTTTTAGAGTTTACAGGAAAGAAAATCTCTCTTGTACCAGGGTCAAAGTGTGTGCATATGTATTCATTTCCCTCTCCTCAGTTCCAGCAAGAACCAAACACAATCTAATCAAGCTATGTAAGGATTCTAACTCCAAAAGCATCATAGATAGAGCCTCACTGCCAGTCACGCATCCATAGCCCCGATGAGGTTATCACTGTGGTCCCCCCAAGCATAGCTCTACTACTAGCCAGGAATCCATAGCCCCAATAGAGATACTTGGAAACTCCTGATAAGGTGAATATTTCTTTTTATTTTCAAGATTCCCTCTTTTCTTTTCTTTTTATATTCTAAAAAATAAATAAATAAAAAACTTTCCCTTTCACCTTGCAAGCAATGAATCTCACACTTAGGGTTGAGAACCAGAGTGGCGCTGAAGCAGAATATAATATTTTTCACTTGACTAGGCTTAGTAAGGACTACGTACAACCTTGGAATCTTTAAAATATGTATAGAGATATGAGACCCAAATACATTCCAAATTTAGTTTAATCCAGTGACCCATCTACTCCAAGCATATGTGACACCCAAAATAAAGAACTTTTACCAACTGACTCTAGAAGGATGATTATAATTTGTAAAAGAAATATTCAGAATAGTCCTGACTAATATAATGGTTTACATGCAGATGCAACAAGCCCAAAAGAAAACAAGAAAAACCAATGTAAGAGAAAAGCAGAAAGCAAACCTAACCTAAACTAGACAAACCTACCCTAACCAAAGAAAAATAAAAACAAAAGAAAGGAAACCTAATCTAACTATTTACAAGGAAAGAGTTGTAAACAACTCAGTATTGGAAGTAATGCTTCAAATACTTTCCATTGACCCTCTTTTTTGGTCAAGCCAAAGTTTGTCAAATTTTTCATGCTCCCCTTTCTGGTCATGTGCTTTATCCCAATAGAGAAACAAGTTAGAGAATATAAAGGCTTTCACCTTGGCTCTTCTATCAAACCATCTCTTAATTACACCCTAATGTTTGGAAATTTTTTCTAAAGCTTCATCTCTTCTCTCTTCAAGGTGTAACAGTTCAGCCAAGTGGGCTTCACACTTGTCCCCCTCATCATAGTATTCATTAATGAACCGCAAAGTGGGGATCCTTAATTGAATGGTAAATACATGTTCTAGACCATACACAAGGTGATAAGGAGAGGTCCCTAAGGAAGTCTTATGTCTCGTACGGTTTTCCCAAAGAGCAAACCTAAGTTGAGTGTGCCAATCCTTGGGATTCTTCTCTAATAGCTTACAAATGACTGTTAAAAGGTTCTTATTGGAAGACTCGGCCAAACCATTGCCTTGTGGGTAATAATTAGATGCAAACTTAATGATGATTCCATAATCAAAGGCAGAATTAGAGAATTTTAGTGATGCAAATGCATGGCCATTATCACAAACTAAATCCAATGGACACCCAAAGTGATTGATAATACTTGATTCGATGAAATTGATTACAACTTCAGAAGTACATTTCTTGTATGCAAGAGCCTTAGTCCACCTAATAAAATAATTAGTGACAGTGAGAACATACCTTTGGCCTATGAAAGAAGGTGGATTGATTGGACTAATGAAGTCAAATCCCCACTATGCAAATGATTTTACCTCTATGACTGGTTGAAGTGGAAGAGCTACATACTTCTCTCTGCTTGTTGTGGTCTGACACACATGGTAGGTTCTTATGTGGTTATGTGCATCTTTCAACAATGTGGGCCAATAATAACCAGCCCTCAAAATCTGATTTGCAATGGAGGGTGCAAATCCATGGCTTGTGCCATATCTATCATGAAATTTTTCCATCACTCTTTCATATTCTTTCTTTTGAGAGCACCTTAAGTAGACACCCTCATGGTTTTTCTTATACAAAATAGCCCCCTTCAACATAAAACTGTTACTCTTCAAATGCAAAACTCTCCTTTGTATTGAATTAAGATGCTCAGGACATTGTTGGTTCAAAAGATAGTATATAATATCATCATTCCAATCTCTTGGGGACACATCTTGGAGGTGGTAGTGTTGAGATATGAGGTCAAGGCCCATTTCAGCCATTTCTTTGGTTATCCCTTGTCCTCTTACTGGCTTCATGGGCTGAATCTCAATATCATATTCCTATAAAATGGTTACCCACTTAGCCCCACATTCTCCCAATTCATTTTGCATCAACAACAATTTAACTGCAGGATCCTGAACTATTGCAAAGACCTTATTCCTTAGAATATAATGTCTGAATTTATTAACAACTCTAACCAAGGTATAGTCCTGCTCTTCCACACTTGGGTACCTTAATTCTACATCCTTTAAAGGAGTACTCATAAATGCTATGGGGTGCTCATTCCCTTGATCAGACTTTTGGGTCAACATACCAGCACAAGAGTGGTCTGAGGCAAATGAAAATATATATAAAGGTTTAGCATATTCAGTACTTACCAATATTGGAGCTTCAGTAATGGCTCTCTTGATTTCTACAAATGCTTCATTTGCTTTTTCACTCCATTCAAATTTTTCTTCTTGCTTCAACATTACATTTAATGGGTTGACTATTTTTTCAAATCCAATGATAAACTTCCTTACGAAGTTGATTTTTCCAAAGAATGATTTCATTTCTTCCTAACTAGGAGGTTCGTGAATCTTGAGTATGGCTTCCACCCATTCAAGATAAGTATCAATACCTCTCTCTAAGATAATGTGTCCCAACATTTTTCCTTCCCTAAATCCAAAGATGCATGTTGATGGTGTTTTCTACAAAACAACAACTCAGATAGAATATGGAAATCCTATCTCTCTTGAAAGGTGAATCTCTATTAGCAAGCCTCAAGAGATAACCCCAAGGTCTCTAATGTCAGGTCTTGACAATGCATAAACAACTTAGTGATAATGTGAAAATGTTGGCAATCATAAAGGGCCTTACGAACCAATGTTGAATCTTCAAACTTATCAGATCTTGCAATAAGGTGATACTTCAAGTCCTAAATCTAACACAGATGGTAAAGAAATAACAAAAATGAGGTTTTAAGAGAAATTCCTAAGATTTAAACTACTCCTAAGATCAACAATGTAGATGATGAAATACTTGAAATGGACCAATCCCCTAAAACTAATTCTTGCACAACCCAGATGAACCTAAATTCTTACATAAATAGTGCAATCTTCTAAGGAATTAATGATTTTTAGATCATGAATATTTGTCCAAAACAACCCTATTGCAATTGAGACAAACAAACATTCACAATTGAACTAAGTATAATGAATATATGGTCCAGGCTAACTTTGCAAAGCAACTCACAATCAACCAGTTGCAAAAAGTATGGACCAGGGGTTGCTACAAATACTTCGAGAATCAAACCATAAACACTATTGAATTAGATCTAACTCTAAATCTAAAATATTTTAGTATTTATCAAGCAATCTCAAAAGATAGAACAACAAGAACCATGCAAGATAAGTCAACACAAGAGAAATCACCAAGAGCACAATGTCTTCAATTATATGGAATCATCAAATGATAGCAACAATTTCAATATTTTGTAACATCACTTGCTTCAAAATAAAACAACCTCCTAACACTAGCTTCTGCTCTATTACTTAGCTTGCTTCAAAGTCTAATAATCTATCCGTTACAAATGAGGAAAAATTCCACTTATAGAAATCTCATGCTATGTCAGCACAAATAGGGTTACAAGAAGGTCGGCCACAAAACAAGTCAGCCAAGAAAATTCTAAAATAAAACAAGATTTACATTAAATGCTTGAACTCATCCAGGTTATCTTGGTTTTCCATTGTAGCTCGGTCTAATGCATGTGAAAGATTACAAAGGAATAATGGGGAAGCACAAATTTTGATATATCCCTGCATTAAATACCCCCCCTTGTCTTTATCTCATCCCACTTTATATTTCACCATCAAGAAAATCCTTTCCAAGTTGGAAAAGGGTGGAATAATTAATATTTTAAACTTTCTCTCAACAGATTTAATATCTTCCCTTGATTTCTTGATAATTTTACCCCATTCCACCTTGAGGGTTTGGTGTTTTTCCATGACCGCAATATATGTGGGTGCATCATCCAAGTGGTGAATCATGATTGGTTCATCATTCATTGGGGCATAAACGTCATGCCACCACTTTATTAATTGCTCTAGGCTGAGATGCCTTAGTGAAAACTTCTTTATATTGGTCATGAATTCAAAAAATGAAATGCACTTGGTATATATATATCCGTCAGGGTTCCCTCTATTTTTTTTCCCTGCTTGTGCATCTTCTTCAACACCCTTTGTCTGATCTACAAGGTCCCATACCATTCCCAAGGTTTTGTAACCTTTGAATAGGGAAGGCTTCCATCACTTACCAGTTTCTCTTCACTATACTCCATGATGACTTTGGTTTTTTGTAGCGGGAGATCAACATCTTCCTTTTCCTGGGCTAGCACATTCTTCAACCATTCCATTGACCTATGGGCATCTCCACTAGTTGACAAGATTTCTTTGATTACATCATCTCCTCTAGTTTCCACTCCATGCAACCAATCAACTATGACATGTGTGGAGGTCTTCATTCTTTCCAATTCATTGATCATTTCTTTAGATAAGAGACTTCTTGCAAATGAAGGGATAGCCTGACTAATATTCTACAAAGGATTCATAAGATCTTGCAAATAATTTTTCAACCTTTAATTTTCCTTATTTAATTCTTGTTTAGTTTTCACCTCTTTGTTCAACCTTCCTAGGATTACAGTACTGGATCCTTGAAATTCTTCAACTTCTTGTATCATGGAGGTGGGCCCCAAGTTAATTGTCTAAACATTGTAGTATTAGTGAGTCACCTCATCCTTATTTTTATCTGGTGTAGGGGTAGCAATGTGTATCACCCTATTATTGGCTTCATCTCTACCAATCCTAGAAATAATCTTGGCCTTCTTGGCTTTTCCCTTTCCAATATTGGCTAGCAATTCATCCCAGTTTGGAGGAGTGTCATCCATAACCACCTACTTTCTCTTTAATCTATCATTAAGCCAACTTGGAGCAGATGAATTAAATTGTTGCTCATCTTGTTTCTCCTTTTCGGGTTGATCCACAGAAGGCCCAACATCTTCATTTTTTCCTTCTACTTCTTGGCTCTTATCATGCTCTAACCTCTAAATCTCTTCCTAATCTAATGTCTTTGTCATAACCTGAATAGGAGAGGGAGTCATTTCATGTGCCTTTTCCTCTTCCATTGGTTTCTCTTCTTCTTCCCTCACTTGTGAATCCTCATAAGATACCAAAGAGCACTAGAGAATGTTGCCAAGTTCTGCTTCTACACTATGGAGATCTCCAACATGGAATTATTTTGTCTCCTTACCTTGATGTGCCTCTTCAACAATAGCTCTTGTTTGTCCTTTCTCTTCATTATTCAAGCTTTGAGCTAAAAGAGGAGCAAAAGTCTCTTCTTGTTGTGTAACAAAGGGAATTACAGGGGAACCTTCTTTCACCAGACTTTCCTTTGGAGAGGGAGTTTTGGCCTTCCTAGTGTAAACCTGTATCTTTTCTTTAGAGCTCTCTACATCCACCACCTATGGTCGCATTTCCTCTTTTTTTCCCTTAGGTTGTCCACTTTATTTTCTTGAATTTCTTGCAACTCTTCTCCTTTTGGGCATAGAGAGACTATCATTTTTCCCTTCTTCTCCATGCTCCTCCTCCTGAGCAGATGTCTTCTCTTTCAAGGCAATTTTGCTCTTCTTGGAAATAGGCTTCCTTTTCTTTTCTTTCTCATCCTATGCTTGGATACCTTTAATCTTGATTTTGAAGGGAGGATCCACCTTTTCTTTACCTTCTAGATCTTTCTCATATTTAGAGGTAGACTAGAATTCTAAACTTACCATCAAGTCATATGTGTACTACTTCCCTTCATTTTGCAGCTCCCAAATATTATGTTTGAGCCACAATTTGGTATATTTAATAACATGAGCATTGATTTGCTCCAATTCAGTTTTCTCTTTCTCTAACCAATCAATCTCACTTATGGGCTTGTCCTTGATTGACTCATAGTAATGGATTTGGATTACTTCCCCATCATCATCAAGTTGGTCGGGAATGGCCTTGATGTTGTACAACCTGATTAAACTAGCTGGAAACTTAGAGAATTTTTTCCTTCAGACCTAAAACTCATCTTTACAATTGGCCCAATAATCTTCAATGTCATCTTGATGTCTTAATTCTCTACTAGCCCTCTTTTGAGCTTCTCCTGTCCTATCAAATCTAGGCCTCTTAGAGTGAAATTCCAAACCTAGAGTGCTCATTTCTTCTTTGGAAGATTGTGTTGTGATCAAAGAAGGGAAAACTTCATTGACTCCTATCCTCAATGGGAAGTCACCTCTCAAGCCAATTTTGTACATTTTCTTCTTAAAAAATATCATCAAAGGTAGAGACTTTCCTGGTAACTTCCAAAAGTATAACATGACCTATTGGATACCTAGGAAATCTATATGGAGCCCTTTGGCAACCATCAATTTTGATATATGAGAAAGTAGGAAACTGAATAAACCATGCTCCATATTTTTGTATCAATTCCTTAGCTGCGTCAAAAATCCTTACATGTTTTGCTCCTTGTAACAATCTTGTGATATACATGGTGAATGGATCATTCACCCTCCTCTAGCTTGAGCTATCCAAATGAAGTAGAGGATAAACCTCATAGATAACATCCTGGCCAAAGGTCACTCTTGCACTCAATCCCTTGTCTGGATGAAACCTTACTAGGGCATAAACCAAGTAAGATTGCATTGTGAATCTCTTGGTCTGCAAAGCATTGCACAACTGATCATCGATCATAGCACTGATGATACCTTGCCAATGATAATCCACATTTTTATCCATCCTTACTATGATGTAAAACATCCAACTTTCAAATATCCATGCAGTCTTCAAACCCACCACTCTGCTGGGAAGAGTGATTGCATCATAATATTTTGATTTGAACTTGGCTTTGTACAACTACTTAGGTGACTTGGAGATGTGTGGCTTAGGTTTATCCAACTAGGAATTGATAACCTACAAAGCCTTATTTGTATCATCAACATAGTACTTCTTGGCTATGTCAAAATCAAAAATCACTACATGAGATCTATCTGACATATCAAATGTCTGAGCCACTAAGATAGGAGATAAATTGGTAAGCACTCTTCCTTGTGGACCAATTATTCTCTGTGTATCTAGATCATAGTGTTTGGCACATTCCAAGACTAGCTCATAGCACTACACTATAGGAGGGAAGCCGGCTACATGAGCCAACCCAAAGCTCACCAATTTTCTTGTTAACTGAGGAGGATCCTGCACTGTCATTCTTGCTTTGAAATCCTCATAGTCCCATTTCCCAACATTGGTGTTTCTCATGTCTGACCAAATGGAGGCCAAATTTATCTTAGGAGACATTCTTTTCATGTCCAATTTGATTCTCTCATCCTTTGATACAAACTCTCCCTCCTCACTAGGATCCATTACCTTGCCCTTTGTTCTTGCAGCAATGGCCTTGTTTGATTCAACCCGGATTCAGAAAAGAGACCACAATAATGATGTATTACAACATGAGAATTTGAGTTAGTCCCTCATAAACTAAATATTCATCCTTTGAATAAGTACCATGGTTAATAAAATCCCCTAAAACACCATAAAGATTACTCCTTTAAGAGCTCAAGTTTTTTCACCCTCTCGCAAATTTTAAGCCAGATAGGAATCTCAAAGAATTTCGGGCCAAGCAAATTCTAGTGATGAAGAAGCAATATCCACTCATAAGTCATTCAATCCACATCATCATGTAGGAAATGGCACAAAACATCTTTATATTACTCAAATTAATCATGTGAAGGAAAATCATTAACAATTAACTCATGTATTTCCCTAATTCCTAACTTTTCCAACATTTTTGGGATTTTATCCTAGGATGGAAATCCATGAAACTCAATGTAAATTCACATATTCTTGGGAAAAAGGGGAACTCACAAAAAACTACAGAATTTTGAGAGAGGTGAAATTCCAAGAAAAGCTCAAAATCATGACTATTTCATATTATTCATGGCTTTAACCAATTTGATCGAATGATTTGGAACTTAGGGACTCAATCTTGGATTCCATTTGTTTAGATTGCAAAATGAAGAATCTGGGTTTTTCAATCCATCTAGGTGAAACTAAATCAATGTGAGCAATGATTACCATAATGGAAATCCTAAGATAACACCATGAAAGCACTGTATTATCCCAACCCTCCCCTTCATTCCACTAATCCTCCTGCAAACTCCCTTAAAACCTTCCTAAGACAAGGTGATTACCAAATTTCAATGGCACACAAATGGTTTCAATTTTCCCAGGACGTGATTTCATCAAAGGTTACAAAGTGCCAGGTCAAACCAAAGCTCAAAATAGTAAAGCTTGAAATGTAAACTAAGGATCAATTTGAGCAATAGCTAACTATATTAAGTCACAATCTAGCAGAAGGCAGGGAAATACAAAATACAGGGAAGGGAATCAAACCAAAATGAGTAACCCTAGCTCTATTGTTAAAGTTCTTTATATCACAATCTCAACTCAAGGAACATACACAAACCATGAAGCAATCAAACTCATCAACTACAAGTGAAGGTTGTATGAACATAGCATGAGTGAAGAATAATCAAAATAGTAGCAACTGGCACAGAATCATGTAGTCCCAGCAAATGCAAGCAATCACCAAAAATTTGACTAGAGAAAATGACAACAATTCGAATGCAAGATTCAGGAATGGAAATTCAAAATCAAGCCTCATCAAATCTTACAGCAAAGAAAATGACCTAAATTCTCAGCACAAATCCCATTTAAATCCAATAAAAGTGGGCTACAAAATTGTACAAGAAGCATAAATGCTTGTGACAAGACCATCCATGGCAAGCTCGAGGATTCGAAGGCACGATGGAATTTCAGGGATCTTAAGGCCTAACAAAATTTTGGGAAATTTTGGGGAAGACAGAATTTTGCGAAGTTCCAAAATTTCAAAAAAAAGTGAGAAAATGGCCTTCATCAGGTTTCCAAAGCATTTGGGAATTTTGGACACCTCGGGGGAATTTTCCCGAAAATAGAGGAAAACCTAAAATTTTCCCCAAGACTCTTGATTTTCAAAGTGTTACTTCAAAAGGAGCATTTCTACAAGCAAGATAAGCATCTAAGAACATCTCAAAGCACTCAGATCCTCATAATCAAATGATCAAAAGCACCCAAGGCTAGAACCGGAGGGGGTCCCTACTCTCTGCGAGGCATGTGTGCGACAACTACACAACAAATGGCAACTCGTGCTGGGAAAATACTTTAGAGAATTTCAATGACAAACTAAAATCAATAACCAAGAATCTCTGGTTTCAATCCTTACATCTGGTCACCAATTTAGCAGAGCTTCAAAACTCATAGGCAAGCAAATGTTTCCTATACCAGGGTCAAAGTGTGTGCATTTGTATTCATTTCCATTTCCTTAGTTGTAATAGAAACCAAATTTGGTCTAACCAGGCTACATAAAGTTTCAAAATCCAAAAGCATCTTGGATAGAGCCTCACTACCAGTTAGGCATCTATAGCCCCGATGAGGTTATCCTTGTAGGTCTCCCAAGCATAGCTCTACTACCAACCAGACATACATAGCCCTAGTAGAGATGCTAGGATACCCCTGATAAGTTGAATTCATTATTTTTATGTTCAATACTTTTATTTTTCTTTTCCTTTTGATATTCTTTTCTTTTCACTTTTTTATTTCTTTTTAACTTGTGAACAATGAAGTTCACACTCAAGGCTAAGAACCACAATGGTGTTGAAGTTGAATATAATATTTTTCACCTGACCATATTTCATAAGGACTATATGCAACCTTGGAATTTTAAATATCTGTGTATAAATATGAGACCCAAATACATTCCAGATTTATCTAAATCCCATGGCTTATCTACACAAAACATTTAATACATATGACACCAAATAAAGGACCTTCAGCAACTGATTCTGAAAGGAAGATTGAAGTTTGTAAAAGAAATATTGGGAACAAACCCAGATAACATAATGATTGTTATGCAGATGTAATAGCCCCAAAGAGAACAAAAACCAAAAAGAAATAGCAAAGCATAGAGAAACCAACCCTAATGAAAATCAGAGAACAAACAACAAAGAAAAGAAAAAAGGAAAACCTACCCTAACCAAAAATAGTAGAAAAGAAAGAAAACCTAATCTAACTATGTACAAGGAAAGAGCTGTAAACAACTCAGGATTGGAAGTAATGCTTCAGGTACTACCCATTGACAAGCAGTGGGATTTCTTCTCCAGTGATAGTTTTCAAGCAGAAAGAATTATCTCCTAGTATCTTTGAAATCTGATAATGGTCGAGCCAAAGTTTGTCAAATTTCCCATGCTCCCCTTTTTGGTGATGTGCTTTATCCTAGTAGAGAACCAAGTTAGAGATTCCAAAGGCTTTTACCTTAGCTCTCCTATCAAACCATCTCTTAACTACACCCTGATATTTGGAAAAAATTTCTAAGGCTTCATCTCTTCTTTCTTCAAGGTGTAATAGTTTCGCCAAGAAGGATTCACATTTACCCTTCATCAAAGTATTCATTGATAAACTACAAGGTGAGGATTTTCAACTGAATGGGAAATATAGGTTCCAGACCATACACAGGGTGGCAAGGAGAGGTCCCTAAGGATTTCTTATGCCTAGTATGGTTTACCCAAAGAGAAAATCTAAGTTGTGTGTGCCAATCCTTGGGATTATTTTCCAAGAGTTTTCAGATGACTGTTAAAAGATTCTTATTGGAAGACTTAGCCAAACCATTGTCTTGTGGGTAGTAATTGGATGCAAACTTTATAATTATTCCATGATCAAAGGCCCAGTTAGAAAATTTCAGTGATGCAAATGTAGGACCATTATCACATACTAAATCCAATGGACACCCAAAGCGATTAATAATACTTGATTCAATGAAATTGATTACCAGTTCAGAAGTACACTATTTGCAAGCAAGAGCCTCAGTCCATCTTATAAAGTAATCAGTGATAGTAAGGATATACTTGTGGCCTACAGAAGAAGGTGGATTGATTGGACCAATGAATTCCAATCCCCACTATGTAAATGACTTTACCTCTATGACTGGTTGAAGTGGGAGAGTTGCATACTTCTCTATGCTTGTTGCAGTTTGGCATACATGACAAGTTCTAACATGATTGTGTGTATCTTTGAACAATGTGGGCCAATATTAACTAGCCCTTAGAATCTAGTTTGTAGTGGAAGGTGCAGATCCATGGCTCATACCATATCTATCATGAAATTCTACCATAACTCTTTCAGCTTATTCTTTTCCTACGCACCTCAAGTAGATACCCTCATGATTTTGCTTATACAAGACATCTCCCTTCATCATAAAAATATCACTTTTCAAATGTAAATCTCTCCTTTGTACTGAATTAATATGTTCAAGACATTTTTGGTTCAAAAGATAATAGATTATATCATCATACCAGTCCCTTGGAGATACATCTTGGAGGTGGTAATGTTGAGCTATGAGATCAGGGCCCATTTTTTCCATCATCTTGGTTAGTTCTTGTCCTCTCACCAGCTTCATGGGCTAAATCTCAATTTCATATTCCTGCAACATAGTTAACCACTTAGCCCTATGTTTTCCCAATTCATTCTACATCAATAGCAACTTGACTGCAGGATCAGGAACTATTGCAAAGACCTTGTTCCTCAAAATATAGTGCCTAATTTTTTTCACAACTCTAACCAAATCATAGGCCTGCTTCTCCACACTTGGGTACCTTTGTTCTATATCTTTCAGATGTGCACTCATGAATGTTATGGGATGCTCATTCCCTTGATCAAACTTTTGAGTTAACATGCCAGCATAGGAATGTTCATAAGCAAATGAGTATATGTAAAAAGGCTTGGCATAGTCAGGAATTACCAGTACTAGAGCCTCAACAATGGCTCTTAATTTTTTAAAATGATTCTTTTTCCTCTACACTCTATTCAACTTTAGCTTCTTGCTTCAACATTGCATTCAATGGCTTGACTATCTTAGAAAATCTAGTAATGAAATTCCTTACAAAGTTAATTTTTCCAAAGAATGATTTCATTTCCTTTTTACTAGTAGGTGGTTGAATCTTGAGTATGGATTCCACTTGTTTAGGTTCAATAGAAATTCCCTTCTCTGAAATAATGTGTCCCAATAGTTTTCCTTCAGTAACTCCAAAGATACATTTATTTGGATTAAGAGATATGCCAAATTCTCTACACTTCTGAAACACTTTGCACAAGTCTACTATATGATCACCTCATTTTTTGGAAAAGACTTCCAGATCATCCATATAAATAATTATGCATTTACCAATGATGTCCCTAAAAGCAATTTCCATGGCTCTCTAGAATGTAGCTCCAGCATTGATCAAGCCAAAGGGTATTCTCCTATAAGCAAAAGTGCCCCACTTTTTGGTGAAGGCGGTCTTATGTATGTCCTCATATTGTACCATAACTTGGTTATACCTAGAGTAGTCATCTAGAAAAGATATCGTTTGAGACCCATTGACAATCTGAAGCACCTCATCTAATGAAGGAACTAGATAGTTATCTTTTTCTGATGCCCCATTTAGGTTCCCAAAGTCTCACATAGTCTGATCTCTCCATTTTTCTTTCTCACTGGAACCAGATTTTCAACCCAGGTTGAATTTCTTATGGAAAATATGATGTGAGCTGATAGTAGTTTCTGTACCTCCCTTTGGATGATTGGCTCCAACAAGGCATTAATCAGTCTATGTCTCTTCCTAAAAGGTCTAGCTCCTAGCTTTAGAGGGATGGTGTGTGTAATAATTGAGGTGTCATATTCCTTTAGGTCCTCATAACTCTAGGCTATCACATATTGGTATGTATGCAAGGCATCAATGATTCATTTCCTCTCCTCTGGAGTACACACTTTACCAATAAAATAATTTTTAACATCCTCTTGAGTCTCCATGTTGTATGCTTCACATTGACTGTTGATGGATTTTTTTTAGCATCTTTCTTTGGATCTCTAAACTTATCCAAATCAAAAATCCTCTCTAGTTGTACCATTCCCCTCGGAATAGTATTAGTCTTCAAATTAATGACCCCTTCTAGGTCCATTTCTTCTTCTTGAGGTTCAACTTCATCAATGATATGAGAGGTGAATACATCAGTGTTGGTAATGAAGTCCAAAATATGCTTATCATCTTCAAACACTACAAATTTTGTCACATTTTTAGGTACTGGAGTCAGTTCCACTGTAAACTTCTTCAATCTAGAGAGATACAAAGGTTGCAAAGTGCTAGCTACCTGAGCCAAGGAATCAACAATTTGGTTCTTATTGCAAGGTATCAACTGAATGTTGAAGGCATCAAATCCATCAATAAGTTCCCATCTCTATTCCCATAGTTGGTCATACGTCTATCATGGCACGAATATTTCTTTCTAACTTGTTTGACCACTAACTCAAAATCCCCAAATAATTGCAAAATCTTAACCTTTTTCCTTAGTGCCATGAGCAACCCATGAATCAAACCTTCACATTTTGCTACATTATTGGTTCAATGAAACTAAAGTTTTTTGAGCAACAAAGAAAGTTTTACCTCTTGGATTGATCAGCTCAAATCTTGCTCCAACACCTTGCTTTGATTTGGATCCATCAAACCTTAAGGTCCAACAACCAACAACTCTAGATGTCTTTTCCTTTTCCTTTTCTTTTGTATTGTTCCTGCTGGAGGGCTCTTCTGAGTGCACCAGGCTCTTTCCTTTGGAATCATCTTGAGTACTCTATATATTAATTCTGACCACTGGAATAGGGTTAATGCACTTTTGTACCTGTTCTACTATTGTTTAGCACAAGCAGCATTCCAATTCTGAGTGAGAGGCATTATAAACTCTACACCAATTTGGAAAAAGTAATTCTTCAAAATTCATATTCCTACCCAAATGAATCTAATCTTCAATGCATTTCTGTATGAACTCTTGGAAATTGTCTAGCAAACTGAGCTAATTATCTTCAATATCATCATCATCTTCAACTAGTTCCACTCGGGTTTCAATACTACTAGATTTTGTTGGGGAATTGATGGGTGTGGTATGTAGCATGAGAATTTTTTCTACATCAAACTCTTCAACAGGGGCTGCTAGCACATAATTGCCCATGCTTACTTTTGATATCAATATTTCATTCAAAGTATTTTGATATTTTGTGATCATATACTTCATCCTAGGCTCCCTTTCAATCCTAATCTAGTTTGGTAATCCCTTCCAAGGAAGCCACATGTCGAACTGATCGGTTGATACATATCCATTCAAATCCTTAGTAAAACCTCTTCCCAATTTCAGACCATAAGTGTCAGGTATATCAGCCACCTATATATTAATGATTTGTTGAATTTTGGGATCTAAGGAAATTTTCAGAGGGGTCATGTTCAGTTCCCCTACCGCATTAACCTTTTTTCTATCTAGTTGGTTGAATTTCCTTTTGGAGACAATATTGGTAATGCCTAAGGCTCTACATACAACAAAGGGCATCACATTGGTGGAAGCACCTAAATTTAGCAAACAATTGTGCAGGTTCTTTCCAAATAGGTGAACAAAAATAAAAAATGGAGGAGTTTATGTTCTACCTTGAAACAAAGTAAGGGGAGTGTCAACCTAGGAAACTTGACTCTTATATTTTTCTTTCCCTTTTTCTCTAGGTTGTGTAGGAGCCTGACTCTGATCTTTTACTAATTGAGAATTAGATTCTTTATTAACACTCCCACCAATAGATCTATCTTGTGATACTAAATTCATACTGTAAGTTCCTAAAATGACATTTCTCATAGCAGGTACTCTTAATAATTCAAATGCAGAAAGGCTTACCTTTTGCTTCTTGAGTTCCTCTGTAGCATATGTGGCTAACTGCTCTGTATCCATGTCAATAGGAGCCTCCTTCAGACATTCCACCACCTTGTCTTTGCTAGTATCCACATTATTTCCTTTTGATGTCCTAGCTTGTGTCTGTCCTTCATTTGATAGATATTTCCTAGGCACATGCAAATAGGTCAGATTATTGCTGAATTAGGATCTAGAGGAATAGAAATGGTGAATGGACCTCCAGTGTGCTGGCATCTATTTAGAAAATATCTCAAGTCATATTTCTTGATTGGTTGTTGGAATATCTGCACTTCTTTGACATAGGTTTCTTCCTCATCCATGGGACTACTATCATTCACAGGATTTTCATTAAAAAATTGTGTAATCTCATCTCCATTGCACACTTGATCTGCCTCCTCCTTAGACTAGGTTGATTCTTCTTCAGGCCCATTTTCCACATTTTGTGGGAAAGGAGCATGATTTAGCACTAGCACATATGAGTCATAAGGAGTAGATGGTACTAACTCCTGTTTACTTGCATTATTCTCCACCTCATACTAAAAGATAGAAGCAGTTGTCTGGGACTCAGGATAGTCTAACTCAAAATGTTGACTAGTTTTATGGAGTCTACACCAACCTGATAAAGCATCTTCAGCTAAATACACACCACTTGGAGGCTTCTCTTGATTAGTTGGTTGATCCAATGGGGTTAGGACTCATCCATTGTTAGGCCTTGTATTATAGTTATTATTATTTCTAGGTGGTTGTCTTCTATTAAATCCTTGTCCACCGAATTTCCCCTATCAAAGTTCCCGCTAGAGGGCTATCCTTTTTCAAAATTATGTCCTCTATCAAAATGTTGTCCTTGTTGAGACTTCTGATTTTCTCTATTGTGATTAGATTGCATGCTCCTTTGAGCAGCTTGGAGTTGAATATTCTGGTTTCTTAGATGTGTGACCTCCATGTTTAGCTTCTTAGCTTGTTCAATCAATTCATCCTACCTTTCCTTTTCTAGATTGGTATATGGAATCTGGTTCACACTGTTTTGAGGGTATCCCGTTGCAACACTAGAGTTCAGTGACTGGTTCAATGCTTAAGAATTTTGCAGATATGTGGGGAGACCAATCTAAGGTTGTGGATGGAGAGGTTGATTAACACTTTGTTGAGGATAGTTGAGCATGGGTAGGGCTTGATTCATTGGAGGTCTCAGATGAGGGACCAAAGGAAACTAAGGCATTGGATTCATGATAGAGGTATGATTTGTAAGAGCCTAATTGATGGCCTAGACCTACGCTAGGTAAGCAGTAGGTCCTAGTAATGGTAAAGGGCCAGATAAATGTTTCCTCAAATCAGTACTAACCTTAACAACTTTTGTGTATGCATCAAGCAGGGTAGTTGGAGGATTAGGTCTCTATTTCATAAAAGTAGTTGTTAGGCTATCAAGACCCTCATAATAGACTTCTAAAGTAGTGGCATCATCAACAACATATGGGAGTTGCAATCAGGTATATGCATGATGAAACCTATTGTTAAAGGACCCTATAGGCTCATTAACTTCTCTCTTGACCTTGGTGAACTGCAGGTAAAGCTCATTAGCACTAATGGGAATCCTAAACTTTTGCAAAAATGCATTTTACAACTCATTCCAATTATGAATTGACCCAGCAAGAAAGTGGTTATACTAGTACAAGGCATCTTCCCCTAGAGAATAAGGAAAGATCCTACATGTGACATCCTCATGATAGATTCCCCTATCCCTGAGACAAGTTCAAAAAATCCTGATATGTTCCTCTACAATTGTATTAGGATCATTAATATGGAACTTTGAACAAAAATTTTTAGGGTTCTTGGGCATGAAATTATAATTATTGAAATTCAAGGGATACAGATTGTTAGCAAGGAAAGCCATTGGTGGAGGTGGGGGTGGTAATGGCTGATTTATGGTTGGTGGAGGTTGTTGAATAGGGATGGCTTCATAATCAAATGAAGATGGGGTTGATGAAGATGAGGATGAAGGTGATGCTGGAAATGACTGAGTAGATGATGATTCTCCTCTTCTTCTAGTCCTTCTTGACCTAGCAGGAACTTGCAACTCTTGAAATTCCTATTCTCCTAGAATAGATCTAGTTCTTCATCAGAATCTTTCAGGAGAAATAGCAGACAAGAATCAATTCAGCTTGCTTATTTAGGCCCTCCTTCTAGCGCCAATCTATTGATGGTGTTTTTTGCATAGCAATAACTTAGATTTAATATGGAAATCCTATCTCTCTTGAAAGGTAAATCTCTATCAACAAGCCTCAAGAAATAACCCCAAGGTCTCTAATGTTAGGTCTTGACAATGCATAAACAACTCAGTGATAATGTGAAAATGTTGGTAATCATTAAGGGCCTTATGAGCCAATGTTGAATCTTCAAACTTATCAGATCTTGCAATAAGGTGATATTTCAAGTCCTAAATCTAAAACAAATGGTAAATAAATAGAAAAAGATGATGGTTTAAGATAAATTCCTAAGATTTAAACTACTCCTAAGATCAACAGTGTAGATGATGAAATAATTGAAATGGACCAATCCCCTAAAACTAATTCCTACTCAACCTAGATGAACCTACAATCTTACAGAAATAGTGAAATATTCTAAGGCATTAATGATTTCTAGATTATGAATATTCATCCAAAACAACCCTATTGCAATTGAGATGAACAAACATTCACAATTGAACTAAGCACAATGAATATATGGTCTAGGCTAACTTTGCAAAGCAATTCACAATAAGCCAATTGCAAAAAGTAAGGACTAGCGATTGCTACAAACACTTCAAGCATCAAACCATAAATACTATTGAATTAGATTTAACTCTGAATCTAAAATATTTTAGTATTTATCAAGAAATCTCAATAGATAGAACAACAAGAACAATGCAAGATAAGTCAACACAAGAGAAATCACCAAGAGCACAATGTCTTCAATTGTATTGAATAACCCAATGATAGAAACAATTCCAATGTTCTGTAACAACACTTGCTTCAAAAAAAAAACCTCGTAACAGTAGCCTCTACTCTATTACTTAGCTTGCTTCAAAGTCTAATCATCTAGCCCTTACAAATGAGGCAAAATTCCATACTTATAGAAATCTCATGCTATGTCGGCCCAAATAGGGTTAATAGAAGCTTGGCCAAAAAACAAGATGGCCAAGAAAATTCTAAAATAAAACAATATATTACATTAAATGCTTGAACTCATCCAGGTTAGCCTAGGTTTTCTAGTGCAACTCATTTCAATGCATGTGAAAGATGATGAAGGAATAATGGGGAAGCACAAATTTTGATATAGCCCTGCATTAAATGCCCTCTCCCTTTTATTTATCTTGTCCCACTTTATCTTGCACCATCAAGAAAATCCTTTCCAAGTCGGCCAAAGGTGGAATAATTAATATTTTAAAATTTCTCTCAATAGATTTAATATCTTCCCTTGCTTGCTTGATAATTTTATCCCATTCCACCTTGAGGGTTTGGTTTTTTTCCATGACCGCAATATATATGGTTGCATCATCCAAGTGGTGAACCGTGATTGGTCCATCATTCATTGGGGCATAAACGTCATGCCACCACTTTCTTAATTGCTCTAGGCTGAGATGCCTTAGTGCAAACTACTTTGTTCTGGTCATGACATCAAAAAATGAAATGCACTTGTTATATATATCTGTTAGGGTGCCCTCTATTTTCTTTCCCTGCTTGTGGATCTTCTTCAACACCCTTTCTCTGCAAAGGCTTCATAAGATCTTGGAAATACTTTTTCAACCTTTCATTTTCCTTCTTTAATTATTGTTTAGTTTGCACCTCTTTGTTCAACCTTCCTAGGATTGCAGCACTAGATCCTTGAAATTCTTCAACTTCTTGTATCATGGAGGTGGGCCCCAAGTTAATTGTCTAAACACTGTAGTCTTGGTGAGTCACCTCATCCTTATTTTTATCTCGTATATGGGTAGCAATGTGGATCACCCTATTATTGGCTTCATCTCTACCAATCCTAGAAATAATCTTGACCTTCTTATTTTCTTTTCCCTTTCCAATATTTGGCTAGCAATTCATCCCAGTTTGGAGGAGTGTCATCCACAACCACCTACTTGCTCTTTAATTTTTCGTTAAGCCAACTTGGAGCAGAGGCATCCAACTGTTGCTCATCTAGTTTCTCCTTTTTGGGTTGATCCATAGAAGGACCAACATATTCATCATGCATTGAATGGACCTCTTAATTTTTTCCTTCTGCTTCTTCATGCCTCTTATCATGCTCTGACCTCTAACTCTCTTCTTGATCTAATGTCTTTGTCATAACTAGAATAGGAGAGGGAGTCCTTTCATGTGCCTTTTCCTCTTCCATGGATTTCTCTTCTTCTTCCTTGACTGATGAATCCTCATAAGATACCAAAGGGACTAGAGAATGTTGCCAAGTTCTACTTTTGCACTATCAAGATCTCCAACATGGAATTCTTCTGTCTCCTTGCCTTGATGTGCCCCTTTAACAACAACTCTTACTTTTCCATTCTCTTCATTATTCAGGCTCTGAGTTGAAAGAGGAGTAGAAGTGTTTTCTTTTTTTTATATAGAGGGAATTGGGTATGTGCAAGATCATCATGGAAAAAATAGGCCCTTAAGTGGCAAAAAATTCAGAAAAAACAGAGTTAGGAAACTTGACGTAAAAAATTGAATAAGTTATCTATATTATTTCAAAAATATGTAAGAATAGAATTTGTAGAAAATTGAATGTAGTTTCTAAACTACTAGGTTTATTTTTAAAAACAAAATCTATTTGGTGAAAATTGAAATTTCAATGCAGAACTTAAATTTCAAGGAAAAAATAAGTAGGTGTTTGTTTGACCACCCTAACCACAATAAAATGATAATATTTTTATAATATTTTATATAAGTAGAGGACTCATGTCCGATGTGATGCATATTTTTTTATAATTTTTTCCAAGTAAATAATTAATTATGATATTTTTTAATACAAATTTTAAAAAATATAAAAGTCTAACCACCTTAAATTGGTCAAAAATTCATGAAATTCTTTTTTTTAATCCTAGGTATAGTATACAAAGCATAGAATGTGACACATGTTTTGGATTCAAAAAATGTGATACCATTTGAAAGCTATAGATGTTTTTCAATCAGCCTATCAATTAGGACTTTAGTTGTAATTCAAATAGAAAATGAATAATAATTATTTATTAAATTCAAAGTAAAGCATAATTTATATTGGTGGAAAGCTGAGAATCTCCTTTAAAACCCTTTTTGTTTCATTAATTTTGGGTTAAAAAAAAAGTCGTAAGCCACATACCCTACAAATACCCATCATATCACCACTTTTTGGCCCATCATGATCCTGCACATTCCCAATTACAGGGGCACCTTCTTTCACTAGACTTTCCTTTGGAGAGGGAGTTTTGGCCTTCCTCGTGTAAACCTATGTCTTTTCTCTAGAGCTCTCTACATCTACCACCTATGGTCATGTTTCCTCTTTTTGTCCCTTAGGTTGTCCTATTTTTCTTCTTGAAGTTCTTGTAACTCTTCTCCATTTTGGCATAGGGAGATGATTATTTTCCCCTTCTTCATGCTCCTCCTAAGATGATGTCTTCTCTTTTAAGGTAGTGTTCCTCTTCTTGGAAATAGGCTTCGTTTTCTTTTCTTTCTCAACCTCTACTTGGATACCTTTAATCTTGATTTTGAAGGGAGAATCCACCTTTTCTATACCTTTTGGATCTTTCTCATCTTCAGAGGTGGACTGGGATTCTATACTTTCCATCAGGTCATATGTGTACTACTTCCCTTCATTTTCCAGCTCCCAAATATTATGTTTGAGCCACAACTTGGTATATTTAATAATAGGAGCATTGATTTGAATCTCCAATTAAGTTTTCTCTTCCTCTAACCAATCAATCTCACTTATGGGCTTGTCCTTGATTGACTCATAATCATGGCTTTGGATTACTTCCCCATCATCATCAAGCTGGTCGGGAATGGCCTTGATGTTGTACATCCTAATTAAACTGGCTATAAACCTAGAGAATTTCTTGCTTTAGACCTCAAACTCATCTTTACAATTGGCCCAATAATCTTCAATGTCATCTTTATGTCTGAATTCTCTACTAGCCCTCTTTTGAGCTTCTCCTATCATGTTGAATCTAGGCCTCTTAGAGTGAAATGAAAAACCTAGAGTGCTCATTTCTTCTTCAAAAGAGTGTGTTGTGATCAAAGAAGGGTAGACCTCATTGAATCCTATCCTCAATGGGAAGTCACCTCCCAAGACAGTTTTATACATTTCCTTCTTCAAAAATATCATCAAAGGTAGAGAATTTCTTGGTAACTTCTAAATGTATAACATGATCCATTGGATATCTGGGCAATCTACATGGATCCCTTTGGCAACCATCAATTCTGATATATGAGAAAGTAGGAAAGTGAATAAACCATGCTCCATATTTTTGCATCAATTCCTTAGGTGCATCAGAAATCCTTACATGTTTTGCTCCTTGTAGCAATCTTGTGATATACATGGTGAATGCATAATTCACCCTCCTATAGCTTGAGCTATCCAAATTTAGCTAAGGATAAACCTCATAGATAACATCCTAGCCAAAGGTCCCTCTTGCACTCAGTCCCTTGTAAGGATGAAACCTTGTCAGGGCACAAACCAAGTAAGATGTCATTATGATAAACATTACACAATTCATCATGGATCACAATACATGATGATACATGGCCAATGATAATCCACAATTTTCTCCATTCTTACTATGATGTAAAACATCCAACTTTCAAATTTCCATGTAGTCTTCAAACCCACCACTCTGTTGAGGAGAGTGATTGCATCATAATATTCTGATTTGAACTTGGCTCTATACAACTACTAAGGCAACTTGGAGATGTGTGGCTTACGTTTCTCCAACCAGGAATTGATAGCCTGCAAAGCCTTATTTGTATCATCATCATAATACTTCTTGGCTATGCCAAGATCAAAATTCAATACATGAGATCTATTTGGCATATCAAATGTCTGAGCCATTAAGACAGGAGATAAATTGGAAAGCACTCTGCCTTGTGGAACAATTATTCTCTATGTATCCAGATGATAGTGTCTGGCACATTCCAAGACTAGCTCATAGCACTGCACTATAGGAGGGAAGCTGGCCACATGAGCCAACCCAGAGCTCACCAATCTATTTGCTAACTAAGGAGGATCTTGCATTGCCATTCTTGCTTTGAACTCCTCATAGACCCATTTCCCAACATTGGTGTATGTCATCTCTGACCAAATGGAGGCCAACTTGCTCTTAGGGGTCTTTCTTTTCATGTATAACTTGATTCTC
Organism: Sequoia sempervirens; assembly: GCA_007258455.2. Taxonomy (NCBI): domain Eukaryota; kingdom Viridiplantae; phylum Streptophyta; class Pinopsida; order Cupressales; family Cupressaceae; genus Sequoia; species Sequoia sempervirens. The sequence goes on from VDFB02193867.1 coordinate 463,112,838, forward strand.
TTAGCATCTAAGATAGACACTTCCTCCTCACTAGGATCCATTACCCTGCCCTTTGTTCTTCCAGCAATGGCCTTGCTTGATTCAACCTGCATTCAGAAAAGAGACCAGAATAAAGATGTATTACAACATGAGAATTTGATTTATTCCATCATAAACTACATATTCATCCTTTGAATAAGTCTCATGGTGAATAAAATCCCCTAAAACACCATAAATATTACTCCTTTAAGAGCTCAGGTGTTTTCATCCTCTCGTGGATTTTAAGCCAAAGAGGAATCTCGGGGAATTTTGGGCTAGGTGAATTTTAGCAATGAAGAAGCAGTATCCACTCATAGGTCATTCAATCCACATCACCCTGTAGAAAATGGCACAAAACATCTTTATATTACTCAAATCAATTAGTTGAAGGAAAATCATTAACAATTAACTCATGCATTTCCCTAATTCCTTACTTTTCCAACTTTTTGGGGATTTCTGCCTAGGATGGAAATCCGTGAAACTCAATGTAACTCCACACATTCTCAAAGAAAAGGGGAAGTGACAAAAAACCAAGGAATTCTGACAGAGGTAGAATTCCACGAAAAGCTCAAAATCTTGAGTATTTCAAATTCTTCAAGGCTTTAACCAATTTGATCAAATGATTAGGAACTTAGGGAATCAATCTTGGATTCCATTTGTTTAGATTGCAAAAAGAAGAGTCTAGGTTTTTCAATCCATCTAGGTGCAACTCAATCAATGTGAGCAACAATTTCCATAAGGAAAACCCTAAGATACCACTGCAAAAGCAAAATTTGATCCCAACCCACCCCTTCATTCTATTAATCCTCGTACAAACTCCCTTAAAATCTTCCTAAGCCAAGCTGATTATCAAATTTGAATGGCACACAAACGATTTCAATTTTCCTAGGACATTGGTGCAGGGGAACCAACACCTTGGATTTCAAAGGATAGGATTTCAAAAGGTTCAAAAGGTCATTTGAGGGATTTTTCATCTTTGTTCCATGAGGAAATTGAAAAAAATGTAAAAACTTGAAATGTTGTCAATATTGTCAAAAGTTGTCATACATGGTAAAGGTAGGGTATTTTGGTTTCTTGTGCTTTGAATCATGAATAAAGGATTAAATAAGGTCTAAATGATCATATTTTAGGTGTCTAGAAATGTTAGAGGTCTTTTAAGTTCAATAATTGCAAAAATGCAAAATGTTGCAAATGTTGTTTTGCTGATTTTTGCTGATTTGCATAATTAGAGTCATTAAGTGGTAATTAGTTGTGAATATGGTTGGTTGAGGGTGGTTACTTGTTTAATATGCTTTATAAGGCCTTCCAAGGCTCGAAGTAAGGGTTGTTGAAGGTTGTAATAACTCATATTCAATAAAATACCATGTTTTTGGTGCATTTTCTGAGTTTTTTCACCATTTTTCAAAGTTGTTTGCTGTTGTACAGATTATACAGACCCAATAATGCCTTGAAATATTTAGAGGTTGAATTTTTATGAGTTCTCTTTCATCTGAACTTGGTTTGGGGTTCTAACTTTCTGATTTGTGAGAGAAATTGCAAAAATATAGTGAATACCCTATTTTTTTTCATTGTTAAGGGTTTGAAAGCAAAATAATGAGATATTGACCAATCCACCCACTGTCTAATGCTATAACTCAGTGGATTGGTAGGAAATATGTTATATTATATGTATCAATGCATTTTATATTAGAAAAAACCATTTGTGTGTTGATTGTGTGATGCCCTAGGGCTGGAAATGCAATTTTTCCCTTGAAAAGTGATGGTTTTGAAGTGCTTATCAATGAAATTCTGATGGAGTTGAGTTTGTGAGTGTGTAATGTGACTAGGCAGACCATATGGAAGGTGTTTGGACCATTTATTTGTTTTTTCAAGCCTTGGATTGAAGATTTTGACAAAACCCTTGTTTTGCATTAGAAAAAGGAGGTTTTTTGAGTTGGGAATGTTTATGTCTGTATAGGTGCAAAATAGTGGTGGATTCTATGGTTTTGGACCATTTAATTTGCTGCTCCAAATTTTCAAGGTGATTGGATAAGTTTGAAGGGTACTTCCTTTGTTAAATTGGCCTCTTTTCCTTGATTTTCCCATGGTGAGTTTATTGGAAGTCTAAACTGGTCCAAATAAGTTGTATTTGATCTTGAAATATGTTGTGTAAGTCCTTAATGGGTGTCTAAGTCCATAATTTATTTTACAAGTCTTTTGGGAAAGTTGGGTGAAAAGTCCCTTGAAGTTGTTTGGCACCACTGGTAGAAAGAATGTACCTAACAAGTGAATTTGTGAAGTTCTTTTGAATTTGATTTGGATTTTGGGTCTGCATCAAAGTGGTATTAGAGCATTAGGCACAAGATCTTGTTGTTGGTTGTTTGATTTTGTAGGTTGTGAAGGATGCCTCCAAAGGCTAGTGCAATGGCTAAAGAAATACAAGAGTTGAAGGAGCAACTGGCAAGGAAGGAGAGGATCTACAAAGAGTATCAAGATGCTACTATAGCAAGGATAGCTGCTTTGGAGAAGAATCAAAGGAGAGGAGTTGTAGATGAAGAGCAAAGTGATGAAGAGGTTGAAGGGGATCCTCTAGTTCTAGATGAAGAAGATGAATTAGATCCTGATGAAAGAAGAATGCTTAGGATGCTGAAAGTGGTCAAGGGTGACAATACTCCTAAGGTAAAAGTTGATGTGCCCATGTATGGAGGTAAGATGGATAGTGAAGAAGTTTTAGCATGGATTGATGCATTGGATAACTTTTTTGAGTTTGAAGATATTGATGACAGCAAGAAGGTTAAGTATGCAAAGACAAAGTTGAAAGGACCAGCTCTTACATGGTGGAATTTTGTGCAAGAGGATAGGGTCAAGAAAGGTAAGCCTAAAATATGTTCTTGGGATAGAATGGTAGTAAAAGTTAAGGCTCAATTCTTACCAGCAAATTTTGCTATTCAAACTTTCATGAAATTGCAAGAATTAAAGCAAAGAGAAATGGATGTGATGTCTTACGCTGAAGAGTTTCATAGGTTGTGTATAAGAGCAGGTCATAATGAAGATGAAGTGGAGAGAGTGGCTAGATACTTGAGTGGTTTGAGGTTGAATATAAGGGATGAGATCAGCCTCAATCCACCTAAAATAGTTGAAGAATGCTTTCAAATGGCAATGAGGGCAGAAGATAGAATTAAAAGGAGACAAGAGAGACAAGCAAGGGGTAGAGGTGGTGTGAATAGAGGAAGAGGTTCAAGGCAATCCAAGGAAGAACATGAAAAGGCTGATAAAAGCAAGGAACAAGCTCCTGAATCAAGAGGTGGATGGAGAGGTGGAAGAACAAATTTTAGGTCAAAGAAGGATTTCAATGAGTTTTCAGGTAGATGTTTCAAGTGTATTGAATTTGGACACCCCTTCTTTAAGTGCCCTCAAAATCAAGGTGCAACTTCAAGTGGTGATAGGAGGAATGAGAGAAGAACACAATTGGTTCAAGAGGAAGCATATGAAAGTTCTACAAGTACAAGTAGGCTTGCAGATCCAGAAGTAGGAGAGGCACTCATGATGAGAAGAACATTGCTGCAAACACCAGAGGAAGAAGAAATGAGCCAAAGAATGAGTTTATTCAGAACCTCATGCAAATGCAAAGGTAAAGTATGTCAAGTTGTTATTGATTCGGGTTCTCAAGATAACATGGTGTCTAAGGAAATGGTAGATAAGTTAAGTGTAGAAAAGACACCTCATGTAGCACCCTACAAGGTTTCTTGGGTGAATGATAGTCAAACTTTAGTGGTGAATGAGCAAGCTTATGTAGATTTCCAAATCGGGGAGTACAAGGATAGAGTCTTGTGTGATATATTACCAATGGATTGCTGCCATCTTCTCTTGGGGAGGCCATGGCAATATGATAGAAGGTCTATGAATGATGGTTGGGACAATACTTACACTATATGGAAGGATGATCAAAGCTATAAGTTAACTCCTTTGTAGGAAAGAGGGAAGATCAAAGGTAAGTCAAAAGTGATTATGTTTGGTAGAAAGCATCCCTTAAGGCTTGAAGACAAAAGGGATAGTGCATTTTCTAATTTTCAGCAGGGTAATAGTGTTAGGACAGTGATTGAAACACCTTCAAATGGTGTTAAGGCAGTGAACAATCTGATTTTGCAAAGGACAGTAGCAAAACACATGTCAAAGTCTGATTTTAACACAATAAATGCTAAAAAATCTGCAGGGATGTATCAAAAACAGGGTGGCATAATCAAGGAGTTCAATGAGCAGGGTGTAGTGATTGTTGGGACCATAGTGTGTCCTATTGTTGAATGTAAAGTCATAAAGATAGTGGGAGTTGCTGATGTAAAGGTAAATAGAGTTTCCAATGCTTGGGAATATGTTGATAGAAGTGTGAAAGGTCTAAGGATAGTAAGGAGTGCACACAATACTTCAAGGAACACAAAACTGATCACAGGGCAAAGCATGCACAAAATGAACAACAATTGCACGTATATGAATGAAAACAAGGAAAGTGCAGGGTTTTTTCTTGCTAATGACTTTTTGTGTACATGTCTAAGGTCTGAAGCAGCATCAAAACATGATTTAAGGACAAGAAGGCAGCAAACACAACTGAAGAAGCATGGAGCAGCAAAGTTAATGCTTGGAGCAACTAGTACCTCTTGGGACAAGGGTATTTTTCTTGATGGGGTGTATGGTGCAGGGGCACCAAAACCTTGGATGTCAAAGGATAGGATTTCAAAAGGTTCAAAAGGTCATTTGAGGGAGTTTTCATCTTTGTTCCATGAGGAAATTGAAAAAAATGTAAAAACTTGAAATGTTGTCAATATTGTCAAAAGTTGTCATACATGGTAAAGGTAGGGTATTTTGGTGTCTTGTGCTTTGAATCATGAATAAAGGATTAAATAAGGTCTAAATGATCATAATTTAGGTGTCTAGAAATGTTAGAGGTCTTTTAAGTTCAATAATTGCAAAAATGCAAAATGTTGCAAATGTTGTTTTGCTGATTTTTGTTGATTTGCATAATTAGAGTCATTAAGTGGTAATTAGTTGTGAATATGGTTGGTTGAGGGTGGTTACTTGTTTAATATGCTTTATAAGGCCTTCCAAGGCTCGAAGTAAGGGTTTTTGAAGGTTGTAATAACTCATATTCAATAAAATACCACGTTTTTGGTGCATTTTCTGAGTTTTTTCACCATTTTTCAAAGTTGCTTGCTATTGTACGGATTATACAGACCCAACAATGCCTTGAAATCTTTAGAGGTTGAATTTTTATGAGTTCTCTTTCATCTTCACTTGGTTTGGAGTTCTAACTTTTTGATTTGTGAGAGAAATTGCAAAAATACAGTGAATACCCTATTTTTTTCATTGTTAAGGTTTTGAAAGCAAAATAATGAGATATTGACCAATCCACCCACTGTCTAATATTGTCACTCGGTGGATTGGTAGGAAATATGCTATATTATATGTATCAATGCATTTTATATCAGAACAAACCATTTGTGTGGTGATTGTGTGATGCCCTAGGGCTGGAAATGCAATTTTTCCCTTGAAAAGTGATGGTTTTGAAGTGCTTCTCAATGAAATTCTGATGGAGTTGAGTTTGTGAGTGTGTAATGTGACTAGGAAGACTCTATGGAAGGTGTTTGGACCATTTATTTGTTTGTTCAAGCCTTGGAGTGAAGATTTTGACAAAACCCTTGTTTTGCATTAGAAAAAGGAGGTTTTTTTAGTTGAGAATGTTTATGTCTGTATAGGTGCAAAATAGTGGTGGATTCTATGGTTTTGGACCATTTAATTTTCTGCTTCAAATTTTCAAGGTGATTGGATAAGTTTGAAGGGTACTTCCTTTGTTAAATTGGCCTCTTTTCCTTAATTTTCCCATGGTGAGTGTATTGGAAGTCTAAACTGGTTCAAAGAAGTTATATTTGATCCTGAAATATGTTGTGTAAGTCCTTAATGGGTGTCTAAATCCATGATTTATTTTACAAGTCTTTTGGGAAAGTTGGGTGAAAAGTCCCTTGAAGCTGTTTGGCACCACTGGTAGAAAGAATGTACCTAACAAGTGAATTTGTGAAGTTCTTTTGAATTTGATTTGGATTTTGGGTCTGCATCAAACATGATTTCATCGAAGGTTAGGGAGTGCTAGGTCAAAACAAAGCTCAAAATAATAAAGCTTGAAATCTAAAATAAGGATCAATTTGAGCAATAGCTAACCCTATTAAGTCACAATTGAGTAGAAGGAAGGGCAAAAAAAATAACAGTGAAGGGCATCAAACCAAAATGAGTAACCCTAGGTCTATCATCGAACTTCATTATATCACAATCTCGACTCAAGGCACACACACAAACCATGAAGCAATAAAACTCATCAACTACAAGTGAAGGCTACATGAACATACCATGAGTGAAGAATAATTGAAATAGTAGCTAATGGCGTGAAATCCCATAGTCCTAGAAAATGCAAGCAATCACCAAAAATTCAACTAGAGAAAATGATCACAATTTGAATGCAAGATTCATCAATGGCAATTCAAAATCAAGCCTCATCAAATCATACAGCAAAGGAAATGACCCAAATTCTCAGCACAAATCACATTTAAATCTAATAAAAGTCGGTAGTAGAATCGTACAAGAAGCATAAATTCTTGTGACAAGACCATCCGCGGCAAGCTCAGGGATTCGAAGGCACAACAAAATTTTGGGGATCTAAAGGCTTGATAGAATTTCAGGAAATTCTGGAGAACAAATTTTCTTTGCGAAGTTCCAAAATTTTTGAAAACAATGTGAAAATGGCCTTCATCAGGTTTCTCAAGCATTCAAGAATTTCTACTTGGGGGGAATTTTCCTAAAAACAAAGGAAAACCCAAAATTTTCCCCAAGACTTAGGATTTTCAAAGTGTTACTTCAAAAGGGGCATTTGTACAAGAAAGATAAGCATCTAAGAACATCTCAAAGAAATCAAATCCTCATAATCAAATGATCAAAAGCACCCAAGACTAGAACCAAAGGGGGTCCCTACTCTCCGCAGGGCGTGTGTGTGAAAACTACACAATAATGCACTTCTTTGGATTAAGTGAAATGACAAATTTTCTATGCCTTTGAAACACTTTGCATAAATCTGCTATGTGATCATCTCGCTTCTTGGAAAAGACTATCAAATCATCCATTTAAATAATTATGGACTTACCAGTGATTTCTTTGAAAGCAATATCCATGGCTCTCTAGAAGGTAGCTCCAGCATTGATCAGCCCAAAGGGCACGTTCTTGTAAGAAAAGTGCCCCATTTTGTAGTAAAGGAAGTTTTATGCCTATCCTCATATTGCACCATGACCTGGTTATATCTAGAGTACCTATCCAAAAATGACATCATTTGAGATTCATTGACAATCTAAAGCACTTCATCCAATGAAGGAACTGGATAATTATCTTTTTCTGATACCTGGTTGAGGTTCCTAAAATCAACACATAGTTTGATCTCTCCATTTTTATTTCTCACTGGAACCAAATTTGCAACCCTAGTTGAATATCTTATCAGGAATATGATACGAGATGAGAGTAACTTTTGTACCTCTTTTTAAATGATCAGCTCGAACAAGGCATTGATTGGTCTCTACCTTTTCCTCAAAGTTTTTTCTCTTAGCTTGAGAGGAATGGTGTGTGTAATAATTGAAGTGTTGTATGTCTTCAAATCTTTGTAACTCCATGCTATCACATCCTGATATATATTTAATGCATCAATGATTCCTTTTCTCTCTTTTGGAGTACATACTTTAGCAATGAAGACATTCTTGACATCCTCCATAGTCCCCATGATGTATGTGTCACATTGACTACTGATGGATTCCTTCTTGGCTTCTAGCTCCTAATATTTTATTCTATCAAGGTCAAAAATACTCTCTAGTTGCAACATTCCCCTTGGAATAGTATTAGTCTTCAAATTAATGATCCCTTCTAAGTCCATTTTTGCTTCTTGAGGTTCAGCTTCATCGATGATCTGAGAGGTGAATACATTAGATTTTGTGATAAAATCCAAGATATGTGTGTCATCTTCAAACACCTGGAATTTGGTCACATTTTCAGGAAACTAAAGGTACTAGAGTTAATTCCATAGTGAACTTCTTTAAACTAGAGAGGGACAAAGGTTGCAAGGTGCTAGCTGCCTGAGCCAGAGAATCTACAGTTTGGTTCTTGCTACGTGGTATCAATTGAATTTTGAAGGCATCAAATCCTTCAATGAGATCCCAAACTCTATGCCTATAATTGGTTATCCTTCTATCATGACATGATTATTGCTTCCTAACTTGCTTAACCACTAACTCAGAGTCTCCAAATACTTGCAAAATCTTAAACTTATTTCTTAGTGCCATAAGCAATCCATGAATCAAAGCCTCATATTCAACCACATTATTAGTACAGTGAAACTGGAGTCTATTAGAAGCAAGATAAGTCTTACCTTTCAAACTAATCAACTCAAATCCTGTTCTAGCACCTTGCTTTGATTTGGATCCATCAAATATTAGTGTCCAATAGCTAGCAACTCTAGATATCTTTGTTTTATCTTTTGTATTGTTGTTGTTGGAAGGTTCTTTGAAAGGCACCACCCTCTTCACTTTGGGATCATCTTGAGTATTTTTTATATTAATTTTGATTGTTGGAGTGGGATTAATGCATTTCTATACCTACTCAATTGTTGTCTAGCACAAGTAGCATTCCAAATATGAGTGAGAAGCATTGTGGACTCTACAACAATTTGGAAAAAGCAACTCTTCAAAGTTCATATCTCTACCCAAAATGAATCTAATCTTCTATACATTTTTGGATGAATTATTGAAAGTTGTCCAACAAATAGATTCGGTTATCTTCAGGGTCCTCATCTTCTTCAATTGGCTCTATCAGGGCTCCTGTACTACTAGATTTTGTTGTGAAATCAATGGGTGTGGTATGCAACATGAGAATTTCTTTTGTATTTGACTCCTCAACCGAGGCTACCAACACATAATTACCCATGCTTACTTTTGACACTAATATTTCATTGGAAGTATTCTAGTATTATGTGAATAAATACTTTATTTGAGGTTCTCTTTCAATCCTGATTTGATTTGGCACTCCCTTCCAGGGAAGCCACATGTGTGAATGATCAGTTGATACATATCCATTCAAAGCTTTGGTGAAGTATCTTCCTAGGATCATCCCATAGGAGTTGGGAATATCTACTACTTGAATATTAATGACCTGTTGGACTCTAGGGTCAGAGGCAATTTACATAGGGATCATGTTTAATTCTCCCACTACATTTAGTTTTGTTTTTTCCAGCTGGGTGACCTTCTTCTGAGAGGTAGCAGAGGTAATTCCTAGGGATCTAGAGACAAAAAATGGCATCACATTGGTGGAAGCACTTGAATCGATAAGACAATTGTGCAGATTCTTTCCAAAGATGTAAACAAAAATCAGAAAACGGAGATGTTTCTATTTTTCCTTTGAATAGAGTCAACTTTGTATCAGCCTGGGTAACTTGGTTTTTGTCCTTTTCCTTCCCTTTCTCCCCAGATGGTGCTTGAACATGACTCTAATCTTTCAACACTTGAGAACTAGGTACTTTACTAGTAGTCCCAATAGTTGTTTTATCTTGCAATACCATGTTTGCATTGTAAGCTCCTAAGACTGCATTTCTGATGACAAGTACTCTCAATAATTCAAAAAAAAAAAAGACTTACCTTGAGCTTCTTAAGTTCTTCAACCACATATTCACCTAATTTCTCTGTGCTCATGTCCGTGGGAGCTTCCTTGAAATATTCCACTACCTTATCATTTCCGGTATCTACATTCTTTCCTTTGGATGTCCTAGCTTGTGCTTGTCCTTCCTTTGACAAATATTGCTTAGGTACATGGGGATATGACTGATTTTTACTAGCATTAGGATCAAGAGTTATGGTGAAGTTATTTGGAGGGATGGAGGTGGTGAATGGTCCTCCAGCTTGTGGTCCTCTGTTTGGCCTATCCCTTAAGTCATACTTCTTGATTGGCCTTTGGAACACCTGCACTTCTTCAACACAAGTTTCTTCTTCCTCCAAGGGGCCATTATCATTTTAGGGACTTTCATTAAACATATGAGAAATCTCATCCCCATTACACACTTTATCTATTTCCTCCTCTAACCAATTTGAAACCTCCTCTAGTCCATTCTCTTCTCCTTTGGGAAATGGGGCATGATTCACTACCAAGACCTGAGAGTCATAAGGTCCTGATGGCACCAACTCTTTACCACTGGAATTATTCTCAACCTCATACTAGAAAATACATCCAGCAGTCTAAGATTCTAGGCAATCTAACTCAGAATGTTGATTTATTTTGTGTAGCTTGCACCATCCAAATAGAGCTGCCTTTGCTAAATATACACCACCTGAAGGTTTTTCCTAGTTAGAATTTTGGTCTAATGGAGTAGGGACACCTCCATTATTTCCCCTTGTATTCCAAGTCCTATTCTATCTAGGTGGTTGTCTCCTCTCAAATCCTTGTCCACCAGCCTACCCCCTATCAAAATTTTGACCGGAGGGTTTCCCTCTTTCAAACTTTTGTCCTCTTTCAAAATTTTGTCCTATGTCAAAGTGTTGTCCTTGTTGAGGCTCTCGATTTTCCCTATTGTGGTTAGACTACATACTCCTTTGAGCAGCTTGGAGTTGAATATTTTTATTTCTCAAATAGGTGACCTCCATGTTCAACTTCTTCACTTGTTCAGTCAACTCATCCAACCTCTCCTTGTCGGGATTACTATATGAAGTTTGGTTCACATTGTTTTGAGGATATCTTGTTTCCACACCAGAGCTCAATGGTTGGTTCAAGACTTTAGAATTCTGCAAATATGTAGGGAAACCAGCATGTGATTGTGAATGAATGGGTTGATTAACACTCTGTTGAGGATAATTGATCACTAGTGGGACTTGATTTATAGGAGGTCCTAGATGGGGGACTAGAGGAAACTAAGGTATTGGATTCATAATAGGAGTATGATTGGTAAGAGCTTGATTGAGAGCCTGAACTTGTCCAAGGTGAGAAGTGGGTCCTACTAATGGTAAAGGGCCAGATAAGTGTTGTCTCAAATCAATACTGACCTTGACAGCCTCTATGTATGCATCAAGCAAGGTAGCTGGAGGGTTATTTCTCCATTTCATGAAGGTAGTTGCGAGACTTTCCAAAGCTTGGTAATAAACCTCTAAGGTAGTAGCATCATCTACAACATAAGGAGCACGTAATCTAGTGTATGCATGATGGAATCTATTATTAAAAGACCCTATAGGCTCATTAACTTCTCTCTACTTTAGTGAAATATAGATAGAGCTCATTAGCACTAATGGGAATCTTAAATTTCTACAAAAATGTAGCTTCCAACTCAGTCCAATTATGAATTGATCAAGTAGGAAAATGATTATACTAGTAGAATGTATCTTCTCCTAGGGAATAAGGAAAGAGCCTGCATGCAACATCCTCATGGTTAATTCCCCAATCCATAAGACAGGTTTGAAAAATATTGATATGTTCCTCTACGGTTCTATTGGGATCATTAACATGGAATTTGAATAGAAATGCTCAGGATTTTTGGGCATGGCATTGTAATTGTTGAAGGATAATGGATATGGGTTGTTAGCAAGGAAATCCATTGGTGAAGGTGGGGGTGGTAAAGGTTGATTTATGGTTGGTTGAGGCTATTGGATGGGAATGGCTTCAAAATCAGATGAAGATAGACTTGATGAAGATGAGGATGAAGGAGATGATGGAAGTGGTTGGGTGGATGATGATTCTCCCATTCTTCTAGTCTTTCTTGACTTGGTAGGAGCTTGCAACTCTTGAAACTCTTCTTTTCCTGGCGTAGATCTAGTTCTTCTTTGAAAGCTTTCAAGAGAAATGGTAGTCAAAAATCAAACTAGCTTTCTTATTCAGGCCCTCCTTCGAGCACCAATATGTTGATGGTATTTTCTACACAGCAACAACTCAAACAAAATATAATATCCTATCTCTTTTGAAAGGTAAATCTCTATCAGAAAGCCTTAAGAAATAACCCCAAGGTCTCTAATATCAGGTCTTGACAATGCAAAAATAACTAAATGATAAATGTGAAAATGTTGGTAATCACAAAGGGACCTAACAACCAAATGTTGAATCCTCAAACTTATCAGATTTTGCAATGTATTGATATGTGAAATCCTAAATCTAACCTAGATGATAAAAGAAATAGCAAAAGATAAAGGTTTAAGAGAGATCCTAAGATTAAAATTACTCCTAAGATGAACAATGCAAATGATAAAATATTTGAAATGGACCAATCCCTCAAAACTAATTCCTGCTTAACCCAGATTTCATTTGATTTCATCTGCAATCTTACAAAAATAGTGAAATATTCTAAGAAACTAGAGATTTTCAGATCATGAGACATTCATTCATACCAACCCTATTTTGCAATTGAAATGAATAAATACTCACAATTGAACTAAGCACACAAATATAAGGTCCAGGCTAACTTTACACAGGAACCTACAATCAGCCAGTTGCTAAAAGTATAGACCAAGGATTGCTACCAACACTTCAAACATCAAACCATAAACCCCATTGAATCATATCTAACTCTAAATCTAACACATATCAAATGTTCTTCAAGCAATCTTGAGATATAGAATAATAAGAACCATGCAAGATAAATCAATACAAGAAAGAGCACTAAAGCACAATGTCTTTACTTATATTGAATCACCCAAATGTTGCAACAATTCTAATATTCAGTACTATAGCACTTGCTTTCAGAGTAAACTAACTCCTATCTCTAGCTCTTGCTTTATCACTTAGCTTTCTCCAAAATCTCACTCTCACAAATTAAGCAAAATGACCTATTTATAGAAATTTCATGCTAGGTTGGCCCAACTAGGTTTACAAAATGAGTGGCTAAAAACAAGTCAGCCTAGAAAATTCTTTCAATAAAATAATAATTTTAGCATTTAATGCTTAAGACTTCCTCCATGTCAGCCTGGGTTCTCCAATGTAGATCACTCCAATGCATGTAGACAATGAAAGAAGAAACATGTAGAAAACCCTAGATAGATGAAAGAAGCACAAATCTTGATGAAATCATGCATTAACTGGCCCCTTGTCTTTATCTTGAACCAATTTATCTTGAACCCTAAGAAGTATTCTCTCTAAGTCAGCTTGTGGTGGAGTGATCAATACTTTAAATCTTCTTTCAATTGATTTAATCTCCTCGATTCTTTAACAACCTTGTCCCACTCTACCTTGAGATCTTGAAACTTCTCCAAAACAACAATATAGGTTGCCACATCATCCAGCTGGTGGGCGGTGATTGGTCCATCATCACTTGGAGCATAAAATTCATTCTACCACTTTCTCAATTGTTCGAGGCTTATATTCTTTGATGCAAACTTATTCCTTCCATTCATTACTTCAAAGAATCAGATGCATCTATTATAAATGTCATTCAATGTATTCCCCACCTACTTCCCTTATTTATGAATCTTCTTTAGAACTCTCTACTTGATCTATAGGGCCTCATACCACTCCCAAGGCTCTGAAACCTTTGAGGAAGGTAAGATTCCATTAGTTATTAATATTTCCTCAATATAATCCATGATTGTCTGTGTTTTCTACAGGAGAAGATCTACATCATCTTTATCTTGTATTAATACATTTTGCAACCACTCAAATGATCTATGTGCATCTCCATACATTGAAAAAATTCCCTTAATCATGTTGTGTCCTCTGAGCCCTACTCCTTGTAACCATTCATGTGTAGCTTGTGCAGAAGTTTTCATCTTTTCAAGCTCACTATCTCCTTGGGTAAGAAACCTCCTGCTGATGAAGAAGAACCAATTTGGCTGATGGACTGCAAGGGATTCATGAGATTTTGTAGATATTTCTTTAACTCTTCATTTTATTTCTTCAATATTTACTTGGCTTGCACTTCTTTATCCAATCTTTCCAAAATTGTGGTAGCAGACCCCTTGAACTCTTCTACTTCTTGCCTTCTAGAGGTAGGCCCCAAATTTATTGTTTGAATGTTGTAATCTTGAGGAGTTACCTCATCCTCAATCTTGTTTACTGCAGGACTGGAAATATGAATCACCCTATTGTTTGATTCATCCCTGTCATTTCTTGAAATAGCTTTGGCCTTCTTCTTTGATTTACCTTTTCCAATATTAGCCAATAAATCATCCTAGTTTGGGGGAATATCATCTATAACTACTTGTCTGCTTTTCAATTCCACATTAAGCCAACTAGGAGTAGAAATATATTTTTGTTTCTCACCTTGTTTATCCCTTTCTTGTTGACTAGTGGAGGAATCAAAATTTGAACCATGCACTACAAAACCTTTTTCACTTTTATCTTCTTTTTCTTTATCTTTCTTCCTATCCCCCTCTAGATTCTCATTTTTTTCCTTGTCATGCATCTCTATCACTTCACCAATTGGAGAGGGAGTTATTTCATGCATCTCTTCTTTCTTTAAGGATTTCTCTCCTTTATCCTTGATAGGTGAATCTTCATGTGATACCAAGGAAGATTGCAAAATCTTACCAATTCCTACCTCCATACTGTCAAGATATCCATCCTTAAATTATTTTGTGTCTTCACCTTGATGGATACCCTCAAGAACTGCATCTGTTGGCTCTTTTTCTTCACCATATAATTCCTATGTAGGAGAGGTAGAAGTATCTTTTTTTTGTTGTGTAGAAAAGGGATTCATGGAGGGAACCTCTTTTACTAAACTTCCCTTACGGGATGGAGTTCTTGTTTTCTAGGAATAAACCTATGTTTTCTCTCTGGAACTCTCAACATTTACCAACTATGGTCCTATCTCATCCTCTCCCCTAGGAGGCTCATTTTTCTTCCTTGATGTTCTCATTACTCTTCCCCTTTTAAGCATAGAGGTTTCACCCTTCTCTTCCTCTTCCTCACATTCTTCTTCTTGAATATTTTTCTTCTCTTTGGAGGTAATCCTTCTCTTCTTTGCAATAGGCTTTCTTTTCTTTCCTTCCCTGGTCTTTTTTTGACCACCTTTGATCTTAATTTTAAAAGGGGAACTCACTTTTTCCTTGCCTTTTGGGTCCTACTCCTGCTCGAAAGAAGACTGAGATTTCGAGCTTCCCAAATCTTATGCTTGATCCACAACTTAGTGTATTTGATGATAGGGGCATTGATTTACTCCAACTCTGGTATTTCCTCTTCCATCCAATCAATTTCACCTATAGGCTTATCTTTAACTGATTCATAATCATGGGTTTGTATAACTTCTCCATCATCATCAATTTGATTTGGGATGACCTTGATACTATACAGTCTAATCAAATTATCAGGCAACCTGGAAAACTTCTTCAAAACTTCAAAATCTTCTTTATGTCTAAATTCCCTGTTGGCTCTCTTTTGAGCCCCACCTGTTCTGTCAAATTTGGGCCTTTTAGTATGTAAGGATAGGTTGAAAGTGCCCATCTCTTCATAAAAAAACTATTTTGTGGCCAAGGAAGGGCAAGCCTCATGACCTCGAATCCTTAGTTGGAATTCATTACCAAAACAAGTTTTGTGAATATCCTTTTTCACAATTGCATCAAAGACACAAATTTTCCTTGTAACCTCCAAAAGAATGATATGATCTATAGGATACCTGGGCAATGTGTATGGAGCTTTCAAACAACCATCAATCCTAATGTAAGAAAATGTTGGAAACTATATAAACCATGCTCCAAACTTCTAAATCAATTCCTTGGCAGCATCAGAAATTCTAACATGCTTTGTACCCTAGAGTAACCTTGTAATGTACATGGTGAATGCTTCATTCACCCTTCTATAGCCAGGATTATCCAAATGTATCTAAGGTTTGACTTCATAAATTACATCCTAGCCAAAGACCCCTTTAGTGCTTAATCCCTTATATGGATGGAACCTTGCCAAGGCATAGACCAAATAAGATCGCATAGTGAAAGTCTTGGTCTGCAACACATTAGAAAATTGCTCATCAATTATCTTACTAATTATTCCTGCCCAATGGTAGTTTGTACCTTGTTCCATTCTCACTATCAAATAAAACATCCAATTTTCAAACATTCCTGCATTCTTCAGACCCATCACTCTACTGAGAAGAGTGATTGCATCATAGTAATCTGATTTGAACCTAGCCCTGAACAACTATTTTGGAAATTTAGAAAGATATGCCTTTGGTTTCTCTAGCTAGGTATTAACAACCTCCAAAGACTTATTTGTATCCTACTCATAATATTTCTTGGCTATATCAATATCAAACTACACTACATGAGATCTGTCTAGCATGCCAAACATTTGGGCAACTGAAACAAGAGAGAAGTTTGCATGCACTCTGCCCTGGGGACCAATTACTTTCTATGTACCTTGATCATAGTGTTGAGCACATTCCAAGACAAGCTCATAACACTGCACTATGGAAGGAAAACCAACCATATGAGCCAACCTAGAATCTCCCATTCTCCTTACCAAATAGAAGGGTCCAATGCTACCATCATTGCCATAAATTCTTCACAGTCCCACTTTCCCACATTGGTGTTAGTCACCTCAAACCAAATAGAAATAAGTTTTCTCTTAGGAATCTTTCTCTTCATATCCAACTTAATCCTTTTAGCTTCTAAAATAGGAGATTCCTCAACATTAGGATCCATTTCTTTGCGCTTACCCTTGCCAACAACAACCTTTCTTGATTCAGCCTACACTTAGCAACCAAGTCATAATCGATATTTATTACAACACAAAAGTTAAGGTTAGCCCATCATAAATAACACATTCATCATCAAATAATCCCAAACAATGATCATAATCCCTTAAAATTTCACAAATATGATTATGGGATTTTCACTCCTTTGCAAAAATTAGGCCAAGGAGGAAATTTGGGGATTTCATGACCAGGCGGAAATCAACAAGGAAAACATAGTTATCACCCCAAAAATCATTTAATAATAATTATAGCTCAAGAAATGGTAATACCTAACCTCTAATTAATCAAACCAATCATGAAATATCAAAATTATGCAATGCCAGTTCATCCATTTCTACAATTTTTGCATTTTCAGAAAGCTTCGAGGATTTCCATCCAAGATGGAAATTAGCGAGGATATCATAAATTTAGCATTTGCATGCATTCTCAGGTAAATGGCAGGGCGATGGAAATTTCAGAGATTTTTGAATGTGAAGGAATTCCACGAGGTACCTAAAATCTCTGAGAGTCCCAATTTTTTCACAGTCTTTCCCAAATTGATTGAATGATCATAAATTTGGGATTTGGCTCAGATTTTTATTTGTTTCACATTTTTCATCCATGATTTAGACTTATAAATCATTCAAGCACATGTCACTTAATCCTTTAACAAGAAATTCAAAATATGCAACACTAGGGTTTCGCCATGAATAACCAGTCAAAGCTTCAATACACTCATTCATTGAATCAAATCATAATCAATTATTCCAAAACCCTCAAAGGCAAGTAATCAATCATATACAAATGGAAAATAATAACTCAAACTTGCACTCAGATCATCAATCTGTCAAACATGAAGAACCCTAGATCTATCGACTCAAATCATCATCACGCACAACACCAAATTCAAGGGCCCAAATCTAGGATGGATTGGCATTATTAAATCATCAATTCAATGGAGAGTTATGACATTGACACTCAGGGAGGCATCAAAATGAAAAAGGGACAACACTAGTTTAATCACAGACCTCCAAATACATAGAAACCCAAGCATAGAATACACATAATACCATAAAACCATACATACTCATCAATCAAAAGCAAAGGAATCATGCACATACCATTGATGAAGAAAAACTCAGGAAGACAATTGCTGGCAGCAAGCTTCAAATCCCACACAGATGCTAGTGAGGCCAAGGAAGCGCCACCAAAACTAGCAATCCATAGCTCTGACAATCTAGCTCACACATAGCTTCCTAGGACCAAGCTCTTCAAATCCGTTGTGAGACAAATAACACCAATTGAACAACATAAAATCTCTCACAATCCCCAAAGAGTTCTTTAAGTGGATCCCCAAGGGAATGACGAAAGTCATGGATTTGAAGACTTGAGGAAGTTCAGAGAATTCCACCAGATACCGAATTCTGTGAAATGCTAAAACCTCTGAATTGCAACAATATAAGTAGTAACCTTCAAGCATCCAAGATGCTGATGGAAATCAAAGATTTTCACATAGGGAGGAAATACCCGAGATCTACGAAAAACTCGAAACTCACCCTTAACTTAGGATTTTCAATGAACCACCTCAAGGGATCACCTGCATAGGCAAGATAATCATTCTAAAATGTTTCAAAGTGGCTAAACCTTCACAACCAGAGGATTACAAGCACCCAAGACCAATGACCAGTCCAAGAGGCAAGACTACAAAAAACACCCAAAATACCAAAAAAGAGGGTCCCTGTTTTCAGTGGGGTGTGTGTGCGAAAACTGCACAACAATACACTCCAAAGGTTTTTAAAGCATGTTTCAGATCTTTCTAGCTACAAATTGCAACTATATTGCAAACTCTTCATCCAGTCAAAGATACCACCATAACTATTTGAGAATTCAAAATACATGATTAAATTTTGGACACTGCCAACAATGTACCAAAATCTATAAGGAAATCAAGTTATCCAATCTTAATCAAACTCTCTTGAAGTGTGGGGCCATTAGTTGCAATTTGCAATGCAATGTTTGGTGACTACAAGTACAATAATGCAATAGGAATATGGTCCAAGATTAAAGAACAAACAACTGAATTTAAGAATCCAAATAAGAATTCAATGGCATCAATACTTGGGATCCTTTTCTTCCAAAAGCTAGAGCAATCCTAGACTTCTCCTCTCCTAATATTGCTGAAGAAAATCCCATTGGACACTTAAGGTCAAAAATAATTGGTGATTGTGTACATTATAGATTTGTTGAAAATAATTTAAAACTCTCTAGCAAATCAAATTGGAAAAGGCATTATGCTACCAATGGATAATGATATTTCTATACTCAAAAATTGAAGAAACACAAAAAGGAGTTTTAAAATTAGAGGTTGCAAGAAAAGATTAAAATCTCTTAAAACAGTAATTTTTTTGATGGAATTTTGGATGAGAAATAGTTATTTTGAAAGTAGGGTTATTCGTGAACTGGCAAGAGAAGCTCAAACAATTTGTAAGCTAGTTTGAAACAATGTTGGCTTGATTATTTGAATTTGGAAGGAAAGTTGCAATGAGAAGAAATTATTTTCTAGTGTGATTAGTGTAGATCCATCTTCATGCACTGTTCAATTGGAAATGTAGGAATGCAAAGGAGGAAAGACATTGAAAAAACAACCATAGATTATGAAAACACATAACCAATTTTTAAGAAAAGTATTAACATAAAACAGATTTTATATTAGATGCTTGTTGAAAATAGAGAGTTTTTAGTGCTCTTACAGTCATTCCTTCATTGTTCTTCATAAAACAAAGTATTTCCCTTAAATATACCCTTTACAAAAATAGAGCTTTATTTTCATGTATCGTAGGAAGCTTCTAGATTATGCCAAACATTGGAAGAGTCTAGAAACATAGAGGAAGAATTTAGAAGAAGATACAAGTGGGAAGAATGAAGAAGTAAAAGTGGTTAGTGGAGAGGATGAGCTATGGTGGCAGGGAAGATTAGACTAGCTGAGCTAGAAGCCCACGTCACCAACACTCCCCCTTAATCTTCACTGCCATAAATGTCTACAATTCCAATTCATTTGCTCTTCATTTGCCTGACTTTTTTTTGTCTTCTTTTCCTTGTGGTTGCAAGCAATTCTTCAAACTTACTAACTTTCCTTTCTCAATAACTTTAAGATCTTTAGATCTTTTCATCAATCACCATGCCTTTCTTTTGGCTTCTTCCAACTATTTCTACAGTCTCAAATCTTCAAAACTTTGATCTGCAACTTCCTAAAAACTTGCCATCTATAGATTCCTTTCCAAAAGTATTTGTTGTGCCTTCAAACTTGGCATGATTGCTATCAACTTTTACATGCAAACTTTTATACTTGATCATAACTATAATTTTTTTTACAACTTGATCCATAAGTCTGTCCACAATCCATTTTCATACAGCCTACCATGAAATCATTCTTCGATTCTTTTTTCCAACACATTTTTTCACAATGCTTTTTCAAACCACAAAGTCTACATGGATGTAAATCCCAACATTTATCTCTTATATGCCCTTTTCTGTTACAATAAGAACATTGAATACATTGTGTTTCTCAAACAAATTTACTTGAGCCTGTATTATTTCCTTTGCCTATTACATACCCAATTCCTTCGCTTTTTGGCCTCATAATTGGTTCTATTGGCTCTTTCATTCCTTTCTCATTCTTTCCTAATCCTTTACCTTCATAAACCATTCTTTTCATTACAACTTTTCTCATTCTCGTCAGATTTAACAAGATTTGTAGATTCACACATATTATATTCATGCTTATATTCTTGATCAAAAATTACTTCAACAAAGTTACACAATGCATTTGATAAATCTTTTGTGCCACATGATACATCATACACCAATGGTTTTGATTTCAAACATTTATTTTCTTCTTTCAGTTTTGATATTTCTTCCTTTTGCAAACTATTTGCTTCTTTTAATCTCTTCAATTTTTTTTCCAAGTCTTCATTCTTTTTCTTAACTTCATCAAACAACTTTAGCTTTACTTCTGAGTCTTCACATTTCTTCTTGACTTCATCATACATCTTCACTTTTTCTTCTAACCTCTTTATTCTTTCCTTTAAGCTTATTTAATTCAATTTCAAGATCATAAATTTTTATCACTTGCCTAGTTTTTTTAATTGAAACATTTTTTAAGTCTTTGAACACTTCAGAGGTTTGTTTCTTAACTTCTAACAATTCCTCTTCCAAAATATCTCTCTCTTTCTTTACTCTTTTTCCAACTTTTCCCATTAATTCAAACAATTTAAACTCACTGATTGTTTTCTTGATTCCAAAACACCAATTTATTCTTCTTCAAGATTAAACTACAACTTTAACATAACAATTTGATTTACCTTTGATAGTTATGAACACCTTTGCAACATTATATTTTCTACGACTTCCATTTTCTCTCATAAACACATATTCAAAACAACTTATTAACCCACTTTGTCTTCTTGCTCTACCACTCACAAACAAACACACAATCAGTCTTCTTTTTATAATAGAATAGAAGTTAACTTTATGCAATATCTTCACTACATCGATATTTTCTACCATTCCTTTCACTGGCATCACACATTAATGAAACCCGTGATTCTCTTTTATTCTTAAGAAGCAACTTCAAATGCTTTCATGTGACCTTTATTTTCAACCATCTGTAGACTCCATTGACTTCAGTGATGGCCTGTATTTCTCCTCGCCTTTGCATTCACCTTTGATACCCTTGCTAACTCTTGCCATCAATCCTCATTATTTTGCAGCAGCACTTTTTAATCTCCATGATCTTTTAACTCTTGTTCTCTTTTAACATTTGACCTGCAGATCTTGAAATTTCAGCGATCTCCAATAAAACCCTTAATCAACGATTTCTTCTATGCTGCATCCTCTCCAATTTCTAGCAATCTTATTTGGGCGACCTCCTCATGGAATCTCTTATGCAACCTACAACTTTTCCTTGGATCATTTTTACTCCGATACCAATATGTAGGAATGCAGAGGAGGAAAGACATTGAAAAAACAACCATAGATTATGAAAACAAACACATATCCAGTTTTTAAGCAAAATATTAACATAGAAGAGAGTTTATATTAGATTCCTGTTGAAAATAGAGAGTTGTCGGTGCTCTTACAGTCATTCCTTCATTGTTCCTCATAAAACAGAGTATTTCCCTTCAATCTACCCTTTACAAAAATAGAGCTTTATTTTCAAGTATCGTAGGAAGCTTCCAGATTACGCCAAACATTGGAAGAGTCTAGAAACATAGAGGAAGAATGTAGAAGAAGATAGAAGTGGGAAGAATGAAGAAGTAAATTCGGTTGGTGTTGAGGATGAGCTACGGTGGCAAGGAAGATTAGACTAGCTTAGCTAGAAGGCCACGTCACTAATAGGAAATGGAGCTCATTGGAACAAGAGACGCATTGCGTCCGATTCCTGCCGGTAGGATTTGTGAGTTGTTGTTTGTTTGAGAATTGCTTAACATAGTGGTAATAATTGCATATACTAAGACATATATATCAATGTAAATGCATAGCAAAGTGAAGAATTTAGATATTAAAGTAGAAATATATATCAATGTAATTGCATAGCAATGTTCATAGAAAACTAGAAATAAGTATGAGTGTAAATGCATAGAAAAGTCAAGCATATGCATTTTTCTGTCTATAGACCACTATGGTCAATATATTACAAATGGTAGTAGATAATTATATTATTGTTTGTTGTAGTCATTAATTGTGAAATGAAAATCCTATAACATTTAGAACTATTGCATATTTATTGTGCTTCTTCAAGATGTCCCAGTTTTTGTCCTTGCTGAAGATGACGACCCAAGTATTTTTTGACATTGCTTTCTGCAGACAAATGTTTCAAGGTGGTTATAAGGACATTGTTTGTTGTTTTATGTGATAATCTTTCAATAGATAATGTAGTATAGAAATTGAATTTTTAAATGAAGCTAAGTGTTTGTGAACTACAAGCGTACCTGGATATAAGATCTATATATCATTCTTCAATACATTGTGCATTGGTTATGAGGTTGTTTGGATTCAGTTTGAAATGTCCTTTTTTGCAGAAGTCTCTTAGGATGAAGACAATTGATGATTTGTCATCAATGTATTCTTCATAGGAAATGTTCAGTAATTTGGGAAGCAAGAGTTGGATAACAGATCTATCCATTGCACATTCCATTGTTTTCTTTCTATCACTTGTCAAAATCACTTTCAAGTAGTGAGAGTAGATATATGGAACTTGTTGTTTGCATTTAATACAAAAAGCAGTTTGTTCTTGTAGTTCTCCATATGTATCAAATTTGTAGTTGCAATTAAGACAGAAAGCCTGAAACGGATTTGAAAATGCATTGGCTATTCTTATTGTTCCATGAATCTGCAAAATATAATGAAGATGTATATTATGTATTTTTAAATAATTTTCTAATAGTGTATAATTTCATAGGTGCAAATGTGCTTGTGTTACATGTTGAATACAAAAAATTGTTTACATAATCAAAAGGATTACTTACCTCAATTGTTGAATGCAACAAATTGTTGAGATACTCAGAGGCCCTTTTGTTATTCAATTTGCTGATGTATGTTGATTGAGTTGTTTGTAGAGTGTTGTATTTTGATTCTTGCCTCCTTACAATGTTCCTCAACAACATGATTGGATATTGTTGAAGGTGTATTTGTTCTTCCATTGAAGAGAAATGATGTTTCAAACTCTCATGTATTTGTACCTATATTGTGGATGCATGTTTTTATTTGAAAATTTATCTTTAGTTAAAAACTCTGGTAAGCAGTAATTGATGCAAATTGCAATGAAATAATGAATTAGAGGAATATGTATACCTGTGCTTTGTCCATTTCTGAATGGCCATCTTTTATTTCAACAACAAATTGGAAAGAGGTTCTTTTTGTGCCCACCACAAGTGCCCCTACAGATCCAATTGCATAGTTTTCTTCACTTGTAAGAAGTTGTCTAATTGTGTTGGTTGGTATGAATTTGTATTCATCATGAATGCGCGGTATGACTTCGACTGTTGTTGTGTTTGTGAAAATCAAGATGCAGTCACAATCACCTCTATCATAGTCTATCTTTGGTGCAATTTGGAAATTTGTAATGCATATAGCTGTTGCAGGAACTATTTTTGATTCATGTTGTTTTAGAAGGAGACCAATTATATTGACAGTAATTGTCATTTCACCTTTTTCATCAGTTAAATCTGCACGAAGAACTTCTTTTGTATTGTTTTGTTTGTCAAGAGTTGTTTTGTAGACCACAATTACATCTCCTTCAAATATATTTCCTCCCTTGTGGGAGTGAAGTTCTTCAATTGATACTGTATTTTTCTTCTTGCTTTTGGATCTGCAATGTTCACATCAATTAAATTTATTGTTTTCAATAGTAATTTTGGTAGTATAATTGAACACAAACAATGTTTTTCACCTTTATGATATTTGTTGCATGGTTTTCTGGCTTGTTTCGACTCTTTTGTTCGACTCCATTGTTAGCTACAAGAAATACTGATAATGTTAATATTTTTAAAAAGATACTAAGTGGATTTGAATTTATCATTTGTTTCAATCTTTATATAAATTGGATTATGATCACTCCAATATGCTTCTGATTGTTTCATTTGTTGAACGTGGTAATGCTCATTGTATAATCGGCTTGCGGCACTTAGAACAGGGAATCTTTGCGTAAGCCATTAGGACAAAACAAAGCTTACATAAATATAACATAAGCAAATGACTAGAAAAGAAATAACCAGGTGATTTATCACGATGACTACTGCTCGGCATTTCCATCTGCCACGGCGATCCAGATATTCCGCTGCCTTGCAAGAGCAGATTGCAGTGGAAGCAGAGGCGGCTCCTGAATTTTCATGTGACCTTCGAGCAAACGGGTGACAGAGCTAGCCTTGGGTCTCATGCCGCCCGCCTCCTCAATACACCAAAGTGCCACTGCCACCACATTTTTCACCTCCTCAATGGCAATTTCGCCGCTATCCAAGCGAGGATCCAGAAGCTCTGCCAAGTTCCCTCCCTGGAACCTCCTAATGGCAGCCGCGGGAAGATAACAATGTTCCGCCGGCGCCGTTAGATCCATGCAGCGGCGCCCGGAAACCATTTCCAGCAGAACGATGCCGAAGCTATAGATATCGCTTTTGCTGCTCACGCCCGTTTCCATGAGCCATTCCGGGGCCAGGTAGCCCGGCGTGCCTCTCATTCTGGTCAAAACATGGCTTTGTTGCGTTCTGTCGATGAGCTTTGATAAGCCGAAGTCTGAAAGCTTGGCTCTGAACTGATCGTCGAGAAGGATGTTTTCCGGCTTAATGTCAAGGTGGACAATGCATTCGCGGGACTCTTCGTGTAGAAATGTGAGGCTGCGGGCTGTATTGATGGTGATGGTGAGTCTTGTCTCTGAGCTTCAAACCCTTGTTTCATCCCTGGAAAATAACCACGTGTCGAGGGATTGATTCTCCATGTAGTCATAGACAAGAAGATGGTGCGCCTCCTCCGCGCAGAAGCCGCGGAGGCGTACGAGGTTGACATGGCTGAGGCTGCCTAGCATGGTGATCTCGGTTTGAAACTCGCCGTAGCCCTGAGAGGTGTCCTCTAGTTGCTTTACGGCAACCAGGGTTCGATCCTCGAGGACTCCTGCATACACAGAGCCGAAGCCGCCGGATCCCAGCTTTTTGCTGAAGTCGCTGGTGACCTTCAGCTCGTTGAAGGTGAATCGTGGAGGCAGCACTGGGAGCGCTTTCAGAAAACTGTCTTCTTGTTCTGGGTTTAGTAATGTAGGCTTTTGATTCTTCTTATTCCCTCCATCACTCCAAAGCACTTTACTACGAACACTGCAAAATCAATGGAAATTTCAAGAAAATATGTATAGAATCTGTATACAGTGATATCGCCGACAATTTGCTTCAATAATGCAACTAACAGTATCCATATTCAATGGCAACAGTGAAACATAGCACCCACCATTTTTATTTCATTGTCAAACAAAAAGACAAGTACTATTGGGTAATAGTGTTCGGAAATAAATTTGAACAAACTATACAATATGGAAAAAATGATGACATCATGCAAATTATGACTGTAGCAATCTATTGGCCAATAGAATTGGAAAAAAAAGCTTTTAAAAGTATTAATTCAATATGCAATCAATATAAACTTTGGGAAAAAATTTCCCACATATTTAATTCCGCAATTCGATTGGTTAATAGTTGCCAAAGAAATAAAATTAGGCGAAAGCATAAGTATACCTGCCTCCGGCAGGAACTAATAATAGAGTCTTTCCACCGAAGCTAGGAAAAAAATACTTAAATGCATCGGTGAGAGCAAAGTGATCAGAGTGAGTTTTTCAAATCATACCAAGTGTCTTTGTCATGTCGATAGAAACTTCATCAGGGAGACATATACTATCGGGATAGAAAAATAAAATCCTTCTAATGATACATGTCAAGCCGAAAGTTTGAAGGTGAAAAAAAATAATTAAAGTGAATGCTATCGGTACAATATAAAAAGAAGATTTAAATGTGAGATTGTGGGAGTAATAAGGTGAAGATTTATTGAATAAAGGTAAAGATTGAGGGATAGAGTTTTTTTTCATCAAGTAAAATATTTTCATCAAAATATGAAACAATTTAACCAAGGTGGTTAGAAGTGTGTGATTTTTAGTGATGGAGTATTTTAAAATATGGTATGGGTAAAAGAGAAGTGAAAATTTAAATGAATGATAGTAAATCAAAATTAATTTTTAGAAGAAGGAAAATGTAAAGAGAGTTAAAAGGGGATAACTATTTTTACCTGAAGAAAGTATTAAAGATACATACGTGTAAAAAATGAAGTGAAAATTTCTAGCAAAGGAATACTATTTGAATTAAATTTCACGGAGATGATGAAGACTAAAATATTTAATTTGATGAAGGAAATTAATTAAATATTTTATTGAAGAAAGAAGGATACTGAAGCGCTGCAATGGAAGAGATATGAAGCATCATAACCCTAGAAGATGTAATCTATATATGCTAGATGAGATCACATGAAGAAATAATTAGAATAAAGAATAAGCAGTAGGTAGGTAGTTGGATAGGTTGAACATTGCCAAAAAGGAACATTATGCTATGTATTTCAAAACTATTTTGAAGTAATATAATGGACAAGAAGGCTTAATCTGGTGATCCAATTGTGGTGTCAATTTTTTGTTGAATTAATTGAAAAATATTATCAAGTTGTCTCCAAGGTTGAAAATTCCTTATTATTTAAATTGATGTATCAAATATATTTTCAACTTATCAAGGCACATTTTTTGCTCTTGTGTGGTTTAGTTAACTGGATCCTTCAAGGAAGGATTAAATTCTTTTAATTAATCATAGTAATCTAGAGAAGGTCATTTGGATCAATAAGAACTTGATAATTGCATTCTTGCATGTTTATACAAGGTATAAACAGTCATAAGTGTCAATTAATTTGAATTATAACCATTAAGTAAGTAACATATCTTTCACCTCTTGACTCCATTAACCCAATAGAAGTAGGCACTGGTCATACAAATTCCCTTTTAGAATTTCATAAAATCTTATCCATAGATTCACATTTCAAATTTCAGTAGGAGTAATTAGTAAGCTTTCATCTATCCCACACCAATTGCGATTGTGGATAGATTGCACAAGTAGGAAACATATAGTATTTAAGTCTCCTTCATTTGCATAGATACACCCACCTAGGTGCCTAAAGAGAAGAAGGTTCGAGTACACCATTTGGCCTTGTTCGTTAGCCTAAAACATACCAAGATCTTGGCAACCTCTTTTGGTTTTTCAACAAACGTTTTTGAGAACTAACATGGCTATGAAAGAAATGAAGGCTTTCATAGAAATAAATGACAAGGCATCTTTGACCAAAAGGGATGCATAAATGATTTATTTGAAAATGGAGTAAATGGACAGGTGGAAAATAAATAATTCATTGAAATTATTTATTTGGGGGGAAAGAAAAGGGAGCATTTAATTAAATCAAATTGTGAAATCAATTTAATTAAATGGGGAGATGGAAATTAGACATTGATAATTGATTTGAATTAATTATTTAATGTGGAGAGGAATGACACATAATTAAATAATCTTGACAATTATTTAATTATAGAAGAATGAAATTAATTATTTAATGTGGAGAGGAATGACACATAATTAAATAATCTTGACAATTATTTAATTATAGAAGAATGAAAAGGTCAAATAATAATTATTATTATCTGACTATAGAGAAATGATGAAAGATAAATAATTAAATAAATAATGATTTATTGAATCATTATTGAAGAAAGGGGGTGTTAGTGATACAATTAATTTATTTTAATTGATCAAAATAGAATAAAGATTAGAAAGTGAATTAATTAAATAATTAAAAATTATTTAATTAATAGAGGAATATGGTCAGGGATAATCAAATAATTAAAATTATTCAATTATCAAAGGACGATGACCAAGAAAAATGGCATTTGCAGAATTAGGACATTTTTTGGTGTCTACATTAATCTCTATTCTCTTAATACCCATTTCCTTGTATCTCTCTTATCTTTCTCTGTTATCTCTATCTCTCTACATCTCTCACTCTCAATATGTGTGTATCTCTCTCTATCTCCCTCTTCCTTATTTGTATATCTCCCTCTTTCTCAGGTCCTCTCTCTTTGTAGTATATGTCTTGCTCTAATTCCCTTCTTATCTCCTTACCCCAGGCTCACTCTCTCACTCGTCTTCCCTCTATGTCTCCCTCTTTCAATCCCTATCTGACTCTTTCTCCTTCTCTCTATATTGAAAATATAACATGAGCTTAATGGTAATGCATTTTTATTATCTTCCTCAATCAGAGGTTTCATTTTTGTTGTGTTTTGATCCCTATAATAGGATGTGTAGTTGATTTAAAGTTACCACTTCTCCATTGAGACCATTGTTGCACACACATCATTTTCTAAATGACCCACCAATTGACATCATGTAGTACACAAATGTATGGAAAAATAGGACAATTATTCTTTCCTAATTAACCTTCTACAAGTTCTCTTCAATGTAAACATTGTACACCAAAGTGTGATAGCTAGTTTTTAGCTTTCATTTTTTTATTATTGTTTTTTTTTTTAAAAAAATTATTTTAGTTTATCTTTATCTTATTTTATTTTATCTTTATCTTAAATCTTGTTTTATATTTATATTATTTTATTTTAACTTCTCTCTTTATTAATGGTGGACAAGGGTTATTGAAAAATCCCCCACCCTTTTACAAAAATGTAGACAAACAAAAATTAGCTTAGTTGCAACAAAGTTGTAAAAAGAAAACTACATAATACCTTAACTAGATATAGGAAGAAGAATTCCCTTAACTCGAACTAAAGACATAGAAACGTGTTTTAGAAAATATTTCTTCTTTGAACCATCTAACAAATTAACACGTCTAACCCTTCAAAAAATTTAAGTATAATAAATTTAGTTACTTATTAACTAGCTTTATATCCACGTCCATGCCAAATTTGTAATGTATTCCTTATTTTAAAACTTAAGAAATATGTTACAAATAGTAACATATCTCAAAAAAAAGATACCTTACAATTTCAAGAATCATAAAACATAAAGAAATGACACATGAAACAAAAGCTATAGAGTAGCAAAGTTCCTGCCTAAATGTGCTAGAATAGTCCTATTTTTATTTGTTGTGTCTGTTATGTTTTACCAATAGCGTTGATATTATAACAACTTAATAGTAATCTTGAGATTTGTCAAATGGTATACAATCATTAGTTATGAGAAATAGCATAAAGTATGCAATGTACTTGATATTTTTGCATATTTGATCCATGCCATGCATTTTCTATCAAGAATTTTCCTCAAAGGTATAGGAAGGTTGCACGAGGAACAACACAAATCAAAAATATAAACAATGGGATAATAACTTGATTTGCAACTGTAAGTTGTATTTTCTTGAAGCTAAAATTACATACCATTAATAAGCCAATATTTACACATTGTGTTAGAGATAGTAATGTGCATGTGGATAAAATTGACAAGTGAAATAGAAGACTCAATTTGGCATCTTAGTGAGGGTAAATAGTTTGATAAATAAGTTGAGTAAGTTCGATGGCATCTACACATGAACTAGCACAATTAAATATAATGAATAGTTTTGCTTCTTTACTATATTTCCTAAACCTATATCTATCTAGTTTCCTTATTATTTACAACATCAATTTCCCATGAACCTTGAGGTTTAGAAGTTTTAAAAGATGGGATGTTGATACATAATCGACTGGTTAATGTTGTGACTATCACTTCCCATCAATTATAGGCATTTAGCTATTTTAAGAAATTTTGTTGTGTCCACTGTTTATGGGAAGCATGACTGTTGTAGTGTAGTTAATTGTGTTTCCCTATTTTAGATTAGGGTTTTTGTTTATTAGGAGGTAGTGGGTTGTAAGAGAATTTATATTATAATTTAGCAATGAAATGTATGTTTTGTTTATTTTTTGTGGAAATTTGTATTTTTTTTATAGTTTTATCATTTATTGTTCATTATTTTTAGTGACAATTGAAGGTTTTCACTACAAAATAGAGTAATTTGCATCACATGAGAAATAGGGTATATTGGTTACTGATGATGTTAACAAGTTCATTAGTAATAATCTATAAATCAAATAAGCACATACATATAAGATTTAATGCTTTCTTAAATATTCAAACAACTTAGCTTAAATAGGATGTAAGATGGTATACGAGGAACCATTCCTGAGGAGAAGGATATATAGTAAATCCTAGCTTTGGTTTTCTTCCATATTCAATGGAAAGATGTTCCAGGAGTAAGGATCCTAGTCCAAACCTAATACCTCCTCCAACAATATTGAAAACTAAAAACCCTTGCAAACTACTACAATTGTCACAAAGCTTCCTTATTTGGTCTAGACAAATAACTAATGCATCTTTGCTCACTGCCAATTGGAAAAAG
Source organism: Sequoia sempervirens (assembly GCA_007258455.2). Lineage (NCBI taxonomy): Eukaryota > Viridiplantae > Streptophyta > Pinopsida > Cupressales > Cupressaceae > Sequoia > Sequoia sempervirens. Next base: position 463,143,541 of record VDFB02193867.1, read on the forward strand.
AAAATCCACTATTAGAACAATTACAAAGAAAAGAAGTCAGAGAATTTATCCAAACAGTTGAATGCAGAATGCATGTATAATGTCCTCACTTTCATACAATTTTTAAGTATTTTCATCTTCTTGTGGTTACCCTAGACTGTATTGCCTTCATTGACAAAAAAATCAGCAGATGACCAGATGGGTAGTACAATTTCTCATCCAAAGATACATGTTGCATTTATGCAACCAAAGAGGATTTATATAATGAAGAGCAACATTGCAAAAAAAGTGGATTGGAAGGGTATAAATGCTTTGATATATTGTTTAATGAATTGGGTAGCTCTATAAATGGAAGGGGAAAATATTTTCCAAAAAAATAACCTCCCTCAAACTCCCATGTTGATTTTGAGCCTATACCTAACCAGCTCAAATTTGAGAAAAAAGGAGGGATGGGATGGGAGAAGATAAAATCACATAATCCCCAAAGTAGGCTCTCTTACTAAAAATATTTTGATATATACAAGCAGAAATAAATGCTAAACTCCAAAATGAATTAAGCTAATAACTGTGTACAAGAACTTGTAAATTGGCTAAGCTCTTCCCATATTTGTGCTGCTAAGAGAGAAGAGGTCCAAAGGATAAGTAAATCTGACCAGTATAATGGCATTGAGAAAATTTGTTAGCTGCATCTTCCTTGCTAGAAATAAGATGATTAGGGTGGAATGGTTGCATGTATGTCCCTGTTCTAATCGGATTGATGATTGTTGGTTCAGGATCAATAAATAGAGCTTTGGGAATATACTTTCCACGTCCAGTTTCATTGAAGAAAGTGCCATGTGCATAGTTTATTTTCCTGATTGCCTCATTGTTGCTTTAAAAAATAGATCATTAAAATACATTGTTTTTGAGATTATATTCAATCTCTAGTTTTTAAACACTATTCCATAATCACTATAGATTATGAAAAAGGGACATTACCTAGACATGAAATCATCAGGCTAAATGCCATGCTCTAAAAAAAATAGTTCCTAGCAAGTGTTTCCCACTTGTATTCTAGCCTATCCTATATGAATATCTATAATCTCTCTCATCTCCTTTCTTATAGTCTGTGTTCTTCCACAACCTTCTTTTTCTATTTTTTTTGGATATTATGTCACACTCTCAAGAGGTAATTTTCCTTTATTTCACTTATGCAAGCAATCTGCATTGCAAACTCTAAAAATGGAGATCATATACTCTTTCATAAAAATTACAGCATTGAATTTTATGCAAAAAGAGTAAGAATCCTAGTCCAAACCCAGTACCTTCTCCAACAACATTGAAAACTAAAAAATCTTGCAAACTTCTACAATTGTCACAAAGAAAACTATAGCCCATAGCTAGAAAGACTTCTCACCACTAATTACTAAGAGGTAATTCCTTATCTACTAGCCAAGAAAGTGTGGAAATTGAGCTAAATATTCCATCAATTTCTTTAGATTCCTAGCAAACAAGGGGATTTAAAGCATATCTTTTAGGATTACAAGTTTCCCAGTCAATTCTAGGTCAGTTTTGATTTATGGTTCACAATCACCTTTATGCAACTACTATACTAAAAGCAATTTTTTTTATAATATTTAGCTTTGTAGACAATCTTTCATGATTTTTGTTGAATGTAATTTAGTTGTTTTCTCTTTAATTTTCTAAGCTCTTCATGCTTAGGCTGCTTAGGAAAAACATTGAAATTGTAAATTGCTTATAGCTAGATACATCCAAAAATGTTTTCTTTGATTTTTTTGGTAGGAAGAGTTTACCCTACAATGCCCACTTTTTCACAGTTACAATATTTTATTTTGTAACTTAAGTCTCACCTTTTCTTGGGTAAAACAGTAATTAAAGATTACTTGTTTGTTTGTACCCCCTTCTATTTGCATTAAAACAAAAACTCCTAGAAAGATATATCTTAATCCTATCAATCTTGCCACATGATGCCTTTGTGTCTTATATTTTGAGATTCAATACCCTATGTCAACATACAAAGCCATGAAATACAAAATTGTTTTAAAGAGAGTATGTAGTGAGGAAAATAAAAAACATTACCTAAATGAACCTTCGGTTAGCTTGTCCTAGACCATTGAATGGTCAAGATTTGTAGATAATTTGTCCCAATGCAGAGGCTTCAACTTGGCTTTGTAGATAATTTTTCCCAATGCAGAGGCTTCAACTTGGCTTTAACTCGAACTGAAGACATAGAAACATGTTTTGGAAAATATTTCTTCTTTGAACCATCTAACAAAGTAACACATCTAACCCTTCAAAAAATTTCAATATAATAAATTTAATTACTTATTAACTAGCTTTATATCCACATCCATGCCAAATTTGTAATGTATTCCTTATTTGAAAATTTAAGAAATATGTTACAAATAGTAACATACCTCGAAAAAAAGATACCTTACAATTTCAAGAATCATAAAATATAAAGAAATGACACATGAAAAACTACTAATAAGATGCAATAATTTGAAACTTATTAAAACATAATACTTATAATTTTTATTTATTTGAATATCACATTTTAATGCAGTGGAACAATACATAATCTAAGAGGGGAAGTATTCATGACCGCATCCTATCGAAATTATAGAGCTTTTGAATTAATACTCTAAATAATTATAAAGATATTTATTCTTTAATTGATTAAATAAAAATAATAATTAATTTTTAAAATGATTATTTGAAATAATGATAATTGAAATTAAATAAATAATTATTATAATAAATTGAAATATCTAAACAATAACTTGATAATTTAAAAATAAATTAAATTAATTTTAATTTAAAATATTTAAACAATATAATTCAAAACAAAAATAAATTTTAAAAATATTTTAAAAAATAAATTAATTGTTAAAATTATCTTAATCAAATTTAAATGATTATTTTATCTCAATTATTATCTTATAAATTATTTTTGAATTATTGAGAATCATCAAGTATAAAATCTTCACCAATAACATTTAATGCATGGACAATTAGAAGTCAAAATGATTTATGACAAATAAATAATATTCAAATTACTTTTTAAAATAATATTATTATAAATAATAATAACTTATTAGTAATTTGAAAATTATGAAATATATATATATATATATATATATAGATAAAAATAATAAAAATTAATCTATATTTATATGAGTATTAGACAAGATCAACAATTTATAAGGTACCAATTCAAAGCAAGTATATCTACATCAGGGGAAGTGTATCAATAGTCATTATAGCTAATTTCTTGCATTCTAAGCTCTTAAATGGTATGTTGGATTTCAACCAAAAAAAAAAAAAAGAGTTTATTTGTATGTGACTTAAGAGCTATAGCTATTGTTTCAGCTTTAGGATAGTTAAGACGAACATGGGATGATTCATTATGTATAGAAAGATAAAAGTTGGTCATTTCAAGGTGACATGGGATACATATTCTCTATTGGCTCAATGACCATTCACTTTGACCACCACAAAGTTTGCACAATTAATCCAATACATACGCACAAATGCCCTAATAATTGTGCTGCACTATTAATACAAATAATGTTGATTCATCATCTTTTCTTTAGCATCCTACCATATAACAAAAACACCATACTATTAGAAATAAGGACTTATAATGAAATAACCAAGAAACAATAGCATAAAAAAAAAAAAACATATTATAATCCAAAATATATTTGCACCTGTCAAAGAGCTAAAATATTATCACACAGACTTTCTCTGGTTTACAGACCAATACAACCCATATTAAGGAGTGCTAATTTTAGAGGCGGCATCTCGATTATATATAAAGTTTGTTTGCTAGTGTTCAACAATATTGCCGCATTCATTCATAATCGTATCTCTCTAACATTTTGGTTAGGGCAATCTGCTAGACAAAAATATATAACATAATCATTTAGTGGCTAATCAAAATATAGTTTCAATTACACTTCACAAACAAACAAACAAAAATAATTTGAATCTATTTGTTAATGTTATAGATCACAACTGTGCCTTAACAGATTTAAGTTTCCATTCAGTAATCTAAGCAGTTGGCTTACCAGTAGCTTATGAGTTTTACTTCCAGAAAACAAAATGCTAAGTGCCAACTAATGCTTATGTTAGTATAGCACAATACTATCTTTTCCCTTGGACCAACTCTTTATTGATACAAGCAACCGATTCAAAATCAAGGTTTGGCACGAAACCTTTACTAAGGACGATGTGATCACCTGGCCAAACAATTCATCCTCCAAACTGTTATTAGTTCCTTCCGGGGAACTAGGCTGGAAACGTGATTAATCTGTCTAGGCTGGAACGTTAAACGGTGATTAATCTGTCTTTATTCAGCCAATCAAAATTATTGCAATTACTTTGGACAAATTTATTTTCAGTTAGGCCATAAGCAAGTTGCAATTTTTTTAATGGAAATTTTGTTGGAGAGTGTTTTGGCAGCCTCTGATTGGAGCTGCAGATGGCTAGCAGGTGCATTTGCAGCTACCAAGACTAGAGAGTGCATAAATTTCGAAGAAGGCTGTGACTGTCAGATGACTTGGACAGTTAGCGATTAAGATAGGAGTCATTGCATGCAAGAGACACATGCCAGGGAGACATTGCATGGAGAGTTCAAGGCTAAAACTGAGTTTAAAATATCATTAGGGGAAAGGACTTAGTTACCGCCACCCATTGAATTACCGCCACCTCCATGTTCACTTAACACTCAAAAAAAAATTCACTTTGATCCATTAAATTTTTTTATTTTATTGAATAACTAATTACAAAAACACCAATAGCTGCTCATTAAGTGCTAAAGTGAATGATTTGAGTGGATTTTAAGTGCTAAAACAGCTATAATTGATTGAAACTATAGCCAGCGGATACTGGGACATTAGGTGGCAGTAAACGGACAACATCTTTAAAAGGTGATTTTTTGACCTCCACGTGCATATCCAATGCTCCCACACTCGATCAAATTGCCCAAAAGCCAAAACCTTACTTATAAGCACTTAACTCGTGAGCGGTTTGAATTCTACAGTTGCGCGAAGTTAGTCTTGGCAGATACTGGGTCTTCTCCCCTAGTTTCATTTGTAGGCAGACATTCTAATTTTGAAAGAATTCATGTTATAGAGGTTTCAGGTGAATAAACCTTACATTTGGAAAACAATCGATATAAATTCTATGCCCCCGCAAATGCATCCCAAAAACAATCCGCCCTAGGATTAGGGAAAAAGATGCAGGATTTTTTACCCCAATCTTTTGCACAGATTTGCAGATTTTAATAGTGGTACAAGCTACACATGATCAATGTATCCTTCCTCTATTTTTAATTTGTTTATATATATATTCTCAATACACTAGAAAATTTATACAAGAAAATCGGAAAATTTTATTTGATCAAATGAGCATGTATTCTCTTACCCTCTCTCACATTATTCAATTTGTTGCATTTCTTTTAACATTCTGTCACAGTCATTGTTATAGAGTAAGAATCTCTGTTCATCAGGCTATAAACGTTAAACAGTGATTAATTTGTCTCATTCAGTCAATCAAAATCATTGCAATCTCTTTCTTTGGACAGATTTATTTTAGACTAGGTTATAAGCAAGTTGCAATTTTTTTAATGAAAATTTGGTTGGAGAGTGTTTTAGCGGCCTCTGGTTGGAGCTGCAAATGGCTAGCAGGTGCATTCACATCTACAAAGACTAGAGAGCACACAAATTTTGAAGGAGGCTCTGTAGACAATCAAATGGCTTGGACAATTGACGATTAGGGTAGGATTCATTGCATGCAGAGAGACATTGCACGGAGAGTTCAAGGCTATAAACGAGTTTAAAATACCACTAGTTTCATTTGCACGTAGACATTCTAAGTTTGAAAGAATTCATGTTATAGAGGTTTCAGGTGAATAAACCCTACATTTGGAAAACAATCGTTGTAAATTCTATGCCCCCTCAAATGCATCCCAAAAACTATTCACCCTAGGATTAGGGAAAAGATGCCAAGACTTTTTACCCCAATCTTCTGCAAAGATTTGTATAGATCTTAATAATGGTAGAAGGTACACATGATCAATGTATCATTCCTCGATTTTTAATTTGTTTTTATATATATATATTTTTTCAATGCAGGAGAAGATTTATATAAGAAAATCGTAAATTATTGAAAATGCAGGGCGTGAAACCGTTGTGGTGGCAGTGTCAAACCTTAAAAACCCTAGAAAATCTCTGCACAGGTAATCACTGACTTTCTGATCTTAAAATTTGTATATATATGCTTTGCTAATATCCTGGTATCATGGTATTCCATGAAAATACATTTTGTATTAGCATTCTGTCAAACATATTACGAGCATCCAATAGATTGTCACACTTGGCGTACATTTCCACTAGACGATCTACGAGAAAAATGCATAACCCAAGTCCAGTTTTGATCAAATGAGCATGTATTCGCTTACCCTCTCTCACATTATTCAATTTGATGCATTTCTTAAACATTCTATTGCATTAATTGTTATTGAGTGAGAATCTCTGTTCATCTTTAAAACCCATTGCTTCCACTAAATGTATTTCATAAGGAATACAAATTACAATTGCAAATAGTTCCATAGGAAATGGTTGACGTACAGCCATTTTAAAGAATCCAAGAAACCCACAATTAGGAAACTTGGAAAGTGTATGATTGTTAATATCTTATTTTTTTGTTCTGCATAGCTAAATCTTAAGAGGTAAACTGTAAGAATCCTACGCCTATTAGTGTAGTGCGAAAGGTTTCAAAACATGGAAAATTTATTTTTTTGAGTTCTTTATAGACTAAAAAATTGAATGCTACAATACTGTTTGAAGAAAGCCAAACTAGTTTAACATTTGTAAACAATGGACTGGTATGGGAGTCATATATATTAAGAAGAATATTGATGCTACCATATTTGGCAGCACAACACTATGTTTAACTATTTTTCTTGCCTCTCTACATCCTTAAGAGTGTCTAATGTTAATTATGAACCTCCTCAAATCGCCGGTGTTGTAGTTGGTGCAAATCTTATGAGAATAAGATAAAATTGCCGACTTTGGCATGTGCATGTCAATATTCTTTACACAGCTAACCAACATTTTTCAAGGTGAGTCTGAAAAAATGACCAAACATGTTGGGTAAATTGAAATCACATTAGACTTTAGAGCTTGAAAAACATACTAATTAGGATGTTAGACCTAAATATTCTATTGCAGAAATTCGTTTATAATTTACAATTTATTTGTTTTCTAAATGCTAGTTTGTTAATTTTCTTTTTGAATGATAAAATTCTATAATCCAACAAAGTTCATCTGGTGTATCTTATTCTTAACTATATATTAACATTATACAAAGTGGATGTCATCTTTTTGTAGAGTCTCAATCATGGACAACTACTGGGCTCAAATGATAATGGCAGTGCACCACATCAATATATGCAACAGGTTTGTTTTCTTTAAGGAGAGATCCACTCTCAGGTGAGAAGGATTGAATTAAAACCCAATCTCTTTCATAGGCGGATTCATGCGAGATTCACATTTAGGTGTGAAGATCGACTGAAGGAATTTTGTGGGTCTTCTTCGAAGATAAAATTCGGTATGTTAGGGTTCGAAGAATTTTTCAGGGATATTGCAGAATCCATTTAAAAATATTTGTTAGGATTTTTTGGAATGAAGAACTGGATCTTAGGTAATATTAATTTAATATTATATTGAGTTGCATGTTTGGTTGGTTTATTTGCTGTATCATTGGAATAGTAACAGTAGGTTATATGGTGATGACATTTTCAAGGCATCGAAAGTTTGTCTTTATCCATCGAATATCCTTTGGAAGGTGGTCGTGGCTTATTCATTAGTACCTCATATTATTTAATGCACCGTAGAAGCTCATTGCAAGCTTACATATGAGTTTGGGAGTGCCTTGGGAAATATGTATTGTCTTTGTTATATCAGCAAGCCAAATGGAAATTTGAATCTTTATTCAATGTGCCACCTATTATTTTCCCTACTATGTTTCATTACTCCTTACCACCAGATTTAAATAAAAGACAAACTCAGATTTTCCACTGAGGAGTTTAATGGGCCCGATAATATGTCAAGTGGTAGTGTTGATTTGTGGAGGAATAAAATACTCAAAATTCCTAAAGTGGACAAAGAGGAGATAAGAAAAAGGAAAATAAAGACAAAGGCAGATAAAGACAAAAAGATTCAACTTTTCATGCTTACGTGGGTTGTTGTGGGCCATCGTTCTATTGAGTTTAGCTGCTGAAGCCGCCAATAAAGGACGGGAAGATAGATTGAGGCTTTGCATGGACATATAGACTTGGACAGTACCCTCTACTTCCGTATCTTGGTTCTGTGGAGTCGCTAGTGTGTGTTTATGCGAGTATGGGGTTGCCATGAGAGCTGCCAGAGGCCTTTAATGCTAGATGTGACCCTATTCCAGATGTGCAATGCATTTCGTGGTGTTGTTGATTCATTCCAGGTTGTAGCTTGATGTTCCAGGTTTGAGATTATTACGACGTGAACTATCTATGCTTATTCTTATACTTGTTAATTGATTAAAGGTAGTTTTCTCTTTGCTGTAACCATTCTACATTGTTATTAATCTGAACTACTGAATGTACTGCTAATGGTGAGATCTGCTCATCACATACTCCAGTTCGAATTGTCTGAGGCACCGTATAATTATTTTTTAGTGTGGAACTTGCTGAATGTTAAACTTAGAATTATGTTCGATTACTGTTCATGTTCCATTCCATTTTATATGATTTATTGAAGCTATTGTTCCAAAGAAATCAGTGTATTGCAATTTTTGTACAATCAACACATTATTCGGTCATTCGAAATGTTCAGTTCAATCTATACAATATTCAGTTCAGATTATGCAACTTTTATTTGAAAAATGAAATATATCTAATTGAATATCATAAATCATTAATCAAACCTAGCACGGTATATTACACATGCTTTCGTATAGAGTTGGATGCTAGTTTGATAGGCCCATATGGTGTGGCTCCTATGGGGTTACAGATGCTAGTTCGGCAGGCCCATAATGCAGGAATGAGTTGGACGTGCTAGTCATAGCCAATGTCATTGACAGTCTTCTTTAGGATTTTGATGATGATTTTATTGGATGCCTCTGCTTGGCCATTACTTTGGGGGTAACACGGAGTGGTGAAGTGGTGTTGAATGTGGAACTTGTACCACAATTCACAGATATCCTAGTTCTTGAAGGGACGACTGTTGTTTGCAACAATGGATTGTGAGACACCATACTAGCATATGATATAATTGAGGATAAATTTGGATATTTTCTTGCCATTCATGTATGCTATAGGGATAGCCTCGATCCATTTCATGAAATACTCAATTGTTGCGATAATGAGCTTATGGTCATTATATGAGGTTGGATGAATCTTACCTATGAGGTCGAGTCCCCATTCAAAGAAGGGCCTTGGTGATGTGATTAGTTGAAGCTTATGGGTTGGTGCGTGTATAAGATCTCCATGTAGTTGACATTGCCGACACTTCTTGACAAAGTGGTATGCATCGTGTTCCATACTAGGCCAATAGTATATAGCATGCATGATTTTTTTGGCTAAGGTAGGACCACTCGTGTGAGCTCCACATATACCCTCATGTACCTCATGTAAGGTTGTTTATGCTTCATCAAAATCAAGACATCTAAGGAGAGTATTATCTAGGTTCAATGATAAAAAGTATCACCGATGATGAAGTATTTATAGGTCTTACGAATAAAGGTTTTGCGTTAATTGGTGGAAAAGTTAGGAGGGATAGCATGGTCATGTAGGTAATCATAGATATCTTTGTATCAAGGGGAATTAGGACCAAAAATTTCACACACCATCTCAAATTCAAGGAAATCAAAGGCAGGGATCAATAGATGTTCTACTAAGAACTCATGTTGTGGCATGTTGTTTGGGATGTCAAAGAGAGATCCTATTGTAGCCATTGCATCGACTTCCTTATTTTAAATTCTAGGGACCTAACAAAAGAAGATATCATCAAAGTATTGCTTAAAGTTGTTAATCATTCATTTGTAGGGAGTAAGTTTCTCATCCTTTGTGTCGTAATCATCATTGGCCTACTAACTAACCAATTGTGACTCACCGTAGACTTGGACACTCTTGATTTTCCATTTTGGGGCCATATGAA
>VDFB02193867.1:463153818-463217604 GCA_007258455.2 Sequoia sempervirens
TTAAGAAGCATCAAATCAATGAGTCTTCATCATCAAAGGGTTCTTCTTCTTCTTCATCATCAAAGTCCAATAAACTTAAGGGGAAATCACTTGTTGCAATTGCAGATTCTAAGTCAAAGAGGTGGATACTTGATGTAGTCAAGGATGGGGGGTTTTGTCAAACAACCCATCCAAGCAACTATAACATAAAATGAATTCTCATTCCACAATCATAAGAATATGTAAATAAAAATACAATGAAAAATATCTTCAAATCTTCAATTTTAATAACACATTAAGAAAATAAAATCCTCCTTGAAATAATCTACGAGCAAGAATGCCTTCAACTTTTAGAAATATGATTTACAAAACTCGGAAATCAGCTACAAACATTATCAAAACAACAATAACATCACCTCTCCAACTTTTGAGCATGGAGAATGGGGCGCTCAGATGCTCTCCTTCACACTTCTACTTTCTTTTTCTCTCTTTTTTTGTCTCAGAGCTTCTAAAACCTGTCACCTTCTACCTTCACTACTCCCTCATTCAAATGAATCTTTTAAAATTGTTTTTGGGTTTTATGTGTCTACTTCCCAGCTTTCTAGAACATTTTGAATTTTTCTATTTCATTTTGATATGAGAAAGTTATGCCCAATTTACTAAGATTGGGTCTCACAGCTACACCCAGACAATCTTCCTCTCCCAAACATACCATTCAAACCTCTACCTCCTCCATTCTAGACATGGGATTCATGCATTCAACCCCTTAATTTTTCTTTCTTGATAATTTTCTAATATTTTCTTGAATTGACATCCATTATCTCATTCTTGCACCTCCACTACCTCAAGCACTTAAACCTAGAAGATTCCAACACTGATGAAAAACAATTTTCAAACTCATGAGAGTTACAAAGGAACCCAAATTGGAAAATTCATCCTTGAGCATGGGATTTAGTGTCGACACTTGAATTTTGAATAAAATCAATTTCAAGCACCAAAAAAAAAATCCCTAATTCAATTTAATTGCTCAACCTTGCAAAACAATTTGATATTGAAGGAGCACGGGGAGAGAATAATTTAAAAATAAATTATGCCAATAAGACCATAACCAAAGCCAAAAATCAAAGGAGAATAAAATAAATATTTTTTTGGTGTGTAGGATTGCTTGTACACTCAGATGCTCTTGCATCAATACTCAATTCAAGAGACTCACATCACATGGCTTCATCAGAGAGTATGTTCTCTTCATTTGAGACTTGTTCATCACCACACATCTTGATGCCTAAAAACACATATATGTGTGTTTGTGGGAATCCCTCCATTGACATGGATGACAGAGCATCCAATGGTGTTCTTTGTGTGCCTTCATTGTCAACCAATATCCTTTCTATCAGATCACACATGGTGGAGCAAGAAAGAGTGTTGATTTCACACCAAATTTTGTCATAATTTGGGATTTACATAACAGAGATATAGTCTACACCTTCTCAAATTTTTCTTTTAATGATTCGACATATGTTCACATTAAGGCATCTAGTGTGGACACTTTTGAGGAGATTCAGTATGGCCATTTGAATCTTGATATTGTTTCATCTACTAAGGACCTTGTGACATGTGTTGATATTCCATCTCCTTCATATACTATTGTACCTAAGGATGCTTGTGTTGCCATAGTTTTGGCTACAACAATCCATTTATTTCCTTCTAGAGATGGCTACTTGGGATGAGTACTTGACAGAAATTGGTGGTTTCTTTTGTGAGTCCCACATTCCATATTCGGTACATCATTGATTGCATTTGTCTTCTCTTTGATGGAGATGATTCTTCTTCATTTGTTGTGAGGGAACACTCTAACCCTCTTGTTCATTCTCTACATGATCATTCTTCTCAGTTTGACATGAGTGTGGATTATTTTGGACATGATTTGAAGGAGGCTTCTTTATCTTCAAAGGAGGTATCCTTGTCCTTGGATTGTGTTCTATAATTTTTTCTAGGAGATTTTAGATTGTCTTCTTTAGCAATGTGGCCTAGAACGCCTATTTGGAGTGTGACAACTTTTGGCACTGACATGGAGACACTTGAGCTTTCTTTAGAGACATCATCCATCATCCATCTTCCTACATCTTCCTTTTAGGAGTGAGAAGACATCTTGCATACTATCTTGGTTTTGTTTCTTCCTAAGGGGAGGAATGTTTTTCAACATTATTGGATCATCTTCAACATTCAATGTCAAGATTCTACCATCATTGCAAGAGACTCAACATTGAGGGGAGGTTGCATTGTCCCTCTTCTTCTTCTCTCTTATGGGGGGACATTTTCCTCACGTGGTTTTTTTTCCTTCTCATGCACCATTAAAAGCATTTTTTTCTATCTCTCTTTTGGAGATGAGTTTTATCCCACTGGGTTTTCTCCTTTTCTTCGTTTGTGAGATATTATTGCATTTGCATTTGTACATGGGTACCTAACATGGACTTGTAGCCAGGACCCATCTTTGTGTCATTTGCATAATAATCAGCTACTCCCTAAGTTACTCTTAAGGGGGGTGTTGGTGTAAATAAATTTGTGTACCTAGTTAATTCATTACTAGGGGACTTAGGGGACTTATTTACATGTTATGTTTACTTAGATCCTGGGAGGGAATCTTTCTAGAAGGTGTTAGTTGTCATTAGATCTTATCTTATATTTTGACTTATAACACGTGTCCTAGGTAGTTGTAATAAGTTGCCACATGTCATAGGATTAAGACACTTGTCAAAATATTTTTCAATCTTGTGTCTCACCTTGGCCATATAACTAGGTGGTCTCATATGTAAATCAGAATTCTTGGATAATCAATTCCATTTCAATCTTGAGCATTGCATATTGATCTCTCTTTTTCTTTCATGAAGTGTCTAGATGTTGGGTGGCTATAATCTTTAGCCAAATCTTGCATGGTATAGAGTTATTCTATACCAACTCTTACAATAGAAGGATTGTTAAGTGCTCTGGTAAATCTCTATCTCTGGATTTTGATGCTTCTATGATGAAGGAGCTACGCGAAAATGAAAAATTCTTCATAGGCAATGGTTTAATCAATAGATTCAACCATCTCTGGCCCTATCTTCTAGATCTACATGACTGGATTTCAAAATCTTGGCTTCCTCTTATGAAAAGTAATTTAGAAATTTACCCCAGTGCAAGAGTTTTTTTCATTGTGGTTTTTTATATCAAGAAAGATAAAAACACTATTCTCAAAATTTATGTATGGTTATGGGAAGAAAATCTACTCTAGTGGAAATCTTGGCATCCAAAATTTGATTTGTCTACTGAATCATTCACAATTTTTCCAATTTGGGCTCATTTCCCAAATCTCCCCCTTCACTACTAGTTTGAATCATGTTTTGTTGCTATTGGGAACTCTTTGAGAAATTTTGTGTATATGGATGACAACTCAAGAAATTTTATCCATGCAAACTATGCCAAGATTTTGGTGGAACTGGACACCTCCAAGGATCTTTCGGCATAAATTGTTTTGAGGGTCAATGAACAATGTTAGAAACATCCTTTGGACTATGAAGGTTTAAATTTTAGGTGCAAGAGATGTTATCAAACCAGGCCACTGATAACTTTAAGAAACCCTCCTCAGAAAAAGATATAAAATCTTGGTGAATCTTTCATTTTTTTTAGAAAAATATATTAATTTCTATTGGTGAATCTTTCCTTTTTTTGAAAAAAATATTAATTTAATTGGTGATTTTTTGTACATCATTAAAATTTTGTAGAAAATATTGGTGAATCTTGAAAATAATAGAAAAATGCATTAATTATGATGGTGAATCTATCAAATCTAAAAATAATTCTCATGAAAAAGTAAGGGCTTGAGGGTAGAAATTATCGATGGGTTGAAGGGGTAGACTCTAATATTTACTTTCCACCATTGTTTTAAAATATAATATCATGGTCCTCATTGTATTTTGCAAGCTAAAATGTACCCATGATCTATAATTCTCATGGGGCTCAAAATTGCTTTTAGATCATTGATCTAATGACCCTCATTGTACTTTGTAAGGTCAAATTTATCCACAATATATAATGCTCATGAGACCCAAAATTGTGGGCCCCATGAGAATTACAGATCATGGGTACATTTTACCTTGTGGAATACAACAAGGGCTATATTATAAATCAATGGTGGAAACTAAAGATTAGAAATATGGTCCTAAAGCAACTAATAATTATGATAAACTATTGGCAAATTAATATATATTTCTACTATAATTTATAAAATTTAGGAAAATTTGATTTAATCATGTATCGAATATTGTGGAGAATTTTTGAGTTAAATTTTTTAATGAAATTAATAAATTATTTGGTTATTTAAATAAGACTATAATAAAATTTTGTAGAAATGTGGTGATTCAAGTCACATTGTAGCTTGAACTATTAGCCAATTTTGGATTCCCAAATTTAACCTATTAGCCAATTGGTGAATATTAGCCACTAAAAAAATCACTAAACCAGGCACATTGCTATAGAATGCCCAATTGTTAAGACCCATCCAAATTGAGAGGCCTCTTGGTGGAAGGACTCTTCCCCTAATCATTATTTTGTTGTGAATTAGATCTCAAACAAAATATTTCTCCTACAAAGTTGGCCTCCAAGAAGAAAAACGTGGAGGTGGAAAACATGATTTCTCTTTAGACAAAGGTATTTCAAAAATCACTTCAGTCGTGTGACTCAAGCAACTTGGAAAGCACAAAAAAATTTAGCAATCCTCACTCACTGACATTTTTGAACCAGCAACAAAATAACCTCTGGACTCTCCCACTTTAGATTTGGGGTCTTGGAACATGGGAGTGACGAATGCACTCTCGCTTCATGTTGCATTGGCATCCTCAAATGGGTCGAGTGGAGATGGAAAATCAAAGAGAATAGTGATTCAAAAGATCAAGGGTTGACAGAAGTAAAGAGGAAAAATTATATTTTGAGTCCACATCAAATGACTTTGAGATCCTCCAAGAAGGATTGAAATGTGGTAACATGATCTTTTGGGTTGTGTGATACTATTTACCTCTTGCTTAGATGCAAGAGTTTCTTTTTTGTTTTGATTGTCTCCAGTTGGGGACCTAGTTTGAACCCCTATCATTTCATTGATGTGATTTTCATTTTTACTATTTTTTTATATGGGAGTGGACCCCATGTCCACAACTTCTTACATGAATCAAAAAAATTAAGTAAATAAAATAATTTTAAATTAATTAGATTATGATGCAAGAGCATCCTGGGTTGTGAGAGCAATCTTGCATCAACCAAAAGAATGCATTTTAATTTTTTTTATTTTCCTAAGGTTTGGTAGGTGATTTATTTAATAGGTTAATTTTCAAGGTTAGACTAAAATAAATATTAAATAATTTCCCTTTATTATTTTATTGCAAATTTTGGGAGTGGAGATAATTTAGGAAGGAACTTTGCAAAATTGTCAATTTTAAAAATTTATAAAAATGGACTTGGGTTTGAGATTTGGAAGGAGTTATAAGTTTGAATGATGCATTTAGAAATTTAATTAATTCATGCATACAAATATGGGCACCCAAAGTGAGTTGGCAGAGTTACATTGGAAACTACCCTAAAATCTAGGAATTGACTCCCATTTTGGCAATTTTGGTGGGAGTGGTTTTATGAATGCATTTTCTATATTATGAAAAGTTTTTGGAATGCATTTTTGGAGGTTTCTTCATAACTTGGTCATGAATTTTTTCTGAGAAGTTTTGGAGCCTATTTTGGAATATTACATGCAATTTGGGCTATGTTTCGGTAGCCATTCTTGGCTAGAATTTGAAGATGTTTGTTGTAGGCATCTAGATTTTATTGGTGAGGATGGAGAATTCATTTTTGTTACAGGTTTGAGGAGGTTATTACAGCAGCAAAGTGATATTAGAGACCATTGATTCAGTGGAAGATTAAACATTGGAAGCTAAAAATTGAAGATTGGAGGTTGTAGTTGAAAAGAGGAAAGTTGTTCCTGTTCTATTTCTTTATTTTATATAAAAATTAGATTGTAATTTTTTTTGAGTTGATTTACATCAGTCCTAGGGACTATAAAATTTGATATAGTCAGATTTGTTGAAGTTATGTAATCCTTCCTGCAAGTTTGAGACATAATACATTGATTCTAGTTTGTAAATTTTGCATTAAATCTTTGTTGTTTTAGGTGGTGTGAGCATATCTCCATTGAGATTACTATTTGATTTTAGATTTGATTAATGTGAGAGTATTTTTTACTCCATCAGATTAAGTATATATTATAAAATAAATATAAATCATATAATCAAAAAATAAAATTTAAATAGTGAGTGGCAAGGCGGGCGCCCCTCCAAGCTAGTGGAGGGGACATGGCAATTTAGGCCACTGTGTTTGGTGAGAAGGGTGTGGAAGCTGACATGGGAAGGCTTTCATTACAAGTAGTCAGCATGAGTTGACAAGACCTTGAAATATGTGAGTTGATGGGAGAATTGTGGTTGTCTTTTCTAAGGCCCAAGTAGATCGCATTTGCTTGAAGGATTTAGTACCCACGACAAGGATTCGACACATTTGGTGATGATCCATTTGTGGTAGCGACAAAAGTTTAGTACTTGCCATTAATTTCGTATGGGTTGGCTTTAAGGCCGATTAAGGCTCTCTTTCATTTTCATTTTTAGTTTTCCTTCTGGTTGTGAATGGTGGTTATCTTGTCTCTGTTTGGGTGTGGTTTGTGCTTGGTTGGCGATGGCCAAGTGCTTGAGGTTTATTATAGATGTTTCAATGGATGGGTTGGCAAGATTTGGGGTAGATACTCCAATTTCCTTGAAGTCGTCGGCACGGAAAGCCTCTTTCAGGGAGATCACAGAACAATGATTGAAGAGGATTTTACTCAATAATGATCCTCTGTTACTTGTGGTGACTAAAATGATTCTGGGTTCTGGGCATTTGGCGAGTAAGGAGTACGGGAAGGATAATTTGCATATCTCTTCTTGTTTTTTGGCTTCCCTCCTAGATAACCAGGTCGCCAAGGCAGAGGCAAAATTACTACTTGAGAAGATGTTTAGGGAAGATTTGGTAGATGAAGTTGATGAGGTTCTGCGTGCTGCAGTTGTTGGTAGAGGCATTCTGCATCCCTACAATCTGGAGCTCCTTCGATGTTTAAATGAAGTTGTGAAGTTGTATCTGTTTCTTCTTGATTTGAGCGGTTTGTCCTTCATGAAGCACAAGATGATAGTGGCGGTGGTAGTGGAGTTCTTGAAGAAGTTCTTTGGGATGATGGAGGTTGGGGATGTTGGCTAGGTAAAAGATTTCGAGGCCTTTGTTGGGGCCAGCAATTTCATGTAAGTTTGGTTATGGGTAGTTCCCTGGTTTCGTAGGTTTGGTGTTTTGTTTTAGAGGCTTTTGGATGGTGCTCTATTAGTGGTGTTGGCCTCTTATGGCCATTTTTGTTAATTCTAGTTTTAGTTGGGTGTGTTGGTTGGACAATTAGGGTGGTTTCCCTCCTAGTAGTCCTTTTTTGGCCAGTTTTTTGGTATGTTGGTTTGGGTGGTGGATGGTGACTTTATTTCCTTCAATGCAGACAGTTATAGACTGGACTTTATTTAAATATTAATAAAATACTAATCTTTTGTATCAATATATATATATATATATATATTTATAAAATTAAATTAAATTAACATATCAAATACATTTTTAAAAATTTACAATAAAATAACTCTTGTATAAATAAAACAATTATAAATTAGTTTTTAAATAAATAAAATTAAAGAAAAATAAAATAACTATTAAATAAATAAAATAATTTTAAAATAATTAAATTAAATAAATCAAATATATATAAATTTTAAATTATTCAAAATTAAAATAAAATTAGTATATTTATCTTTATTTAAATTTATCTAAAATCTATATAAAAAAAATAAAAAAATATTTTCCATATATTGATTTAAAAAAAATAGATGTACTAATTAATTAATATATTATATTAATACTTAACATATTTTAAATATATATCTTTAAAATATGTACACATACTTTAACAACAACCAAAAAAACACATTAAATAGAATAATGTAAATTTTTCCAATAAAAAAGAAGAGGCAGGAATGATGTAGCCATGGGGAATAAAGAGACCCTAAAAGCAAAGTCACATAAAATATATATTGCAGCTCAATATATATAGAGTAACCTTGAAAATATATTCCCCTTTTCATGATTCTCATGAGTACTACTAAAAGTTCATATTGACCCACTTGCCCACTAACACATTCTATGACATGACCAAACTACAGGAAGAAATATTAAAATTTATATCTCTACAATCTATGGTTAGAATTTTTTATTTATAAATTATATAAAAATTATTATAAAGTCAAATATCATATAATAAATTGTCTTTTTCATATTTACTATAAATTATATTACAAATTGATATATTATAATAGATATAATATATATTTTTTGTATTGAATAATTTTGAATTAAAATATCGATTTAAAAAAATATATATATAATTTTTTCATATTTAATATATAATTATCTATCAAGTTATTATGATAAATATATATATTTTTATTGAGAGGTGGGATTTCTTGGGGGCGGGGATCTCATCCGTAGGGGACCACTGGATTGGGTTGTGGGGACACCCCTATTGTATTAAAATAAAAATAAATATACTAATTTAGTGGTAAGTTATTGGGAGTTTAAACATTAGTACATGTTTGAGTAATGGATTGTACTTGAAAATGAGATCACCTTCTAACAATCTATAATAAAAATATTTAATATTTTAAAAAAAATTATTAAATAATGTTAAATTATAGTTTTGAAAACTATAAAGACTATAAGAAATTAAAATATTAACTTAATGTAAAAATATTAATTTATATAGTTAATATACCATATAACCAATACATTTTATAAGATATTTAATAATAATAAACATTTTTTAAGAAAAATATAAATAGTAATATGAAGAAAAATATAATAGTTTAGTGGTAAGTTGTTGGGAGTCATAAATACTAACACATGCTTGATTGATAACATTTTTTTAAGGTAGATATCACCTTTTAACTATCTATAGTAAAAATATTTAATGCCTTAATCTTTTTGTATTGAATAATAAGAAAACATAATTCAAAATAAAAATTATAAAATCTAAAGAATCAAAATATTGATGTAAGAAAAAGTAAATGTTAATATATACAATTAATATAACATATAACCAATAAATTTTATAAGATATCTAATAATATATTTTTTCTTAAAGTAACAAATAGTAAAGTAAGTCATTGGGGGTTATATACACTAACACATGTTTGAGACATGGCCTATCTTCTTAAAGATCATATCACCTCTTAATTATACATTAATAAAATACTGAATATTTTTTAATTTTTGGTCATCCCAAAAGCTTTAATTAACCATATATTCTAGTACAATAAATTTTTGAGCATACCATTTGGTATGTTGTTTGAGAATGAGATTCAAATAAAATATATACATATGTACATACATATCTAATTATATTTACAATAAATATATGTATATGCATGTATGTATGTATACACCATATACATTGATAGAAAATGAATCTTTCTTGAGAAATGAAAAGATCAAAATTTTAAGTGAAGTTAGGAGATTAACAAGAGACATAGGGCTCTTTGAGCAATCGTAGTAAAAATTTGAATGTTAAAACTTCTTTCAAATGTGTGATGGTGGAAGGACTCAAGACCAAGCTAACAATATGTGTTGATTAGGAGATTTATTGGTTTTTGACCATCTAGATGAAGCATACTAGATAGGGAGGAAAAATAATAGAGACTAAATCTAACAACATAGTTTCTTCCCAAAGGTTTTATTCTTAACACCATTGAGATCATGGAGGATAGAGATCGATTGATCAACCTAAGTAATTGGAAGATGGAGAATGTGTCATTCTTTCTTAGAAAGGGCACCCTAAATTTAACCATTTAAAGTATTCTTGAGTTGGAGATACTTTATCCCTACTCAAAAAATCCCCCAAGATTTCATTATTGATAAAAGTAAGATAGTGATTGGAATAAATTGGTTGAAATAGAAGATGAAAAATTATATGACATGTGGTGTGGTCATCGAGATCATTATTTGAGCAATAGCCTTGACATGCCTAATAAAAAATGAGAACAAAGGAGAATTATCAAAATAGACAACAATAAATTCATACTTCCTTGAGAAATTATGCTTCAAACATGAAGGAAGAAAAAACCCCTTCCTTCTAGAAAAGGAAAATATTAAAGACCTCCACTAAGGAACTACTTTGTTTAGTGATAGAGATTGATCTCACAATGGTACTTGTTGACCTCTAAAGTTGATGCTTAAGAGTTATAGTTTATGGTAAGTTTTGCAAATGGGGGACTAAGATGTGCTTTGCACAACAACCTCCGAGATTTTAGAAATCAGCTCTTCATTGTGTTAACAGAGGGGAGGAAAAGGGAGAAGGAAAGAAAAGCAATGCATAAAATGAACTATCCTAAGGCGATGCGCCAAGCTTTTACAACATTTCAAATCTAATATAGCATAATAAAATCTCACTTAAATCAACCTTTGTAGAAAATTGAAAGAGTATTAAACATGGTCCAAAGTTTTGTATATATTAAAGTAACTAAGATTATAAAAGCTAAAAAGGAATTAATTACAACCAAAAACACTTTGATAGACATGGAGCATGAATTAAAACAAAAAAACAAAGCTAAACACATAGAAAAGGTGAACATGCCACAATTCTTATGTATTTAATCCCTATTCTATAAGAAAATTAGCATACTAAGGTTTGTGCTACAAAAAAAATATTAATAAATTCCTTTTGAGTTTTGTATTAAGTCCTTGAATCAATCTAAGAACCCCCAAAATAATGCCACGTGGGGCTTAAATATGAAAATCCATCCACTTGATATGAGAACTACCGCAACCAAAAATATTCCCCACTCACACACCTATCAGCCTCACCTCTATCTAGACCATTGAAATGGCCATAGTGGGCAATCATGAGCCACCCCCAATAAGGGTGATTATGCCACCTGTTCCTCCACATTCTAACTAACAACCACCTGCAAGCCTTCATAATTTGAGTGTCAGTGATGAGCATTCATTTCCAAGATGCACACAAGTAGGCCACTCATTGGCATTTTGCCCCTTTTTTGCAATGGATCCTCCAAGAGTTCCAACCAACTACACATCATGTATGCTTGTGATGCTCAAAAAAGCTCCTTCAAGTTGTATTGCCATGACATGTGTCATGCAAGAGGGCGAGTGCTTGATGAGAAGAAAATATTGCTCATTCCTTTAATTTGGCGTGAGGAGCCGCCTCATGGTGTCTCAGCACATCTTGCCTTGAGTATAGTCCTCGAGCTTGATTGCAGTTGCGTGGGCCTGACAAGTGGCTTTACCCCATGTGAAAGTTTGAACCCTTGAATGCAAAACCATATCAATCATAAAAAGAAGGGATTATTACCAATAATGCCTCAAAAAGTAAATTCCCTTTGGAGAAATAGGGGTGTGGTAGGCAAGGTCTACATTGACTTTTGAAACACCTCTAAGTGATGAATAAAATTAAAGGAATCTAGGGGAGAGGGCCCAGTAGTCGTGCACCCTAACTTCACGGTTCTAATTATCCTACGTCAAAATTTCAAATCACTCCCAATTTTTTACAGCAGCTTACTTGGCAAGTTCTCTGCTTATAACTAAGTTTCAGGGCCACATCATCAAATATGATGCCACATCAGCATGTTTTTTGTCAAGGTGTCCAAAAAATAGTGAGACCAATACTCATGCATTACATCATGGGTAGTTGAGCGTTGATGTGGTATCACATGATTGGTTTCTTTTTAGATCAAAAGCATACATTTTTTTTAATTATGGGTAGTCAAACCACAACTATTGGACATTATATAAACAACTATTGGGTATTATAATCACAATTGATTGCAACTATAAGACCCTACATGACTATTGGGCCCCTCTCCCACTTCAATGAGATAAAGAAAAAACTAGAGGATGGTTTAAATATAATAGAGATGAGATGTATCATCTAGTTTACATTGAAGATACTAAAGGAAAACATAGGCTTTATGAAAAAATAGGGTAGAAACACTATAAATCAAAGAAGAGAGGAGAGTGCTTTGTCTAGGGATCAATATTGCATTAACCAATAAAAATGTTTAATTTTTTTCTTTTCCAAGGAACTAAATATTATTAATTCATGATTGAAGGACTTAAATCAAACATAATTAAAATAAATAAATAAAAGGAGTAGATTGAGGCAAAAATGAAGACCTTAAGTCAACAAATTATATCCCAAGGTATGTTCCAAGCTGATTATCTAAGGGAGGAAAAGATCATGGGAGAACATGAGAAAGTTCTTGCAATGGAGAAAATCTACTAGAAACATAAATTGAGAAAAATATAGTTAGAAGTGGGTGACTTGAATACGAATTTTTTCTCAATGCTTTAAATTTTTTATAAAATTAATTCAATTGATGGAACTAATCTAAATAAGATGGAGGACATACAAGAAAAAAAATTGAAATATTTCAAAGAATCATTAGCTCTTAAGAAGTTGCAAACAATCAAAACTTATCAAACTTATTTGATAATATGCCAAGTTTAGGTTGAGTTGAAGATAATTTAGCCCTTATGTCACCTATTATAATGGAGAAAGAGTGCAACATTCCAACTTCACCCAAACAAGGTGTCTATTCTGAATGGTTTTATGACACATTTATATTAAAAGTATTGGGTATCATAAGTAAGGATTTACATAGTATGGTGGACTATCAAAAAGCCAAGAAGATTATCATAGACATCAACATCATGAACATAACCATCATCCCAAAGATACTAAATTGTGATACATTTTTCAACTACTAGGTTCCATCTCCTTTTTCAACACAATTTTTAAAAAATTGATGTAGGAGCATCCTGTGGTGTAGGGGCAATCTTGCATCACCCAAAAAAAATATTTTTCCTTATTTTATTTTGTGGTTTTGAGTCCCATGATGACACTTAAGGGTTATAAGATAGTAGAAGTCTAAAAAGGTTAAAAACAATCACTTACTATTTTTAGTAAGTCAACCTAAATGAGCACGTATGGACTTGGAAATTTATTTTGAGTGGAATTGAAAAATGTATCTGATGGAAAAAGAATAATCTCAATATCTTGTACCATTTGGAAGATATTAAAGTTTTCATCCCTAGAAATTTCTCCAATACAACTTCAAACTCAAATTTGAAACCCTTAGAAGCCTCAAAAAGCTCAAAAAAATGAACAAAATGATCTTTAGAGCATTTCAACATTGTAGATTTATTCGAGAGATTTCCAATGATATATTATAATAGAAAATTGGACACTTGAGTCAAAATTTATGGCTCTGAGAAGTTGTTCCACCAAAAAGTGAATTTCAATAAAATATCGCCCTAAGCCGAAAATTGAACAGCTAGACTTTTGGCACCAAAACAAAAGGGGAAGTTACAATTTATAGAATATTCTAAGGCAATTATTGGTGTCAAATAAAGGGTTTAATAGAGTTGACATGAGGCGGCTCCATTATTGAGATTGTGGCTCAGATAATAGATTTTTCTTACAAAATTGAGTTTACTTGTAGTGAATCAAACTCATGTGGTTGTAGCATTATAATTTTTGAATCTATAATTTCATTTCTTGAAAGTAATTGAAAGTGGGTTGTTTTATGTCCTGCATTTTATATGTTGATATCTATTGTTGTGTTTCGTGTGGGTGTTGGGTGGAGTATCCCTCAAAACCTATCAAAATTCATTACTTATTGGCTCAAATCCATCCTCCCAAGGTTCATATTACAAGCACAAAAGAGATTCAATCTCAGAAGAACTTTAATTGATGGGATTTTAATCACACAAAGTTATTCATTCAATTGTTAGCTCAAAGAAGTATATGATTATAAAGATCAATATCAACAAAGCATATAAGGATCCCCACCTTACAAGAATAACTACTTCTAAATATTCTCCTGAATTACATCATTAAGTACAAACTTTATTAATATATTGATATATTATTTTTTAATATTAAAAATATTAAAATAAATAATTATAAAAATTAAATAATTAAAGTACTATTTATAAAATATATATAGCTAATTATATTGATTTCTAATTAAAATGAGATTAATTATAGTATATTAATATTAATTTTAAATTCTATAATGATATATTTGTAAGTATATGTTCATAAAAATATATGTTTTTAAATATTAAATAATTTATTAATTCATATTGATATAGTAAGTCAAAAGTAATTTTTTTTTTATACTTTATTTTTGGGTATGTGAAAATTGATCACTACAACCTATGGCTAGAAATGACTTTTTGTATAGGTTATATATAAAATGACTATTATATAATATGTTATCTTTTTCATATTTAATATATAATTAATTATCAAAGTGATATATTTTTAATAGTTAGAATTTTTTTAAAAAAAAATTTGAATTGTAATACAAAGAAAATAATAATAAAATTTGCAAGGAATCAAAATATTGGGTTAAGAAAAAATAAATACTAATATACAATTATAACATATGAATGATAAAATGTTTAAAATATTCCATCATAATAGATATTCTTTAAAGTAATAAACAAAGAGGCATTGCGTCCGATTCCTGCCGGTAGGATTTGTGAGTTGTTGTTTGTTTGAGAATTGCTTAACATAGTGGTAATAATTGCATATACTAAGACATATATATCAATGTAAATGCATAGCAAAGTGAAGAATTTAGATATTAAAGTAGAAATATATATCAATGTAATTGCATAGCAATGTTCATAGAAAACTAGAAATAAGTATGAGTGTAAATGCATAGAAAAGTCAAGCATATGCATTTTTCTGTCTATAGACCACTATGGTCAATATATTACAAATGGTAGTAGATAATTATATTATTGTTTGTTGTAGTCATTAATTGTGAAATGAAAATCCTATAACATTTAGAACTATTGCATATTTATTGTGCTTCTTCAAGATGTCCCAGTTTTTGTCCTTGCTGAAGATGACGACCCAAGTATTTTTTGACATTGCTTTCTGCAGACAAATGTTTCAAGGTGGTTATAAGGACATTGTTTGTTGTTTTATGTGATAATCTTTCAATAGATAATGTAGTATAGAAATTGAATTTTTAAATGAAGCTAAGTGTTTGTGAACTACAAGCATACCTGGATATAAGATCTATATATCATTCTTGAATACATTGTGCATTGGTTATGAGGTTGTTTGGATTCAGTTTGAAATGTCCTTTTTTGCAGAAGTCTCTTAGAATGAAGACAATTGATGATTTGTCATCAATGTATTCTTCATAGGAAATGTTCAGTAATTCAGGAAGCAAGAGTTGGATAACAGATCTATCCATTGCACATTCCATTGTTTTCTTTCTATCACTTGTCACAATCACTTTCAAGCAGTGAGAGTAGATATATGGAACTTGTTGTTTGCATTTAATACAAAAAGCAGTTTGTTCTTGTAGTTCTCCATATGTATCAAATTTGTAGTTGCAATTAAGACAGAAAGCCTGAAACGGATTTGAAAATGCATTGGCTATTCTTATTGTTCCATGAATCTGCAAAATATAATGAAGATGTATATTATGTATTTTTAAATAATTTTCTAATAGTGTATAATTTCATAGGTGCAAATGTGCTTGTGTTACATGTTGAATACAAAAAATTGTTTACATAATCAAAAGGATTACTTACCTCAATTGTTGAATGCAACAAATTGTTGAGATACTCAGAGGCCCTTTTGTTATTCAATTTGCTGATGTATGTTGATTGAGTTGTTTGTAGAGTGTTGTATTTTGATTCTTGCCTCCTTACAATGTTCCTCAACAACATGATTGGATATTGTTGAAGGTGTATTTGTTCTTCCATTGAAGAGAAATGATGTTTCAAACTCTCATGTATTTGTACCTATATTGTGGATGCATGTTTTTATTTGAAAATTTATCTTTAGTTAAAAACTCTGGTAAGCAGTAATTGATGCAAATTGCAATGAAATAACGAATTAGAGGAATATGTATACCTGTGCTTTGTCCATTTCTGAATGGCCATCTTTTATTTCAACAACAAATTGGAAAGAGGTTCTTTTTGTGCCCACCACAAGTGCCCCTACAGATCCAATTGCATAGTTTTCTTCACTTGTAAGAAGTTGTCTAATTGTGCTAGTTGGTATGAATTTGTATTCATCATGAATGCGCGGTATGACTTCGACTGTTGTTGTGTTTGTGAAAATCAAGATGCAGTCACAATCACCTCTATCATAGTCTGTCTTTGGTGCAATTTGGAAATTTGTAATGCATATAGCTGTTGCAGGAACTATTTTTGATTCATGTTGTTTTACAAGGAGACCAATTATATTGACAGTAATTGTCATTTCACCTTTTTCATCAGTTAAATCTGCACGAAGAACTTCTTTTGTATTGTTTTGTTTGTCAAGAGTTGTTTTGTAGACCACAATTACATCTCCTTCAAATATATTTCCTCCCTTGTGGGAGTGAAGTTCTTCAATTGATACTGTATTTTTCTTCTTGCTTTTGGATCTGCAATGTTCACATCAATTAAATTTATTGTTTTCAAGAGTAATTTTGGTAGTATAATTGAACATAAACAATGTTTTTCACCTTTTTGATATTTGTTGCATGGTTTTCTGGCTTGTTTCGACTCTCTTGTTCGACTCCATTGTTAGCTACAAGAAATACTGATAATGTTAATATTTTTAAAAAGATACTAAGTGGATTTGAATTTGTCATTTGTTTCAATCTTTATATAAATTGGATTATGATCACTCCAATATGCTTCTGATTGTTTCATTTGTTGAACGTGGTAATGCTCATTGTATAATCGGCTTGCGGCACTTAGAACAGGGAATCTTTGCGTAAGCCATTAGGACAAAACAAAGCTTACATAAATATAACATAAGCAAATGACTAGAAAAGAAATAACCAGGTGATTTATCACGATGACTACTGCTCGGCATTTCCATCTGCCACGGCGATCCAGATATTCCGCTGCCTTGCAAGAGCAGATTGCAGTGGAAGCAGAGGCGGCTCCTGAATTTTCATGTGACCTTCGAGCAAACGGGTGACAGAGCTAGCCTTGGGTCTCATGCCGCCCGCCTCCTCAATACACCAAAGTGCCACTGCCACCACATTTTTCACCTCCTCAATGGCA
Organism: Sequoia sempervirens; assembly: GCA_007258455.2. Lineage (NCBI taxonomy): Eukaryota > Viridiplantae > Streptophyta > Pinopsida > Cupressales > Cupressaceae > Sequoia > Sequoia sempervirens. The sequence goes on from VDFB02193867.1 coordinate 463,171,033, forward strand.
ATTTCGCCGCTATCCAAGCGAGGATCCAGAAGCTCTGCCAAGTTCCCTCCCTGGAACCTCCTAATGGCAGCCGCGGGAAGATAACAATGTTCCGCCGGCGCCGTTAGATCCATGCAGCGGCGCCCGGAAACCATTTCCAGCAGAACGATGCCGAAGCTATAGATATCGCTTTTGCTGCTCACGCCCGTTTCCATGAGCCATTCCGGGGCCAGGTAGCCCGGCGTGCCTCTCATTCTGGTCAAAACATGGCTTTGTTGCGTTCTGTCGATGAGCTTTGATAAGCCGAAGTCTGAAAGCTTGGCTCTGAACTGATCGTCGAGAAGGATGTTTTCCGGCTTAATGTCAAGGTGGACAATGCATTCGCGGGACTCTTCGTGTAGAAATGTGAGGCTGCGGGCTGTATTGATGGTGATGGTGAGTCTTGTCTCTGAGCTTCAAACCCTTGTTTCATCCCTGGAAAATAACCACGTGTCGAGGGATTGATTCTCCATGTAGTCATAGACAAGAAGATGGTGCGCCTCCTCCGCGCAGAAGCCGCGGAGGCGTACGAGGTTGACATGGCTGAGGCTGCCTAGCATGGTGATCTCGGTTTGAAACTCGCCGTAGCCCTGAGAGGTGTCCTCTAGTTGCTTTACGGCAACCAGGGTTCGATCCTCGAGGACTCCTGCATACACAGAGCCGAAGCCGCCGGATCCCAGCTTTTTGCTGAAGTCGCTGGTGACCTTCAGCTCGTTGAAGGTGAATCGTGGAGGCAGCACTGGGAGCGCTTTCAGAAAACTGTCTTCTTGTTCTGGGTTTAGTAATGTAGGCTTTTGATTCTTCTTATTCCCTCCATCACTCCAAAGCACTTTACTACGAACACTGCAAAATCAATGGAAATTTCAAGAAAATATGTATAGAATCTGTATACAGTGATATCGCCGACAATTTGCTTCAATAATGCAACTAACAGTATCCATATTCAATGGCAACAGTGAAACATAGCACCCACCATTTTTATTTCATTGTCAAACAAAAAGACAAGTACTATTGGGTAATAGTGTTCGGAAATAAATTTGAACAAACTATACAATATGGAAAAAATGATGACATCATGCAAATTATGACTGTAGCAATCTATTGGCCAATAGAATTGGAAAAAAAAGCTTTTAAAAGTATTAATTCAATATGCAATCAATATAAACTTTGGGAAAAAATTTCCCACATATTTAATTCCGCAATTCGATTGGTTAATAGTTGCCAAAGAAATAAAATTAGGCGAAAGCATAAGTATACCTGCCTCCGGCAGGAACTAATAATAGAGTCTTTCCACCGAAGCTAGGAAAAAAATACTTAAATGCATCGGTGAGAGCAAAGTGATCAGAGTGAGTTTTTCAAATCATACCAAGTGTCTTTGTCATGTCGATAGAAACTTCATCAGGGAGACATATACTATCGGGATAGAAAAATAAAATCCTTCTAATGATACATGTCAAGCCGAAAGTTTGAAGGTGAAAAAAAATAATTAAAGTGAATGCTATCGGTACAATATAAAAAGAAGATTTAAATGTGAGATTGTGGGAGTAATAAGGTGAAGATTTATTGAATAAAGGTAAAGATTGAGGGATAGAGTTTTTTTTCATCAAGTAAAATATTTTCATCAAAATATGAAACAATTTAACCAAGGTGGTTAGAAGTGTGTGATTTTTAGTGATGGAGTATTTTAAAATATGGTATGGGTAAAAGAGAAGTGAAAATTTAAATGAATGATAGTAAATCAAAATTAATTTTTAGAAGAAGGAAAATGTAAAGAGAGTTAAAAGGGGATAACTATTTTTACCTGAAGAAAGTATTAAAGATACATACGTGTAAAAAATGAAGTGAAAATTTCTAGCAAAGGAATACTATTTGAATTAAATTTCACGGAGATGATGAAGACTAAAATATTTAATTTGATGAAGGAAATTAATTAAATATTTTATTGAAGAAAGAAGGATACTGAAGCGCTGCAATGGAAGAGATATGAAGCATCATAACCCTAGAAGATGTAATCTATATATGCTAGATGAGATCACATGAAGAAATAATTAGAATAAAGAATAAGCAGTAGGTAGGTAGTTGGATAGGTTGAACATTGCCAAAAAGGAACATTATGCTATGTATTTCAAAACTATTTTGAAGTAATATAATGGACAAGAAGGCTTAATCTGGTGATCCAATTGTGGTGTCAATTTTTTGTTGAATTAATTGAAAAATATTATCAAGTTGTCTCCAAGGTTGAAAATTCCTTATTATTTAAATTGATGTATCAAATATATTTTCAACTTATCAAGGCACATTTTTTGCTCTTGTGTGGTTTAGTTAACTGGATCCTTCAAGGAAGGATTAAATTCTTTTAATTAATCATAGTAATCTAGAGAAGGTCATTTGGATCAATAAGAACTTGATAATTGCATTCTTGCATGTTTATACAAGGTATAAACAGTCATAAGTGTCAATTAATTTGAATTATAACCATTAAGTAAGTAACATATCTTTCACCTCTTGACTCCATTAACCCAATAGAAGTAGGCACTGGTCATACAAATTCCCTTTTAGAATTTCATAAAATCTTATCCATAGATTCACATTTCAAATTTCAGTAGGAGTAATTAGTAAGCTTTCATCTATCCCACACCAATTGCGATTGTGGATAGATTGCACAAGTAGGAAACATATAGTATTTAAGTCTCCTTCATTTGCATAGATACACCCACCTAGGTGCCTAAAGAGAAGAAGGTTCGAGTACACCATTTGGCCTTGTTCGTTAGCCTAAAACATACCAAGATCTTGGCAACCTCTTTTGGTTTTTCAACAAACGTTTTTGAGAACTAACATGGCTATGAAAGAAATGAAGGCTTTCATAGAAATAAATGACAAGGCATCTTTGACCAAAAGGGATGCATAAATGATTTATTTGAAAATGGAGTAAATGGACAGGTGGAAAATAAATAATTCATTGAAATTATTTATTTGGGGGGAAAGAAAAGGGAGCATTTAATTAAATCAAATTGTGAAATCAATTTAATTAAATGGGGAGATGGAAATTAGACATTGATAATTGATTTGAATTAATTATTTAATGTGGAGAGGAATGACACATAATTAAATAATCTTGACAATTATTTAATTATAGAAGAATGAAATTAATTATTTAATGTGGAGAGGAATGACACATAATTAAATAATCTTGACAATTATTTAATTATAGAAGAATGAAAAGGTCAAATAATAATTATTATTATCTGACTATAGAGAAATGATGAAAGATAAATAATTAAATAAATAATGATTTATTGAATCATTATTGAAGAAAGGGGGTGTTAGTGATACAATTAATTTATTTTAATTGATCAAAATAGAATAAAGATTAGAAAGTGAATTAATTAAATAATTAAAAATTATTTAATTAATAGAGGAATATGGTCAGGGATAATCAAATAATTAAAATTATTCAATTATCAAAGGACGATGACCAAGAAAAATGGCATTTGCAGAATTAGGACATTTTTTGGTGTCTACATTAATCTCTATTCTCTTAATACCCATTTCCTTGTATCTCTCTTATCTTTCTCTGTTATCTCTATCTCTCTACATCTCTCACTCTCAATATGTGTGTATCTCTCTCTATCTCCCTCTTCCTTATTTGTATATCTCCCTCTTTCTCAGGTCCTCTCTCTTTGTAGTATATGTCTTGCTCTAATTCCCTTCTTATCTCCTTACCCCAGGCTCACTCTCTCACTCGTCTTCCCTCTATGTCTCCCTCTTTCAATCCCTATCTGACTCTTTCTCCTTCTCTCTATATTGAAAATATAACATGAGCTTAATGGTAATGCATTTTTATTATCTTCCTCAATCAGAGGTTTCATTTTTGTTGTGTTTTGATCCCTATAATAGGATGTGTAGTTGATTTAAAGTTACCACTTCTCCATTGAGACCATTGTTGCACACACATCATTTTCTAAATGACCCACCAATTGACATCATGTAGTACACAAATGTATGGAAAAATAGGACAATTATTCTTTCCTAATTAACCTTCTACAAGTTCTCTTCAATGTAAACATTGTACACCAAAGTGTGATAGCTAGTTTTTAGCTTTCATTTTTTTATTATTGTTTTTTTTTTTAAAAAAATTATTTTAGTTTATCTTTATCTTATTTTATTTTATCTTTATCTTAAATCTTGTTTTATATTTATATTATTTTATTTTAACTTCTCTCTTTATTAATGGTGGACAAGGGTTATTGAAAAATCCCCCACCCTTTTACAAAAATGTAGACAAACAAAAATTAGCTTAGTTGCAACAAAGTTGTAAAAAGAAAACTACATAATACCTTAACTAGATATAGGAAGAAGAATTCCCTTAACTCGAACTAAAGACATAGAAACGTGTTTTAGAAAATATTTCTTCTTTGAACCATCTAACAAATTAACACGTCTAACCCTTCAAAAAATTTAAGTATAATAAATTTAGTTACTTATTAACTAGCTTTATATCCACGTCCATGCCAAATTTGTAATGTATTCCTTATTTTAAAACTTAAGAAATATGTTACAAATAGTAACATATCTCAAAAAAAAGATACCTTACAATTTCAAGAATCATAAAACATAAAGAAATGACACATGAAACAAAAGCTATAGAGTAGCAAAGTTCCTGCCTAAATGTGCTAGAATAGTCCTATTTTTATTTGTTGTGTCTGTTATGTTTTACCAATAGCGTTGATATTATAACAACTTAATAGTAATCTTGAGATTTGTCAAATGGTATACAATCATTAGTTATGAGAAATAGCATAAAGTATGCAATGTACTTGATATTTTTGCATATTTGATCCATGCCATGCATTTTCTATCAAGAATTTTCCTCAAAGGTATAGGAAGGTTGCACGAGGAACAACACAAATCAAAAATATAAACAATGGGATAATAACTTGATTTGCAACTGTAAGTTGTATTTTCTTGAAGCTAAAATTACATACCATTAATAAGCCAATATTTACACATTGTGTTAGAGATAGTAATGTGCATGTGGATAAAATTGACAAGTGAAATAGAAGACTCAATTTGGCATCTTAGTGAGGGTAAATAGTTTGATAAATAAGTTGAGTAAGTTCGATGGCATCTACACATGAACTAGCACAATTAAATATAATGAATAGTTTTGCTTCTTTACTATATTTCCTAAACCTATATCTATCTAGTTTCCTTATTATTTACAACATCAATTTCCCATGAACCTTGAGGTTTAGAAGTTTTAAAAGATGGGATGTTGATACATAATCGACTGGTTAATGTTGTGACTATCACTTCCCATCAATTATAGGCATTTAGCTATTTTAAGAAATTTTGTTGTGTCCACTGTTTATGGGAAGCATGACTGTTGTAGTGTAGTTAATTGTGTTTCCCTATTTTAGATTAGGGTTTTTGTTTATTAGGAGGTAGTGGGTTGTAAGAGAATTTATATTATAATTTAGCAATGAAATGTATGTTTTGTTTATTTTTTGTGGAAATTTGTATTTTTTTTATAGTTTTATCATTTATTGTTCATTATTTTTAGTGACAATTGAAGGTTTTCACTACAAAATAGAGTAATTTGCATCACATGAGAAATAGGGTATATTGGTTACTGATGATGTTAACAAGTTCATTAGTAATAATCTATAAATCAAATAAGCACATACATATAAGATTTAATGCTTTCTTAAATATTCAAACAACTTAGCTTAAATAGGATGTAAGATGGTATACGAGGAACCATTCCTGAGGAGAAGGATATATAGTAAATCCTAGCTTTGGTTTTCTTCCATATTCAATGGAAAGATGTTCCAGGAGTAAGGATCCTAGTCCAAACCTAATACCTCCTCCAACAATATTGAAAACTAAAAACCCTTGCAAACTACTACAATTGTCACAAAGCTTCCTTATTTGGTCTAGACAAATAACTAATGCATCTTTGCTCACTGCCAATTGGAAAAAGAAAATCCACTATTAGAACAATTACAAAGAAAAGAAGTCAGAGAATTTATCCAAACAGTTGAATGCAGAATGCATGTATAATGTCCTCACTTTCATACAATTTTTAAGTATTTTCATCTTCTTGTGGTTACCCTAGACTGTATTGCCTTCATTGACAAAAAAATCAGCAGATGACCAGATGGGTAGTACAATTTCTCATCCAAAGATACATGTTGCATTTATGCAACCAAAGAGGATTTATATAATGAAGAGCAACATTGCAAAAAAAGTGGATTGGAAGGGTATAAATGCTTTGATATATTGTTTAATGAATTGGGTAGCTCTATAAATGGAAGGGGAAAATATTTTCCAAAAAAATAACCTCCCTCAAACTCCCATGTTGATTTTGAGCCTATACCTAACCAGCTCAAATTTGAGAAAAAAGGAGGGATGGGATGGGAGAAGATAAAATCACATAATCCCCAAAGTAGGCTCTCTTACTAAAAATATTTTGATATATACAAGCAGAAATAAATGCTAAACTCCAAAATGAATTAAGCTAATAACTGTGTACAAGAACTTGTAAATTGGCTAAGCTCTTCCCATATTTGTGCTGCTAAGAGAGAAGAGGTCCAAAGGATAAGTAAATCTGACCAGTATAATGGCATTGAGAAAATTTGTTAGCTGCATCTTCCTTGCTAGAAATAAGATGATTAGGGTGGAATGGTTGCATGTATGTCCCTGTTCTAATCGGATTGATGATTGTTGGTTCAGGATCAATAAATAGAGCTTTGGGAATATACTTTCCACGTCCAGTTTCATTGAAGAAAGTGCCATGTGCATAGTTTATTTTCCTGATTGCCTCATTGTTGCTTTAAAAAATAGATCATTAAAATACATTATTTTTGAGATTATATTCAATCTCTAGTTTTTAAACACTATTCCATAATCACTATAGATTACGAAAAAGGGACATTACCTAGACATGAAATCATCAGGCTAAATGCCATGCTCTAAAAAAAATAGTTCCTAGCAAGTGTTTCCCACTTGTATTCTAGCCTATCCTATATGAATATCTATAATCTCTCTCATCTCCTTTCTTATAGTCTGTGTTCTTCCACAACCTTCTTTTTCTATTTTTTTTGGATATTATGTCACACTCTCAAGAGGTAATTTTCCTTTATTTCACTTATGCAAGCAATCTGCATTGCAAACTCTAAAAATGGAGATCATATACTCTTTCATAAAAATTACAGCATTGAATTTTATGCAAAAAGAGTAAGAATCCTAGTCCAAACCCAGTACCTTCTCCAACAACATTGAAAACTAAAAAATCTTGCAAACTTCTACAATTGTCACAAAGAAAACTATAGCCCATAGCTAGAAAGACTTCTCACCACTAATTACTAAGAGGTAATTCCTTATCTACTAGCCAAGAAAGTGTGGAAATTGAGCTAAATATTCCATCAATTTCTTTAGATTCCTAGCAAACAAGGGGATTTAAAGCATATCTTTTAGGATTACAAGTTTCCCAGTCAATTCTAGGTCAGTTTTGATTTATGGTTCACAATCACCTTTATGCAACTACTATACTAAAAGCAATTTTTTTTATAATATTTAGCTTTGTAGACAATCTTTCATGATTTTTGTTGAATGTAATTTAGTTGTTTTCTCTTTAATTTTCTAAGCTCTTCATGCTTAGGCTGCTTAGGAAAAACATTGAAATTGTAAATTGCTTATAGCTAGATACATCCAAAAATGTTTTCTTTGATTTTTTTGGTAGGAAGAGTTTACCCTACAATGCCCACTTTTTCACAGTTACAATATTTTATTTTGTAACTTAAGTCTCACCTTTTCTTGGGTAAAACAGTAATTAAAGATTACTTGTTTGTTTGTACCCCCTTCTATTTGCATTAAAACAAAAACTCCTAGAAAGATATATCTTAATCCTATCAATCTTGCCACATGATGCCTTTGTGTCTTATATTTTGAGATTCAATACCCTATGTCAACATACAAAGCCATGAAATACAAAATTGTTTTAAAGAGAGTATGTAGTGAGGAAAATAAAAAACATTACCTAAATGAACCTTCGGTTAGCTTGTCCTAGACCATTGAATGGTCAAGATTTGTAGATAATTTGTCCCAATGCAGAGGCTTCAACTTGGCTTTGTAGATAATTTTTCCCAATGCAGAGGCTTCAACTTGGCTTTAACTCGAACTGAAGACATAGAAACATGTTTTGGAAAATATTTCTTCTTTGAACCATCTAACAAAGTAACACATCTAACCCTTCAAAAAATTTCAATATAATAAATTTAATTACTTATTAACTAGCTTTATATCCACATCCATGCCAAATTTGTAATGTATTCCTTATTTGAAAATTTAAGAAATATGTTACAAATAGTAACATACCTCGAAAAAAAGATACCTTACAATTTCAAGAATCATAAAATATAAAGAAATGACACATGAAAAACTACTAATAAGATGCAATAATTTGAAACTTATTAAAACATAATACTTATAATTTTTATTTATTTGAATATCACATTTTAATGCAGTGGAACAATACATAATCTAAGAGGGGAAGTATTCATGACCGCATCCTATCGAAATTATAGAGCTTTTGAATTAATACTCTAAATAATTATAAAGATATTTATTCTTTAATTGATTAAATAAAAATAATAATTAATTTTTAAAATGATTATTTGAAATAATGATAATTGAAATTAAATAAATAATTATTATAATAAATTGAAATATCTAAACAATAACTTGATAATTTAAAAATAAATTAAATTAATTTTAATTTAAAATATTTAAACAATATAATTCAAAACAAAAATAAATTTTAAAAATATTTTAAAAAATAAATTAATTGTTAAAATTATCTTACTCAAATTTAAATGATTATTTTATCTCAATTATTATCTTATAAATTATTTTTGAATTATTGAGAATCATCAAGTATAAAATCTTCACCAATAACATTTAATGCATGGACAATTAGAAGTCAAAATGATTTATGACAAATAAATAATATTCAAATTACTTTTTAAAATAATATTATTATAAATAATAATAACTTATTAGTAATTTGAAAATTATGAAATATATATATATATATATATATATAGATAAAAATAATAAAAATTAATCTATATTTATATGAGTATTAGACAAGATCAACAATTTATAAGGTACCAATTCAAAGCAAGTATATCTACATCAAGGGAAGTGTATCAATAGTCATTATAGCTAATTTCTGGCATCCTAAGCTCTTAAATGGTATGTTGGATTTCAACAAAAAAAAAGAAAAAAAAGAGTTTCTTTGTATGTGACTTAAGAGCTATAGCTATTGTTTCAGCTTTAGGATAGTTAAGACGAACATGGGATGATTCATTATGTACAGAAAGATAAAAGTCGGTCATTTCAAGGTGACGTGGGATACATATTCTCTATTGCCCCAATAACCATTCACTTTGACCACCACAAAGTTTGCACAACTAATCCAATACATAAGCACAAATGCCCTAATAATTGTGCTGCACTATTAATACAAATAATGTTGAACAATCATCTTTTCTTTTGCATCCTACCATATAACAAAAACACCATACTATTAGAAATAAGGACTTACAATGAAATAACCAAGAAACAATAGAAAAAAAAAAAACATATAATAATCCAAAATATATTTGCACCTGTCAAAGAGCTAAAATATTATCACACGGACTTTCTCTGGTTTAAAGACCAATACAACCCATATTAAGGAGTGCTAATTTTAGAGGCGGCATCTCGATTATATATAAAGTGTGTTTGCTAGTGTTCAACAATATTGCCGCATTCATTCATAATCGTATCTCTCTAACATTTTGGTTAGGGCAATCTGCTAGACAAAAATATATAACATAATCATTTAGTGGCTAATCAAAATATAGTTTCAATTACACTTCACAAACAAACAAAAAAATTAACTTGAATCTATTTACTGTTAATGTTATAGATCACAACTGTGCCTTAACAGATTTAAATTTCCATTCAGTAATCTAAGCAGTTGGCTTACCAGTAGCTTATGAGTTTTACTTCCAGAAAACAAAATGCTAAGTGCCAATTAATGCTTCTGTTAGTATAGCACAATACTACCTTTTCCCTTGGACCAACTCTTTATTGATACAAGCAACCGATTCAAAATCAAGATTTGGCACGAAACCTTTACTAAGGACGATGTGATCACCTGGCCAAACAATTCATCCTCCAAGCTGTTATTAGTTCCTCCCAGGGAACTAGGCTGGAAACGTGATTAATCTGTCTAGGCTGGAAACGTTAAACGGTGATTAATCTGTCTTTATTCGGCCAATCAAAATTATTGCAATTACTTTGGACAAATTTATTTTCGGTTAGGTCATAAGCAAGCTGCAATTTTTTTAATGGAAATTTTGTTGGAGAGTGTTTTGGCAGCCTCTGATTGGAGCTGCAGATGGCTAGTAGGTGCATTTGCAGCTACCAAGACTAGAGAGTGCATAAATTTCGAAGGAGGCTCTGACTGTCAGATGACTTGGACAGTTAGCGATTAAGATAGGAGTCGCTGCATGCAAGAGACACATGCCAGAGAGACATTGCATGGAGAGTTCAAGGCTAAAACTGAGTTTAAAATACCATTAGTTTCATTTGTAGGCACACATTCTAATTTTGAAAGAATTCATGTTATAGAGGCTTCAGGTGAATAAACCTTACATTTGGAAAACAATCGATATAAATTCTATGCCCCCGCAAATGCATCCCAAAAACAATCCGCCCTAGGATTAGGGAAAAAGATGCAGGATTTTTACCCCAATCTTTTGCACGGATTTGCAGATTTTAATAATGGTACAAGCTACACATGATCAATTTATCCTTCCTCTATTTTTAATTTGTTTATATATATATTCTCAATACACTAGAAAATTTATACAAGAAAATCGTAAAAAATTATTTGATCAAATGAGCATGTATTCTCTTACCCTCTCTGACATTATTCAATTTGTTGCATTTCTTTTAACATTCTGTCACAGTCATTGTTATAGAGTAAGAATCTCTGTTCATCAGGCTATAAACGTTAAACAGTGATTAATTTGTCTCATTCAGTCAATCAAAATCATTGCAATCTCTTTCTTTGGACAGATTTATTTTAGACTAGGTTATAAGCAAGTTGCAATTTTTTTAATGAAAATTTTGTTGGAGAGTGTTTTAGCGGCCTCTGGTTGGAGCTGCAAATGGTAGCAGGTGCATTCACATCTACAAAGACTAGAGAGCACACAAATTTTGAAGGAGGCTCTGTAGACAATCAAATGGCTTGGACAATTGACGATTAGGGTAGGATTCATTGCATACAGAGAGACATTGCACGGAGAGTTCAAGGCTATAAACGAGTTTAAAATACCACTAGTTTCATTTGCAGGTAGACATTCTAAGTTTGAAAGAATTCATGTTATAGAGGTTTCAGGTGAATAAACCCTACATTTGGAAAGCAATCGTTGTAAATTCTATGCCCCTCAAATGCATCCCAAAAACTATTCACCCTAGGATTAGGGAAAAGATGCCAAGACTTTTTACCCCAATCTTCTGCAAAGATTTGTATAGATCTTAATAATGGTAGAAGGTACACATGATCAATGTATCATTCCTCTATTTTTAATTTGTTTTTATATATATATTTTTTCTCAATGCAGGAGAAGATTTATATAATAAAATCGTAAATTATTGAAAATGCAGGGCGTGAAACCGTTGTGGTGGCAGTGTCAAACCTTAAAAACCCTAGAAAACCTCTGCACAGGTAATCACTGACTTTCTGATCTTAAAATTTGTATATATGCTTTGCTAATATCCTGGTATCGTGGTATTCCATGAAAATACATTTTGTATTAGCATTCTGTCAAACATATTACGAGCATCCAATAGATTGTCACACTTGGCGTACATTTCCACTAGACGATCTACGAGAAAAATGCATAACCCAAGTCCAGTTTTGATCAAATGAGCATGTATTCGCTTACCCTCTCTCACATTATTCAATTTGATGCATTTCTTAAACATTCTATTGCATTAATTGTTATTGAGTGAGAATCTCTGTTCATCTTTAAAACCCATTGCTTCCACTAAATGTATTTCATAAGGAATACAAATTACAATTGCAAATAGTTCCATAGGAAATGGTTGACGTACAGCCATTTTAAAGAATCCAAGAAACCCACAATTAGGAAACTTGGAAAGTGTATGATTGTTAATATCTTATTTTTTTGTTCTGCATAGCTAAATCTTAAGAGGTAAACTGTAAGAATCCTACGCCTATTAGTGTAGTGCGAAAGGTTTCAAAACATGGAAAATTTATTTTTTTGAGTTCTTTATAGACTAAAAAATTGAATGCTACAATACTGTTTGAAGAAAGCCAAACTAGTTTAACATTTGTAAACAATGGACTGGTATGGGAATTATATATATTAAGAAAAATATTGATGCTACCATATTTGGCAGCACAACACTATGTTGTTTAACTACTTTTCTTGCTTCTCTGCATCCTTAAGAGTGTCTAGTGTTAATTATCAACCTCCTCAAATCGTCAGTATTGTAGTTGGTGCAAATCTTATGAGAATAACACAAAGTTGTCTACTTTGGCATGTGCATGTCAATATTCTTTACACAGCTAACCAACATTTTTCGAGGTTAGTCTGAAAGGATGATCAAACATGTTGGGTAAATTGAAATCACATTAGACGTGAGAGCTTGAAATACATACTAATCAGGATGTTAGACCTAAATATTTTATTGCAGAAATTCATTTATAAGTTATAATTTATTTGTTTTCTAAATGCTAGTTTGTTAATTTTCTTTTTGATTGATAAAATTCTATAATCCAAGAAAGTTCATCTGGTATATCTTATTCTTAACTATTTCTTAACATTATACAGACTGGATGTCATATTTTTGTAGAGTCTCAATTATGGACAAGTGCTGGGCTCAAATGATAATGGCGGTGCACCACATCGATATATGCAACAGGTTTGTTTTCTTTAAAGTTTAATCTACCATATCATATGTTGTCTCCAGTTTTATTATACGTTAAGCTGAAACTATTGTAAATGGGTTGTATTAGTGTCTACTCTGGTCCTATGTTTGCAATGGATGATTATCAAAGTATAAATCTAATGTTAATTTTTGTTTCAAAGTTTGCTGCAAAATAATCTTTACAATATTTTCGTGTGGTAAACTTTCTTCTATAACTTGTTTGAGAAACTTCTAATTAAACTTGTGCTAGTTATGGTAAACTTTCTTCTATAACTTGTTTCCATTGGCAGCAGATCTTGTCTGTACCACAGGATTGAACTTGAGAATCCAAGCATGGAGGTAAATAACCATATTGAAAGCTTTTACTAAGCCTTACTTGTAGTGTGAGAAGTGTCAGCTAAGCTTTGCTAATTTTGTTACAGGTGCATAGCTAAGTTGATTAGACTGTTTAAAGCACCAAGCATTTATCATTAAACAACACACAAGTATTTACACCATCATACATCTTTGACAAAAAAAAATATAATCCTATTATAAGTCAATGAGCACAGGCAGCCAGGATGATGGTTAGCATTTGTGTAAAAGTTTCTAAAGCCTTTTCAACAAACACATTTTGAACATGCTTCTCAAACAGCTGTCCTCTTTCCATGCTTCTACATTTTGCATACATCTCTACCATAATGTGTGTATAGAGACATGATTACGCATGTCTCTATATACACACATTTCTTCAAAGCATTTTTAGTTCCTGCCGGGAACTATAGCGGAGGCTCAAGTGTTAACTGGTGATTAAATTTTTGCAGCTCAGCCAATCAAAAACATAAATATTAATTCAAACAATTCTGTTCTTATGTTTCTCATATTTTAATAGTGCAAACTAATCATTTTTTAAGCATAATTAAAAAAAATACAGTTTATCTCCATTCTCATTGGATTGTCAGGAGCAAATGTAGACTTACGAGGCAAGAGAACGCACGGAAACCTATAACAAAAGAAACATGTCTGTTTTTAGCAGGGACAGTTTCTAGCGATGGAGATTTAAAAAAAAAATTGCCGAGTCCCGGGGTTGCGAAAACAGGTGTCCTGCACCTAGGAATTTTCACTGCATGCGGAGAAATGTGGCTGGTCTGTAGGACATTGGTTGCCACACCTCCAGGTTACATATGCAGCAAGCTTCACTGTACAGAGGGATAGAGAAAAACTGTTCTTTGCAGGTTGCTTTTTCCCTTGTTTCTATAGAAATACTTGTCCAGATTTGGAGAAAATTCTGTTCAATGCTGTGAGGTCTGCTGTGATGAATGAGACAAGAATGGCAACTTCTCTTCTTCGTCTCCATTTCCATGATTATTTTATTAATGTAATTTCTCTTACTTTTCTTGGTATCCCTGTTTGAAATGATGGAACCGGTTCGCATACAATTTTTCTTGCAGCAATCTTGGAGATGAATTTAGTTGCAGTGTGGCATTCGATGCATACTCGGAGGTTCTTGACAACTCTAATGGTTGTTCCAGGGGACGTGTTTAATAATCCAAATGCAATTTCCAACTTCCCACTATGGTGGCAGAGGAATAATTCTTTTTCTTCCTCCACCACATCATTCAGTACATGCCTTGAATCTGGAGAATACCCCACTGCCTTCATCCCCTGAACCATTTTAGTGACTGTTTTCTGAGATTGTATCCATCATCTGTCCTTGGTACATCTCAGAATTAAAATTAAGGTGAAAATGTGAACTGAATCAGCTCCCAAATTGAAAAAGTTTTGCTGTTTGATCTAAGCAGACCCTAAAAATTTCCTATTAAGCTTATTTGGATGGTATGACAAGTGCATGCTTTTGGATTGCAGGTGTGAGGCTTTTTCAACATATCCCAGAACTTATGACATGATACACACCAGTGGTATCTTCAGCATGTACCAAGACAGGTAATGACTCATTTTCAAAAGTTCATTACCTATCTAACATTTTGAATTAAAGCTTCAATCCTTGTCTTTCCCACCAAGAATGCTCTGATAGCATAACCTCATTAATTTATTTGCTGTGCTAATGTGATTATAGTTTTATAACATAAGAAAATCCTTTATTTATACACTAGAGATGCTATCGTGTCAATATTTGACAAAGGGTAATCAGAAATCAGAAATTCAAATAAAGAAAGCATTACATATTAGAAAAAAGTTGACAGTGGAATTCACGCTAAGGCAACCTTTAGAAACAAAGACACAGAAGGAAATTCAAATTCCTAGCAAATCTCTTATGAAATGTACCATGTGACATCCATTATACCTTTGTTTGCAAGCTCATCATCTCCAATAAGAATTCCTGAAAAAATCTGATAAACTTTAGTGAGATACCTACAAAACTTTAAATCCAATAGAAGATTTACTTCAAATTGTAAGCAATATTCTTCCATAAATCCCGAAAGTAGTCTTGTGAGGGTATATTATAGGCCAATTTTCACCAAAATTGTAAAATTATCGCTACAGATCCAGCTTCTACTTTTAAGGAGTCAACTCCTATACACGCATATCACCAAGCAGTAAAATTATCGCTTTAGATCCAGCTTCTACTTTTAAAGATTCAACTCTTGTACACGCATATCACGAAATGCCTGCCCTTGGAGACCACATTGTCCCCTCTAACACATGGAACATGATAGAGGAATCACTTTATAATTCAAAGCATTTCAACCAAGAATGACAAAGAACAAGGTATTCACACTCTCAATTATCTTCCTATAGAATTCATTAGAGTTACACTTTGTTTCCAACTATCTAGCATTTTATCATGTGAGCATCATGCTTATGTCATCATAGGAGAATACTGTTACCATCAGTAGCTTCTATGATCTGTATAAGATCAGCTAATCTCTCTCTAATGCTCATTTATAGCTCTCAAAGTTTCTTCTTTTATCTTAAAATGTCACTACCCAATAAATGTGTGTTTAGCAATTGTTAAGTATATTCAGTTGTAATCTAGTCAAATCTGAATAGGAACATATCATCACCTTCATAGAGATCCAGTGGTGTTCTCTGTAAGCTTTGATGCAGGATGGGGACCACGGATGGCTCCTTCAACTAAGTTTTGGTTTACGAGAAGAGGCTCATTGTCAGTACAGCATTCACTGATAAGCGTGAAAATATTTTTTCCTAGGTTTAAAGAACACAGTAACATGATCAACGAGGCCAAAGAGGAATTGTGCATGGACAAAAAACATCACCACAACAGTTACCATCATGGTTTTAAACACAGTAACATGATCAACGAGGCCAAAGAGGAATTGTGCATGGACAAAAAACATCACCACAACAGTTACCATCATGGCATCACTAGATTCATCTTGATATTTAAGAGGGTACAGTATGACATGGCCTAGCTGCAATTCCCACTCTCAGCCCCTCTTCTAAGCTCCCTGTCTTTAATGTTCTGCAGAACAATCAATATTTTCAGCAAATCTTATCATCTTACTTATTGTAATTGAGTTGCATTGACTATGGGTCACTACCTTGTACATGCTATAGTTATAGACAACTTCTAACATACGTAAATGCTGGATGCAATTTTTTTTTTTTTCTTCATGATAGGTTATTTCAGAAGGGAACATAAGGCAAAAGATAGAATCGCCAGTTGAACATGACTGATAAGAGAGTTAAGGATCTCAACTAAAATTACATATAGTTTGAGAAAATAACTTTTCTGCAAAAAAACTCTATGCAAAAATATTTTAGCATCAAGGTTTCAAATTTTCAGATCACTTAAAGTGCCCTGTCTTCGGTATGCATATAATTTTGTTCACATGTGTTTTCTTTTCTTTTTTGAATTGCTTGGTTTCTGTTCCTGACAATAGAGAAATTGCAACTAGTCTGGTACTGCAAAGAGATTTTGCCAGAATGCTTATGAGTGATAAACTCTAATATTTATTGTTTTTTTGCCTTGCAAGAATCAGTGATTGGGACTCAAGAGTATAGAATTAATAAGAGACCAGAAATATAATAACAGAACTTTCTCTACAAATTACAAATCTTGGTGAAGAATATTAGGTTGCCAAATATATTGTATGTCCAAAATCATTTGGGTCTGTCCCATGAATGTAGTTTCTGATGTTGTCAAATTACCATAATAAAACATTATAATTAGATTTGCATGGGCATCTATATAAGCTCAGCTTCATTGACCGATTGATAGTCATCTGTGGGCCATTTTGGCATCCTCCAGATTATGAGATAGTTCTGAAGTGGACTGGACTTGCTTTTTCCCATACATTTGCAATTTAAAAACAACAAAACTTTCTCTACAAATTGCAAATCTTGGTGAAGAATATTAGATTGCCAAATATGTTGTATGTCCAAAATCATTTGGGTCTGTCCCATGTAGTTTCTGATATTGTCAAATTACCATAATAAAACATTATAATTAAATTTGCATAGGCATCTATATAAGCTCAGCTTCATTGACCGATTGATAGTCATCTGTGGGCCATTGGCATCCTCCATTACTGCTTTCCTCATTTCTTTGTTGATTTACAAGTTTTACAGATTGTCTAAAGTCTCCAAATAGCCTTTCAAAATTTCACCCTTCAAGTGAGCATTGCCAAAAAAATATGACACATTTGTAATAGTTGAATACTAACAAATTGATGATCAGAACAGAATTATGTGTTCTTTAAATGCAACAATTTCTGTTTTTTGTGTAATTGTGATTTTTTATTTTTGCCAAGACAAGTTTATCTTGTTACTTGCATACACAGGAAAAGCAAAAGCAGCTTCTAATATAGAAGGTACAACATTGCACTCTGCACTCCTCATACCATTAAACAGATGTACTTACATTCCCTTGAGCTGGTAATCAAGATTATTCTCACATTTTCCCTAGGCCAAAACTGTTCTGCCAATTTTAGGCAGGAACTTCGCTGCCCTGCAGCTCTTGTTTCAAATAGTTTACATGCTTAGTCTATGTTTCTACATTTTGATTGACATTCTGTAGTTTCTCAAAACTGTCCTGCCAGAGGAAAACTATGCTGCACTGCAGCTCTTGTTAGAAAATGAAAAAAGATTGGAACAATATGTTTCATATCCTTTACCAACATTTCTGTTCAAGAGAAGAGATAACCACACCGTCACTTTGATCATCAATTATAATTGGAAGAAAGTTGATAATTTCTTCCCTAAGCGGTAATAAACAAATAGTCCAAATGTCCAAGTAACTTTCTTGTTCATGATTCAATGTCAACAAGAAAATCAAGAAAAATGAATTGATTTAATATTAATCTTGGTATGTCATGTTTTAGGGACCATGAAGCTGAAGGAAGAGACAGAGGATATAATATATTTAAAAAAAAAAAAAAAACAGAAGGAAAGACAGTTTTGAAATTGACTTATTTTTTCAAAACATACAAATATTTGTTATCATAAAAAAATTACAAAGTTGCTTCTCTTTTTAATTTTACTCATAAAACATTGAAAATCATGGTCCCCTGTTTCACTGGCTACTTCAAACTATTATTGCTGCAAAAATTGGCATCTGCCCTTCTTCTTTCTCTTTTCATACATACAAAAAGGACTATCTTGAGCCTATGTATATGCCCAACAAGAGAGAAAGAAAAAACAATAACAGTAATTAATTTTTCTGCATGAGAGAATTAGAGATGGAGATTATGCATTTAATTTGCATTTGAAATTCTCTTAATATAGAGAATGAGAAGAGAGATGTATGAATCTGAGCTGTGAGAAAAGGTGTTCACGTGCTTGGACAGATGTGTGACTATGGAGAAAACGAAGAGGTTATGGAGAAGTTAATTGGAGGCAGTTCGGATTAAATTCCAATATTTCTCTTAATCACAACTGCTAACATTCCTGATGGTCAACATGTCTCTTTGACGGATATAACTTTCTTTTGCCAATGGCTTGGTTAAGGTATCTACATACCATTTCTCAGACTTGCAGTGCCTCAAAACAATTTCTTCATTATTGATTAATGCTATAATGAAGTGATACTTTGTGTCAATGTGTTTTTTTCTTTTATAAAAAAATAAGTTTTTGGATAGTGCAATTGCAAAGTTGTTGTCACAATAGATTTTTGTTGCTTCTTTTTGTCCATGCTTTAAGTATCTTAGTACTCTTCACATCCAAATGGCTTGACATGCAGCGCCTATTATTGTTACATACTCAACTTTAGCTATGGAAAGGGAAATAATGGGTCGCTCCTTGGAATCTAATGAAATGAATCTTGAACCCAAATGAAATACATAGCATGATGTGCTATTTCTATCATTTACACTTCCTGCCCAATCACTATTTGTGTATTCAACTAGCTTAAACTCATTTGTTACACCATATAGAATGACATGTATCCCTTGGTTCTATTCGCTTACTTTATGATTCTTTTAGCCACTAGCCAATGTGTCTCATTTGGAGTCTTCATAAACCTTAAAATCAAAGTCACTGCAAACATTATATTAAGTGTAGTTGTAGTTAAGTAAATCAAACTTCCAACCATGTTGTAATGTCCATGTTTTCCATCCCACCTAATAAATATTAATTAATTTAACTAATTAATGTTTCCTGAAAAAAGTGCAATTATAAAGGTAATATTAAATAATTATATTAATTAGAATCACAAAGTGAGTTTGAGGAATATTTAAAAGATATTTAATAAAGTCACTTTATAATAAAGCATTAATTGATTTTGGCGGGAAAACTCTAAAAGGTATTATAAAAGGACTCAAGAGCTCATTCTCTCATTATGTAAACATTATAAATTATTTCTCTTGTTTAAGGAGAGATCCACTCTGAGGTGAGAAGGATTTAATTAAAACCCAATCTCTATTCTTAGGCTGATTCATGCAAGATTCACGTTTGGGTGTCAAGATCGACTGAAGGAATTTTGTGGGTCTTCTTCGAAGATAAAGTTCGGTATGTTAGGGTTCGAAGAATTTTTCAGGGATATTGCAGAATCCATTTAAAAATATTTGTTAGGATTTTTTGGAATGAAGAACTGGATCCTAGGTAATATTAATTTAATATTATATTGAACTGCATGTTTGGTTGGTTTATTTGCTATGTCATTGGAATAGTAACACTAGGTTATATGGTGATGACATTTTCAAGGCATCGAAAGTTTGTCTTTATCCATCGAATATCCTTTGGAAGGTGGTCGTGGCTTATTCATTAGCACCTCATATTATTTAATGCACCGTAGAAGCTCATTGCAAGCTTACATATGAGTTTGGGAGTGCCTTGGGAAATATGTATTGTCTTTGTTATATCAGCAAGCCAAATGGAGATTTGAATCTTTATTCAATGTGAGACCTATATTTTCCCTACTATGTTTCATTACTCCTTACCACCAGATTTAAATAAAAGACAAACTCAGATTTTCCATTGAGGAGTTTAATGGGACCGATAATATGTGAAGTGGTTGTGTTGATTTGTGGAGGAATAAAATACTAAAAATTCTTACAGTGGACAAGGAGATAAGAAAAAGGAAAATGAAGACAAAGGCAGATAAAGACAAAAAGATTCAAGCTTTCCTGCTTACGTGGGTTGTGTCGGCCATCATTCTATTGACTTTAGCTGCTGAAGCCTCCAATAAAGGACGTGAAGATAGATTGAGGCTTTGCATGGACATACAGATTTAGAAACTACCCTATACTTCCTTATCTTGGTTGTGTGGAGTCGCTAGTCTGTGTTTATGCGAGTATGGGGTTGCCATGAGAGCTGCCAGAGGCCTTTAATGCTAGATGTGAGCCTATTCCAGATATGCATTGCATTTCGTGGTGTTATTGATTCATTCCAGGTTGTAGCTTGATGTTCCAGGTTTGAGATTATTACGACATGAACTATCTATGCGTATTCTTAGACTTGTTAAATGATTAAAGGCAATTTTCTCTCGGTTGTAACCATTCTAGATTGTTATTAATCTGAACTACTGAATGTACTGCTAATGATGAGATCTGCTCATCACATACTCCAATTCGAATTGTCTGAGGCACCGTATAATTATTTTTGAGTGTGGAAACTTGTTGAATGTTAAACTCAGAAGTATGTTTGATTATTTATTCAATAAGTATGTTTGATTATTTATTCAATATGATTTATTGAAGCTATTGTTTCAAAGAAATCGGTGTATTGCAATTTTTGTAAAATCAACACATTATTCGATCATTAGAAATGTTCATTTCAATGTATACAATATTCAGTTCAGATTATGCAACATTTATTTGACAAATGAAATATATCAAATTGAATATCATAAATCATTAATCAAACCTAGCACGGTATATTACACATGCTTTTGTATAGAGTTGGATGCTAGTTCGATAGGCCCATATGGTGTGGCTCCTAGGGGGTTATAGATGCTAGTTCGGTAGGCCCATAAGGTAGGAATGAGTTGAAGGTACTAGTCATAGCCAATGTTGTTGACCATCTTCTTTAGGATTTTGATGATGATTTTATTGGATGCATTTGCTTGGTCATTACCTTGGGGGTAACATGGAGTGGTGAAGTGGTGTTGAATGTGGAACTTGTACCACAATTCATGGATATCCTGGCTCTTGAAGGGATGACTGTTGTTTGTGACAATGGACTGTGAGACACCATACTATCATATGATATAATTGAGGATAAATTTGGATATTTTCTTGCCATTCATGTATGTCATAGAGATAGCCTCAATCCATTTCATGAAATACTCAATTGTCATGATAATGAACTTATGGTCATTAGATGAGGTTGGATGAATCTTACCTATGAGGTCGAGTCCCCATTAAGAGAAGGGCCTTGGTGATGTGATTGGTTGAAGCTTATGGGTTGGTCTGTGTATAAGATCTCCATGTAGTTGTGATGCAATATAGGGAGGCCTTTGACCAACTCAACACAATTCAAGTTGACACAATCAATCTTGAAACCACAAAACCCCAACAAGGGTGAATTCCTTCACAATTTCACCTTTCTGCCTAGTAGGTCTGCATACCTAATTCCTTGTCGATATCTTTCAGAATTGCTTAAAAAAATCTCCAACCCTCATTCATTTCAAACACCCATTAATGCATTCTTTCACATGCCTCAAAACCCCATATGACTCTTTTGAAACAAAACCTTCAATCAAGTGCTTCAATGTTGTCCTAGACCCCCAAATAAGTCCATTTTACAAAGAAAAACCCTCTCAATCACCTTTCCAATTTCAAAACTCAACCCAAACCTTTTCCACAGGTCTTAAATTGACCAAATCAACAATTTACAAAATGGGAATCGCCCTCTAAGCCATCAAATCGGAAAACCCTCATTTTTGCTTAAATTGAAGGGGGTTTATTGAAAATCAACTTCCCCGACCCAATCTCAACACAAAAAGCCTCAAAAACCTCCTATTGTTCCTGCACAAACTCAATCCACACTCAAAAACTGCTACCCCCAAGTTTTACAACCCTTTCCACTCTTAAATCTCTCATTTTCATCAAAATATACTAAAATTTGCCAACTACGACATCACCTATAACCTACCAAATGACCTCCCCTGCCTCTCAATCTCTCCTAACATCTATTTCTATCCTAATTGGGCCATTCCATTGATCCACAACAAATACAATAGATGGAATGGTCAATCAGTTCATTTTAAATTCTTTAAAACCCTTAAAACAGGGTACAGACTTGCCTGTGACAAAATGCAAATAAAACACGTAATTCTTGATGAAATTCAATCACAATAAAACCAAGTTGTTTTTACTTCATTCCTTTGCTGATTTTTGAATCCTTTGGACCAATATGCACCTGTACGACCAAGTACAATAGACTGAATAGAGATATACAATGAAATACACAAGAAATTCAAGAGAAATCAATGAGTTTTTATTGTTTTTGCTTTCAGAAACCTTCAACAACTTCATCCATCAACTTTTCAATCTTATTTAAACCTTTTTCCCTCCTAAAAATTATCCTAAGTCCCCCTTGAACACCCATGACTAGTGGGCTTCCCATTTTAAGCATTTTGTGCAACTTTTACAATCTTATCTTTGACAACATTTGACAAAATTTCAAAATATAACCAAATAACCTCTAAACTGACCATTATGATGAAAATTACATAAAATATGGTCTACTATGACCTTATTTAATTTCTACAGGACTTAACACATAACAACACTCTAACTAAACATTAGACCATATTGAACCAAACTTTCTCAATTGGTGCCCCTGCACCATACACCTGGCCAAAAGAAGTTCCCAAGTCCCCTTGAGGACTATATGCCATCCAACCATGTTTCCTTTGATCCTTGAAAGCTCTCCATCCTACATCTTCACATGGCGACCCATTCCAATGGGTGAGTGACTGGAAACTTGCACTACTCTTATCTTTGAACCAGTTCCTTGCTTGAATATCTATCATTGAACCTGCACCAACTATCCTTTGCCTTATCCTTGAATCATACCTGTGGGCGGGTGCATGAAGTTGGTCGCACTTTTGTGGCCAAATGGGAAAAAAAATTGGAAAGCCATAATGTGCTTGCGTTATAACGCGAGCACGTTATGTGATTTTAAAATTTAAAAAAAAAAGGTGAAATGTGTATCATTTGCTCTTTACTATTTCTCAGCTTTGCCCGTGGCCAAAAACCCTCACTTTCGCACTCGCATTCTAGGAGGAAGGATTTATGAAAATTTCATCAAGAATAGTTGGATTTTGTTTGCAAATAGGGTGCCACGACGACAAAGAGGTACGGGAGGTAAGTATTGTTTGCTATTTGTTTTGAATTTGTTAGCTTGAAATTGATTTTGTTTGTTTTAGGTTAGATTTGATTATTTTTTTAAAATTTGTAGGAAATCCTAAAAATCCTCAACAAGAAGAGGAGGTAAATCCTCAACAACAAAATCCTCAACAAAATCAACCTCAACAACAAAATCAACCTCCAGCCATTCTCTCAATTCCCTCCGGCATTCAAGAAAATTTGAGGAGTGAAATTGAGAACAATAGGAAACAACTTGAGGATCTTATCAGTAGGTTGAGTGATCCAAATGCTTCAACCACAAAAGAATGCTTCTATCAAATTCATTGAAAGACATGTTAAAAAATGTAGATGCAATCACCCAACAAATATCGGATGGCAAGATAGGAGGCAAACAAGTTAGGGCATATTATGCAGACAAATTATCATATAAACAAGTAAAAGATTTAAAAATTACTAAAGATGATTTGTGCTCTCTATTCACTGACCCTAAAACAAATCAAAATCTTACCCTCAATGCAAAGAGGTTTCCTATTCATTGGTGCCACCACCAAGAGATTAAGAACCATTTTTATGAAAGATGGCATATGGTCTTCAATTACCCACCATGCAATAATTGTGAAGTCCCCCAATATTTTCATAGGAAACTATACAGTGAGTTTGTATTGAACCAAATCTCAAATTATTTTGATATGAGGGAGTTCCATGGGAGAGGTGGGGGGTCAGCTCAGGATAGGCCTAGTGCATAGCTGGATCCTATGTGGCAAGGGAGATGACCTCTCGCTAGGCCGCCTCGTGAGTAGATTGTGATGCCTACCATTACGAAGGAGAGTGATAACATAGAGACATTGCAGGTGATCACAACTTTGACTCGTAGTGTCATCCATCACCCTAGCCCTATTGTACAATGCCATCTAGGGGAGTCTTCAGGTGGTGGCCTTCGAACCTATGTGTGTCAATCTTGCAAGGTGACTTGTTCATATGACCCTACCAGCACTCAAGAGGGTGTTACGCAAGATCCATATGCTACTATGTAGCTTGATCTATATGCATCTATAGGGATGGAGAAGACAGCTGACGTTTTGCATGATGTATATGGCATTGACACTCAGGTAAAATTTAGCATGTTCATTGAATTTAATTTATTAAATTTCTATTGTGAAATGCAAGATTAACTAATTTAGTTTTATTATTTTAATAAAATTGCAAGGTCACAGTGTAGAGGCTGGATACACCAGTCATTCACTTACTTATTTTTGCAGTACACTTATCGATGGGGTATGTAAAGTTAGTAAACAATTATAAATTTATTACTTGTGTTAATAGCATTGTTTTACGAATGGTATTTTAATATGTGGTTTTGGATGTTCAATAGGGTACTGTTGGAGGTTTCAAGGAAACACCTCCGAGTGCTAGTAGATTTGATCAAACGTTCACGGAGGTAATATAGAATTTAAAGAGAATTTAAGTAATTAATTCTAAGTTTAATAGATTTGTGTAGTTTATATTCATATTGTTGGTTACGTTGCATTACAAATCATTCAAACTCAAAGAATTACTTCAAATTCGATAACTAATAATCAGAAATATATCTGTTTAATACATGTACTCAAAATTTTGTTCATTAGATCTCATACATTATAAGTCATCACATTGATTGCTATTGTAATTTTTTTGTGATTGAATAATTTTTTGATTTATTTTCAAATGTTGGTGACAGAAACACTGCCAAACGTTACGAGGGCAATGGATATTGGTGTTTCCTCCGCTATACAATCCTCAATGGCTCTGATAGGGCAGGTATGAGGCAAATTACTAAATTTCAATTTACATTCATTGTTATAGATGAATTAGTTCTAGTGAAAAATCAGACCATTATTGATTCGTAGTTTAATTCCTATTTGGATGGTTTATACAGGGCTTGAGCATGCCTAAGCATTGGCATGCAAATATTTCCATCGAGGAGAGTGATCGTGAGATGGCCGTAAGTTTTTTTTTAAAATATATTAATTTTTATAATGTAATTTCTATATATTAATGTCTTTACCTCTTATTATAATAGTTGAAACTTCACCAGGAGCTAAACACTAGGAGGAGGAGCAAGAGCACTCCTTGAGCACAACAGAAACAGGTGACAGACTTATCACCATCGAATCGCCCAGCAAAGGGAAAAAAAGTTGTATTTGAACCAAAGCATGGAGAGAATTGAATTTTGAATGCACAGAGCCCTTTGTTGTATGCCTACATGGCAATTTTGTACATATTTTGTATTGGATATATTTGACATTATATGCCTATATGGCATTCTCGTAAGCCTATATGGTTATTTTGTAACTATATTTTATACTTATATCAACATATATTGATGTATGCGTACATGGCTATTTACTTAATACAAATCCTTTTTATCAATGGTGTCCATATTTGCAAATTATAAATTCATAGTTCAATAGATATGAGTTACGTGTATTCAAATGTATACTTTATAACTTACACACATATACTTTTTGACTTACGTGTGAACAGCGAAAAGTGTGAAAATTTATGTGTTTGGAAGTCAAATGTAAGCCAATTTTTTAATTCTCAGTTCTTGCATACTCGATCTTATGGACTTATTCCTTCCTAGCACATATTGTGAATATTTCTCATTTGGTGCAAAAGACAGATTCCTCATTTTTGAACCACTCATAGCAAAGAGATTCACAATAAGACTTTAGCATTGGAACACTACTCCATACTTCTCTTGTCTAGACCATAAAAGATTGAAAATTCTTAATTTGATGCAATGATAGTCGTGAGATGAGAATTTATATAACCATGCCTATTTTGAAACTTCGCATCTAATACTGCATCAACAAGAACTTAAGAAGTGTTGCATAAGAGTGTTAAGTTTGATAGGCCTTCTCTTCCCTAAGGGAGGAGAGCCTGCATCTTGAATTTTGAACAAAAATTTAAGAAGAAAAAAATTTACCTAATAGCTTCAAACCTAGATGACATATTTGGCTAAGTCTATCTTGAAAATTATCAATGCATGTTCAAACTCTAAAGGAGATTCTCCCTAAAAAGAAAACTTTACCCCTTTTCCCAAGGGAAGAAATTACAACAAGTTGCATGTGATTTATCTTATTTCTTTCTCATAGTTCCTGGTCAATTATTCATGGCTCAAGATAGTTCCATTCCAAGGCAAGGACACCCAAAAAATCACTGAGATTCTTCTACGATCTGCAAGAAAAAGGTTTTGGCTCTTTCACAATGTAAATAATTATGTAACACTACTTTCTTGTTTGCCTTCCACATAGAAAAATGTTCACACTTTTCAAATTGATCAACGATTAATAATGGCTGATTGTAAACACTTGACATTTTTATGTTTGAACTTTAATTTATAATTTTGTATCATGACATTCGAGTAGATCACTAATATTTTAATATTTCACTATGAAAGTGGTGGTATATTTTTGCTATGTTATTTGACTATTAATATGGTGGTGTATTTTGAACTTGATTACTACTACAAATATGAATATATTTTTTATTTTTATATGTTTTGTATTACTAAACCCAAAACGAACCCAACCCCCCAAAAAAAAAATTGCAAACCGATGAACCGGGTTCTTGAACCCGATCCCGAACCCAAAACCGAACCGGTAACTTAGTAAAAAATAGATTTTCGTAGTTTATATTCATAGCCTTGCTAACTCTTGCCAGCAATCCTCATTATTTTGCAGCAGCACTTTTTAATCTCCATGATCTTTTAACTCTTGTTCTCTTTTAACATTTGACCTGCAGATCTTGAAATTTCAGCGATCTCCAATAAAACCCTTAATCAACGATTTCTTCTATGTTGCATCCTCTCCAATTTCTAGCAATCTTATTTGGGCGACCTCCTCATGGAATCTCTTATGCAACCTACAACTTTTCCCTGGATCATTTTTACTCCGATACCAATATGTAGGAATGCAGAGGAGGAAAGACATTGAAAAAACAACCATAGATTATGAAAACAAACACATATCCAGTTTTTAAGCAAAATATTAACATAGAAGAGAGTTTATATTAGATTCCTGTTGAAAATAGAGAGTTGTCGGTGCTCTTACAGTCATTCCTTCATTGTTCCTCATAAAACAGAGTATTGCCCTTCAATCTACCCTTCACAAAAATAGAACTTTATTTTCAAGTATCGTAGGAAGCTTCCAGATTACGCCAAACATTGGAAGAGTCTAGAAACATAGAGGAAGAATGTAGAAGAAGATAAAGTGGGAAGAATGAAGAAGTAAATTCGCTTAGTGTTGAGGATGAGCTACGGTGGCAAGGAAGATTAGACTAGCTTAGCTAGAAGGCCACATCACCAATAGGAAATGGAGCTCATTGGAATAATAGAGTCTTTCCACCGAAGCCAGGAAAAAAATACTTAAATGCATCGGTGAGAGCAAAGTGATCAGAGTGAGTTTTTCAAATCATACCAAGTGTCTTTGTCATGTCGATAGAAACTTCATCAGGGAGACATATACTATCGGGCAAGAAAAATAAAATCCTTCTAATGATACATATCAAGCCGAAAGTTTGAAGGTGAAAAAAAATAATTAAAATGAATACTATCGGTACAATATAAAAAGAAGATTTAAATGTGAGATTGTGGGAGTAATAAGGTGAAGATTTATTGAATAAAGGTAAAGATTGAGGGATAGAGTTTTTTTCATCAAGTAAAATATTTTCATCAAAATATGAAACAATTTAACCAAGGCAGTTAGAAGTGTGTGATTTTTAGTGATGGAATATTTTAAAATATGGTATGGGTAAAAGAGAAGTGAAAATTTAAACAAATGATGGTAAATCAAAATTAATTTTTAGAAGAAGGAAAATGTAAAGAGAGTTAAAAGGGGATAACTATTTTTACCCGAAGAAAGTATTAAAGATACATATGTGTAAAAAATGAAGTGAAAAGTTCTAGCAAAGGAATACTATTTGAATTAAATTTCACGGAGATGATGAAGACTAAAATATTTAATTTGATGAAGGAAATTAATTAAATATTTTATTGAAGAAAGAAGGATACTGAAGCGCTGCGACGGAAGAGATATGAAGCGTCATAACCCTAGAAGATGTAATCTATATATGCTAGATGAGATCACATGAAGAAATAATTAGAATAAAGAATAAGCAGTAGGTAGGTAGTTAGATAGGTTGAACACTTGCCGAAAAGGAACATTATGCTATGTATTGCAAAAATATTTAGAAGTAATATAATGGACAAAAAGGCTTAATCTGGTGATCCAATTGTGGTGTCAATTGTTTATTGAATTAATTGAAAAATATTATCAGGTTGTCTCAAAGGTTGAAATTTCTTTATTATTTAAATTGATGTATCAAAGATATTTTCAACTTATCAAGGAATATTTTTTTCTCTTGTGTGGTTTAGTTAACTGGATCCTTCAAGGAAGGATTAAATTCTTTTAATTAATCATAGTAATCTGGAGAAGGTCATTTGGATGAACTTGATAATTGCATTCTTGCATGTTTATACAAGGTATAAATAGTCATAAGTGTCAAGCAATTTAAATTATAACCATTAAGTAAGTAACAGATCTTTCACCTCTTGACTCCATTAACCCAACAGAAGTAGGCACTGGTCCTACAAATTCCCTTTTAGAATTTCATAAAATCTTATCCATACATTCACATTTCAAATTTTAGTAGGAGTAATTAGTAAGCTTTCATCTATTCCACACCAATTGCGATTGTGGATAGATTGCACAAGTAGGAAACATATAGTATTTAAGTCTCCTTCATTTGCATAGATACACCCACCTAGGTCTAGTAGAGCCTAAAGAGAAGAAGGTTTGATTACACCATTTGGCCTTGTTCTTTAGCCTAAAACGTACCAAGATCTTGGCAACCTCTTTTGGTTTTTCAACAAATTTTTTTGAGAACTAACATGGCTATGATGCCCAATGGCTATGAAAGAAATGAAGGCTATGATAGAAATGAATGGCGGGGCATCTTTGACCAAAAGGGGTGCATAAATGGGATAGATTGCACAAGTAGGAAACATATAGTATTTAAGTCTCCTTCATTTGCATAGATACACCCACCTAGGTCTGGTAGAGCCTAAAGAGAAGAAGGTTCAATTACACCATTTGGCCTTGTTCGTTAGCCTAAAACATACCAAGATCTTGGCAACCTCTTTTGGTTTTTCAACAAACGTTTTTGAGAACTAACATGGCTATGATGCCCGATGGCTATGAAAGAAATGAAGGCTATGGAAAAGGGAGCATTTAATTAAATCAAATTGTGAAATCAATTTAATTAAATGGGGAGATGGAAATTAGACATTGATAATTGATTTTAATTAATTATTTAATGTGGAGAGGAATGACACATAATTAAATAATCTTGACAATTATTTAATTATAGAAGAATGAAAAGGTCAAATAATAATTATTATCTGACTATAGACAAATGATGAAAGATAAATAATTAAATAAATAATGATTTATTTCATTATTGAAGAAAGCGGGTGTTAGTGATACAATTAATTTATTTTAATTGATCAAAATAGAATAACTTAGATTAGAAAGTGAATTAATTAAATAATTAAAAATTATTTAATTAATAGAGGAATATGGTTAGGGATAATCAAATAATTAAAATTATTCAATTATCAAAGGACGATGACCAAGAAAAATGATGTTCACTGAATTAGGACATTTTTCGGTGTCTACATTAATCTCTCTTCTGTCAATACCCATTTCCTTGTATCTCTCTTATCTCTCTCTGTTATCTCTATCTCTCTACATCTCTCACTCTCAATATGTGTGTATCTCTCTCTATCTCCCTCTTCCTTATTTGTATATCTCCCTCTTTCTCAGGTCCTCTCTCTTTGTAGTATATGTCTTGCTCTAATTCCCTTCGTATCTCTTTACCCCAGGCTCACTCTCTCACTCTTCTTCCCTCTATGTCTCCCTCTTCCAATCCCTATCTAACTCTTTCTCCTTCTCTCGATATTGAAAATATAACATGATCCTAATGGTAATGCATTTTTATTATCTTCCTCATTCAGAGGTTTCATTTTTGTTGTGTTTGGATTCCTATAATAGGATGCGTAGTTGATTTAAAGTTACCACTTCTCCATTGAGACCATTGTTGCACAAACATCATTTTCTAAATGACCTTCAAATTGACCTCATGTAGTACACAAATGTATGGAAAAATAAGACAATTCTTTTTTCCTAATTAACCTTCTACAATTTCTCTTCAGTGTAAACATTGTATACCAAAGTGTGATTGCTAGTTTTTAGCTTTCATTTTTTTATTATTGTTTTTATAAAAAAAAAATTATTTTAGTTTATCTTTATCTTATTTTATTTTATCTTTATCTTAAATCTTGTTTTATATTTATATTATTTTATTTTAACTTCTCTTTTTATTAATGGTGGGTAAGGGTTATTGAAAAATCCCCAACCCTTTTAAAAAATGTAGACAAACAAAAGCCAACCAAATAACTTCTGCAATTGTCACAGAGAAAACTATAGCCCATAGCTAGCAAGACTTATCACTACTAATTACTAAGAGATAATTCCTTATCTGCTAGCCAAGAAAGTGTGGAAATTGAGCTAAACATTCCATCAGTGTCTTTAGATTCCTAGCAAACAAGGGGAGTTAAAGCATATCTTTTAGGATTACAATTTTCCCAGTCAATTCTAGGTCAGTTTTGATTTATGGTTCACAATCACCTTTATGCAACTACTTTACTAAAAGCAATTTTTTTTTTTATAATATTTAGCTTTGTAGACAGTCTTTCATGATTTTTGTTAAATGTAATTTAGTTATTTTCTGTTTAATTTCCTAAGCTCTCCCTACTTAGGTTGCTTAGGAAAAAAATTGAAATTGTAAATTGCTTGTAGCTAGATACATCCAAATATGTTGTCTTTGATTTTTTTGGTAGGAAGAGTTTACCCTACAATGCCCACTTTTTCACAATTACGATGTTTTATTTTGTAACTTAAGTCTCACTTTTTCTTGGGTAAAATAGTAATTAAAGATTACTTGTTTGTTTGTACCCCTTCTATTTGCATTAAAACAAAAACTCCTAGAAAGATATATCTTAATCCTTTCAATCTTGCCACATGATGCCTTTGTGCCTTATATTTTGAGATTCAATACCCTATGTCAACATACAAAGCCATGAAAGAATTTTTTTTTTAAAGAGAGTATATAGTGAAGAAAATAAAAAGCATTACCTAAATGAACCTTCAGTTAGCTTGTCCTAGACCATTGAATGGTTAGGATTTGTAGATAATTTTTCCTAATGTAGAGGCTTCAACTTGACTTTAACTTGAATTGAAGACATAGAAACATGTTTTGGAAAATATTTCTTCTTTGAACCATCTAACAAATTAACACATCTAACCCTTGAAAAAAATTCAATATAATAAATTTAGTTACTTATTAACTAGCTTTATACCCACATCCATGCCAAATTTGTAATGTATTCCTTATTTGCAAATTTAAGAAATATGTTACAAATAGTAACATACCTTTTAAAAAAGATACCTTACAATTTCAAGAATCATAAAATATAAAGAAATGACACATGAAAAAATACTAATAAGATGCAATAATTTGAAACTTATTAAAACATGATACTTATAATTTTTATTTATTTGAATATCTCATTTTAATGCATTGGGACAATACATAATCTAAGAGGGGAAGTATATCATGACCACATCCTATCGAAATTATAGAACTTTTGAATTAATACTCTAAATAATTATAAATATATTTATTCTTTAATTGATTAAATAAAATTAATAATTAATTTTTGAAATGATTATTTGAAATAATGATAATTGAAATTAAATAAATAATTATTATAATAAATTGAAATATCTAAACAATAACTTGATAATTTAAAAATAAATTAAATAAATTTTAATTTTAAATATTTAAACAATATAATTCGAAACAAAAATAAGTTTAAAAAATATTTTAAAAAATAAATTAATTGTTAAAATTATCTTAATCAAATTTAAATGATTATTTTATCTCAATTATTATCTTATAAATTATTTTTGAATTATTGAGAATCATCAAGTATAAAATCTTCACCAATAACATCTAATGCATGGACAATTAGAAGTCAAGATGATTTATAAATAAAAAATAAATAATATTCGAATTACTTTTTAAAATAATTTTATTATAAATAATAATAACTTATTAGTAATTTGAAAATTATGAAAAAATATATATATATATATATATATATATAGATAAAAATAATAAAAACTAATCTATATTTATATGAGTATTAGACAAGATCAACAATTTATAAGGTACCAATTCAAAGCAAGTATATCTACATCAGGGGAAGTGTATCAATAGTCATTATAGCTAATTTCTTGCATTCTAAGCTCTTAAATGGTATGTTGGATTTCAACCAAAAAAAAAAAAAAGAGTTTATTTGTATGTGACTTAAGAGCTATAGCTATTGTTTCAGCTTTAGGATAGTTAAGACGAACATGGGATGATTCATTATGTATAGAAAGATAAAAGTTGGTCATTTCAAGGTGACATGGGATACATATTCTCTATTGGCTCAATGACCATTCACTTTGACCACCACAAAGTTTGCACAATTAATCCAATACATACGCACAAATGCCCTAATAATTGTGCTGCACTATTAATACAAATAATGTTGATTCATCATCTTTTCTTTAGCATCCTACCATATAACAAAAACACCATACTATTAGAAATAAGGACTTATAATGAAATAACCAAGAAACAATAGCATAAAAAAAAAAAAACATATTATAATCCAAAATATATTTGCACCTGTCAAAGAGCTAAAATATTATCACACAGACTTTCTCTGGTTTACAGACCAATACAACCCATATTAAGGAGTGCTAATTTTAGAGGCGGCATCTCGATTATATATAAAGTTTGTTTGCTAGTGTTCAACAATATTGCCGCATTCATTCATAATCGTATCTCTCTAACATTTTGGTTAGGGCAATCTGCTAGACAAAAATATATAACATAATCATTTAGTGGCTAATCAAAATATAGTTTCAATTACACTTCACAAACAAAAAAAAAAATTAATTTGAATCTATTTACTGTTAATGTTATAGATCACAACTGTGCCTTACCAGATTTAAATTTCCATTCAGTAATCTAAGCAGTTGGCTTACCAGTAGCTTATGAGTTTTACTTCCAGAAAACAAAATGCTAAGTGCCAACTAATGCTTCTGTTAGTATAGCACAATACTATCTTTTCCCTTGGACCAACTCTTTATTGATACAAGCAACCGATTCAAAATCAAGGTTTGGCACGAAACCTTTACTAAGGACGATGTGATCACCTGGCCAAACAATTCATCCTCCAAGCTGTTATTAGTTCCTTCCGGGGAACTAGGCTGGAAACGTGATTAATCTGTCTAGGCTGGAAACGGTGATTAATCTGTCTTTATTCGGCCAATCAAAATTATTGCAATTACTTTGGACAAATTTATTTTCAGTTAGGTCATAAGCAAGTTGCAATTTTTTTAATGGAAATTTTGTTGGAGAGTGTTTTGGCAGCCTCTGATTGGAGCTGCAGATGGCTAGCAGGTGTATTTACAGCTACCAAGACTAGAGAGTGCATAAATTTCGAAGGAGGCTCTGACTGTCAGATGACTTGGACAGTTAGCGATTAAGATAGGAGTCGTTGCATGCAAGAGACACATGCCAGAGAGACATTGCATGGAGAGTTCAAGGCTAAAACTGAGTTTAATATACCATTAGGGGAAAGGATCCAGTTATCGCCCTCTATTGAATTACCACCACCTCCATGTTCACTTAACCCCCAAAAAAAAATTCACTTTGATCCATTAAAAAACTTTATTTTATTGAATAATTAATTACAAAAACACCAATAGCTGTTCATTAAGTGCTAAAGTGAATGATTTGAGTGGATTTTAAGTGCTAAAACAGCTATAATTGATTGAAACTATAGCCAACACTCCCACACTCGATGGAATTGCCCATAAGCCAAAACCTTAGTTAGCCCTGGCAGATACTAGGTCTTCTCCCCTAGTTTCATTTGTAGGCAGACATTCTAATTTTGAAAGAATTCATGTTATAGAGGTTTAAGGTGAATAAACCTTACATTTGGAAAACAATCGATATAAATTCTATGCCCCCGCAAATGCATCCCAAAAACTATCCGCCCTAGGATTAGGGAAAAAGATGCAGGATTTTTTACCCCAATCTTTTGCACAGATTTGCAGATTTTAATAATGGTACAAGCTACACATGATCAATGTATCCTTCCTCTATTTTTAATTTGTTTATATATATATTCTCAATACACTAGAAAATTTATACAAGAAAATCGTAAAAATTTATTTGATCAAATGAGCATGTATTCTCTTACCCTCTCTCACATTATTCAATTTGTTGCATTTCTTTTAACATTCTGTCACAGTCATTGTTATAGAGTAAGAATCTCTGTTCATCAGGCTATAAACGTTAAACAGTGATTAATTTGTCTCATTCAGTCAATCAAAATCATTGCAATCTCTTTCTTTGGACAGATTTATTTTAGACTAGGTTATAAGCAAGTTGCAATTTTTTTAATGAAAATTTGGTTGGAGAGTGTTTTAGCGGCCTCTGGTTGGAGCTGCAAATGGCTAGCAGGTGCATTCACATCTACAAAGACTAGAGAGCACACAAATTTTGAAGGAGGCTCTGTAGACAATCAAATGGCTTGGACAATTGACGATTAGGGTAGGATTCATTGCATGCAGAGAGACATTGCACGGAGAGTTCAAGGCTATAAACGAGTTTAAAATACCACTAGTTTCATTTGCACGTAGACATTCTAAGTTTGAAAGAATTCATGTTATAGAGGTTTCAGGTGAATAAACCCTACATTTGGAAAACAATCGTTGTAAATTCTATGCCCCCTCAAATGCATCCCAAAAACTATTCACCCTAGGATTAGGGAAAAGATGCCAAGACTTTTTACCCCAATCTTCTGCAAAGATTTGTATAGATCTTAATAATGGTAGAAGGTACACATGATCAATGTATCATTCCTCTATTTTTAATTTGTTTATATATATATATATATATATTTTCAATGCAGGAGAAGATTTATATAAGAAAATCGTAAATTATTGAAAATGCAGGGCGTGAAACCGTTGTGGTGGCAGTGTCAAACCTTAAAAACCCTAGAAAATCTCTGCACGGGTAATCACTGACTTTCTGATCTTAAAATTTGTACATATATGCTTTGCTAATATCCTGGTATCATGGTATTCCATGAAAATACATTTTGTATTAGCATTCTGTCAAACATATTACGAGCATCCAATAGATTGTCACACTTGGCGTACATTTCCACTAGACGATCTACGAGAAAAATGCATAACCCAAGTCCAGTTTTGATCAAATGAGCATGTATTCGCTTACCCTCTCTCACATTATTCAATTTGATGCATTTCTTAAGCATTCTATTGCAGTAATTGTTATTGAGTGAGAATCTCTGTTCATCTTTAAAACCCATTGCTTCCACTAAATGTATTTCATAAGGAATACAAATTACAATTGCAAATAGTTCCATAGGAAATGGTTGACGTACAGCCATTTTAAAGAATCCAAGAAACCCACAATTAGGAAACTTGGAAAGTGTATGATTGTTAATATCTTTTTTTTTTGTTCTGCATAGCTAAATCTTAAGAGGTAAACTGTAAGAATCCTACGCCTATTAGTGTAGTGCGAAAGGTTTCAAAACATGGAAAATTTATTTTTTTGAGTTCTTTATAGATTAAAAAATTGAATGCTACAAAACTGTTTGAAGAAAGCCAAACTAGTTTAACATTTGTAAACAATGGACTGGTATGGGAGTCATATATATTAAGAAGAATATTGATGCTACCATATTTGGCAGCACAACACTATGTTTAACTATTTTTCTTGCCTCTCTACATCCTTAAGAGTGTCTAAAGTTAATTATCAACCTCCTCAAATCGCCGGTGTTGTAGTTGGTGCAAATCTTATGAGAATAAGATAAAATTGTCGACTTTGGCATGTGCATGTCAATATTCTTTACACAGCTAACCAACATTTTTCAAGGTGAATCTGAAAGGATGACCAAACATGTTGGGTAAATTGAAATCACATTAGACTTGAGAGCTTGAAAAACATACTCATTAGGATGTTAGACCTAAATATTCTATTCCAGAAATTCATTTATAATTTATAATTTATTTGTTTTCTAAATGCTAGTTTGTTAATTTTCTTTTTGAATGATAAAATTCTATAATCCAAGAAAGTTCATCTGGTGTATCTTATTCTTAACTATATCTTAACATTATACAAAGTGGATGTCATCTTTTTGTATAGTCTCAATTATGGACAACTACTGGGCTCAAATGATAATGGCAGTGCACCACATCAATATATGCAACAGGTCTGTTTTCTTTAATCTACCATATCATATGTTGTCTTCAGTTTTATTATACATTAAGCTGAAACTACTGTAAATGGGTTGTATTAGTGTCTCATCCGGTCCTATGTTTGCAATGGATGATTATCGAAGCACAAATCTAATGTTAATTTTTGTTTCAAAGTTTGCTGCAAAATAATCTAGACAATATTTTGGTGTGGTAAACTTTCTTCTATAATTTGTTTGAGAAACTTCTAATTGAACTTGTGCTAGTTATGGTAAACTTTCTTCTATAACTTGTTACGGTAAACATTTTTCTATAACTTGTTTCCATTCGCAGCAGATATTGTCTGCACCACAGGATTGAACTTGAGAATCCAAGCCTGGAGGTAAATCCCCATATTGAAAGCTTTTACTATGCCTTACTTGTAGTGTGAGAAGTGTCAGCTAAGCTAATTTTGTTACAGGTGCATAGTTGAGTTGATTGGATTGTTTAAAGCACCAACCATTTATCATTAAACAACACTAACAGTATTTACACCATCATACATCTTTGACAAAAGTATAATCCTATTATAAATCAATGAGCACAGGCAGCCAGGATGATGGTTTGCATTTGTGTAAAAGTTTCAACAAACACATTTTGAACATGCTTCTCAGACAGCTGTCCTCTTTCTATGCTTCCACATTTTGCATACATGTCTACCATAATGTGTGTATAGAGAGATGATTATGCATGTCTCTATATACACACATTTCTTCTAGGCATTTTTCCAAATATTTACATGCTTAGTCTATGCTTCCACATTTTGATTGACAATCCGTAGTTTCTCAAAACTGCCCTGTCAGCACTAGGCAAGAACTGTGCTGCACTGCGGCTCTTATTAGAAAATGCAACAAGGATTGGAACAACATGTTTCATACCCTCTACCAACATTTGCTCAAGAGTAGAGGCAACCAAACTGTCACTTTGATCATCAATTATAATTGGAAGAAAGTTGATAATTTATTCCTTAAGCGGTAATAGACAAATAGTCCAAATGTCCAGCAACTTTCTTGTTCACGATTCAGTATCAACAAGAAAATCAAGACATATGAATTGATTTAATATTCATCTTGGTATGCCATGTTTTAGGGACCATGAATCTGAAGGAAGAGGCAGAGGATATAATATATAAAAAAATAAAATAAAGAAAAAAAGGAAACACAAAGTTTTGAAATTGATTTATATTTTATATATTTTCAAAACATACAAATATTTTTCATCATAAAATAAATGACAAAGCTGCTTCTCTTTTTAATTTTACTCAGAAAACACTGAAAATAATGGTCCCCTGTTTCACTGGCTGCTTCAAACTATTATTCCTGCAAAAATTGGCATCTGCCCTTCTTTTTCTCTTTTCATACATAAAAAAAGGACTATCTTGAGCCTATGTATATGCCCAACAAGAGAGAAAAAAAAAATTCAATTAATTTTTCTGCATGAGAGAATCAGATATAGAGATTATGGATTTAATTTATATTTGAAATTCTCTTAATATAGAAAATGAGAAGAGAGAGATGTGTGAATCTGAGCTAGAGAAAAGAGAGTTCACGTGCTTGGACAGATGTGTGACTGTGGAGAAAATGATGAGGTTATGGAGGAGTTAATTGGAGGCAATTGGGATTAAATTCCAACATTTCCCTTAATCACAACTGCTAACATTCCTGATGGTCAACATGTCTCTTTGATGGATATAACTTTCTTTTTCCAATATCTTGGTCAAGGTATCTACATACTATTTCTCAGACTTGCAATGTTTCAAAACAAATTCTTCATCATTCATTAGTTTTATAATGAAGTGATACCTTGTGTCAATGTATTTTATTCTTTTATAAAAAATTAAGTTTTTGGATAGTGTAATTATAGAGTTGTTGTCACAATAGATTTTACTTGCTTCTTCTTGTTCATACTTTAATTCTCTTAGTACTCTTCTCATCCAAATGGTTTGACATGCAACCCCTATTACTGTTACATACTCAACTTCAGCTATGGAAAGGGAAATAATGGGTTGCTTCTTGGAATTCAATGAAATGACTCTTGAACCCAAATGAAATACATACCATGATGTGCTATTTCTATCATTTACACTTCCTGTCCAATCACTATTTGTGTATCCAACTAGTTTAAACTCATTTGTTACACTATATAGAATGCCATATTCCTTGGTTCCATTCACATACTTTATGATTATTTTAGCCACTAGCCAATGTGTCTCATTTGGAGTCTTCATAAATCTTGAAATCAAACTCACCGCAAACATTATATTAAGTGTAGTTGTAGTTAAGTACATCAAACTTCCAACCATGTTGTAATGTCCCATGTTTTCCATCCCACCTAATAAATATTAATTAATTTAATTACTTAATTTTTCCTGAAAAAAGTGCAATTATAAAGGTAATATTAAATAATTATATTAATTGGAATCATAAAGTGATGTTGAGGAATATTTAAAAGATATTTAATAAAGTCACTTTATAATAAAGCATTAATTGATTTTGGTGGGAAAACTCTAAAAGGTATTATAAAAGGACTCGAGCTCATTCTCTCATTATGTAAAGATTATAAATTATTTGTCTTGTTCACTCTGGAGAGTGAGAAGGATTTTGAATTTTTTGAATCTCTTTCATAGGCGGATCTTACGTAAGATTCATATTTGGGTGAAGTCCTGCTTAACCGGCACACTCTAAGCATCGACAAAGTGGCCTCGGTCATTCTGACATCGGCTAGCCCTATCAAATCTACCTTCTCGCTTTTTCAAGATTACTTTCCGTAAACTTTTTCTATAACATATTAAAGCAGAAATCGCTTCTTCGTAAGAGAATAAATAGGTGTTAAGTCAGTTTAAATAATATAAAATTTTAAATAATTATTTAAAAAATTCGTTTAATAATAAATGTATTAAAAAATTGATGAAAAAGGTTATACAATTAAAAAATATTTAATAATAAATATAATTTAAATGTATATGAAGAAAGATGATGAATAAATAAATAAAAAATAATACAATAGATTTTTTTTTTAATTTATTATATTTTTAATTTTTTTAAATATATTTTTGTTATGTTTGAATGTTTTTAATGTCTTTTATGATAATATATTTATGTAATATTATTATCCAAATAATATAAATATATTAATTAAAATTGTTGATACAACAATATACATTCTTTTTCATTTAGTATTTCATACTTATTTTTGTTTACTTAAGATTTATCTTTTTACTTTACAACTATTCACATGTTTTTATTTTATTTTATTTAGTCAAGAGTTATTTTTATTTATAGTTTTTTTTTAATTTGAAATAATTCTTATATGAATAAAATAAAATAACGCAAGTACTTTTAATTGATTAGTATGAAATGTATTTTTTAACATATTACAACAAAAACTAATTCCAATAAATACTCCTATTATAATGATTTGTGAAAACAATTTTAAATAAAAATATAACAATAACATAAAATTGCCCCCTCGCAATTCCTACACGTTTCGCCAAAGCCGTCGTGGTTGGCCCTGGTGGGATCCTGGCCAATTATTCAACAGAGAACTATAGCCCTAGAGGCAGGTGATTTTGGGGTCAACAGGACTTTGACTCTGCTGGAACTGTCAAGAGTCGTTTCCGGTGGACCGGCTTTAATTTCGCCAAAATGGTTGTTCCGAAATCAAGCAGCTTAAGCGTCTCAATTCCTTCATAAAAATTGGGGAAATTAAAGCCAAAGTTGCGGGCTAACTCTACTGAAGCCGAGAAGAATATACAATGTGAAGTGACAATACCAAAAAGATAAGCAGTACTCATTGAAAATGATATTAAAAAATTACCATCAAACTCAGAATTGCCGTATTACAACACTGCTATCAAAGCCACATGTCCGAAAGACTGGAGAAAACCCATAAGAGAGCTCTGATTATCGACCTTGATCAGGAGAAAGACCAGATGAGGAAGCAGGGATCTCTAAATGAACCAGATCAAGCACAAAAAGAAAATCCCTAAGCACCCCAAATATGACTTAGATCTTTATGGAGGGGGTTCAGGATATGGTGGACCTGGAAGAGGTTGCAAACGAGCTTCTGAATTCTATGAATTAGCTGTGGCTGGGCCCAGCTTTGTCTGTTTGCTGGCCGTTTTATGGTTTTTTTGCGGCTTTTTGTGGTCGCCTCGCGGCCAGTTTCTTTTCCGCAGCCTTTATCTTCGGACTGCTTTGGTCTTAGTTTGTAATGTTACTTTTATGAGCCCCGGGTCCTTAGAACCTTATCCCTCTTTATCAAAAACAATAACATAAAAATATAAAATCTTTCCAAATATTAAACTCATAAAAACAATTTCTATCATCCCTGTTATTGAACATGAATTATAGGAAAATTTATAATATTCAAATTTAATATCATTTTCTTTATTTTTCCTTCATTCATAAAAATAATTGAATTTTATAATATTTATATAGTCCATGTAATCATAGGAAAATTTATAATATTAAAATTTAATATCATTTTATTTTTTCTTCATTCATAAAAAAGATTGAATTTTATTAAATTAAAAATATTAAACAATAATGATTCCCTCCATTAGATTATAACCATACTTATACCTCTCAAAATTTAAATAAATAAGGGATATCTACAATGGTAGTAAGATATAAATGAAATGCCATGATCATATATAAAAATTGAAACACAACTAAATATTTAAAAAATTAAAACTATATATGAATTATTTAGTTTTTTATTTGTACTTAAGTGTTATTTTATATGTCATGATTATATAAAAATTGAAATACAATTAAATATTTAAAAAAACTAAAACTATCTAATATTTATTTAAGTTTTTTATTTACTTGTTATTTTATATTTTTTTTCATTTACTTAGAATTCTTTAATTTTTTTCTTTTTTTAAAAACAAGTCTTCTTTAAAGTAAATGATTTTTTTATAAAATAATTCTTAAGTAAATAAACATAAATTAATGTCAATTTTCTAAACACACAATTGATCACCTATCTTATGATTTCTCATGGGTAAATTAATTCGTCTAATTATCCAGAAAAATAGTATGATGAATTTATTAACAATGATAATATTAAACCCAAAAAGTTCATGTGTTCTTAATATCTTCCTTTTTTAGTTGTTTGGTTAATATAATAGGAAAAGCTTCTACATTTCTTTTCACATGTCTCCAATTAACACTTGAATTCCATAATCTTATGGAATGATAAGTTTGAATTATTTCATCTTTCTTATGATTTGTCTCATGATGCTACCAAATCAAACATGATAAAACATTCTCAAAGCTCTTAGCTCCCTCTATTGAACTAGAGATATTGACATCATCACAAGCTTCTTATGGCTCAAAATTTTAATACTAACATTAAATAGAGTTGTCCCTCAAAGTGCACACTCATTAGCATAATTGTTTAAGACATCGATCTATATGTTTCTAACTCAATATTTTCAAGATGATGGATGCTTTTTGAAAAGGAACATATTTTTCAATCATATTTTCAAAAAGTGATTTTTATGCTCATTAAATCCATCAAGGTCAATATTTTTTTACTTTCAACCTTGAAAATTAATGAGGATCTATTTTCTAAGAAAAGATCCATACCTTTCATCTTCTTCGTGGATTCTTCCAAAATTTAGTCCCTTTCACATACTTGCAACTTTGAATTTTCTTCTTCCTCATGCTCAACTATCATAATTTCTCATTCACATAAGAATTTACATAATCCTTTTTGAAAATGATGATTTTAATTTCTTGAAATTCATAGTTCTTTTTCTATATTTTTCCATGATTTTTTTATTATCCCTTTCTTAGATATCTAGAATTGTTCTTTCTTTTATTCATGCTCCATAATTTTTGCTAAGACCCTTTTCTTGTAGGTTTGAATCTAGTATACCTATAATTTTTTGGTTCCACGATGTATTTTTATAGCTCTTTATAAAATTTCTCTTACTCTTCTTTTAGAATTATTTCATTTTTTCTTTGATATCCATGGCTTAACTCCCAAGGTTCATTACAAAAGAACAATTTATTTTTTCTCAAATTATTTCTACTATATGCATTCATCTTCTTTGTAATAATTGGAGGTGTGGTCCTCTAGTGGATGCATGATGTCCCTTCTTATGTGATTCTTCTTTTGAGTTGTTCAAATATGGTGTTTTGAAAATTTATATGTCAGTCCTAGTTGTGACTCTTCCTTTTTGTATTTGTCCACTTTTTGTTTTTATCCATTTCAGGTAGTTTGGGAAAGAAAATTCTATATATTTTTGAAATGACAAAGTTGCCTTCAAATATTTTGATAGATTATAGTAATTTACAAACCTTAAAGTAATTTCTTCTACTAATGATCTCAATGTAATTCCTTGAAGTGTAGAAAGATAATCTCTCTTTGAATCCCTCTAAGTATAGTTTCATATATATTGAAGCTAGCAACAAGATATGGTGACTCCATGATTTATAGGATGACAAGATCACAACTTTGATATCATTGCAATAACCCTACTAATTGTTTATGTAAAAAAATAGATTTAAATAATTTAATTATAACTTTTAAAAACCTATATTTCTTTACAACTTATACATCAAAATTCATAATCCAAATGAGTAATTATGTTAATAAAGAAAGATAAAATTTAGAAATTTTCTTACTATTTCAATAAATTATAAGATTACATCAAAATACTTTGTCATAATAATTAATAACAACAATAGTTACAATAATAATAAAAAAAAAAATTGTAACTACATTATTGAAATGTACAATAACTACAAATTATACAACTATGTATTATATGTATATATTATATAAATCATATAATATATTTTAATATATTGAATATTTAATAATAATATATTTATTATTAAAAAATTTTACTCACTTTTCTTAGTGTATATTTATTATTAATAATTTTATAAAATTTAAAATTTTATATTATTTAAACTCCAACTAATCTCCTGTTTACATTTCCTCGGCTTTTAAAC
This sequence comes from Sequoia sempervirens, assembly GCA_007258455.2. Classification (NCBI taxonomy): domain Eukaryota; kingdom Viridiplantae; phylum Streptophyta; class Pinopsida; order Cupressales; family Cupressaceae; genus Sequoia; species Sequoia sempervirens. The sequence continues at coordinate 463,215,238 of VDFB02193867.1, forward strand.
ATACTCATTACTTAAGAGTATTTATAGTAACTCCATGGGGTTCAAGGAAAATGTATAGGAGATTAAAGGATTGCCGTCAGAGAGCAAAGCATTTGTTATTTATCTCTGTTCCTCATTGCAAAATAAGCAAGTAAAAATGGTAGTTCGAAAACACGAGTTGTTCAAGAAATTCCAAATCCTCCAGATAAGACTTGCTGGAAATTGTCTGAAAAACAGTAATGAGCTGTTCAGAAATTTTCAAATCCTCCAGATAAGACACGCTGGAAATTGTTTAATAAATTTGAACATTACATAATTCAATATATATAAATACAAATCTATAAATGATACAGTACATTATATAATTGTGGCAGATGTCTTCATTGTTAACAACTAGATTCCTTTGAACAAGTAGTAGCCAATTCACATCTATCAAAGTGAAATAAGAGTGTCAGTTTATTTATTTTTAGCTCTTCTTTTGAAGTCCCAAAATTCATATGCATTCCAACAATAAACCAATTATTCGCTTAGTGTTCTTTTCTAGATTTGGATCTAACCAGTCAGGTATCCTTACATTCAATCCAAGAAGATAGCAATAGAAGCATTCCAACTCTAAATCAATTATTCATTATGTGTTCTTTTAAACACTTTTTGAATTCATTATCATTATATAAAGTTAAACAATCGAGAGCCATTTCCATTGTCCTTCATTATTTCCGCAAAAAGATTGTAAAACTCATTTTTTCCAGAAATGCAAATGCAACCGCAACCTTACCTGTTAAGAGCACTCAAACAATGTGAGTTTAAGTTTTCAGTATTCTAAGGCTTGAGAAAATGATCTGGGCATATTGAAGCACTTCTCGGAACTGTTCGTCCACCAATAAGAAAGCTTTGAAACCATGAATGCAAGTTGCTGACTATGATACAGTTTATAACGAGCTTAGGTCCAGACTTGTGACATCCAATGGACCCCAAGCATAACACATTGGATTTCAAAACCTTAGTCGACTGCAACAGTCTGCTACTAACAAGACACCAAAAAGCCAGATTCGAGTTGCCAAATACAACTTGGTGTAAACTTGGACATTACTCCAAAAGGTTTATCATATCCATTGCTGATTACCACTAAAATGATTGATCATACCTCCAAAAGTTTTATCATATCCATTGCTGATTGATGCAGGGGATGTAAGGCTCATGTTATCCAATCATCCAAGTTACTCTTTGAATTAATCATTGCATCTTTACATTGTTGTATTATCTTCTGTTCCTTTCAAAGGGGTTGTGGTCAATTGGTAGGACCCATTTGGTTCTCATATTAGAGACAAAGATTCAATTCTCCCCAAGGACATCTTATAGTGCCAGTAGGGTGTGCTAGAGTGATATTCCAGCTGCAGTGATATGTGCAGTAGGACCTGCAAGTGGAGAAGAAAATCAAGGAAGAATATAGAGTAGTTGTCATATAGGAGGAGATAGAAGGACGTCGTGTTCAAGCTATGAAAGCAAAGGATGGAGAAGAAAAAGTGGATTCCCTACAAGAGGACAAGAGGGGAAAAGAAAGCAAGTCATTCAAGCCAAAGGAGTGTTGGAGGAAAAAAGGAGTTTGAAATGTAACTGCAACAACATCCCTGACTGGAAGAGCATTAGTTAAAGCGGTATTGCCCCAAATGAATTATGTGGGATGGATGTCCCATGAACAAACCCTTACAATTCAAGGGCAGGGGCCACAATAGAACCTATATATATAATTCATATATTGTTCCCAACAGATTTATAATCATAAATGTAAAGGAATGGGTTATGATGCCCTTGCTCATAAGAGTGAGTCTTGTTCACCTAAATTAATCTTTATGCTATTTATGGGATCCATATGATAAGGCGTCACATTTATTTACCTTGCTAAAAAAGTCAACCAATGTGGTATAGGTCAAACAGTTTTTTAATAACAACTATTTCAACACTTCCAGAAATTGTCCAGTAATTAACTGGTTGAACTTCTCTACAACCCCAACCATTTCAACACTTTAAATGGACATTACAACCTTAGATTATTTTGAAAACTAATAAGACATGACTTTGCTATTCTATCCATCACAGATTAGAGGCAGGTTCAAAGCGCATAATTACGGTACACTTACAGAAGGTTTTGAAGAAAAACAATTGGAAGCTGACCACTTTAGTAGGGAGCTTTACCTAGCATCTGAAGACTTAACATCCCTTTAGTTTTGAAGTTTGAACTGTGGTGGACCTTAGTATGCCAAACATAGTCTATGGTAAGTAGGTATCAATCTAAGATATGCGTGGAGGATGTATAATGATGCAGTATACAATTCGAAACTTGTGGTTGATACAGTGTAAAACAATATACAACTAGAAGGGTATAGATGA
>VDFB02193867.1:463217704-463337777 GCA_007258455.2 Sequoia sempervirens
GTAGCAGAGGGTAGCAAAAAGTAGTATTAGTAATAAAAAAGGAGTAAAAATTAATCTATATTTATATGAGTATTAGACAAGATCAACAATTTATAAGGTACCAATTCAAAGCAAGTATATCTACATCAAGGGAAGTGTATCAATAGTCATTATAGCTAATTTCTGGCATCCTAAGCTCTTAAATGGTATGTTGGATTTCAACAAAAAAAAAGAAAAAAAAGAGTTTCTTTGTATGTGACTTAAGATGTACACAAAAAGATAAAAATACATATTCTCTATTGCCCCAATGACCATTCACTTTGACCACCACAAAGTTTGCACAATTAATCCAATACATATGCACAAATGCCCTAATAATTGTGCTGCACTATTAATACAAATAATGTTGAACAATCATCTTTTCTTTTGCATCCTACCATATAACAAAAACACCATACTATTAGAAATAAGGACTTACAATGAAATAACCAAGAAACAATAGCATAAAAAAAAAACATATAATAATCCAAAATATATTTGCACCTGTCAAAGAGCTAAAATATTATCACACAGACTTTCTCTGGTTTAAAGACCAATACAACCCATATTAAGGAGTGCTAATTTTAGAGGCGGCATCTCGATTATATATAAAGTGTGTTTGCTAGTGTTCAACAATATTGCCGCATTCATTCATAATCGTATCTCTCTAACATTTTGGTTAGGGCAATCTGCTAGACAAAAATATATAACATAATCATTTAGTGGCTAATCAAAATATAGTTTCAATTACACTTCACAAACAAACAAAAAAATTAACTTGAATCTATTTACTGTTAATGTTATAGATCACAACTGTGCCTTAACAGATTTAAATTTCCATTCAGTAATCTAAGCAGTTGGCTTACCAGTAGCTTATGAGTTTTACTTCCAGAAAACAAAATGCTAAGTGCCAATTAATGCTTCTGTTAGTATAGCACAATACTATCTTTTCCCTTGGACCAGCTCTTTATTGATACAAGCAACCGATTCAAAATTAAGGTTTGGCACGAAACCTTTACTAAGGACGATGTGATCATCTGGCCAAACAATTCATCCTCCAAGCTGTTATTAGTTCCTTCCGGGGAACTAGGCTGGAAACGTGATTAATCTGTCTAGGCTGGAAACGTTAGACGGTGATTAATCTGTCTTTATTCGGCCAATCAAAATTATGGCAATTACTTTGGACAAATTTATTTTCGGTTAGGTCATAAGCAAGCTGCAATTTTTTTAATGGAAATCTTGTTGGAGAGTGTTTTGGCAGCCTCTGATTGGAGCTGCAGATGGCTAGCAGGTGCATTTGCAGCTACCAAGACTAGAGAGTGCATAAATTTCGAAGGAGGCTCTGACTGTCAGATGACTTGGACAGTTAGCGATTAAGATAGGAGTCGTTGCATGCAAGAGACACATGCCAGAGAGACATTGCATGGAGAGTTCAAGGCTAAAACCGAGTTTAAAATACCATTAGTTTCATTTGTAGGCACACATTCTAATTTTGAAAGAATTCATGGTATAGAGGTTTCAGGTGAATAAACCTTACATTTGGAAAACAATCGATATAAATTCTATGCCCCCGCAAATGCATCCCAAAAACAATCCGCTCTAGGATTAGGGAAAAAGATGCAGGATTTTTTACCCCAATCTTTTGCACAGATTTGCAGATTTTAATAATGGTACAAGCTACACATGATCAATGTATCCTTCCTCTATTTTTAATTTGTTTATATATATATTCTCAATACACTAAAAAATTTATACAAGAAAATCGTAAAAAATTATTTGATCAAATGAGCATGTATTCTCTTACCCTCTCTCACATTATTCAATTTGTTGCATTTCTTTTAACATTCTGTCACAGTCATTGTTATAGAGTAAGAATCTCTGTTCATCAGGCTATAAACGTTAAACAGTGATTAATTTGTCTCATTCAGTCAATCAAAATCATTGCAATCTCTTTCTTTGGACAGATTTATTTTAGACTAGGTTATAAGCAAGTTGCAATTTTTTTAATGAAAATTTGGTTGGAGAGTGTTTTAGCGGCCTCTGGTTGGAGCTGCAAATGGCTAGCAGGTGCATTCACATCTACAAAGACTAGAGAGCACACAAATTTTGAAGGAGGCTCTGTAGACAATCAAATGGCTTGGACAATTGACGATTAGGGTAGGATTCATTGCATGCAGAGAGACATTGCACGGAGAGTTCAAGGCTATAAACGAGTTTAAAATACCACTAGTTTCATTTGCACGTAGACATTCTAAGTTTGAAAGAATTCATGTTATAGAGGTTTCAGGTGAATAAACCCTACATTTGGAAAACAATCGTTGTAAATTCTATGCCCCCTCAAATGCATCCCAAAAACTATTCACCCTAGGATTAGGGAAAAGATGCCAAGACTTTTTACCCCAATCTTCTGCAAAGATTTGTATAGATCTTAATAATGGTAGAAGGTACACATGATCAATGTATCATTCCTCGATTTTTAATTTGTTTTTATATATATATATTTTTTCAATGCAGGAGAAGATTTATATAAGAAAATCGTAAATTATTGAAAATGCAGGGCGTGAAACCGTTGTGGTGGCAGTGTCAAACCTTAAAAACCCTAGAAAATCTCTGCACAGGTAATCACTGACTTTCTGATCTTAAAATTTGTATATATATGCTTTGCTAATATCCTGGTATCATGGTATTCCATGAAAATACATTTTGTATTAGCATTCTGTCAAACATATTACGAGCATCCAATAGATTGTCACACTTGGCGTACATTTCCACTAGACGATCTACGAGAAAAATGCATAACCCAAGTCCAGTTTTGATCAAATGAGCATGTATTCGCTTACCCTCTCTCACATTATTCAATTTGATGCATTTCTTAAGCATTCTATTGCAGTAATTGTTATTGAGTGAGAATCTCTGTTCATCTTTAAAACCCATTGCTTCCACTAAATGTATTTCATAAGGAATACAAATTACAATTGCAAATAGTTCCATAGGAAATGGTTGACGTACAGCCATTTTAAAGAATCCAAGAAACCCACAATTAGGAAACTTGGAAAGTGTATGATTGTTAATATCTTTTTTTTTTGTTCTGCATAGCTAAATCTTAAGAGGTAAACTGTAAGAATCCTACGCCTATTAGTGTAGTGCGAAAGGTTTCAAAACATGGAAAATTTATTTTTTTGAGTTCTTTATAGATTAAAAAATTGAATGCTACAAAACTGTTTGAAGAAAGCCAAACTAGTTTAACATTTGTAAACAATGGACTGGTATGGGAGTCATATATATTAAGAAGAATATTGATGCTACCATATTTGGCAGCACAACACTATGTTTAACTATTTTTCTTGCCTCTCTACATCCTTAAGAGTGTCTAAAGTTAATTATCAACCTCCTCAAATCGCCGGTGTTGTAGTTGGTGCAAATCTTATGAGAATAAGATAAAATTGTCGACTTTGGCATGTGCATGTCAATATTCTTTACACAGCTAACCAACATTTTTCAAGGTGAATCTGAAAGGATGACCAAACATGTTGGGTAAATTGAAATCACATTAGACTTGAGAGCTTGAAAAACATACTCATTAGGATGTTAGACCTAAATATTCTATTCCAGAAATTCATTTATAATTTATAATTTATTTGTTTTCTAAATGCTAGTTTGTTAATTTTCTTTTTGAATGATAAAATTCTATAATCCAAGAAAGTTCATCTGGTGTATCTTATTCTTAACTATATCTTAACATTATACAAAGTGGATGTCATCTTTTTGTATAGTCTCAATTATGGACAACTACTGGGCTCAAATGATAATGGCAGTGCACCACATCAATATATGCAACAGGTCTGTTTTCTTTAATCTACCATATCATATGTTGTCTTCAGTTTTATTATACATTAAGCTGAAACTACTGTAAATGGGTTGTATTAGTGTCTCATCCGGTCCTATGTTTGCAATGGATGATTATCGAAGCACAAATCTAATGTTAATTTTTGTTTCAAAGTTTGCTGCAAAATAATCTAGACAATATTTTGGTGTGGTAAACTTTCTTCTATAATTTGTTTGAGAAACTTCTAATTGAACTTGTGCTAGTTATGGTAAACTTTCTTCTATAACTTGTTACGGTAAACATTTTTCTATAACTTGTTTCCATTCGCAGCAGATATTGTCTGCACCACAGGATTGAACTTGAGAATCCAAGCCTGGAGGTAAATCCCCATATTGAAAGCTTTTACTATGCCTTACTTGTAGTGTGAGAAGTGTCAGCTAAGCTAATTTTGTTACAGGTGCATAGTTGAGTTGATTGGATTGTTTAAAGCACCAACCATTTATCATTAAACAACACTAACAGTATTTACACCATCATACATCTTTGACAAAAGTATAATCCTATTATAAATCAATGAGCACAGGCAGCCAGGATGATGGTTTGCATTTGTGTAAAAGTTTCAACAAACACATTTTGAACATGCTTCTCAGACAGCTGTCCTCTTTCTATGCTTCCACATTTTGCATACATGTCTACCATAATGTGTGTATAGAGAGATGATTATGCATGTCTCTATATACACACATTTCTTCTAGGCATTTTTCCAAATATTTACATGCTTAGTCTATGCTTCCACATTTTGATTGACAATCCGTAGTTTCTCAAAACTGCCCTGTCAGCACTAGGCAAGAACTGTGCTGCACTGCGGCTCTTATTAGAAAATGCAACAAGGATTGGAACAACATGTTTCATACCCTCTACCAACATTTGCTCAAGAGTAGAGGCAACCAAACTGTCACTTTGATCATCAATTATAATTGGAAGAAAGTTGATAATTTATTCCTTAAGCGGTAATAGACAAATAGTCCAAATGTCCAGCAACTTTCTTGTTCACGATTCAGTATCAACAAGAAAATCAAGACATATGAATTGATTTAATATTCATCTTGGTATGCCATGTTTTAGGGACCATGAATCTGAAGGAAGAGGCAGAGGATATAATATATAAAAAAATAAAATAAAGAAAAAAAGGAAACACAAAGTTTTGAAATTGATTTATATTTTATATATTTTCAAAACATACAAATATTTTTCATCATAAAATAAATGACAAAGCTGCTTCTCTTTTTAATTTTACTCAGAAAACACTGAAAATAATGGTCCCCTGTTTCACTGGCTGCTTCAAACTATTATTCCTGCAAAAATTGGCATCTGCCCTTCTTTTTCTCTTTTCATACATAAAAAAAGGACTATCTTGAGCCTATGTATATGCCCAACAAGAGAGAAAAAAAAAATTCAATTAATTTTTCTGCATGAGAGAATCAGATATAGAGATTATGGATTTAATTTATATTTGAAATTCTCTTAATATAGAAAATGAGAAGAGAGAGATGTGTGAATCTGAGCTAGAGAAAAGAGAGTTCACGTGCTTGGACAGATGTGTGACTGTGGAGAAAATGATGAGGTTATGGAGGAGTTAATTGGAGGCAATTGGGATTAAATTCCAACATTTCCCTTAATCACAACTGCTAACATTCCTGATGGTCAACATGTCTCTTTGATGGATATAACTTTCTTTTTCCAATATCTTGGTCAAGGTATCTACATACTATTTCTCAGACTTGCAATGTTTCAAAACAAATTCTTCATCATTCATTAGTTTTATAATGAAGTGATACCTTGTGTCAATGTATTTTATTCTTTTATAAAAAATTAAGTTTTTGGATAGTGTAATTATAGAGTTGTTGTCACAATAGATTTTACTTGCTTCTTCTTGTTCATACTTTAATTCTCTTAGTACTCTTCTCATCCAAATGGTTTGACATGCAACCCCTATTACTGTTACATACTCAACTTCAGCTATGGAAAGGGAAATAATGGGTTGCTTCTTGGAATTCAATGAAATGACTCTTGAACCCAAATGAAATACATACCATGATGTGCTATTTCTATCATTTACACTTCCTGTCCAATCACTATTTGTGTATCCAACTAGTTTAAACTCATTTGTTACACTATATAGAATGCCATATTCCTTGGTTCCATTCACATACTTTATGATTATTTTAGCCACTAGCCAATGTGTCTCATTTGGAGTCTTCATAAATCTTGAAATCAAACTCACCGCAAACATTATATTAAGTGTAGTTGTAGTTAAGTACATCAAACTTCCAACCATGTTGTAATGTCCCATGTTTTCCATCCCACCTAATAAATATTAATTAATTTAATTACTTAATTTTTCCTGAAAAAAGTGCAATTATAAAGGTAATATTAAATAATTATATTAATTGGAATCATAAAGTGATGTTGAGGAATATTTAAAAGATATTTAATAAAGTCACTTTATAATAAAGCATTAATTGATTTTGGTGGGAAAACTCTAAAAGGTATTATAAAAGGACTCGAGCTCATTCTCTCATTATGTAAAGATTATAAATTATTTGTCTTGTTCACTCGAGAGTGAGAAGGATTAATTAAATCTCTTTCATTAGGCGGATTCATGCAAGATTCACATTTGGGTGGGCGGCTTAACACACTCTAAGCACTGACTTTAGTGGCCAGGTCATTCCCGACATTTCCATACCCTATCAAATCTACCTTTCTGCTTTTTTCAAGATTACTTTCCGTAAACTTTTTCATAACATATTAAAGCAGAAATCGCTTCTTCGTAAGAGAATAAATAGGTGTTAAGTCAGTTTAAATAATATAAAATTTTAAATAATTATTTAAAAAATTCGTTTAATAATAAATGTATTAAAAAATTGATGAAAAAGGTTATACAATTAAAAAATATTTAATAATAAATATAATTTAAATGTATATGAAGAAAGATGATGAATAAATAAATAAAAAATAATACAATAGATTTTTTTTTTAATTTATTATATTTTTAATTTTTTTAAATATATTTTTGTTATGTTTGAATGTTTTTAATGTCTTTTATGATAATATATTTATGTAATATTATTATCCAAATAATATAAATATATTAATTAAAATTGTTGATACAACAATATACATTCTTTTTCATTTAGTATTTCATACTTATTTTTGTTTACTTAAGATTTATCTTTTTACTTTACAACTATTCACATGTTTTTATTTTATTTTATTTAGTCAAGAGTTATTTTTATTTATAGTTTTTTTTTAATTTGAAATAATTCTTATATGAATAAAATAAAATAACGCAAGTACTTTTAATTGATTAGTATGAAATGTATTTTTTAACATATTACAACAAAAACTAATTCCAATAACACTTATTATAATGATTTGTGAAAAAATAATTTTTAAATAAAAATATAACAATAACATAAAAATGTCTCCCTACAATGACTTCCTGTTGTTTTTGCTAAAGTGCGGGTTAGTCTTGAGGATCCCCACATCCCCCAGAATATTCAAAGGAGAACTATAGCCCTCCTAGAGGTGCAGAGTCGGTGATTTTTGGGGTCAATTCTGAAAGTGACCCACCTTTTGACTTCGTTGGTATTGCCAAGAGTTGTTCTGTGGACTAGTTTAATTCTGCCAAATGGTTATTCCATGAAATCAGTGAGTTGAAAACAAAAAGTTTGTCTCTTCATAGTAAGTTGGGGGAAATTGAAGCCAAAGTTGCGGGGCTAATTCAGCTCGAAGCGGAGAAGAATACCAATGTGAAGGATAACACTCAAAAGGATAGCACTGTTGAAAATGATATTGAAAAAATGAAAGGAACCTTGAAAAAAATTGCTGATCAAAACTGTAGAATTGCCAGACATAACATGTTATCATCAAAGCCATGTCCGAAAGACTGGAGAAAACCCAGAAGAGAGCTCTGATTGTCGACCTTGATCAGGAGAAAGACCAGGATGAGGAAGCAGGGATCTCTAAATGAACCAGATCAAGCACGAAAAGAAAAGCCCTGACCACCCCAAATATGACTCAGATCTTTATGGAGGGGGTCCAGGATATGGTGGACCTGAAGAGGTTGCGACGAGCTTCTGAAATCTATGGATTAGCTGTGGCGGGCCCAGCTTTGTCTGTTTGTTGGTCGTTATTGGTTTTTTTGTGGCTTTTTGTGGCTGTCTTTTTGCTGGTTTTTTTCTTTCTGGCAGCTTTTATCTTCGACCTCTGTTTTGGTCTTAGCTTGTAATGTTACTTTATGGTTTCTGGTCCTTGTAAACCCGTTTTTATCCCCTTTTATCAAAAAACAATAACATAAAAATATAAAATCTTTCAAAAAATTAAACTCATAAAACATTCAATGGAAAAAATATTTCTATCATCCCTATTATTGAACATGAATTATAGGAAAATTTATAATATTCAAATTTAATATCATTTTCTTTCTTTTTTCTTTATTCATAAAAAAAATTGAATTTTATAATATTTATATAGTCCATGTAATCATAGAAAAAATTATAATATTCAAATTTAATATCACTTTCTTTTCTTTTTTTCTTCATTCATAAAAAAATTGAATTTTATTAAATTAAAAATATTAAACAATAATTATTCCCTCCATTAGATTATAACCATACTTATACCTCTCAAAATTTAAATAAATAAGGGATATCTACAATGGTAGTAAGATATAAATGAAATGCCATGATCATATATAAAAATTGAAACACAACTAAATATTTAAAAAATTAAAACTATATATGAATTATTTAATTTTATATTTGTACTTAAGCGTTATATTATATGTCATGATTATATAAAAATTGAAATACAATTAAATATTTTAAAAAACTAAAACTATCTAATATTTATTTAAGTTTTTTATTTACTTGTTATTTTATATTTTTTTCATTTACTTAGAATTCTTTAAATTTTTTCTCTTTAAAAAAAATTCTTCTTTAAAGTAAATGAATTCTTTTATAAAATAATTCTTAAGAAAATAAACATAAATTATTGTTAATTTTCTAAACACACAATTGGTCACCTATCTTATGATTTATCATGGATAAATTAATTTGTCTAATTATCCAAAAAAATAGTATGATGAATTTATTAACAATGATAATATTAAACCCATCAAAGATTCCAAAAAGTTCATGTGTTCTTAATATCTTCTTTTTTAGTTGTTTGGTTAATATAATAGGAAAAGCTTCTACATTTCTTTTCACATAACTCCTATTAACACTTGAATTTCATAATCTTATGGAATGATAAGTTTGAATTATTTCACCTTTCTTATGATTTGTCCCATGACGCTACCAAATCAAACGTGATAAAACATTCTCAAAGATCTTAGCTCCCTCTATTGAACTAGAGATATTGACATCATCACAAGCTTCTTATGGCTGAAAATTTTAATACTAACATTAAATAGAGTTGTCCCTCAAAGTGCACACTCATTAGCATAATTGTTTAAGACATCGATCTATATGTTTTTAACTCAATATTTTCAAGACTGAAGGATTCTTTTTGAAAAGGAACATATTTTTCAATCATATTTTCAAAAAGTGATTCTTATGCTCATTAAATTCATCAAGGTCAATAATTTTTTACTTTCTACCTTGAAAATTAATGAGGATCCATTTTCTAAGAAAAGATCCATACCTTTCTTCTTCCAAAATTTTGTCCCTTTCACATACTTGCAACTTTGAATTTTCTTCTTCCTTGTGCTCAACTATCATAATTTCTCATTCACATAAGAATTTACATAATCCTTTTTGAAAATGATGATTTTAATTTCTTTAAATTCATAGTTCTTTTTCTATATTCTTCCATGATTTTTTTATTATCCCTTTCTTAGATATCTAGAATTGTTCTTTCTTTTGTTCATGCTCCATAATTTTTGCTAAGACCCTTTTCTTGTAGGTTTGAATCTAGTATACCTATAATTTTTTGGTTCCATGATCTATTTTTATAGCTCTTTATAAAATTTATCTTACTCTTCTTTTAGAATTATTTCATTTTTTCTTTGATATCCATGGGTTAACTCCCAAGGTTCATTACAAAAAAAAAGTTTATTTTTTCTCAAATTATTTCTACTATATGCATTCATCTTCTTTGTAGTAATTGGAGGTGTGGTCTTCTAGTCGATGCATGATGTCCCTTCTTATGTGATTCTTCCTTTGAGTTGTTCAAATATGGTGTTTTGAAAATTTATATGTCAGTACTAATTGTGACTCTTCCTTTTTGTATTTGTCCACTTTTTTTTATCCATTTCAGATAGTTTTGGAAAGAAAATTCTATATATTTTTGAAATGACAAAGTTGCCTTCAAATATTTTGATAGATTCTAGTAATTTACAAACCTTAAAGTAATTTCTTTACTAATGATCTCAATGTAATTCCTTGAAGTGTAGAAAGATAATCTCTCTTTGAATCCCTTTAAGTATAGTTTCATATATATTGAAGCTAGCAACAAGATATGGTGACTCCATGAGTTATAGGATGACAAGATCACAACTTTGATATCATTGCAATAACCCTACTAATTGTTTATGTAAAAAAATAGATTTAAAAATTTTAATTATAACTTTTAAAAACTCATATTTCTTTACAACATATACATCAAAATTCATAACCCAAATGAATAATTATGTTAATAAAGAAAGATAAAATTTAGAAATTTTCTTACTATTTCAATAAATTATAAGATTACATCAAAATACTTTGTCATAATACTAACAACAATAGTTACAATAATAACAAAAAAAATTGTAACTACATTATTAAAATGTACAATAACTACAAATTATACAACTATGTATTATATGTATATATTATATAAATCATATAATATATTTTAATAATATATTGAATATTTAATAATAATATATTTATTATTAAATTTTTTCATCATCTTTTCTTATCTATTTATTATTAACCATTTTATAAAATTTAAAATTTTATATTATTTAAACCTAATTAATCTCCTACTTTAAAATGATGTGCAATACCATTACTTAGGAGTATTTATACTAGCACTTGCACCCATGGGGGGTTCAAGGAAAACGCCGATAGGAGATTAAAGGATTGTCGTCAGAGAGCAAAGCATTTGTTATTTATCTTTGTTCCTCATTGCAAAATAAGCAAGTAAAAATGGTAGTTCGAAAACACGAGTTGTTCAAGAAATTCCAAATCCTCCAGATAAGACTTGCTGGAAATTGTCTAAAAAACAGTAATGAGCTGTTCAGAAATTTTCAAATCCTCCAGATAAGACACGCTGGAAATTGTTTAATAAATTTGAACATTACATAATTCAATATATATAAATACAAATCTATAAATGATACATTACATTATATAATTGTGGCAGATGTCTTCATTGTTAACAACTAGATTCCTTTGAACAAGTAGTAGCCAATTCACACTCTTCTTTTGAAGTCCTTATTCGCTTAGTGTTCTTTTCTAGATTTGGATCTAACCAGTCAGGTATCCTTACATTCAATCCAAGAAGATAGCAATAGAAGCATTCCAACTCTAAACCAATTATTCGTTATGTGTTCTTTTAAACACTTTTTGAATTCATTATCATTATATAAAGTTAAACAATCGAGAGCCATTTCCATTGTCCTTCATTATTTCCGCAAAAAGATTGTAAAACTCATTTTTTCCAGAAATGCAAATGCAACCGCAACCTTACCTGTTAAGAGCACTCAAACAATGTGAGTTTAAGTTTTCAGTATTCTAAGGCTTGAGAAAATGATCTGGGCATATTGAAGCACTTCTCGGAACTGTTCGTCCACCAACATGAAAGCTTTGAAACCATGAATGCAAGTTGCTGACTATGATACAGTTTATAACGAGCTTAGGTCCAGACTTGTGACATCCAATGGACCCCAAGCATAACACATTGGATTTCAAAACCTTAGTCGACTGCAACAGTCTGCTACTAACAAGACACCAAAAAGCCAGATTCGAGTTGCCAAATACAACTTGGTGTAAACTTGGACATTACTCCAAAAGGTTTATCATATCCATTGCTGATTACCACTAAAATGATTGATCATACCTCCAAAAGTTTTATCATATCCATTGCTGATTGATGCAGGGGATGTAAGGCTCATGTTATCCAATCATCCAAATTACTCTTTGAATTAATCATTGCATCTTTACATTGTTATATTATCTTCTGTTCCTTTCAAAGGGGTTGTGGTCAATTGGTAGGACCCATTTGGTTCTCATATTAGAGACAAAGATTCAATTCTCCCCAAGGACATCTTATAGTGCCAGTAGGGTGTGCTAGAGTGATATTCCAGCTGCAGTGATATGTGCAGTAGGACCTGCAAGTGGAGAAGAAAATCAAGGAAGAATATAGAGTAGTTGTCATATAGGAGGAGATAGAAGGACGTCGTGTTCAAGCTATGAAAGCAAAGGATGGAGAAGAAAAAGTGGATTCCCTACAAGAGGACAAGAGGGGAAAAGAAAGCAAGTCATTCAAGCCAAAGGAGTGTTGGAGGAAAAAAGGAGTTTGAAATGTAACTGCAACAACATCCCTGACTGGAAGAGCATTAGTTAAAGCGGTATTGCCCCAAATGAATTATGTGGGATGGATGTCCCATGAACAAACCCTTACAATTCAAGGGCAGGGGCCACAATAGAACCTATATATATAATTCATATATTGTTCCCAACAGATTTATAATCATAAATGTAAAGGAATGGGTTATGATGCCCTTGCTCATAAGAGTGAGTCTTGTTCACCTAAATTAATCTTTATGCTATTTATGGGATCCATATGATAAGGCGTCACATTTATTTACCTTGCTAAAAAAGTCAACCAATGTGGTATAGGTCAAACAGTTTTTTAATAACAACTATTTCAACACTTCCAGAAATTGTCCAGTAATTAACTGGTTGAACTTCTCTACAACCCCAACCATTTCAACACTTTAAATGGACATTACAACCTTAGATTATTTTGAAAACTAATAAGACATGACTTTGCTATTCTATCCATCACAGATTAGAGGCAGGTTCAAAGCGCATAATTACGGTACACTTACAGAAGGTTTTGAAGAAAAACAATTGGAAGCTGACCACTTTAGTAGGGAGCTTTACCTAGCATCTGAAGACTTAACATCCCTTTAGTTTTGAAGTTTGAACTGTGGTGGACCTTAGTATGCCAAACATAGTCTATGGTAAGTAGGTATCAATCTAAGATATGCGTGGAGGATGTATAATGATGCAGTATACAATTCGACGCTTGTGGTTGATACAGTGTAAAACAATATACAACTAGAAGGGTATAGATGATAGACGCAATTAGTGACAGAAATCTTAGCTTTGGGGGAGCTTGCTGATACAGTTTTCTCCAATGCAAATGTAAATTTCACAAAGCTTTCCAATACTAACCTACAATAGACCAATTGGTTCCATTCTCTCGTTTACCCCTCACAATCCTTTCCCTTACACAATGTCATACATGCAAGGAATAAACAATGCTCACTACCTATAATGAAAGTTGTAAAGAGAAAGAAGGGGAAATTGAGACCATACTTAGGTTGATTAAGTCTGTTTTCTCTCAAAAAAGTGAAAATGAGGATCAAAATATGGGCAGAGATTCAAAACATTATGGTATTTTTGCATCATTGCAAAACATAGTCCAACTAACTTGGGTAACAAATATAACCTATAATATATTTTTCTATGATTTTTTGAAGTGGATATATAGCTTAAGTGGATTAGAACTAGAATAGATGAATACAAGTGAGGATAGCTAAGGTAATGAAAGGACCAAATTTTGAACACGAAGGTAGAATGTTTGAGAGACCTTTAGACATAATAGTAGGGGAGTAGGAATGAAGGTTGCAATTGAAAGAACAATACCTATTCTGAAGGTCCCATTTGGTACAGGTAGGGAGGATGGTAGCAAAGGTTGTGGCATAGCTGACATTATTCGATATTAATTAAAAATACGAGAGGATAAAATGGAATGGAAACAATAGGTAGATATGGATAGTAAATATCTTTGTAGTAAAGGCAAGAAATTCTGTTAAGAAAATTGGAGTTACCAAATGCTAATAACAAAGTAGGATTTTCACAAATTTTACTGTTAGTCCATATTTTATTTAAAGCAGCCATGTTATTGTCAGAAATGTTTCATGCATGTGAACTGTTAGCTCAAACATTATTATTGATTGTGTTTGAGTTAAATACCTCCATCATCGAAATACGACTAAGGAGGTAAGAAAGTTGAGAGTGAAGGAGGAGTTTTGTTTGATTTATTTCTATCCGAAAAGATATTAAAGCCCAAGCCAACATAACAAAAGATATATATTATCTAACCTCAATTATACTCTTGCCTTACTGCACACTTCCTCTTGCCTTACTGCACACTTCCAGCAGTGTGTCTTCTAAAAGGAAAATTCATCATTCTCATGCTGACCAACTCTGCTAGTGTATGGTTTGTGGTGCTATTTTTGTCTATCATAGCTACTGGAGTTCTAGAGGTGAGATGGAGCGGGGTGAGTAATGAAGAATAATGGAGGAATTTTTTGATGGACAGTCATATTCAGCAAGGCATGATAGTAAGAGTAAAGCCTGAAATGAGCATGAGGATGCTATGGGATCAGTTGAAACAAGAAATGCATCCAGTGTTAATACTAATGAACAAGAACCATAAATTATGTCAAAAGAGCAAGTGGATCAGAACAAAAATAAATCTGATATTGTTGCTCAAACACTACCTTATAAATGAGCACCGAAGGGCAATAAAGGTCAATCATTTAATGTTGTTTATAGTTCAAGTAGTATTGCAGGCTTTACAAGTAGGGAGCGACTATTGGTTGGCATTTGAAACATCTGACTCCTGTAGGAAAGCTTACAGGAAAAATTCTTCATAGAAGTATTTGTCATACTTTTAGCTGGAACATGGATGCATATACTTTTGCGCTCCATTTTGGTTACAGAATTTCGACTCTAAACCTCATAGATATTTTACAAACAAATGCTCTACAGCATCTTCCGTGCTCCTATGTCATTTTTTCTTATACGACTCCATGAGGCAGTGTCTTCTTTACAGTAGGCCATATTCTCATACTGAAGTTTTGTTCCAAAGTCCAAAAAGGATGTGATGCAGGAGGAAAAAATTAAGAGATGAGGTTTTAGATTGTGGTATGACATCCCAAAAATCTACGGATTTGAATTTAACACATTTTTGTAGAAAAAAACAAATTACAGGTCATCGGAAACTACTCACATAAGAAAATACAACGTGTGCAAGGCTGATTTAACAGCACTAAATGAAACCTCAATTTGCACAAAACCCTCCTATCACTACAAATATTGCAAGTGACAGGGCGTGGATAATTATAAGCAATTTATCTTAGCTTCTGCAAAAATAGATCTAAAGCAAATATGTGTGGCACTGAGAATTATAAAAAAAATTCTTAGCTTTTGAGAAATGTAGCCAAACCAAATAATCGGGGCATGGGAGCACATAATTCGTAGTAATAGCTAACCAAAGTAAGTGAATGAGACTCGGAAATTAAATAGGTTAGGATAGCAAGTAAGAGTCCTGCAGTTTTCTAGGGGCCTTCGATTTGGGTTCAACCCACATTGGTTTGGCTCTGTCTGGGCTAACATCTCTACTCAGATTCATTCTCAGTTCCATTTTACTTCTTGGGCTGATCGCCATATCATCGCAATGGTTTGAAGAAGAAAATACGAAGTATTCCTATTACTCAAACTTCATTAAATAACTAGTCTACGAAGAAGATGAGAATGGTGAAGCAACGCAATTTTTTGGGTATTAGTAGTGAGAAGAGCCTACCCAAAGCCCTCACAAGTCAAATAGAGGCCCTAGACTCTAGTGTTGGTCCTCACAAAAATGTGAGCAATACACCAACATTTAACGGCAACAGGGGAATTTCCCGTCCAACCTGTCAATGCCACGGACAACACGTAGGCTTGAATAGCGAAAGGAAAAAATTCTCAACATTGCAGACTTGGAACTTCATCAAGATATGAAAAATGAGGAATAGCGAATTTTAGAAGAAATTTTTAACATCCACGCAAGAACATTTAGGAGAGGATAAGAAAGAGGATAGATCATTTCAAAATAGGGTATCGGAGGTAGATATCACATTTAATTGACGGTGATGTGTTTGTAGCATAAAAGTCCAGCCTAACCCTAATGTGGATTTGCTGGGCAAATAGTCTACACTCAAAACCGTTACCAAAAAATCCTAACGAAGCATGTCAAATGAAGGGAGGCCAGTAATCAGAGAAGGCATGAAGTTTGAAATGAAGAGGAGGCACGAATCTTACCTGTTCAAACAAGAACCAGTGCTGGTGCAGAACTTTTGAACCTTCGAGACTTTCAACGTGAGAGGTGGATGATGCCTTGACAAATTGGAGGCGGTGATCTTAGGGTAGTCAGGGAATGTATAAATGCATAATCAAGAACAACATCCTCTGGCAGTACAAATGTAGGCAGAAGATCTGTTATGTCTTGAGATTAGCCATCGCCATTAAGATCGTTGCAATATTTTGTGACCCCTGTTGTTCCTGGTGCAAGAAAAGGAGAGCCACTACCTCAATATTCACGCTGGGGCATTCAATTTTCTGAATAGCATGCAACGTCTCTGCCTTGGGTTTGACAGCTACCCAATTCTTGAGGTCGGCAAAAGGTTTTAGCGGCATTTACAAGGGAAATCTGATTTTCTTGTCCAGTGAGGAGAATAGAAGGCTTCATACCACCGAGATCAAGCTGACGGGCATACCTCGCTTCAGCGAGACCTGGGCTTGTATGAGTGTGCATCAAGTATCCCAATTCAAAAGTCTCGCTCAATTTGGATAAATTTCACCTTGGAGGCTGGGCTCCAAGTAAAAGGTTTTAAAGCGCATTTACAAGGGAAATCTGATTTCTTGCCTAGTGAGGAGAATAGGAGGCTTCATAAAGAATGAGATCGCTGATGCATGCACCTGCTTCTGGAGACAGGCTCTATGGTATGAGTGTGCACCCCATCTATCTGTGGCGATTTTATCGCTAAAGATATACTTCCACTAAATCTATTATTACCTATGGAATAATCGCATTTTGCCTAACACCTATTTATTCTCCTACCATTGAGCGACTTTCCGGTTTAATATGTTACTTATATATTATTACTTCAAATGAATGAGGTTCGAATTTGATGGTCTATTTGACTGTTTTTTGCATTTTGGACCGTATATTACAACCTAAAAATTTAGTAGACCGTATTATTTGACTTGCTATATTTTTATATAACCGTAAATATGACTTTTAAAATTATTATTAAACCGTAAAAAATTATTGTAGTATATATATAATGTTTATGATAAAAATATAAATTAGTTTAGAATTGGAATAATTCTTTGTAATTTCACTTTATATTAATATATATAATTTATAATATTTATTAATTCAAAATCTCTTCAAAATAGAATCTTTTCAAGATTAAATATAGTTCTTTCTAATTTTTAAAATATTTTTAACAATAAAATTTAAGATTTTAACATGTTTACTAATAGTTATCATTGCTTTATATTAATATATATGATTTATAATCTTTATTATAAAAATATATATTAATACAAAATCTTTTCAAAATAGAATATAATTGTTTTTGAACTTTTTGAATATTTTAACAAGATTTATTTTCTATATGAATTTAGAAACTTCTTGTTAATTGTCATAGTAAATTTAAGATTTTTACATTTATTTCTAATTATCAATATTTTCTAATTTTACATTTTTTTTAATATATATAGGATATCCATATGAATAACATAACACAAATTTTCACTATTTTTTCAACAACATTTATTTTACAGCATTTTGTTTATAGTGATTAGTGATTCGAGCTTTGATTTTTTTTTAATAGATTTGAAATTGATATTTAAATTTTTTTGACAGTTAAATTTTTTCATAAAACGTAAAGTGACAGGCATTTAAATGAACAAACCGTAAAAAAAAATTCATATGACAGGTAGGGGTGGCTGTCAAATTCCAGGCCTGAGCGGAATATTTATAAGATAAAATTCCACCATATTTATTACCGCATGGTATTTATAAAAACTTGGAATGTGGGAGTAAAAAAAACTTTAAATGTGAAAACGGAGGAACGAAGTTTAACGGAATCTGTAAAAAGCGGAAACGTGGATTTGATAGGTACGAAAATGTCAGGTGAATGGACGAGGCCACCTAAGCTATCAGGGCTTAGAGCGTGCCGGTTAAGCTGGCCCCATTTGAGTGTCAAGATCGACTGGAAGGAATTTTGTGGGTCTTCTTCGAAGATAAAATTCGGTATGTTAGGGTTCGAAGAATTTTTCAGGGATATTGCAGAATCCATTTAAAAATATTTGTTAGGATTTTTTGGAATGAAGAACTGGATCCTAGGTAATATTAATTTAATATTATATTGAATTGCATGTTTGGTTGGTTTATTTGCTATGTCATTGGAATAGTAACACTAGGTTATATGGTGATGACATTTTCAAGGCATCGAAAGTTTGTCTTTATCCATCGAATATCCTTTGGAAGGTGGTCGTGGCTTATTCATGAGTGCCTCATATTATTTAATGCACCGTAGAAGCTCATTGCAAGCTTACATATGAGTTTGGGAGTGCCTTGAGAAATATGTATTGTCTTTGTTATATCAGAAAGCCAACTGGAGACTTGAATATTTATTCAATGTGCCACCTATTATTTTCCCTGCTATGTTTCATTATTCCTTACCACCAGTTTTAAATAAAAGACAAACTCACATTTTCCACTGAGGAGTTTAATGGGCCCGATAATATGTTAAGTGGTAGTGTTGATTTGAAGAAGAATAAAATACTCAAAATTCCTACAGTGGACAAAGAGGAGATAAGAAAAAGAAAAATAAAGACAAAGGCAGATAAAGACAAAAAAATTCAACCTTTCATGCTTACGTGGGTTGTTGTGGGCCATCGTTCTATTGACTTGAGCTGCTCTAGCCTCCAATAAAGGACGTGAAGATAAATTGAGGCTTTGCATGGACATATAGTCTTAGACGCTACCCTCTACTTCCGTATCTTGGTTCTGTGGAGTCGCTAGTGTGTGTTTATGCGAGTATGGGGTTGCCATGAGAGCTGCCAGAGGCCTTTAATGCTAGATGTGAGCCTATTCCAGATGTGCATTGCATTTCGTGGTGTTATTGATTCATTCCAGGTTGTAGCTTGATGTTCCAGGTTTGAGATTATTACGACATGAACTATCTATGCTTATTCTTAGACTTGTTAATTGATTAAAGGCAATTTTCTCTCTGTTGTAACCATTCTAGATTGTTATTAATCTGAACTACTGAATGTACTGCTAATGGTGAGATCTGCTCATCACATACTCCAGTTCGAATTGTCTGAGGCACCGTATAATTATTTTTGAGTGTGGAAACTTGTTGAATGTTAAACTTAGAATCGATTACTGTTCATGTTCCATTCCATTTTATATGATTTATTGAAGCTATTGTTTATCCCAAAGAAATCAGTGTATTACAATTTTTGTACAATCAACACATTATTCGGTCATTAGAAATGTTTAGTTCAATCTATACAATATACAATTCAGATTACGCAACTTTTATTTGACGAATGAAATATATCAAATTGAATATCATTAATCATTAATCAAACCTAGCACGGTATATTATGCATGCTTTTGTATAGAGTTGGATGCTAGTTCGATAGGCCCATATGGTGTGGCTCCTATGGGGTTATAGATGCTAGTTCGGTAGGACCATAAGGCAAGAATGAGTTGGAGGTGCTAGTCATAGCCAATGTCATTGATGGTCTTCTTTAGGATTTTGATGATGATTCTATTGGATGCCTCTGCTTGGCCATTACCTTGGGGGTAACACGAAGTGGTGAAGTGGTGTTGAAGGTGGAACTTGTACCACAATTCACGGATATCCTGGTTCTTGAAGGGATCACTGTTGTTTGCGATAATGGATTGTGAGACACCATACTAGCATATGATATATTTGAGGATAAATTTGGATATTTTCTTGCCATTCATGTATGTCATAGGGATAGCCTCGATCCATTTCATGAAATATTCAATTGTCGTGATAATGAACTTATGGTCATTAGATGAGGTTGGATGAATCTTACCTATGAGGTTGAGTCCCCATTGAGAGAAGGGCCTTGGCGATGTGATTGGTTGAAGCTTATGGGTTGGTGTGTGTATAAGATCTCCATGTAGTTGTGATGCAATATAGGGAGGCCTTTGACCAACTCAACACAATTCAAGTTGACACAATCAATCTTGAAACCACAAAACCCCAACAAGGGTGAATTCCTTCACAGTTTCACCTTTTTGCCTAGTAGGTATGCATACCTAATTCCTTGTCGATATCTTTCATAATTGCTTAAAAAACTCTCCAACCCTCATTCATTTCAAACACCCATTAATGCATTCTTTCACAAGCCTCAAAACCCCATATGACTCTTTTGAAACAAAACCTTCAATCAAGTGCTTCAATGTTGTCCTAGACCCCCAAATAAGTCTATTTTACAAAGTAACACCCTCTCAATCACCCTTCCAATTTCAAAAATCAACCTAGACCTTCTCCACAGGTCTTAAATTGACCAAATCAACAATTTACAAAATGGGAACCGCCCTCTAAGCCATCAAATTGCAAAACCCTCATTTTTGCTTAAATTGAAGGGGGTTTATTGAAAAACAACTTCCCTGACCCAATCTCAACACAAAAAAGCTTCAAACACCTCCTATTGTTCTTGCATAAACTCAATCCACACTCAAAAACTACTTCCCCCAATTTTTACAACCCTTTCCGTTGATGTTTATGTCAGCGTCAGTCAGATTCTTCCAGCTGTCTCCTTTACTTTGTATTTTGTAATTGCTATTTCAGAAGCTGGGCCGACCTGCAAACTGTCTTATTCAAAAGTCAGCATGCAAAACTGTAACTGTCATGCATTGGAATCTTTTTGTAACTCCTCCTAAAATTAGTCACATGTTCTCCTAGTGCGTCCTCTTGTAACTGTCATGCAGTCTGACATGCAGAGGTACCTGACTTGCATGAAACTGACATGCTATGTTTAGAAAGTCACTTTGTATATGCTTTCATTCTGCATACAATTTAGGGTGATGAATTTCGAATTTTTCAAGAGCAAGAGTGTGAAAAGAGCAGATGGTGAGTTGAGTAAAATGCAGGGATAACTTTTGACAGTTTGTATCAGTTTGTAATGCTGTGTTCTGGCCTTCATTATCGGCCTCTATTGTAAAGGAGCTTCTCATTGTGACTCAATAATATAAGAGATATTATTGACTGGGTTTTTCTCCCTCAGGAGGGTTTTCCCAGGGTAAATTTTGTGTGTGTATTTGTTCTTGTTGTCTGTTAGCTTTTATTTTTGGTTCAAAATTTAACATGGTAGAGCGGGTCTAAAGAAAAGATCCAGAACCAGAACTCTTAATTCTTGAAATATTCTTTGCTTGTCTTCTAGCCTGTTTATTTCAGCTTTCTACAATGGTGAACGGACTCAAAGTTGAAGACAGGCTGGATGGTGCATCCAACTTTACTTCATGGAAATTCAGTGTCCTAATTGCACTTGAAGAAAATGACCTTCTCAACTATGTGAAGTCTGATGTAGCTGAACCTGTTGATGACACTAAGAAAGCTCAATGGAGGAAGAACCATATTATGGCAAAGAAGATTTTGATTGATTCTGTTAAGGATCATTTGGTACCTATCATTTCCAAGCTAGATTCAGCTAAAAAGATGTTTGAGAGTCTTCAAAGTTTGCATGAATTTAACAACACTAGGAAAGCTTTAGTGTTATGGCGTCAACTCTTACATATTAAAATGGCTAGAGGAGAATCTGTTGTATCCTTCTTCATGAAGATTTCAGAATTAAAGGATCAGCTAAATGCTATTGGAAATTCTATTGAAGACAAAGACCTGGTTATGTTGGCCATGAATGGCCTTCCTCACTCTTGGGAATCTTTCATTCAAGGAATTAGTGGAAGAGTTGAGTTACCCAAGTTTGATTGTTTGAGAGCTGATTGTATTCAAGAGGAATGCAGATTGGAGGCACGAGGAAATGGGCGAAGATCTCACCATGAAGAAGAGCATGTCCTTGTTGCTCATGCTTCTAAAAGGAAAGTAAGGAAAGGAAACTTCAAGAGGTATGAAGATAGGAATTTTGGTTCAACCCCTGAACCTAAGAAGAAGGATCTATCTAAGATTCAGTGTTTTAGATGTGACAAGTATGGTCACCTTGCTAAAGATTGTCCAACAAGACCTAAGCATCAAGTTGTTGTTACAAATGTTGAAAATGATTCTACTCATAGAGAATCAAGTGAAGATTCAGAGGGTTTCTTGTTTATATCAGCTCTTTCAAGTAATGTTCCTACTGATAGTGATACTTGGCTAATTGATAGTGGAGCTTCTCACCATCTTACGGGATATCAAGAGCACCTTTCTGATCTAATAGAAAAGGATACTCACTTGCAAGTTATTATTGGTAATGATGCTTGTTATTCTATGAAAGGTGCCAGATCTATATCCTTTCATTTAAATTCAGGAATTCCTCTTCATCTGAGTGATGTTTTGTTCGTTCCTGGAATCAAGAGGAATCTGATTTCTATTTCAGCGTTGGAAGATAAAGGATACCAAGTTGCATTTGCTGAAGGCAAAGTTCTTGCATGGAAGAAGAACTCCAACATTAAGACAGCTCGTGAAATTGGTGCTCGTTATGAGAGTCTATATAGACTTTCAGCTCGTCCTATTCAAGCTTTAGCACATGATTCCATGAGTTCTAGTGAGTTGTGGCATAAAAGATTCGCTCATCTAAATTTCAGAACTCTTTCTTCCATGGAGAAGGTGGTCATTGGTCTCCCAAAGCTCAATCAAGAACATGATGGTGTCTGCAAAGGTTGTGCTTTAGGTAAGAACATTAAAAGTCCTTTTCACAATAGTGAAAGTAGAGCAAAAGGAATTTTAGAGCTGATTCATTCGACTTGTGTGGACCTATGTCTGCTGCATCATTGAGTGGTTTTTGGTACTATGTGACTTTTATTGATGATTTCTCACGTAAGACTTGGATTTATTTTCTAAAATCTAAAGAATCTGATGAAGTCATGGGTATGGGGATCATCATGCAAAAACAGGCCCTTAAGTGGCAAAAAAATTCAGAAAAATCAGTGTTAGGCAACTTGACATAAAATTTGAATAAGTTATCTATATTATTTCAAAAATATGTAAGAATATAATTTGTAGAAAATTGAATGTAGTTTCTAAAATAATTTAGGTTTATTTAAAATAAATAAAATCTATTTGGTGAAAAATTTTAAATTTCAATGCAAGAGTACTTAAATTTCAAGGAAAAATAAGAAGTAGGTGTCTATCCGACCACCCTAACCATAATAAATTAATAATATTTTTGTAAGATTTTATATATAGTAGAGGACTCATGTCCGGATGTGATGCATATTTTTGTAATTTTTTCTAAGTAAATAATTAATTATGAATTTTTATTACAACTTTTAGAAAAATATAAAGCTCGTATGTCCAATTCCACCTTAACTTGGTCAAAATTCATGAAATTTAATTTTCTTTTTAATCCTATAGTATGTGAAGCATAGAATGTGACGCATGTTTCGGATTCAAAAAATATGATACCGCTTTGAAAGTTATAGATGTTTTTCAATCAGCCTATCGAATGACTTTAGTCATAATTTAATAGACAATGAATAATAATTATTTATTAAATCTCAAATTAAATCATAATTTATATTTTTGGAAAGCCGAGAGTCTCCTCTAAAAATATTTTTCGCTTCATTAATTTTGGGTGAGAAAAAAGTCATCACCACATACCCCATAATATTGCCACTTTTACTACACCATAATCCCGCACATACCCTCATGTCTAGATTTAAAGAGTTCAAAGCTCAAGTAGAGAATTTGACTGATAAGAGGATCAAAGTTTTAAGGTCTGACAATGGGGGTGAATATACGTTTGGTGTTTTTCAAAATTTCTGTATTGATGCTGGGATTAAGAGGGAGTTTTGTGTCCCTTATAATCCACAACAAAATGGAGTTGCAGAAAGAAAGAACAGATCTATTGTTGAGGCAGCGAAAGACATGATCCATGATCAAGGCCTTCAAATTTTTCTTTGGGCAGAAGCTTGCAGGACAGCTGTTTATGTTCAGAATCGTAGCCCTCATCAAATTTTAGACAATACAACTCCTGAAGAAGCATTCATAGGTATCAAACCTGAAGTTGGTCATTTTAGAATTTTTGGATGTCCAGTTTACATTCATATACCTAAAGAAAAAAGATCTAAATTAGAACCTTCAGGCAAGAAGGGATTTTTTGTTGGTTACAGTGAAACTTCAAAAGCTTACAGGGTCTACATTCTGGGACAAAAGCAAATTGAAATCAGCAGAGATGTTTCATTTGAAGAAGATGTAGCTTGCAAAAGATCTAAAGGATCTTCTATGGAAATTGATAGAGAAGATCATGAGACTTCTCAAGATATGGACATTGCTGCTCCTGATTCCCCTTCTGAGATTCAGAGGGAGACTCTTGATTTAGAAGACCCTCTTGGTCCTGTTGATCCTTTAGATTCCTATTCTGGACCAAGTAATGTTTCATCTGACAAGAAGAGACCTTTGTGGGCTAGGCATACTATGGAAGAGGCTGAAAAATTTGCAGCCCCTCGTGGTACTTTCAGAGAAAGTAAGAGACCTCATAAGTTTGCAGGTTATGTTGCTTCAATGAGTCATATTATTGAATCTGAGCCTTCAAGTTTTGAAGAGGCTTCAAATCAGCAAGTATGGAGAGATGCCATGACAGAAGAATATCAATCTATTATCAAGAATGATGTTTGGGACATTGTTCCAAGGCCTAAGGGTAAATTTGTTGTTTCTTCTAAGTGGTTGTTCAAAATTAAACATGCAGCTGATGGAAGTATTGAAAAGTATAAAGCCAAATTTGTAGCAAGAGGTTTTTCTCAAAAAGAAGGTATAGATTATGAGGAAACATTTGCTCCTGTAGCTCGGTATACTTCCATCAGAACCATTATTGCTATTGCTGCTGTTAAAGGATGGAAATTACATCAAATGGATGTAAAGACAGCATTCTTAAATGGTGTAATTGAAGAAGAGGTATTTATTGAGCAGCCAGAGGGTTTTGTGATTCATGAGAAGGAATCACATGTATGCAGATTGAAAAAGGCCTTGTATGGCCTTAAGCAAGCTCCACGTGCGTGGTATGAAAGAATTGATCATTATTTAGTAAGCTTGGGCTTCCTCAAAAATGATGCAGATCCAAATCTCTATTTCAAGGTAATTGAAGATAAAGCATTAATTTTGGTTCTTTATGTTGATGATCTTTTTATTACTAGAGGAGATGATCTTATTGCTAAATGTAAGGAAGAGTTAACCTCTGAATTCGAGATGAAAGATCTTGGTCTTTTGCATTACTTTCTTGGTTTAGAAGTATGGCAAAGACCAAATGAGATTTTCCTGAGTCAAGGGAAATATGCTATTGACATTTTGAAACGATTTAGTATGTTAGACTGCAAGTCTATGTCAACTCCTATGGAAGCAAATCTGAAAAAGCTACATGAGGTTGCTGCCACTTCAGATTTAGTTGATCCTACTATGTACAGGCAGTTAATTGGTTCTTTAATGTATTTGATCAATACTAGGCCTGATATATGTTATGCTGTTAACACTCTTAGTCAATTCATGTCTGAGCCTAGACAGATTCATTTTGTTGCAGCTAAGCATATATTGAGATATGTACGTGGTACAGTGGGATATGGTCTGAAATATACTTCTTGTGAAGATATGAAATTGCAAGGTTTTTCTGATTCAGATTGGGCAGGGTGTGTACCTGATAGGAAGAGCACTTTTGGTTGTTGTTTCAGCTTAGGGTCTACTATGATTTCTTGGTGCAGCAGAAAACAGTCATGTGTGGCTCAAAGTACAACAGAAGCTGAATATGTGGCAGCTTGTGTGGAAGCTCGACAAGCAGTGTGGCTTCGAAAGCTTCTTGCAAGACTGTTTGGGCAGGTTTTGGAACCTACTGTGATTCTTTGTGACAACCAAAGTTGTGTGAAGCTTTCTGTTAATCCTGTTTTTCATGATAGAACCAAGCATGTGGAGATCAAGTATCATTACTTGAGAGATATGGTTCAAAGGAAAGCAGTTGAACTCAAGTATATTTGCACGGATGAGCAGACAGTTGACATTCTCACCAAGCCACTTTCTAGAGTAAAGTTTTCTTATTTTCGAGATAACCTTGGTATTGTGGAGAATGTTGCTCTTGCTGAGAGAGAGTCTCAGCCTCAGTGACTCTTGCTTCACATGTTAATCCATTTCTCTCTACGACAGAGATTTGAGGTGCAAGCCCTTGTTAATGCATTTCTCTCTGCGAGAGAGATTTGAGGTGCGCTCCTTGTTAATGCATTTCTCTCTGTGAGAGAGATTTGAGGTGCAAGCCCTTGTTAGTGCATCTTTCTTTGCGAGAGAAATTTGAGGTGTAAGCCCTTGTTAGTGCATCTTTCTCTACGAGAGAAATTTGAGGTGAAAGCCCTTGTTCCATTCTCTTGGAGTAGTCATGGTGGTCGTCATGATGAGGTGGTAGATATCACGATGAGGTGATTTGTCTTGTGCAGCTGGAAGTATCCTCCCTAGCTGAGAGGGAGTGCTGATGTTTATGGCAGCGTCAGTCAGATTCTTCCAGCCGTCTCCTTTACTTTGTATTTTGTAATTGCTATTTCAGAAGCTGGGCCGACCGCAAATTGCCTTATTCAAAAGTCAGCATGCAAAACTGTAACTGTCATGCATTGGAATCTTTTTGTAACTCCTAAAATTAGTCACATGTTCTCCTAGTGCGTCCTCTTGTAACTGTCATGCAGTCTGACATGCAGAGGTACCTGACTTGCATGAAACCGACATGCTATGTTTAGAAAGTCACTTTGTATACACTTTCATTCTGCATATAGTTCAGGGTGATGAAGTTCGAATTTTTCAAGAGCAAGAGTGTGAAAAGAGCAGATGGTGAGCTGAGTAAAATGTAGGGATAACTTTTGACAGTTTGTATCAGTTTGTAATGCTATGTTTTGGCCTTCATTATTGGCCTCTATTGTAAAGGAGCTTCTCATTGTGACTCAATAATATAAGAGATATTATTGGTTGGGTTTTTCTCCCTCAGGAGGAGGGTTTTCCTAGGGAAAATTTTGTGTGTGTATTTGTTCTTGTTAACTTTCTATTAACTTTTATTTCTGGTTCAAAATTTAACTTTTCCACTCTTAAATCTTTCATTTTCATCAAAATATACTAAAATTTGCCAACTAGGGCATCACCTATAACCTACCAAATGACCTCCCCTACTTCTCAATCTCTCCTAACATCTATTTCTATCCTAATTGAGCCATTCCATTGATCCACAACAAATACAATAGATGGAATGGCCAATCATTTCATTTTAAAGTCTTCAAAACCCTTAAAACAAGGTACAGACCCCCTGTGACAAAATGCAAATAAAACACTTAATTCTTGATGAAATTCAATCACAATAAAACCAAGTTGTTGCTACTTCATGATTTTACTGAGTTTTGAAGCCTTTGGACCAATATGTACCTATACGACCAAGTACAATAGACTACAACAGAGATATACAATGAAATACACAAGAAATTCAAGAGAAATCAATGAGTTTTTATTATTTTTGCTTCACAAGCCTTCAACAACTTCATCCATCAACTTTCCAATCTTATTTAAACCTTTTTCCCTCCTAAAAAATTCTCCTAAGTTCCCCTTGAACACCCATGACTGGTGGGCTTCCCATTTTAAGCATTTTGTGCAACTTTTACAATCTTGTCTTTGACAACATTTGACAAAATTTTAAAATATAACCAAATAACCTCTAAACTAGCCACTATGATGAAAATTACATAAAATATGGTCTACTAGGACCTTATTTAATGTCTATAAGACTCAAAACATAACAACACTCTAACTAAACATTAGACCATATTGAACCAAACTTGCTCAATTGGTGCCCCTGCACCATACACCCAGCCAAGAGAAGTTCCCAAGTTCCCTTGAGGACTATATGCCATCAAACCATGTTGCCTCTGATCCTTGAAAGCTATCCATCCTACAACTTCACATGGTGACCCATTCCAATGGGTGAGTAACTGGAAACTTGCACTACCCTTGTCTTTGAACCGGTTCGTTGGTTGAATATTTGTCACTGAACCTGCACCAACTGTCCTTTGCCTTGTCCTTGAATCATACCTATCTTCATTCACTTTTCCTTTCCTTTTAATTTGTTGCAATCTACCTTTTTCCTTTATCTCTATTACTAAGTTTTTTACCCCAAACATCACTATACTAGCAAACTTGCAAACCTCTATCCTATTAGTCTTGTGCAACTCTATCTTAACAGGAACTATCTAACTTCTATCTTCTGTTCTGATAGATTTTCCAACCCTAGTACTATCAGTATATGACTAACCTCCCATTCCTTTTGGAACTAAAGGAAAAAATATTCTCCCAACCATGATTCTTGCATGCCCTTTGAAGCAATTTTGCACTCCACCGCACATTTCACCCTTGACCAACTTACCAACTTTTTCCTTCAACTTTGCATCATTCTTTAGACTTGCATTTGTTATCAACACACAATTTTTGTTGGCAAGAGACACTGTAAATATACTTTGGTGTTGTCATTGATGGAAACCCTAATTGGTGATTGGATCTACATGTCATCATTTGCTCCTACCAGTAGATAGATTGAGGACAGTCAAGAAGAACAAAGCATCCAACAGTTTTGTGTTCTTAGATTCACATGCATATTTTTTGTTGTTATTTTGAGTTGTGGATCTTATGGGAGGTTAATCAATGTATGTCTTGTGTTTTCTGAAAAATCTTAGTGCCTCGTATCAAGTTGTACGCAAGTTTGGAGATCCGATTGGATATTTTTTTGTTCATCAGTGATTTGTGGCCGACTCAAATGATTTTAAGTGTCACGGATATTAAAGAAGTGTTTACTCAAATGTTTTTGTGTTTGATCATCTTGATTTGGGTCCAAGCTAAGTTGTGACCAACCGTTTTGGGTGCGCATTGAATATTATTCATGATTTGAGTTGATAGTTGTAAATATTCTTAAGTTTTATTGAAGCTGACTGGGTGTGATTAAATTCTTAGTCGTGGATATATAGATGTTCAATTATATCATTTTATGTATGCAGAAGGTGTGTCGATGTTTGTTGCAAATATCAGAAGGGTGATTGAGTGATTTATTCACAGTTTCACTTGTGCATTAAAGATTTTGTGGTGCAAGTTAGAGCAGAGTAGAGCAGAAGTGTAGAATAAGTCAAAAGGACAGAAGATCGACTACTGAGCCTAACCAGAACTATGATCAAGTATTTGTATATGTTATTCTCTCAGTTCATTCTCTTGGATCTAATCCAAATCTTTGTAAGGTAGTGTGCCTTTCTATTTCCTTTGAGCAATGAGCCTAGGCAAAGGAGCCCGGAATGCAAGTGCATTCCCATATTGTAAACTTCTTTCTCGAGTATACTCGACATATTGTGGATTGGCCATCCATCGTGGTTTTTCCCCTAATAGGGTTTCCATGTAAAAATATTGGTGTTATGGTGTTGTGGTTTTTTGATTTTTGTTCATGCATATTTCTTTTGGTTGAATGTTTTAATTGGGTTAAAGATCAGAATAATAAACTTAATTTTTAACACCGATTCACTCCCTCTCGTTGTTGCTTGTTTCCAACAATTGATATCAAAGCCACCAAAGAATTCTAATAGATTTGGGAGATCTTGAAAAAGTGTTTTCAATGGATAGCGCGTATTCAAGAATAACTTTTCATGGCTCCCCGATGATCTTGACCAGTCAAAATCTAAGAACTAGGAACTGCAAGAAAGTATTGAGAATGTAGAGAAATTCATTCAACATTGAAAGAAAAAATCAATGACTCAAGGGAGAAAAGAAAGGAATTATGTGATTAGCTTAAGTAGAAGAATAGAAGCATGGAATTTGAACAACTAAGCCATGCCTTGAAGGTGAAAACAAAAGAATTTGAAAATTTCTCTAGAGAAAATACTGCCCTGAAGCATGAAATCTAACATGATGAAAAATGACCAAGGAAATTGAAGATAGAAAGAAGAATGAAGAAAGCTTGCTCAATCCTTGAAAGAAAAATCAAGAATGCAACCAATTGGACAATGAATTGGAACAATCTAAAAACAATAAGGAAATGCTTGAAAAACAACTTAATGATCTCAAAAATGAACTTACTGCTGCAAATGAGTACAAGGAGAAATTCAAAGTAAGCTTAGCCAAGCTTGATGAACTGATTAAAGGTTATAGGACCGATGGTGACAAGCGAGGTCTTGACTATGAAGAAGGAGAAAGATTCAGATTTGGACAAAGGAATTCTGGACAAGGGAGATTCAAGCAAGGAAATCAAATGAATGGAGCTAGAAGGAATCTAGTAAGACAACCAAATGCTCAAAGATTCAGTGGTTACTATTTTTTTTGTAGTAAATTTGGTCATATGGCTTCTCAGTGTAGAAGTGGATTGCATCCAAGAGGACCATCATTCTCAAGCTAGTACTTTAAATGTAATAAGTTTGGTCATAAGTCAAGTGAATGCAGAGTTATGATGAACAAATTTCATAGAGGTGTCAGATGCTATGCATGCAATAGACTTGGCCATATTGCTAACCAATGCAGATCAAGGAAAAATCAGTGGAATAGTAGGTCTGGACAGAGAAATGTTGTGTGTTACAATTGCAACAAATTAGACCACACTACTAGATTCTATTGGAATAGAAGAGGTTCAGTAAAATAGAACATACAACAGGATGTTAAGGGAAAATGCAAAGTCACTACATATGTAATCAAGAGGCAAATGTAGAAGAAATGGGTGAAGAAGGATCCATCTGTTGAACGAAATGCACCTGCACTAGAATCTACTTCTGGTAATTCCTCTGGGAATTAGTTTTAGGCCTTTGGCCTAGGGGGAGTTGTTAATAAAATATCTTAACCCCCTTTCGGTAACTGACACTAGAATATGGATAAGTCCAATAAGTGCATAGATGCCTTTTATATGTTTCTCAATGAATTGGAGATAATATCATACAATATTGGAGATTCGTAGAAGAATTATCTATCTTAGTGAATGGAAATAGGGTAACCGGATGAATTAGGGTAAAAGCAATTATTGCAACAAAAAGGGTTAGTTATGTGAATGATAAAAGGTCATTTTATCCTTATTTTTCACTTTGCATTTTGGAGGAAAGAAGTTTGGAGAGCCCTAGAGAAAAATTTGCTGAGTTGTGACGATATTCAAGTGCGAAGAAGATTTAGGGATCAAAACTCTAATCTAACGAAAAGGTATTTATCAAAAAAACCAGTGAATTTGTGAAATTGTAAAAATGGCCACTCCATTGGTAGTTGAAGTCAAGGATAGACCCTGTCCAAAGTTCAAGTGGCATCCTTATAAGTCTGTTGAGACCGAACCCCTAGGTGTGTTTTCACCTATACCATACGGAGTCTTACACACTTAAGACATTAGGGCTTACATACATGCCAATATTGAAGAGTTAGGAAGCTCACAATGATGAATTTGTATTCCAACAATATAATTGGAGAAGACTTCATTGTTAAGCTGGAATACAAAACCCTAGAAGTGAAGAAGTTTACACAGTTTGTAAAATTTCCCATATTTGAGGAAAGCAAATGGGTGTGATATATTTTGAGCAGAGTTCATGCTAAATTCATTTGGTTGAATATACCTTTCAAGATTATGAAAAAGGCTATAAGCATTATCACAAGTGTAAATTCCTCTGATGGACTACCAGTTTTGAAATTTGTAAAGAATCAGAAGGTTACTAATGCAGTAGGTGCACAATTTGATAGAAGGACAATGAAAATAAAAGACATTGCTAAAGTGGATGTGAAATTTGCATCAATGGTCATTGGCTACAAGGTCTACCACTCCAGCTAGGATAATTCAGTATTTGGTACAACCATTTATGTAGCCTATCATATGGTAAAAAGAAAAATGCAGATTATGACTTGTGTGAGTTGTTTAGAAGTCAGTTGATGGAGAATTTGGTTAAGATTAAGAAAGACAAAGAAAGAACTCTTTTAAATATGGTAATCTGCTACTGTGTTTGTTCTTTTATTTCATAAGTGAGGTTCCTATTGTTGGGAAATTTCATTGGAAAAGTAATCAACTTGTAGTTGTGCAAATAAGAGATATATTGTTTGGAAGTGGTGATCATCAGACTTGAAATACTGCCCTCTAGGGGTACTTAAAAAAAAATAGAATATGATGCATTAAAGACAAAGAATTCCTACCTCAATTGTAGAGAAGTACAAAGATACAATCTGTTTCATGGTAGATATTAATCAATTCCATATGGAAGCTAGTGATCCCAGAACGATATGGATTATGCCTATGGGATATGAAGCAGAGGAGAACATCTTGAAGATGTATGTAGAACATTTGTTGAGCATGCCTCTGGATCCGACAGAAGAAAGGTTTAGATCTTATGTAGAAAAGAGCATGACATTCCATGATCAATTATAGAAGCCAAAGATAGTCAAAAGAGTAAGGAAAGA
Organism: Sequoia sempervirens; assembly: GCA_007258455.2. NCBI lineage: Eukaryota > Viridiplantae > Streptophyta > Pinopsida > Cupressales > Cupressaceae > Sequoia > Sequoia sempervirens. The sequence continues at coordinate 463,250,260 of VDFB02193867.1, forward strand.
AGTAGAAGTGTTTGCAGAAAACATGGGCATACCTGTAGAAAAATTGAAACAAGCCAGAAGGAAGAGAGATGAGTCTGAAGTAGGAAAAGAGTCAACAAAAACTAAATCTGCTACTTCAGTAGGATCCTCTTCCCATACTAGATCAACAAGGAGTTCCCCATCTGCTCTTGCAACCAAGCTAGTTCCTATGAAAACCAAAGACAAGGGTTATAACAAGAGGAAGAAGAACAAGAGCTCAAGAACCTATGAAGCCATCTGAGAAAGTGAGGAGACTGAGTTAGATGAAGTTGTGAAAGAAATGAATGCTATCGGCACTCAGGCTACAAAGGTAACCAAGAGGAAATCTTTCGATGAGGAAGAAAAGGCAAAGAAGAAGGTGAAAATTGTCAAACCAGGTATGACAGTTGAATGAGTTGAGAATGTTGTCAAGTCAAGGATGAAAATATCAAGCACCTTTGTGAATGGTATGAAATGTTTGACAAATCAGGTTCAAGAATTCTTAAAGAGGAAACAATAAAACATCTGAATATTTTCAATAAAGTTCTTTTTGAAATTATGTTTGGTTACCTTTAAGAGTTTGTTAATATTTTGGAGTCAAGAAGAGTAAATGCTAGGACAAAAGAAGAGCATATGAGAAAGAGAATTCTTGCAGACTTGAGTCCGGAAATGTCTATTGAGGAGATGAATTCACTCTTGGACAAAGCCAAGAGGTAATTCAAAAGAAAAATAAGGGTGAAAAAACTTATGATCAATGAAAATGGTGTTGTTGCTAAAGAAAGTAAGAAAATTCTGGAAGCATATCTATCAAAGAACAAGATCAATGTTGAAGAAGTGAATGCTAAAGATGTTGTATTTGATCTAGTAATTGAGGAGGTGAATGAAGATATTGAGGATAATTAGATTCCTCCCAATGTGGATAACACAAAAGTACCTATGGAAACTAAAGTTCCTAAGGTTGTATTAGCTGAAGAAAAGGAGATACCAAATGAAGAAGTTGAAGCTCCTAAAGGCAATCAAGAAATAGTTTATATAGAACCAAAAGTTGAAGAAGAAGAAAAGGTTCGGGTTAAGGAAATCCCAGTGGAAGCAAGAGACACTGTTGAGGAAATGAAGGAATCTTTGGTGGATCAACAGGAAAATTTTGATCCTAAATTGGTTGATGATCTATCCACCTTGTCCCCAATTTAGATAATGAAGGGTTCATCAATTGCACAAGCTAAGGCCAGTGAGAAGATTACGAAGTCTCACATTGAGGATAGTGAATTATTAAGTCGTGCATCTAGATTTTTCAAGAAGATCATGACAACTCATGTTAAGGATTCGTCGAGTTCCTCTTTTGGTGAACTGAAGAAGCTCATAAATTTAGTAAGTACTCATTTTGAGTCTCTTAAAAAATCAACCATGGATAAAGTGTCGAAGGAGTTTGATGGAAAAAGATTTAGTTGGCTAAAAGAAGTGATTGCTAAGGATAAAACTCTATTAGCCACCTATATGAAGAATATTCAAGATTTTATATCTAAAGGTGGAAGGACCTATAAGCCATGTTTGATTTTGTCCAAATTCACTGAAGATAATGAGAAGAAGGTGAAGTATCTTGAAAAATAATTGGCTACCATTTTTTATGCTTTTGATCCATTAGCTAGTAATGTTGGTAAGAAAGAAGGTCAAGTAATATCTATACTTGACAAAATAAGGTGTTTGAAGCATGAAAATGATAGGATTGTAGGAAGAGCATGTGAAATCAAAGGACTAATTGGTCTAAAGATTGAAATAATGGTGAATTCTTTAAAAGAAGCCAAAGATGTTATGGAAATTAGTGACCTAATGAATCTTGAGACTAAAAAAACTCAATCTTATTTATTTTTTGGTCACATAACAATTCTAGAGAGTTTCAAAAGGGTTTGGGGCACAAATTTGAGTGTGTTGAAGAGAGATTTTGCAGATATTTTCCAATTTGCATAAGTTACAAGATCATGCTTGTATAGTTTTGAAATTTTATTTCCCCAACCTTTCCATTGATGTCAAAGGGGGGGAGTTGTACAGTGAAAATTGTATATTCATCTTAGGGGGAGTTTCATTTCTAAGATTCTTTTTGAAGTTTTGTAGTGGCAGTGTAATTCATATTGCCACTGATACGACACTTAGTCATTTTTCACTAAGTGTTGCCATCAATGCCAAAGGGGGTGATTGTTGGCAAGATACATTGCAAATATACTTTGGTGTTGTCATTTATGGCAACCCTAGTTAGTGATTGGATCCACACATCATCATTTTCTCCTACCGATAGACATATTGACGATAGTCAAGTAGAACAGAGCATATGGCAATTTTGTGTTCTTCGATTCTCATGCAAATTTTTTGTTGTTATTTTGAGTTGTGGATATTATGGGAGGTTAATCAATGTATTTGTTTTGTTTTTCAAAAAATCTTAGTGCATCGTATCAAGTTGTACCCAAGTTTAGAGATCCGGTTGGATATCTTTTTGTGCATCAGTGTTTTGTGGCCGACCGAGATGATTTTAAGTGTCATGAATATTCGAGGCATGTTTATTCAAATGATTTTGTGTTTTATCATCTTGAATTGGGTCTGAGCTAAGTTTTGACCCACCATTGTGAGTGTTCATTGAATATTATTCATGATTTGAGTCGACAATTGTAAATATTCTTAATTTTTATTGAAGTTGACTGGTTGTGATTAAATTCTTAGTTGTGGATATATATAAATGTTTAATTATATCATTTTATGTATGCAGAAAGTGTGTCGATGTGTGTTACAAATATTAGAAGGGTGATTGAGCAATTTATGCGCAGTTTCACTTGTGTATTAACGATTTTGTGGTGTGAGTTAGAGCATAGCAGAGCAGAAGTGCAGAAACAATTAGAAGGACAGAAGATCAACTACTGAGCCTAACCAGAACTATAATCAAGCATTTGTAGATGTTATTCTCTCAGTTCATTCTCTTGGATCTAATCCAAATCATTGTAAGGTAGTGTGTCTTTCTATTTTGAGCAGTGAGCTCTAGGCAATGAGTCTAGATGCAAATGTATTCCTTGTAAATTTCTTTTTGAGTATACTTAGATCATATTGTGGATTGGCCATCCACCGTGGTTTTTCCCCTAATAGGGTTTCCACAAAAAAATCCTTGTGTTATGGTGTTGTGGTTGCTAGCTTTCTTTTCTTGCATATTTTTCTTGGTTGAATGTTTTAATTAGGTTAAAGATTGGAATAATAAAGTTATTTTTTGCAAAACATTGATTCACCCACCCCCTCTCAGTGTTGCTTGTTTCCAACAATTTTGTTTTCTATCTGCTATCCTAGCATCTTCTTTCCTTAAAATGGTTGCATTCACTTTATATTTATCCTCCTCAGGCCTCATAAGATCCCTCTTTCCAAACATGATGATCCTTGCTACCTTACCCTTTCCTTCATCACTCTCCTGCAATGGTGTTAGTTGGAAAGTATTCCCATCCTTTCTAATGGTGTAAATGTTTTCCCTACCATCAGAAAGGGATTTCCTATCAAATTTCCATGGCCTTCCAAGCAATAGATGGTAACATTCCATGGCTAAAACATCACAAAGTACCTTATCATTGTACCCTCCAATCTGAAACTCAACTTAGAAAGCTTGCTTTCTAACTAGAAGTGACTGATCATCATTCAACCATGATACCTTATAGGGTGATTCATGAGGAATTATTTTTATTTTCAATTCGTCTACCATCTCTCTAGACACCATATTGTTAGTTGAACCTAAATCTATCACAACTTTGCATACCTTTCCTCTACATTTGCATGAGGTCTTGAACAAGCCCCTTCTTTGAGTCTTCTCCTCTTCCTTGGATAACTTCAAGAGTGTTCTTCTCAACATCAATGTTTCTCCTATCTCTGGAGTAGCAACATAACTTGGAGAATTGGCACTTTCATCTTCCTCTCCTTGCACAATTTGGACTCTCTTTTCACCTCTTCTTTCAACACCACTTGATGTAGAACCAAAATTTTCAGGGCACTTGTATGATGGATGCCCAAACTCTTGACAATTGTAGCACCTACCTGCAAATGTGTTTTAATTTATACCACCACCAAATCTACCTCAAGTGCCTCTAAATCCACCATGTTGATCAACAAATTATCTTTCTTCCTTGTTTGCTTCTTGGATCTCACTTGTTGGTCTTGACATAGAAAATGATCCTCTTCCTCTTGAAGTATTTCCTCTACCTCTAACTATCTTTTATTTCCTTCTTTTCACTTTTTCTTCTGCCTTTAGAGCCATCTGGTAACATTCTTGAACACTCCTTGGATTTGTCAAGGCCAATTCATTGTGGATGTTAAATCTCATTCCACTCAAGTACCTAGCTATCTTTTCATCATCATTCTCGTTATGGTTAGATCTCATACTTAACTTATAAAACTCTTTAGTGTAGCTTTTTACATCCATCTTTTTTCCTTAAACTTTGAACCTTCTTAAACATCTGAATTGTATAATCAAAAGGGATAAATTTACCTTTCATCTTGGCTACCATCTTGTCCAAACAAACAATCTTGGATTTTCCTCTCTTCTCTCTGATTGCTCATAGTGCCACCACAAAAGTGCATGACCTTTCAATTTTTTCTTAGCAATCTTCACCCTCTGTTCTTCAGGACACGCTCAAAGTAGTTATCCAAAGATGCAATCCAATCTAGTAAATCTTCCTCATTTAGGTTCCCACCATACTTTGAAACATCAATCTTTACCTTGTGCTTGTCACTCTTAACTTCCCTTAACAATTTTGTGATCCTTTGGTCTTCAAGATCTAGTTCTTCATCTACATCTTCAAATTCTTCTTCCTCTTCCTCATCAGAATCGTTGTCTTCACTCAAGTTCACATCTCTTCTCTTTCTTTTTTCCAAAGCTACAAGTCTTTCCTTCAATTCTCTGATCTCCCTTGCATTTTTATCCTTCCAATCACTCATCTCCTTGGCCATATTTTTCCCTTTAGGAGGCATCTTGATAGTTTTGTCTTTTCACCTTCCACTTACCCTTTCTTCAATCTACAACTTTCAACTCTCTAGAGATCTAATCCCTATGGTCTAATATACCAATTGATGCAATACAGGAAGGCCTTTGACCAACTCAACACAATTCAAGTTGACACAATCAATCTTGAAACCATGAAACCCCAACAAGGGTGAATTCCTTCACATTTTTGCCTTTCTGCCTAGCAGGTCTGCAGACCTAATTCCTTGTCCATATCTTTTATAATTTCTTCACAAAGTCTCCAACCCTCATTCATTTCAAAAACCCATTAATGAATTATTTCACATGCCTCAAAACCCCATATGACTCTTTTGAAATAAAAAATTAAATCAAGTGCTTCAACACTATCCTAAACCCCTAAATAGGTCTATTTTACAAACCAACACCCTCTCAATCACCATTCCAATTTCAAAAATCAACCCAAAAGTTCTCTACAGGTCTCAGATTGACCAAATCAACAATTTATAGAATGAGAATTGCCCTCTAAGCCATCAAATTGAAAAACCCTCATTTTTGCTTAAATTGAATGGGGTTGAATGAAAATCAACTTCCCCGACATAATCTCAACACAAAATAGCCTCAAACACCTCCTATTGTGCCTAAAAAAATTCAATTCACACTCAAAAACTACTACCCCCAAGTTTTCCAACCCTTTCCACTCTTAAATCTCTCATTTTCATCAAAATATACTAAAATTTGCCAACTAGGGCATCACCTTTAACCTACCAAATGACCTCCCCTGATTCTTAATCTCTCCTAACATATATTTCTATCCTAATTGGCCCATTATATTGAGCCACAACAAATACAATAGATGGAATGGCCAATCATTTCATTTTAAAGTCTTCAAAACCCTTAAAACACGGTATAGACCTACCTATGAAAAAATGAAAATAAAAGACTTAATTCTTAATGAAATTCAGTCAAAATAGAACCAAGTTGTTGATACTTCATTCCTTTGCTTATTTTTGAATTCTTTGGACCAATATACACCTATATGACCAAGTATAATAGACTGAATAGAGATATACAATGAAATACACAAGAAATTCAAGAGTTCAATCAGTGAGTTTTTTTTGTTTTTGCCTTCACAAACCTTCAACAACTTCATCCATCAACTTTCCAATATTTTTTAAACCTTTTTCCCTCCTCAACAACTTTCCTAACTACCCCTTGAATTCCCATGACCATTGGGCTTCCCATTTGAAGCATTTTGTGCAACTTTTACAATCTTGTCTTTGACAACATTTGACAAAATTTCAAAATATAACCAAATAACCTCTAAATTGACCACTATGATGAAAATTATATAAAATATGGTCTAATATGACCTTATTTAATTTCTACAAGACTCAAAACATGAGGGTATGTGTAGGATCATCATGGAAAAAAAAAAATAGGCTTTTAAGGGTAAAAAAAATTAAGAAAAAATTAGAGTTAGGCAACTTGACGTAAACATTTGAATAAGTTAACTATATTATTTCAAAAATATGTAAGAATAAAATCTGTAGAAAATTGAATGTAGTTTAAACTACTAGGGTTTATTTTAAAAAAAAAATAAAGATCTAATTTTGTGAAATTTAAAATTTCAATGCAAAGAGTAATTCTTAAATTTGAGGAAAATAAGAAGTAGGTGTCCTGCCTAACCACCTAACCACAATAAAATGATTTTTTATAATATTTTAGATATAAGTAGAAGACTCATGTCCCAATGTGATGTATATTTTTTTGTAATTTTTTTCCAAGTGAATAATTAATTATGATTTTTTTATTGCAACTTTTAAAAAATATAAAAAATTGTATGTCTAACCATCTTAACTTGGTCAAAACTTCATGAAATTCATTTTTTTGTTTTAATCCTATAGTCTATGAAGCATAGAATGTGACACATGTTTTGGATTCAAAAAATGTGACACTGTTTGAAAGCTACAAATTTTTTTCAATCAGCCTATCAATCAGGACTTTACTTGTAATTCAAATAGAAAATGAATAATAATTATTTATTAAATTCAAAGTAAAGCATAATTTATATGGGTCAAAATTTGAGAATTTCCTTTAAAAACCCTTTTCATTTCATCAATTTTGGGTAAAAAAAATTCGTCACCCACATACCCTATAAATACCCATCATATCGCCACTTTTTGGCCCATCATGATCATGCACATACCGATGAAAACACTCTAACTAAACATTAGACCATATTGAACCAAACTTGATCAGTTGGTGCCCCTACGCCAAGTTGGCATTCCTGGCACTTCTTAACCAAGTGGTATGCACCATGTTCCATACTGGGCTAGTAGTATCCAACATGTATGATTTTCTTGGCTAAGGTAGGAGCACTCGAGTGAGCTCCACATTACCCTCATGTATCTCATGTAAAGTTGTTTGTGCTTCATCAAAATCAAGACATCTAAGGAGGGTATTATCTAGGCTTTGACAATAAAGAGTATCACCAATGATGAAGTATTTATAGATCTAATGAATAAATGTTTTGCACTAATTGGTGGAAAAGTTAGGAGGGATAACGTGGTCATGCAGGTAATCATAGATATCATTGTACCAAAGGGAATTGGGACAAAAAATTTCACACACCATCTCTAATTCAAGGACATCAAAGGTGGGGATCAATAGCTATTCTACTAAGAACTCATAATGTGGGATGTTTTGGATGTCCAAGATAGATCCTATTGTAGCCATTGTATTGGCTTCCTTATTTTAATTTTTAGGGACCTAACAGAAGAAGATATCATCAAAGTATTGCTTAAATTTGTCAACCATTCTTTTGTAGGGAGTAACTTTCTCATCCTTTGTGTTTTAATCATCATTGACCTACCAAATAACCAAATGTGAGTCACCGTAGACTTAGACACTCTTTATTTTCTATTTTAGGGTCATACAAAGTCTCGTGAGCAGTGCCTCATATTCTACTATGTTATCGATGCAAGGAAAGGCTATTCTAAATGACTTTGGTATTGTATCTCCATGGGGTGTAACAAATAGTATCCCTACTTTTGAACCATGACTCATGTAAGATCCATCAAAAGAAAATTTCCATATGAATAAATTATACAATGCGAAGATAGACTCATCAAGGAAGTCAGATATCAATGGATGATCTATTGTCACATGGGTGCATCTGCAAGTTGATCCGCTATGAATTTTCCATTTATTTCCTTTATCTCAACATACTGAATTTTGTACTCACTTAATACCATGACTCATTTAGCTAATCAACTTGTTAAGGTAGCTTTTCCAAGGAGGTTTTTCAAGGGATAAATCTTTTCTATGAGTTTTGTTTGGTGATTTAACATGTAATTTTTGTGTCTTTTAGTGGAAAAAACAATTATCAAGCATGTCCATTCAATAGGACTATAATTGAGCTCATATTCAACAAGTGTACGATTGATGTCATAGATTACTCTTTCTCTTTCATCATGGTCATTTTTTGCCAATAGCACCCCCAGTGTTGACATGGTTGCTGATATGTAAAGTATGAGGTGCTTACCATCAATGGGAGACATGAGAATAAGTGATGTTAATAGATAATCCTTTATCTATTGAAATTCTTCTTGACATCAGTCAATCCATATGAATGGTACTCCCTTTCATAGCAAGTTTGAAATAGTTGACATTTATCTACAAGTTGAGCATTGAATCATCGAATGGACTGTAACTTGTAATGTGTGTAACTAACTGAATCTTGTTGGTGGGAGAATTTCCATGAAATCCTTTACTTTTGCTAGATCGACTTCAATGCCTCAATGAGATACAATATACCCTAGGATCTTACCCAAAGTTACCTCGAAAACATACTTCTTCAAATTCAATCAAACCCATAGATGGTCACCTCTTGTCAGAGATTTTGCTAATAGGTCATCTATATAATCTTCCATAAGTGTGTGCATGAAACCATGAAAGATTGTACTCATGGCTCATTACTATGTGGCTCCAACATTTTTTAGCCCAAATGGCATAACATTCTAGCAATATGTACCCCAAGGACAAGTAAAATTTGTCTTATATTGATCCTCAATAGAAATCCTAATTTGGTTATAGCCAAAGAAGTCATTTATGAGAGGTAGCATCTTGTATCATGTTGTCAAATCCACTATGATGTCTATGTTGGGCAATGGAAATTCATCCTCAAGGCATGCCTTATTCAAATCTAAAATTGATACAAATTTTGATTCTACATGCTGGTTTTGTCATGAGCATTAGATTAGATATCCATTTTTTATAGTCAATGGGTTGAATGAAACCATCTAATAACTTCTTTAGTTCTGATTTTACTAATAGTGAAATCTGGGGATGCATTTTCCTTAACTGATGTTTGACTAGTTTAGTATTAGGAAATAATGTTAAATGATGCAATACTAACTCGGGATCCAATCTAGGCATATCAACATAAGACCAAGTGAAGTTGACTTGTCTCTCTGAAAGGAAGATACGAAACTCTAGTTTCTTTGTCTCTATCAAGGATGCTACCAAATGGATAATTCTAGGATTGTCATATTTGTCAATGTTGACTTCAATGGATTTTTCTACCAACATTGGTGAATTTTCTTGACTTATAAGAAGTATGTCCAACCCTCCATCCTTGGGAACCTCGGTGATCTTTTCACCCTCGGATACATCCTTTTATTTTTCTAGGTCTATAAGTGCCTTTCAGTTTTCACTTGAAGACCCTTCTTTTTTTCATTTCTTTTTTTCAATTTTGTGACTAAAGGGTGGGACAAACTCCCCAAAGTAGGTTGCATTGTCAAAATCTAGGATAAAACTTTCCTTGTTATCCCCATTAGGTATACCTTCATGAAGCCCCATGAACCTGGCTATTGCTTCATCAATTTCAAATACATCCAAGTTCGGTGGTCCTCATTGATCCCAATCTATCAATTGTGGGTATACTAAAGGCATTTCATCATCCATGTCATTACTTGGTTTATTGAATATGTGGATATGGTTTGGATGGAAGTGCCATCGGGATCCCAAAAGTAATCAATCCAAGCTTCGTTGCTCGTGTCTTTGGTTAGAGAATTGGTTAAGTTGAGCTCTTGGAAGTTCTCAACTAGTTCCTAATCACTAAATGTATAGGAGTCCCACTCCCATTCATTGGATTCAGTTTCATCATGGAACTTCTGAGATGTCTCAATGTCCTTTCAAGCATTAGCTTCCTCAGTCAAAATCACCTTAGTACTAGGAGCAATCACTTTTGGTGGTTCATACCCTAACCCTCTATTCTTTTGCAGCTTAGGAGGCATTAAGGGCTATGCCATTTCATTATTATGTAAACCAAGTCCATTTTGTCCATCATAACCCTTAAATTTCATAATCTTGAAGCCCTTACTATATTGCTCAGTTGGGATCTGTTTAAGTTCAATGTCCTCTTCCTCTTTATATATCCATGTGGAGATATCTTCTTTCTTGATATTTTCTTTACTCAATTCTCATTTTGTGAAGGTCATGGTGGGAGATATTTAGATAATTACTTTGGGATCTTTTTGATAGGATGAGGCTACCCATGGTATTTTGGAGACACTGGTAGCATGTTGATACAACAAGAAGTTTTCATGTGGTACTCCCCACATCCTATGTCTTGAATCTAGACGTTTGGGTTGGAAGACAAAATGGTGGATGTGGATGCTTTAGTCAAAGTGGAAGGGTCAATTTAATGGGTTGATGTGGATGATGAGCCTTCCTAATTAATGGGAACTTGTTGTTTGGGTGTCCCTCTTAGGTTACTACAATAATGAAAAGGATCAAGATCTCAAACTATTGTGATTTTAGTACCATTATGGGGAAATTTAAAGCATTGGTGGTATGTGGAAGGGACATCCTTCATGGCATGGATATTCTAGGGAAGATCCAGATCCAACACTTGGAATGTTGTATCCAATATAGCAGGTCCAAATCTGATAGGTAATAAAATAACACACTTAGAAGAGCATTTTACATCGTCATATGACTTTATAAAATTCTTATTTTATTGGAAATAGGATTACATTTAATTGCAATCCTAAACATTATTTATTTCATGTATCTCCTAAGTCCTTGGAAAGTGTTCTCAAACACTAGGATTAGAAAGAGATTAATTTTGAATGAAATAATCATGTTAATTGAAATTTGCAATTAATTCTAAATGTTAGGAGCATGTTAGGGCATCCAATATGAGTTCCTAAATAATAGGGGCACATGGGGAATCCACATGGTAGGTGACACTCACCTTCAATTTAGTTAACTATTTGGAGTAAGAGATAACACTTATGAATGCATGTAAAGATCCTAGGAGTTAGGGTTTGATGTTTACATGCATGAAGTTTAGTTTAGTTTAGTTTACATTAGTTTAGTTCAGTTCAAATCAGTTTAGTTCATTTAGTTTAGTTTAGTTTAGAATCAATTTAGTTTAGTTCAGTTTAGTTCAGTTCAGTTATGGTTCAATTATCTTCAATTAGTTTTAGTTGAATGCTAGTTGACTTCAGTTAACTTGGAATGCATGAATAATGACTTGAGTTACATGACAAATAACAGGGACTACCTTTATTTAACAGGGGATGACCAATCTTGCATGAATGGTGGAGAGAAATGTTTCAGTTAACATAAAATGACTTGGACCCAACTTGGGCACCCAAGTTGGCTTCTTGGAATTAACTACTTTGCATGCTAAGATATTTCAGAAGGCTAAGTGGGCCCACTCTTGGTTTCCTACTTTGAGGATAAAGACTTAAAGATATTTATGGAATAAAGGTTGAGTTACTACTTCAGTTTGGGACACCCAAATGGATGAAGATGATGATTTGGCATTGTTCTTCATGATTAAACTCTACTTGGAAGAGATAGGCGTACCTTTTAGGAGATAGGGATTGAGCTTTGTAATTGTAACTCTTTTGGAGTTTACAAATTTTTTTATTGCCTATATATCTCAAGCAAGTTGAAGAGAGTTTGTATCAATTTTATTGTAGGTTGTGAAGAATATTTGGTGAAGGTAAAAGCAACATTCTCAAGCAAGGATTGGAATTATTGTAATCTACTTCAGAGATTAAATAATTTACATTCCTTCTTGGTGTAGTTTTTCCCTGAAAAGGGTTTCTCTATGGTATATGTTGTGTATCTTCTAATATTCAATCTAGTTCCTCTACAACCTTCTACCTTCACTCTACAAATGATAAAATGAATTAATCAAATAATCACCCACAAAGAATCTATAACAAAGAATACATATTTAGATCAGCAAGTTACAAAGTATTAAGCTACATAAACACCTCATTTTTCAACATTTGGTATCAGAGCTAAGGTTGGGTAGAGTATTGGGATGCCTTTCTCTTAAAAGATTGGAGGTTTTTTCACTGTAGTGGGATCTTTTACTATTTTTGTTATTGCTGATTTTGCAAAAAAAATTTTTACAAGAGGTATATATTCTTGCTTTAGAGGATTTTTATAAATTGTTTTAATTATGTGCATCATGATGCCATGGGATTGCTCAGTATCACGGTTCAGTGGGAGCATGGCAATGAAGTGGATTCTAGATTGTAGGATGGTTTTGTTATTATGTCATGGTATACTCTTGATTAGTGGTTTAGAGTTGTGGCATGGTACATGTTATGATAATTTTGATCATGAGGAAATGTTTGAAATTACATTTGCTTTTGATAGTGATTTTTTTTATGTTTATCTTGTTGCCATGTATAGCTCGGTATCATAGTTCAGTGGGAGCTTTGGTAGGATATATTAATCTTCATCAAGAGGATGGTAGTCACGATGCCATGTGTGACTCAATACCACGGTTCAGTGGAAATTGTTGGCAGTGACATGGATGCATCATTGGTAAGATTATCCTCATATGATTAGGGATATTGTTTTTTCTTGGTTTAGAGTGGTTGCTATTATGTCATGGTATACTCTTGTTGCATTTAGAGTTTGGCATGGTTCTCTTGAGACTAGGATGTTTAAGTATGTTATGGTGCATGCGATCTCCTAGGAGGAGATGGTTAGATCATGGATGTCATTTTTATGTTCAAGATTGGAGATTTGACATTGATCTTGTGTAGTTCTCTTATGTATTGGGTATATTAATCATTTTCTTGATTACTTCATGAAAGTGTTGTGTTTCATTTGGAGTTTGGAATGGATTGGTTGTTTCCTCATGGATAGTTGGAGAAATAGGTGAGGCTTGAGTTCTATTATGGTAAGAGATATATGTTGGAATAGTTACTAATAAGAAAAACTATTTTCAATAGAAAAGACTAAGGATCCTACACCTTGGTTGAAAGTCAGTTTAACACACTCAGTGGTTTAAATGCCTCCAAAGAGGAAATTTCGATACAAAGACTTGGTAAAGGTATTGGTTTTAATTACAAGTAAGTTAAACTTGAATGTGATAGTCAGAGTGTTGTGTTTAGCCAAAAATCCTATGTATCATGCTCGTACTAAGCATGTTGATGTTAAGTATCAGTTTATGTGAGAAATGGTTGAGAGTGGGAAGGTATTAATTGAGAAAGTTGACACTTTAATTAATGTTACAGATTATCTTATGAAACTAGTCCTTCATATTGTTTTCAAAACAAAAACAGACAACTTAGAGGGGGGTGAATCAGTTGTCATAGAATAATAAACTTTCCACACTTAACTTAATCTCAGATCTGATGAATAAGCAATTAACCATAAACAATTAACACATCAGAGAGACAAAGAACACCAATATTTTTTATGTGGAAACCCTATTAGGGGAAAAACCACAGTAAATGTTAGTCCATAAGATTATATCTTGTTAAAAGTATAATGAAATCAATAAAGGGGAATTCACATGCATTCAGGCACACTTCCTAGAGCTCATTGCTTAATTATAGAAGGGGTTGACTGCCCAACAATACAAAATAGGATTAAAATCTCAAAGGTATGAACTAAGAAAATAGCTTCTGCACAAGCCTGATTATAGTTCCAATTAAGCATAGAAAACTCCTTTAAAAACTACTTCACACTTCGCTCGATCTTCTTCACACTCTACTCTACAATCAAATGATATTCACAAATACACACATAAGAGCACATGAAGCACGTTTTCCACTCACTAAACTGATGAAATAGTCACTCTTATATATCCTCTATATGAGATTTCAACAACAACTTAGTTGGCTAGGAAAATAAAACATATTTTCAATGTCGGCCTAAATTTACAAATAAATTTTTAATGCGAATTTACCAAGTTTAGACACAACATAGTGGAGACCAAAATTAATATCTCCAAAACAAAAAGACTTCAATTAATTTCACCTCGAAGATCCACAACATGCTACCATCATCATGTCGGCCAGGAACATGAAAAACCAAACATGCACAAGAAAAGATCTTTGACCACAAGCACACTGATCAATTTGGACATACTACAAAGATAGAGCATGATCTAGAGACATATAGAAACAACAAGAAACAATAGAGAAACATCTGTAGCAACTAAGGTTTCAACAATCACAAAAAATTTACTTAGGAACACTAACAGAGACCACAGAAACACTGTCAAACCACAACATGACCAAATCTATATGTGGACCTCTCTGAAACTTCCAGTAGATGATCTCGATACTCTTAAGAATAAACCCTTTAGTCCACAATAGCTGAAATTCAATATATAGAACAAGACGCCTTCATGAATTGCATAGTTCCACTAGGAACCTAGAACACTTTCTTTTACAATTTTCTCAATATCCTCGACGTATACAACCTCAAATACATGAAATGCTAATAGTATTGACATCAATGACAACCACATATCAGCAACACATCCACAACATCTAAAAATCTCCCCCTTTGGCATTGATGGAAACACATGATGTGAAAAAAACCATCAACCCAACACACTTTCTTTCCCTTTGGTTCTGACTCTTCTCCTCAATTTCTCTTTGACCCTTAAAAGGATTTTTCACATTGCACTTCTCCCCCTTTGACATCAATGGCAAAGTTAACCATGACCTTTCCATTTACATGCTCTGAATCACATATCTACACATGTGACTACTCCCCCTAAGTAGCAGCCACGAAAACATCAATTCGGATCAGAATATAGAAATGTAGCTCATGGATTGATGCAAGTAAATGTATCTCTTAGTTCTTATCAAGAGGGGTAATTATCCCTAGAATTCCTCTAAGATACTCAAAAGTATCCTTTGGCAATAGTTTAGCAAAGATGTCTGCAATCTATTCTTTGGTAGGCACAAACTCCAATCTGACTTCTTTCTCATTCACTTTCTCCCTCAAGAAGTGAAACTTGATTGATATATGTTTAGTCTTAGAGTGTAGCACCAGATTCTTTGAAATATTTATTGCTCTTGAATTGTCACAATATATGGCAATATGCTCTTCATATATCACCATGATATCTTTCAACATCTATTTCATCCATATCACTTGAGTACAATTGTTTGTAGCAGCAATATATTCTACTTCAGCAATAGATAGAGAAATGGAATTTTGCTTCTTGCTCAAGTAGGATACCAGCTTCTTCCTTAGGAAGAAAGCATGGCCACTAGTAATTTTCATGTTATCTACATCTCCACCTCAATCTGCATCAGTACATGCACTCAAAGTGAGATCATCATCCTTTGGATACCAAAGTCCAAAGTCGACTATTCCTTTTAGATATCTAAAGATTCTCTTAACAATAGTCACATGTGATTCTTTTGGATCAGCCTAAAATCTAGCAACCATACATACAACATTCATAATATTTGTTCTAGTTTAGGTTAAATAAAGCAATCCAATGATCATTGAGACCTATATCTAGTTTGATTCACCTTAGGAGAATCATCATTCTATGTTAGCTTACATTTGTTCACCATGGGAGTACCAACAGGCTTTGATTCTTCAATCCAAAATTTCTTCAGTAGCTCTCTCACATATTTGGATTGAGATATTCAAATATCCTCTTGTCTAACTAGGTCACTTGCAATCCTAGAAAGAACTTCATCTCTCCAATCATATGCATCTCAAATTCATCCTTCATCTCATTAGCAAACTTCATACATAGATTTTCATCTCGTCGAAAAAATGATGTCATCAACAAAGACTTCTATAATTAACTCTTTATCATGATCTAATTTGAAATATAAATTGCTATTAGCAGTACCTTTAGTGAATCCAAACTTTAGTAAGTATTTTTCCAATCTAGCATACCAGGCTCTAGGGGCTTTCTTGAGTCCACATAGAGCTTTCTTTAGGTGACAAACCATATTTTCATTGTCAGTTAGTTGAAATCCATCTGGTTGTTCAATGTATACTTATTCTTCTAGTTCTCCATTCATAAATGTTGACTTCACATCCATCTAATAGACTTTATAGTCCCTTTATGCAGCATAAGCAAGAAATAATCTAACAGCTTTGATTCTAGTAACAGGGGAAAAAGTTTCTTCAAAATCAACACCTTTCATCTGAGAATACCCTTTACATACCAGTCTTGCTTTATGCCAAACCACTTCACCTTGTTCATTCAGCTTGTTCTGAAACACCTGGATTTAGTACCAATCACATTTTTGTCTTTAGGTCCGGGAACCAGTATCCACATGTCATTCTTTTCAATTTGTGTCAACTCTTCCTTCATAGCTTCCATCCAATGTTCATCTTGGAATGCTTTAGTGACATTTTTAGGTTCAATCTTGGAAATTTGGCAGTACTCTTCTGTAATCTTCCTTTTAGTTTGCACTCATTTATTCTTATCTCCTATAATTTGACTTTCAGAATGATTTAGCTTTACATACCTTGGATTTTTGGGACTCTCACAAACTTCTGGTTCTTATGTTCTTTCTTCTACACTTGCACTTGTCTCTGCTTCCTGACCACCTTGATTCATCGAAATAACTGGAACATATGGCACAATTTGAAGTTGATTCTATGTCTAAACATTCTTCCCTTTGTTTGTGTTGTCCTCATTTGAATCATATCCACAATATCTAGATGATTTGACAGAGTCCTCATCAACTCCAACATTTGCACTCTCAACCATCTTTCTCAATCTTCTGTTATAGAATCAGCAAGCCTTGCTTTTATTAGAGTAACCTAAAAATATTCCTTCATCATTTCTTGCATCAAACTTGCTTATATCATCATTTCTCTTGATATAACATTTGCTTCAAAAGATCTTGAAATATTTAACAGTAGGCTTGTAACCAAACCATAGCTCAAAAGGGGTCTTACCAGAATTTCCATTAATAGTTACTTAGTTCAAAGTATACACAAAAGTGCTTACAACTTCAATCCAATAGATCTGGGCACATTTCCTTCTATCATCATTGTTCTAGGAACATTCAAAATTGTTCTATTCTTTCTTTCTGCAGCTCCATTCTATTGAGGGGTTTGGGGAGCAGATAATTGTCTTCTGATTCGATGTTCTTCACAAAAAGAGTTGAACTCCCTAGAGGTGAACTCACCACCTCTATCAGATCTCAAACACTTGATTTTTAGACCTTTCTCATTTTCTTCCATAAACTTGAAATTTTTGAACTTTTCCAATGCTTCACATTTTTCTCTTAAGGAAACTCATATCATTCTAGAGGAACCATCAATAATCAACATAAAGTACCTTTCTCCATGAGCACTTCTGACTCTGGAGGGACCATAGAGGTCAGTATGTAGTAGCTCTAGCAAGTCATTTGAATGAAACTGTTTGCTCTAGAGGAAGACTCTAGTTTTTTTACCCATCTGACATTCCTTACAAATTGTGTTAGTTGGCTTCACTAACTTAGGTAGATCTCTTACTACTTGAGTGGAACGTACTTTGACAATGTTATCAAAATTTACATGACACACCTCCTATTCCACAACAAGCTTTCATCTACTTGATCAATTAAACAACTGCCACTAGTAGTATTCAGGGCAAAAATATATTACCTTTTTTCTATTTGCCTGTAGCAATCATATTGTCAGAACTTCCATGTATCTTGCATCTTCCATCTTTGGATTGTAGATCATAGCCTTTTCCTACCATCTATCCAACACTCAAAAGATTGTGCTTCAAGCCTTCAACATAAAGAACATCATCAATGTTATCCTTACCACCATGAAAAATAGAACCTTTGCCACGAATTACACTAGCATTATTGTCTCCAAATCTTACAACACCACCATCATACTTCTCTAGACTTACAAATTTGTTTTTATCACCAGCCATATGATGTGAGCATCCATTGTCAATAACCCACTAATCCTTTTCTTCAACTCGAACTGTAAGATCTTTTTCATCTTTAGTAGATTCAGTATCCATAGGGCTATTTTCAATGATAGTAATGAAAACACATTCATCTTCATTTCCATTTCCTTATCAGACACTTCAACAAAGTAACATTTCTTTTGGAATCTAGACTTATTAGGCTTAGTTATAGGAACTCTTTCAGGACATCTTGATGTAAAATGACCTCTTTTACTGCATGAAAAACATTTAATAGGTAACATTCCTTCATACTTACCTTTTCCTTTGCCTTCTTTCTTTACAATTAGTGCTTCCAATTCTTCTACCTCTCTTTCTTTATCTTCAAGCTATTTTGGTTCTTCATCATACTTGGATATCTTTCTGGAGAATTCTCCTAGACCATATCTTTGCTTGTTACTTCTAGATATAGTAGCCTTGAATGTTGATTCAGTTTTCAAAACAGATTCACCAAATTCACTTAATTCAAAAGTAGCAAACATACCAACCAACGTGTCTCTTGACATCTTTGTTACTAATCTGAGCTCTTCAATGGCGTGAGCCTTCACTTTGTAGGAGGGATGCAAGGATCTGAGTATCTTAGCCACAATTTCATCCTCATCTAGAGAACCACCGGCATATGTAATACGGACATCACTATTTCATTTACTCTTTGCACAAAAGAAGTGATATTTTCATCTTCACCCATCTTCAAATTCTCATACTTTCCTTTTAAACTTTGTAGCTTAGCCATCTTCACCTATGCATCTCCTTCATACAAATTTTCTAACTTCATCTAAATCTCATGAGCTATCTACACTCCTACCACATTTACCATCTCTGAATCTATCAGAGCACTCACCAAAGCTTCAATAGCCCCAATATTGTTTTCAACATCTTTGATCTCATCAACAGTGGAGGGACCATTCTGAGGAATAACATATGGATCTTTTGTAATCTTCCAGTAGGCTTCACCAATACACCTTAGGTAACATTGCATCCTGAATTTCCACAGTGAGTAGTCAATTCCATCAAATCTTGGACTGTCCTTCTCAAATGTTGCCATCTCGGATCACTCAAGCTTTTAGACTTCTTTAAGGAACCTACTCTGGTACCAATTGTTGGAAAAACAAGGATAGACAACTAAGAGGGGGGGTGAATCAGTTGTCACAGAATAATAAACTTTCCACACTTAACTTAATCTCAAATCTGATGAATAAGAAATTAACCATAAACAATTAACACATCAAAGAGACAAAGAACACCAACATTTTTTACGTGGAAATCATATTAGGGGAAAAAACATGATGGATGTTAGTCCACAAGATTATACCTTGTTAAAAGTATAATGAAATCAATAAAGGGGAATGCACATGCATTCAAGCACACTTCCTAGAGCTCACTGCCCAACTATACATAATAGGATTAAAATTCAAAGGGTATGAACTAAGAAAATAGCTTCTGCACAAGCCTTATTATAGTTCCAATTAAGCACATAAAACTCCTTCACAAACTACTTCACACTTCACTCGATCTTCTTCACACTCTACTCTGCAATCGAATGATATTCACACATACACACATAAGAGCACACAAAGCACATGAGGCACCTTTTCCACTCACTACACCAATGAAACAATCACTCTTATATATCCATTATATGATATTTCATCAACAACTTGGTCGGCCGGGAAAATAAAACATATTTTCAATGTCGGCCCAAATTTACAAATAAATTTTTAAGGTGAATCCACCAAGGTCGGCCACAACATAGTGGAGACCCAAATTAATATCTCTAGCACAAAAATACTTCAATTAATTTTTCCTCGAAGATACACAACATGATACCATCATCATGTCAGCTAGGAACATGAAAAACTAAACATGCGCAAGAATAGATCTTCGACCACACACATCAATCAATATGGTCATACTACAAAGATAGAGCATGATCTAGAGACATCAAAAAACATCAAGAAACATTAGACAAACATCCACAACAGTTGAGATTTCTAGAATCACACAATCTTTACTCAGGAACACTGGCAAAGACCATAGAAACACTATTAGACCACAACATGACCAAATCTATATGCGGACCCATGAAACTTCCCATAGATGATCTAGATACTCTCAATAATAAACCCTTTAGTCCAAAGTAGCTAAACTTCAACATACAAAACAAGACACCTTCATGAATTGCACAATTCCACTGGGAACCTCGAACATCAATGATAACTGCATATCAACAACACATCCAACACATATAAGTTCTCTTGGTTTTAATAATTTGCTTGGAGCTTCATGATTATGCAAGATGCATTTGAAGTTGGCATGGATTGATTAGTTCATGTAGGAAGGCCATTGGCCTTAAGTTTTGTACTTGATTTATAATTATTCCTTGTTTAGAATAATTGCAATGTATAATGTCAAGTGGGAGAATGTTGGAAATAAGATTCCATTTAATTGCAATGCAAAACATTATTTATTTCATGTATCTCCTAAGTCCTTGGAAAGTG
This sequence comes from Sequoia sempervirens, assembly GCA_007258455.2. Taxonomy (NCBI): domain Eukaryota; kingdom Viridiplantae; phylum Streptophyta; class Pinopsida; order Cupressales; family Cupressaceae; genus Sequoia; species Sequoia sempervirens. The sequence continues at coordinate 463,270,958 of VDFB02193867.1, forward strand.
TTCTCAAACACTAGGATTAGAAAGAGATTAATTTTGAATGAAATAATCATGTTAATTGAAATTTGTAATTAATTCTAAATTTTAGGAGGATGTGAGGGCATCTAATATGAGTTCCTAAATAATAGGGGCACATGGGGGACCCACATTGTAGGTGACACTCACCTTGAGTTCAGTTAACTATTTGGAGTAAAAGATAACACTTTTGAATACATGTAAAGATCCTAGGAGTTAGGGTTTGATGTTTACATGCATGAAGTTTAGTTTAGTTCATATCAGATCAGTTTAGTTCGGTTTAGATTAGTTTAGTTTAGTTTAGTTTAGTTCATTTCAGTTCATAATTAGTTTAGTTCAATTTAGTTCAGTTCCGTTCAGTTTAGTTTAGTTTAGTTCAATTATGGTTTAGTTATTTTCAATTAGTTTTAGTTGATTGCTAGTTGGCTTCAATTAACTTGGAATGCATGAATAATGACTTGAGTTGCATGAAAAATAATAGGGGATGGCCAATCTTGCATGAATGGTGGAGAGAAATGTTTCAATTAATTTAAAATGACTTGGACCCAACTTGGGCACCCAATTTGGCTTCTTGGAATTAACTCCTTTGCATGCCAAGATATTTCAGAACGCTGAGTTAAGTGTGCCCACTCTTGGGTGCCTATTTTAAGGATAAATCCTTGAAGATATTTATAGAATAAAGGTTGAGTTACTACTTCAATTTGGGATGCCCATATGGATGAAGATGATGATTTGGAATTGTTCTTCACGGTTAAACTCTACTAGGACTAGATAGGCGTAATTTTTAGGAGATAGGGATTGAGCTTTGTAATTGTAACTCTTTTGGAGTTTACAAAGTTGTTTATTGCCTATATATCTCAAGCAAGTTGAAGAGAGTTTTTATCCTATTTTTATTGCAAGTTGTGAAGAAGATTTGGTGAAGGAAAAGGAATCATTTTCAAGCAAGGATTGGAATTATTGTAATCTACTTTAGAGATTAAATAATACATTGATTCTTGGTGGATTTGTCCACTATATATGTTGTGTATCTTCTAATATTTTGTCTAGTTCTACAACATTTTGTCTTCATTCTATAAATGATAAAATCAATTAATTAGATAATCACCCATAAAGAATTTGTAACAAAGAATACATATTTAGATCAGCAAGTATAATAGTTTTACAAAGTATTAAGCTACATAAACACCTCAATTTTCAACATCTTTGATATATCCACACACGCCTCAGAGAACCCTAATGTTGTAACCAATTTTAGTGAGTAGATATTTAATCCTACTCCACCATCTACCAGGACTCATTTTATTTATGTTTGTTGAAAAATTCTTCAAGGTGTAAAGGGTCATTATGGTTAGGCTTTTACGATGAGAAGTTCTTGTCAGAGAAGGTAGCATGGTGGGTATTTTCTAGGTATCCCACCATTTCCTAGAACTTATTGAAATTAAGGAATATGGGAATGGATGTATCATGGAAGGCCTAATCCAAGATGGCTTTGTGTTTAGGAGATATGTGAAGCAACTCAAGGATAGAGATTTATGCAGGTGTCTTCCCAAATATCCTAAAATATTGTATTTGGTTTTCAACTATTGTTTAGGGGGAGCTCCTTGTAAGGTCACCATGATCCTTTTAGTTGTGACTACATAGTCTAATTGGTTCTTGATTGTAATTATAGCAACATTTCCATGCAGGCTCAAATATTATGTATGGTATGTTCATGGGAAACATGGGTGTAATTGGCTTGGTCATTGGTCGTAGTACTTAAATTGGAGGATTTTCCTATCCCATGGTTTTTCCTAGGATCTTTGAAGATAGTGTGATCATTATTAGAGGTTTCTTGAGGATTATCCATTTCTATGTCATCGTTCTCGATAAGGTCTTCAATTATATTCTTAAGTTGTCGATAAGATGAGGTTTTGTGCCCTTTAGTGTGGTGATAGTCATAGAAAGCATTGTCATCCCACCACGATGGTTTGAAAGGACCTAGATCTTAATGTTTAGCTTCTAAAAGTTGGATGAAATTTGATTGTGGGATTTTCTTCAAGATGGATTCAATAGGTTCCCATGAGGGAGTGTAATTACATCATGGTTGATTACTTCTTGGATTTTTGTGTCTTTGGTACTATTCTAAATTACGTTTTTTTTATCAGAGATATGTGGTGGATTGATAGATATATTGGGTCCCTTAAGAGTAATTGTAGGGCTAGCCTTGTTTTTTGTCTCGCATCAACTATCCCATCATTTGTGACATTCTTATTTTGAGCCCAATATTCACTTTTTTCATTGGAATTGTTTTGGTAACTTTGGTTCTTTTTAAAGATCTTGATTTCCCCCTTATCAATAAGTGTTTTCTCAATGGTTGTACCTTTCTCAACAAGATCAATGAATGTTGTACAACAATATAATTGTAGTTGGTGTTTTAATTCTATGACTGATTTGGTGTTGGAGAAAGCTTGTAGCTTTGTATTTTAAATATATTTAAAATCTTTGTTACATACTTTGATTGAAAAATAAAAATGTCATTTTTTATTTGCTACATGTATATGCCTACAAAATACTTTAACAACCCTAAATTTGTCATCCCAAATCAATTTTTCATAACCTCTTTGAAATCAACAATGAGGATGACATAATTCCCCTAGAGATTACATCATGCATATGCAAAATAAAAATTAAAATATTACCATCACTTGCTTTGATGTAGAGAGTAGGCTTACCATCACTTTTGGTAAATCCATTTCTCAAAAAGTATGAGTCTATTCTACTATATGATTCCCTTGGTGCTTTCTTCAACTCATAAAGTGCTTTCTTCATCCTATACACTTTTTTTCTAGCCCTAGAATCTCATATCTAAGTGGCCACTCTACATACAATTCCTCTTTCAATACTTCATTCAAAAAGGCTGACTTAACATCCATTTGTGTTGGGTTGCTATTACTAAGATTTCCCTCGTGGTTTCCATTCTTGCAAACTAAGCATACGCTTCATCAGAATCTCTTCCATGTTGTTTGTATCCCTTGAAAACCAATCTTGATTTATTTCTTTCAATCCTTTTGCATTATTTTTTGTCTTATAGACCCACTTTACACCTAGACACCATTTCCTTGTGGAAGATTCACAAACTCCCATGTATTGTTCATTCCAATAGCATATATTTTTCATCCATTGTATTTACCCTTCTTTCATCTTTAATTACATCTTAAAAACAAATAAGATCATCAACATGTGAATATATATATAAAAAAGATAATTCATACAGTTTGCGCTACTCTCACCTTTATTTTGTTCATAAATATCTCTCAAACTTCTAATTTTTTTTCTTCTCAAGCTTGCCAAAGTTGGATTTGATGTGTCACTTGAGGTTGAACTTGTACAATGTGGACTTGATAGCCCTACACCAAGAATTCCTATTATTGATGGTGTTTGTTAGTCACTTGAAGGAGTGTTTTCTTGAATGCATGGGGTTGTCCTTGTTGGAAGTGTCACTTGAGAACCACTTTGTTTCAAACTTGAATGGGAATAGGAGTCACCATTGAAGGGATAATTATTGGTATTATTTTTTCTTTATCCTCTTTTGGTAAGCATACTGCTACATTTACTATTTTTTACAAACTTCCATCCCATGCTTCCTCTTCTATGAACTACATATCTCTGTTTGTTATAAAAAAATTCTTTATTAGTTTGTATAACTTGTATGCTTGTGATTCATCACAATATCCTACAAATATGCATTTTTCTTTTTTGTTGTCCAATTTCTTTCTCAATTCATCTGGGGCATGTCCATAAGCCACACATCTAAATACTCTCATATGAGTTGTGGAATAGGGTAAAATCAAGGTACAAAGCATGAATCATCAACAACCACCAAATGCCTAAACTCAAACCCTAAAGTCCTTAATCCAACAATGAAGCACAAATGAACATTGAAACATTAAAAAATGAAGCAATATTACCAAAATTCCTATGCCATGGTTGATTCAACTTCATTACTCTTCTCTATTGTTCTTTATATACTAGCTTTCCCTTAGATTTGTGGTATGCAAGTACATGCCTAATGATACTGATAGGAAAATATCAAAGATAGTAGTTGTGAATGCTCCAGCCTAGACCTGTTCAAACATGGACAAACAAACATTAGTCCTAAAACAAGTTTAAACTAGTTCACATTCCCCATGAAATTCATTCAAACACAAGAACAAGAAAACAAGGTAAAATATCAAATAAAAGCTAATGAAATCTTATTCAAAATGCTCAAACCAGCATCCCATTGGGGAATTGGTGCTTCTTTCATGTGGAAAGAAGCCCTTTTCCAATTCCTTCATAAGCTTGATGATGATTGTGTGCTCCTTAATGCAAAATGCCAATAACCTAGCTATGGATGATGAATTTGATGCTAACTTGCATAAAAATCTAGATGAATGTGAATTCAAATGCCTATAATGTATTTGCATGAATTTGTGTCCTCAAATCAATAGAGAAGACCTTTATTTATAATGAAGAAGAGTTGAAGATTGAAGAGTAGGAAGAATGTGGGATTGAAAAAGGGACCAATGGAATTGTGCCACTTGTCAACATGCTAATGAAGGGAGGTGGAGCACATTTTGAACAATGTGCATGTTAAATGCATGTTGGTGAAATTTGAATTTGAAGAGGTGACTTTTGTAAGAGAGGTGTAAGAGGAATTAATGCAAAGTTGGCTCAAGGAAAGGACATGTAAGAGCTTTTAATGGAAAGTTGAAGGACAAACATCCTTTGGGAGGGAGAATTCAAATAAATGGAATATTCCAAGAATATGACATATTTGAATGAAAATAGGGTAATTTAGTAAATCAAATAAATTGATTTACATGTGCAACTTGCAAAAGCTAGAGGAATGGAGGATTAGTGTTAGGAGTTAATTAATGATTAATTAACTTTGATGAAATTTGATTGTGACATTTAATTTAAATGATTGAATTTATTTAAATCAAATGAGAGGATATTGGAAGATTAGTAATTTAACTAAATAAATTTGATTTATTCAATTAAATGAAGAACATTAGGATTTTAATTAAATAAAATTGATTTATTTAATTAAAGGAAGAACATTAGGATTTAATTAAATAAAGTTGATTTATTTAATCAAAGAGGAATATTAGGATTTAATTAAATAAAGTTGATTTATTTAATCAAAGAGGAAACATTAGGATTTAATTAAATAAATTTGATTTATTTAATCAAAGAGGAATTTTGATGACTTCATTAAATAAAGATTATCCAATTAATTGGTTAGTAAATAAATGATTAAGGGAGAATCAAAGTTAGATAATCAAAATCGAGTGCATGATATCAATCAAGATATTTCAAGTGTCTAAATTTTGCTCCTCTTTAAAGTAGTGTACCTACTACATTGTTTTAAAGAATAACCTTGCCGAGATCAAAATTCAAAAAATTTCTTATTTTTTTGGATGCCCTATTGTTGCCCCAGCAGAAAGAAGCATGTTGGTACACTACCCCCTCGAGATATCAAGCAGAAATTTCAATTTTTAGGATCGATCTCATGAAAAAGAGGTTCAAGATGGACATATGGATGGTTATGTTGATGATGAAAATGAGATCGTTGTATGGATGCAAATGTTTATGATATGCAACAATTTAAGATACATAGAATAAAAAATCTATATTATGCCCTAAATGATAATGTAAAATGGATGATGTGATATGCAATGAGTATGCAGATGGATGCACTTTATGCTATGAATATGAGATTTATGTATGTTAATGATTTTTGGATGCACGATGGATGCATTGGTGATGTTTGGTTAATTATCATGATACCATGTTAGCGTGGAGAGAAGAAATAAGAAATAAGATGATGACAAAGAGGATCCAACAAGTCCATGATCATCTAGGATTTGATTAGATATGATGGTGAATGATAATGATGTTTCACTTATCAAATATTGGGATTATAAAGAGCTTACTTGCCTTATGTTTGATAACACACATAGGTATGATGCATCAAGGTATAAATAACTAGGATGGCATTGTACCTAGTGCAATGGAATTTGACTCGACAATCAGATAGGAGTATTCTTATTCACACCTAACATACAGAAACCTTACTAAGATGTACTTCAAATATTTTGAACATCTTGAACCAAAACACATAAATGAAAAACCTAACAATGTAATAGTCAACAAGCTATCCAAAACACCTTCTATCCACACCTAATAAAGCAAGTATTCGTCAAGGTTATATTACAAGAATATCCAACAAGCATAGTAGGAAAAAGATAATGATCAATGCCCCATTCCTTTCTCTCTAAATTGCTTTGATTAGACATCATATTCGAGAGGTCATTGGAATGAACGTAATAAAATAAATCAAAAGAAAAGATCAAGTAAATAAAAAAGATAATGTTCTTCATACCTCTAGCCAAGACTAAACTACTATGATTTCTAATGTTGATGTCCATTGTAGGAAGGATGCATCCTAGGACATGATGTTATCAGATCATTTTGGGATTGATTGGATGATGAGCTATTGATATCAAGAGTTGAACAACTTGTTTACCTACTAACCTAGACTTGAGACCTTGATGATTCAGTTTTCACTTGTAACATGGTAGAATTGTTTCTAATTGTTTTAGTAAAGTTTGAAGATGACAATCATTTATTATGAGCGAATGTTTATTGCGGGTGAATGCAAAATGGGATGGATGGATTTTTTAAAATATTTAGATTTTTTGAAGTTTTGAAATGTTTTGAGGTTGTTTTTGGTATTTTCAAGATGTTCTAGAAATGTTTTTATTTTCAAATTTTCCAATGTTTTTGGTGTTTTATGAGATTTTGACCAAGAGCTTAACCTAAAGACTTATCCTAGGGCCTCAGGGGCTGATCAAAGATTAGACTTTCCTATGTTATACACACAGAGACCACGTATTTCAATTGACATAGACTTGTTTATTGATGAGATATGAACAAATGGATTGCCAGTTCATTATGATGGACTCCTAAAGGACTGACCTAAGTGTCTCAAACAATGATCAAAGATCAACCTTGCCTACGTTCAGAGCTTAGAGACCCATAGTTCAACAAGATGACTCTTTTTTTCTAATTTTTCTAACTTTTTGACCTATTTTTGGATTTTTATATTTTTTGAATTTTTTTGGATTTTTTGTTTTTAAGGAAGATTTCAAGAATATACACGAGTTTGATCCAATGTAGGTATAAGAATATGCCCTTCACATGGTGTGATAGACTACTCTGATATAGGTAGGAAAAAGTGACCTTAGGAATGGGCCAAGTAGTACTAGGAGGGATCATGATACAAACACAAGATCAAGCTATGATGCAGATGTGGATGGGTGATGGATGGATATATGGAAGTGTGATAGATGACTGATTCAAAACAAGTCGAAGAGATCATGGTGGATGGAAAGTGCTTATTTACACAAGGCCCCTATTTTCCAGATTTTCACTAGGATACTTGCCCAAAGTGCCACTGAAGTGGTTTTCACTAGATGATGATTTTTTTTCTTTACTATTTTCAATCATTTTTTTTATTTTTTTGGATTTTTGGATTTATACCTTGCAAGATTAAGCATAAATTTTTTTGAGGTGGGATCTATTGATAGACTCCTACAGAGGTTCACCTTCAGGTGTTGATAGCTGATATGCTCCTAATTTGTAGCTTGTGATATTGAAGGGTCCCAACCAATTGGGTTCAAACTTTCCCTTGTTTGGATTTGGAACATTCTTATGATTCTCCTTCAATACGAGCTCTTCAAATTGAAAGGTTCAACACTTGATCTTCTTGTTGTAGCTTTGCTTAAGGTAGTTTTGGTCTACTCATAGGTGATTCAAAGCATCCATGTGCCACTCATCCAATAGCTCTAGCTCGTTCAACCATGATACCCAATATTCTTCATTAGTGATGAGTTTATGCAATGATATTCTTAAGGATGGGAGCTCAATCTCAATCTAAAGGATGACTTCTGATCTATAGACTAGGGAGAATGGGGTTGCACCTGTTGGTGTACAAATACTTGTTTGGTAGGCCCATAAGGTGGGGTTCAATTATAAGTGCCAGTCACGACCAATTTCATTGACTATTTTCTTTAGGATTTTCAAGATAGTTTTATTGGTAGCTTCAACTTGGTCATTTCCTTTAGGGTAGTATGGAGTAGAAAAGTGATGTTGTATTTTGAACTTTTGGCATAGGTATCAAACATCATGGTTTTTGAAAGGTGTCTCATTATCTAAGATAATGGCTTGAGGGATAGCATAGTGGAAAATAAGGTAGTTCATGATGAACTTGGATATCTACTTTCATGTTATATAGGTCATTAGGATGACCTCTACCCATATCATGAAGTACTCTGTGGCAGTGATGATGAACTTATGTCCACTAGATGAGGTGGGGGTGATTTTACCAATGAGATCAAGCCCCCATTGTGAAAAGGGCCAAGGTGTAATGATTGAATGGAGCTCCTGAGCTAGTGCATAGATGAGATCCCCATGCTACTAACACTACACACATCTTCAAACATAGTCGTGAGCTTCCTTCTCCATCATAGGCTAGTAGTACCCAGTCCTTTGTAGTTTCTTGGCCAAGGTCATACCACTCGAATGTGACCCACAAATGCCATTGTGTACCTCGGTTAACATAGTCAAAGCTTCCTCAAGATTAAGGAATCATAACAAGGTTCCCTCGATACTCCTATGGTATAGGGTGTCTCCTAAGATGACAAAGAGGGATGACTTCTTGACAAATGTTCTTTTAAGGTTTAGGGTGATATCAATGAGGAGCACTCATATTCTCAAGTAAGTGTAAATGTCTTGATACCAAGGGTCACCAGGACCAATAATTTCACACATGAATTTAGACTCTCGTACCTTGAAAGCTCATACAAGAAGCTCCTCTACAAGGAATTATTGCTTAGGGATGTTGCGTGGAATATCTAGTAGTGATTCAATTGTTGCCATAGCATCTGTTGCTCTATTGTTTACCTTAGGTATTTGCTCAAATGTGATATCAATGAAGAACTCTTTGAGACTTTCCACCAGTTTCTTGTATGGGGTCATTTTTTTTTCCTTCATTTGATATTCATCATTGACCTGGTTGATGATAAGCTACGAGTCCCCATAGACCTTGAGTGTCATGATCTACCATTGTACTACAATTTTGAGTCCTATAATAAGAGCCTCATATTCTAAAATATTATTTTTGCACAAAAAAGATAGCCTATATGATTTAGGTATGCAATCTCCTTGAGGTGTAATGAAGAAGACTCTAGCTCTTGACCCATGTTGTGTGTAGGATCCATCAAAATATACTTTCCAGTGATTTTTCGTACTTATGTTAAAGATGGACTTGTCGAGGAACTCTACTACAAGTGGGTTCTCTGAATATATTGGTGCTTTTGCTAGTTGATATGTAATTACTTGTCCTTTAATGGCCTTTTGTTCTACATGCTCAATGTTGTGTTAAGTTAGGATCATGAGCCATTTAGCTATTAGCCTTGTGAGTGTTGCTTTAGAAAGTAGGTACTTGAGAGGATCTATATTGGCAATGAGTTTTATTTGATGTGATAGCATATAGTGTATGTGTTCGCCTACTAAGCAATCCTTCTCAAAGGATGTGTAATTCAGCTCATGTCCTACCATGGTTCTACCGATGTAGTAAACAAATCTCTCTTTCCCATTTTCATCATGTTGTGCTAAGAGAGTGCCAAGGGCTACTATTGTTGCTGATTTATACAAGATCAAGGGCTTGCCTGGAATTGGTGGCATGAGAACTAGTGGTGTGAGCAAGTACTCCTTGATTTTATTAAAAGCTTGATCACATTTCTTGTCCCATTTGTATGCTACCCCCTTGTGGAGTAGATGAGAATATGGGATAGCCTTGTCTACTAACTATGCTATAAACTAATGAATGGATTCAATTCTTCTTTGCAAACCCCTTAACTTCTTTAATGTTCTTGGTGCTTCCATTTTGAGAATTGCTTTGACTCTAGTAGGATCTACCTCAATAGACACTATATATCCCAAAAGTTTTCCTGATTGCACACCAAAGACACACTTCTTCAAGTTGATTTTGACCTTGTCTTCTTCTAGCCTGTCAAAGATGGAGCTTAGAGCTGGTATGTGATCTCGACACTTTTTTGATTTGGCCAATATGTCATCCACATAGTCTTCCACAGTTTTGTGAATCATGTCGTAAAAGATCAACATCATAGATCTTTAATAGGTAGCTCCTACATTTTTCAACCCAAATGGCATCATCTTCCAACAGTATGTCCCCCATGGACAAGTGAAAGCTATCTTGTGTTGGTCATCCTTAGCTATCATGTGATTTGATTGTACCCTAAGAATCCATCCATTAGTGATAAAATTTCATGTCTTGATATTTGATCCACAATCATGTCAATATTGGGAAGAGGGAAATCATCCTTAGGACATGCTTTGTTTAGGTATCTAAAGTTAGTGCAGATGCAGATGATCCTAGTGGGTTTTCTGACTGGTACTAGGTTTGAAACCCATTCTGGATAATCAATTGGTCATATGAAGCCAACATTAAGGAGCTTCTATAATTCAAGTTTGACTAGTAATGCTATTTGTGGATGCATCTTTCTTAGTTTTTGTTTTATTGGTTTTGCTTCTGAATAAATGGCTAGATGTTGAACCACAACTTTTGGATCAAGACCAGCCATGTCAACATAGGTCCATGCAAAGTTTACCTTTCATTCCATTAGAAATACATCTAAAAGTTCCTATTCTTCTATCAATAGTGATTCTACATAGAATGTGATATGTGGTGTTTCCTTGGTCTCTCGATTGACTAGATTGCACATTTATGCCAAGACTGCTGACTTCTAGTGAATAGCACTAAGGGGAAGATTGAATCCCTCATCCTCTGGTGCCTTAGAGAGGTTTTCACCATTGGATATGTCCTTTGTTTTTTACTATTTTTGGGTCAGAAAGTGCCATAGTGTGGTTTTCACTCAAAGACCTAGATATTATTCTTAAATTTTCACTTTTGTGACTAAGGGATTCAATTGTTTCCCCATAGTAAGCATGTGTGTCCAGCTCAATGTTGAAACCAACTTTGTGATATCCATATGGTATCGTATCCCCCAGTCCCATGAATTCTGAGAGAGTTTCATCATTTTTGAACGGGTCCAAAATCGGTGGTCCTCATTGGTCATAATCGATGAGTTGAGGGTAAACAAGTTTTAGCTCATTGGTTTGGTTACTTGGTTCAAAAGATAGGGTACTAATCATGAGAAGTTAGGAATCCTCAAATAGCATAGTTAGGTCAGTAAGGGGGTTCTCAAAGGGGTAATTAATTGATACTGGAACTGTGGGGGAAGCTTTGACTATTTTAACTAGGGTACCTTTGCAAAGTATGGTTATTTTCAGAGAAGTACATCCAACCAAGACCAAGATTTTTAATATGCTTCTCATGAATGATAGGTTCTAATAGGTCATTGCCATTTTCCCCCAATTTCTTATTTTTGTTATAGCCCATGCTAAGAATCATCTATAGCCCTTTGTTGTCACTATCCATGAGAAGATCAAGTACAGGCATTTCATCTTGGTATAGCAGACTTGATAGGTCCTTTTCATCTACCACTTCTTGGCTTAGGTCCCCCCAAAGCTTGAATCTAGAGGGGTCTGCATTAAAGGTTTGAGTTGGTGTGTCAATTGGTTGAGGTTTTCCATGAGATCGAGGAGATTGAGGTAACTCTCCTATTACAAAAGCACTCTTTCTCATTTTGTAATCCCCGCACCCATTCTCTTGGATAATCACTTTGATATCAGAGATGTCCATAATGGCAGGTGTCTTTGTCTCAGAAGTGGAGGTGAGGGTAGATGGGTCTATATATGGAGTCGTAGGGTCTTCATCATTCTTTGGGACTTGGGGTATTTCGTAGTACTTGTCTTTTAGCTTCTTGCAATAATAAAATGGCTCAAGACTACTATGGATTGTGACCTCTTGATGGGTATGTGCAAGATCATGATTGGCCAAAAAGTAGCAATATGATGGGTATGTGGCTAACGACCTTTTTTTAACCCAAAATTGATGAAATGAAAAAGGGTTTTTAAAGGATAATCTCAGATTTCCACCAATATAAATTATTCTTTACTTTGAATCTAATAAGTAATTATTATTCATTTTCCATTCAAATTATGACTAAAGTTCTAATTGATAGACTAATTGAAAAACATCTATAGCTTTCAAACGGTATCACATTTTTTTAATCCAAAACAAGAATCACATTCTATGTTTTGCATACTATAGGATTAAAAAAATAAAAATTGAATTTCATGAAGTTTTTACCAAGTTAAGGAGGTCAGACATACAATTTTTTTATATTTCTTAAAAGTTGTAATAAAAAATTCATAATTAATTATTTACTTGGAAAAAAATTACAAAAAAATATGCATCACACTAGGACATGAGTCCTCTACTTATATATAAAATCGTATTAAAAATATTATCATTTAATTGTGGTTAGGGTGATTAGACAGACACCTACTTCTTATGTTTTCCCTGAAATTTAAGTACTATTGCATTGAAATTTCAAATTTTCACCAAATTGATTTTTTTTTAAAACAAACCTAGTAGTTTAGAAACTACATTCAATTTGCTACAGATTCTATTCTTACATATTTTTGAAATAATATAGATAATTTATTCAAATTTTTATGTCAAGTTTCCTAACTCTAATTTTTTTTATTTTTTTGCCACTTAAGGGCCTATTTTTTCCATGATGATCCTGCACATACCTTGATATTGATAGGAAAAATTGACACATTGATGGAATTTGGATGCGACATCTTGCATCCCATGGATCCATGGGTGCTCCAAGACGATATTGTAAGGTAATTCAAGATCAAGGACTTGGCATGTGGTTTCCAAGATAGTTGGCCCTACTTGAATACAGAGTTAAATGGTGCCTTGAGACACCCATTCCTAATCATTATATGCTCTGATAGTAATACCTTTACATTTTTTAATGACGTCTTCAGAGAACCCTAGAATTTTTATTAGCTTGAGAGTACAAATATTCAAGCCTACACCTCCATCCACCAAGACTCTTTTGACTTTATTATTATGGACTAAGACTTCGAGATGGAGTGTGCAGTTATGAAATGGCTAAGTTAGGAAGTCCTGATCAGAAAATGTTAGGAGTTGTGGAGTCTTGATATGTCTGACCATAGCTTAGAACTGGTCTATGTCCAGATCCATTGGGATGGAGGATGAAGCCAATGCTTCTTCTAGTATTTTCCTATGTGCAGGTGATATTTTCAACAACTCCATGATGGAGATCTAGGTAAGGGTTATTTCAAACTGATCCAAGACATTATAGCCATCAGGAATTGACTTTGGATTGGCAGCAGATGCTTTGGGTGCTTGGGATGGTTCCATAATGCTAAATTTTCCACCATGTGTGGTGACTCCATAGTCGGCCCAAGATCCTTTGATGTTGACAATAGTAACCCATTCATCTAAGAGTGTAACAACATCTAAGGATGCAATTAAATGGTCATAAACATGGTTCACATTATTATACTTTGTCTTACCATTTTTGTTCCCCTTTTTTTGATCTGGCATCTGATTCGTGTATATCTTTAGATCTTGATTTTCTATGGGTTGTTCAATCTTTATGGTTTTGTCATTGATGAGGTCCTGAATTAGATTGTTAAGTCACATGCAACTAGTTGTTGTGTGTCCCTTTATCTTGTAGAAATTATATATTTGTTTCTCATCATACCATGGTGATTTAACTTGAGGCTCTTGATAATTGTCATAAATGGGGATCTTGATGAGATTTTTCTGGACTAGCCATTGCATAATAGACTCAATTGGTTCCCCAAGTGGTGTGTATATCCATTTAGGGGGATTCTTCCTTGAGGGTGGTCCCCCTTGATTGTTCAAGTTATTGACTACTTGTTTGTTAGGTTGTTGCAACAATGTGTTGGCTTGTGTCTTGTTTTTGTTGTTGACTTGTGGTTGGTGATATGATTATGTGTTTCGCCTGGGGCACTGGTAACAAATTTTGCATCAACCACACCATCGTTAGTAACATTTTTGTTCTTTTCCCATGTGAGAGGTTTTTTGTTGTAACTAGTTGATGGATGATTGTCTTGATGAGTAGGTGTCTCCCCTTGTGTGATAAGGGCTCTTTCGATGTTGAGCACCTTAGGGATCAACTGGTCATATGTGGTGTTGCATTGCATTTTCAGATGGAATGACAAGGTTCCTTCAAAATTAGCAATGATAGTGCTGATTTTTTGTTCTTCTGGCATAGTCCACTAGCTCCTGTTGGCCTTGGATCACCATTTTTGTAAGAAGGATGCAAATTTTTCCCCCTTAGCTTGTTTGAGAGAAGATAGTTCTTCTAGACTCATGTCCATGCCTATGTTGAATGTATAGTTCTGTATGAATGCGTCCATAATTTCTTAAAAAAATTGATTTCAGGAGGAAGGTGAGAGAACCATTCCATTACTGGTCCATCCAAACATTGAGGGAATATTTTCATTAGATATGTGTTGTCGTATGCAACTTCCATACAATGTACCTAGAATTCCCTGATGTCATCTACAGGATAACCTATCCCAGGATATTTGTCAAATTTAGGTATCTCAAACCATTTTGGGAATGGAACCATTGCAATGCTTCTATCAAATGGATAAGGCCACAAATTGCTTTGGGGTTTTTTTGTTTTTTGGATTGTAGGTCTATCACTTGTTGTGAGAGAAATTTGATTTGTGCAAACACATCATTTTTCAAATCAAGTGGTGGGATGGATGTGCTTTGGGGTGGTTTGATCATTTGAGTGATGGGTGGGATATTTTGCATACTTGTGGGAGGTGGTTGCATGCTTTTTTGTGTGACCAATACTTTTTGGTATGTCTACAATTATTGTTGTGCCAATAGTGCTTATTGTTGGTCCTGTTATTGTTGTGCCAACAATGCTTGTTATTGGGCTAGTTGTTGAGTTGCTTCTTGTTGCACTTGTTATTGTTGCAAAGCTTGTAGAAAGGCTTTTTTTTGAACTACTTTTCTTTTTGCTTTGTATTTTTCTTGCACTTGAGCTTGTTGGGCTTGATACTGAGCTTGTTCCTAGGCTTGAGCTGACTAGGCAGCCTGCGACTTGTGCAGCTTGTGCAGCTTGTGTTGTTTGCACAACTTGGGCATCTTGTTGTTGCAATAAAGCTTGAGCTTACACTTGTGTAGCTTGTTGTGATTTTTGTGTATATTTTGTGCCTCTACTTGTTGAGAAACTTGTTGTGTGGCTTGCATGGCTTACAAAGCTTGAAATTGTTGAAATCCTTTCTAATAGGCTTGTTGAGCAACTTGCAGTGTGATATTGTATTGATTTTCCATGTTTGGTTTCAATGGTGGAGGTGGAGGATTTAGAATGGTGTGAGATGTTGTGATGAGATTTTGTTGAGTTGGTTGTTGAGGTTTCATTGGATTGATGATAGGGGGTTGTGTGGTGGATGGTGTGGTTGATATGATAGGTCCTTGGGAGACCACGTTTATAGATGGTGCAGTAATTGATTATGTTGTTTGGATTGGTGCCACCTCATGTTGTGATATTGGTTGCATGATCAAAAGATTTGATATGTTGATTGGATTTATGACTAGAGGATTGCTTTGATTTGGTTGATTGAGGATTTGTAAAGGGGGTTTCCCTAAACCAAGGGTTGGTGTGGATGTCAATGGTAAAGGGGGAAGATGGTGGGAAGATGGGCGGCGTGTTTCCTTGAGAAAGTTATGATAAGGGATCAAATATTCCCCCTTGTAGAAAATAGTCCCCCTTGTCGCTGTGAATTCATGGGGAGAGAGACTTGTGTGTTCATAGAGAATGTCAATGATGCAACAAAAGCGGATGGATTGTTGGTGCCATGAAATATGAGTGGAACGTATGGATGTTTTTGGTTTTTAGGAATGGTATTTCGTTGACCCAAGATGGTGTTTGCATCCAAGTCTTGGTTATTTACAATGGGTTGTGTTTAAAGAGCATGAAGCATGAACTCCCTTTGGTAACCATGGGTTGACTTGGAGCATGAGATGATGTCAGTTGTGGGATGGGTTGAATGATGTTTCAAAAAGGTGTTGTGAATGGTACAAGCAACATATTCTCAAGAGGTTTTTCCACAATAGTGCTTACATCATAATTATAAGGGATTTTAGCCCCTTCCTTTGCTAATTCTAGCATGTATTGTGAAGGATTAAGTCTCATAATTGTGTTAACAATTTTGTGATTTTTGGGATTTTGGGCCATTTCTATGATTTCATCTTGAATCATCCCTAGGACATTGTTGGTGATATCCTCCACTTGGCAACCTCCTTCTTGAAGATCTTGTGGTAATTGAGGAAGGTTGAGTGGGGGATTGCTAGATTTGATGGGGTTGATTTCAGGTGCAGTTTGACTTTAAGTCACTTGAAGTGGATGTTTCTTTGGTTGTTTCCATGTTCTTGTGTTTAGGTCTGGTTTGGACCATAAAATAAGGATCAATTTTCAAGAATGTAGGAAGTGAACCTCTAACTCCTTAGATTGGTTTCAACTTTAGGTACAAAAAAGAAAATCTAAATGTTAAGGATCAAAGAATGGTGATGTGATAATGAAAGATGGGTGATTGTGAATGATTGAACTCTTAAGAACCTTGGAGGGATACTAGACTTTGGGACCTTTGGATTTTTTTAATTTTTTATTTGATTTTGATTTGATTTTGACTTGATTTGGATTTGATTTGGATTTTGATAATTAACTCATAAACTCCAAGAGGTTAGATGTTGTCTTGGAATAAACTTGTCCACAAGGTGATAATTTAACTAAGTGTATGAAGAAGCATTCATCTACACATACTTAGTCAAACAAGATGATTTTTATTTGGTTTAGAGGATTTTCCAAAAGTCTAGTATGAAGGATTTTTCCAAGATTCTAAGAATTTTTTGTGAGATGGGTTTTGATTGATGTTTGAGGATGGATGAAAGTGTTGATTTTCATTCTAAGTGAACTTAGAGAGACTTTTGTATATAGGACCTAGGTATTGAAGAGCATCGCCTAGATGCAATGAGTGCTAAGTGGACCATTCGATATCATGAGAGATGGGTTCTTGTTGAACCACTACTCATGAAACATGGGTCAATGAGTTTGACTTGAAACTACACGGTTGAATCCTGATAGCAATATCATAATTTGACATCTTTGGGAAAATACCTCCTACTTATCAATTGATGAGCTAAAGAGGCTCTATTATGAATGGTTCATAACAACACTTGCTGAAGGTTTTGCAAATGGGGTAACAACTCAAGCGGGCTTAACCTTGGAGAAAACTCCCTGGTTAAGCACGCTTGAGCTGGAGCAGTACTGGGATGGGTGACCTCTCGGGACGGACCAATGCTTCACCTCTGTGAGCATCACCTAGATGCAATGAGTGCTAAGTGGACCATTTCATATCATGAGAGATGGGTTCTTGTTGAACCACTACTCATGAAACATGGGTCAATGAGTTTGACTCAAATCTACACAGTTGAATCCTGATAGCAATATCATAAATTGAAGAACATGTTATGCTTCCAAGAACTTTTCAAACCTACAAAGTGAGATACTCAAAATGTTGAAAGATACTTGGATTTTTACAATAATAGAACAAATACAAATTGGGATTGTCCTTTGATGCATGTTTGTAAAAGTTATAGAGCAACCTTTCTCTAATTGCGTAAAGCATAGACTAACATTTCTTGAGATTTCTTGGACTAAGTTGCTTGTTACAATTGATGGACTTTGGTTTTGGGACTTTGATCTTGCAGGAAATCATTTGAGAAAAAACATGTGTGGGGTTCAATTTTTCTTTTATATTTGCTTAATGGATTATTTTTACCACAAACACTTTCTTTCTTAGCTTTTGAACTAAATGTATACATCTCAATTTATGTTTATCCCACAAAGTCCATTATGTGGAAATCAAGAGAATCAAGGAAATAGTTCCCTAATGTTGACTTTAGAGAGAAAAATGAGATATAAATCCAAACACTTAGAAACCTCTAAGGATGAAATCCCTCGGGATGAGTAGTAGCACTTAGATTTTTCAAAGGTATTTTCTCCTTCTAAAGGTTTGAAATTCGATGCCCTTGTTGAATGTTTGTTTTCAATATTTTGGATCCAAGAAATGTATTTAACTGACTCAAAGATTGCACAACCCTAGGATAGAAGAGAAAATATTTGTTGAGTTCCCACTTGGATAAATCTAGTTGTGCTTATTCAAAGTGGATGACTAGAAGCTTGACCACAGTGGCTCCCCTCCATGACACTCACTTCTACAGGTCAGCCAAGCTTCAGTTCTCATGAATCTCCCATGACAAAATTTTCATCTCTACAAAGAACTGCAAATATGTGGGATGACTCTAGAGGTCCGACCTCCTAACGCCAACAAATATTGGGATATTGGATTCTAAACAAAGGTTCGTAGTAAGGGCATCCAGTTTATGGGGGTTTAATGATAAAATCCTTGTGAGATATCTCCCAAACCTTAGAACAAGGGCTTTACACATCATAAATACACTGGGGGAGAGTTGTCATGCATCACTTCCCATTGTTTACAATTTTCATCACAACCACAAATTTATATAGCAGTTTGGAAGAGCTTGGCTTATGCTCATTACCACTTGGGTCATTCCCTTGGGGTGAGTACTTTTTCCCACCAAGGAAGGCTCTCTAAAGGTAAAAAAAAGCGAGTAGGTGCATCTTTAGTTCGATCAATATTTGTTTGTGTGAACAAAGAGAGAGCACACACAATTTCCTTTCTCACACTAGCAAGCTTTGTTCAATTTTAAGAGCCCAAATTTGAAATGTGAAGGAAATATTTTAGACAACCTAATATCACAAAAATTCCTTTGATTCTCAATATCGTCGTGAAGCACGAGAGAAGTGCATACACATTTCAATGGTATTAGTTTGTAAAAAAGATTACAAAACAAGATAAGCACATGTTCATTTTAGACCTCAAAAATAGTAAATGGGTTCTTTCATGGCACCAAATTTGACTGTTTGAAGTTGTTTGTTCAATTCTTAAGACCTAAAATCAAATCTAGTGAGTTTCTAATGTTATTTTTAACCCTTTTTCAAAAAGAAAGCTTTTGTATGCTCTTTTTAAAACCCAAAAAAAATGTGGTTAAGTTCTAAAGTTGAAGATAACAATATCCAAATATGGGATTATAAATTATCCCAAAGTGTTAAAGAACACATTTTTACAATTATGAAAAAGAAAGTGCCATAGGAAGCTCTTCTTATTTTCTTCTTTTCCTAGATAATGGATATCAAATGCTTTTTCTTTCACTTCAATTCTCCATGCTCCTCTTAAAACCTAGAAGCCATGCTCAAAATGTTAGATGAGATCAAGAAACAAGAATATATGAGGGTTAGATGAATTATTAAGCATAAAAACCCTAAAATTTAGACCATGTTATCGGATTCATCAGATGGTGAAATAGAGAAATCACAAAACCCTCATATCTCACTAGTTTGCAGGCTCTCTATGGAGCTCAAAAAGCCAAGGATGGATAGAAAAGTCAATGCAGTCTCTACGAAAGTATGTTTGGAATAGCTGGAGTCCTTGAGAAAAGATATGGAATATCTAGGGAGATAAATTTTTGAAAACATCTTAGCTTTGTTGGGGGTGGATGATGTTGAGGCTGCTAGGAACAATGAGAATCTCTTGGAGCCTATCAATCAGATGGTGGATGAGGATGCTTGGACGTGAGCTGCTTTAGATTGTGAAGTAAGAAATTTGAGCATAACACTTGTTTTGGATGTAGAACAAAATAACTTGTTTGGCCAAGACCTCAAAATTATCACTGATGGTGAGGAGAAAGCAATTGACAAGCCTACCATAGGCTCCTTACTTCCTCCTACATAACTTTAGTTATTAGAAGCTACGGTAGACTCAAAAAATGAAATTGAGGAAATCTCCCCTCTTGGCCATTTAGGAATTAAACAAAACCCCTCATCCAAACTCAAACTAGATTGTGGAAAAAGGAAAACAAGGGGAAGGAAATCTGCCCAGAAACTTATTTTGATGGCAAGTGATGCAGAAGGCTAGCAAAAGCTTACTGACTTGATGAATATGGGGAAGAGCACCCCATTCCCATGTTCTCCATGAGAATCATATCATGGAATGTTAGGGGTCTTAACACCCCTAACAAACAATGCTTAGCCAAAAGATGCATGGCTCTAGCTAAGGTGGACATTGTGCTTCTACAAGAGACAAAACTCTATAAAGAATATTTAGAGAAGGTCAAGAGAAAATACAATGGTTGGGAAGGTTATGGGGTTAAAGCTAGTGGCACCTCTGGGGGATTGGCTATTTTCTAGAATCCAAGGCAAGTCTAGGCAGAGGTCATGGTTGAGAGACTCAGGTGGCAATGCTATAGAATTCATGGCATACACTCTAATCTTAAAATCAACTTAATAAACATATATGGTCCAAATTCATGCATAAGAAAATGAAGCCTATAGTAGGAAATTGAAGATTTTTTGAAGGATAAACTAAGTGAAAACTTCGTTTTAGGTGGAGACTTCAATGTGGGATTGGAAGACAAGGACAAAAAAGAAGGCATCCCTAGAGGTAATCAATCTCACATGGATTTTTGGGATTGGATTCTCATAAACCAACTACTTAATATTGATTTTAGAAATGGTATATATACATGGACAAACAAAAGAACAGGACCAGGTATGATAGTAGAGAAACTTGATTGCTTCCTCCTCTTCAGTGGTTTGGATAATTTTCATTGCACATTGGAAGCCACCATTTTTCCATGTGTTGGTTCTGATCATCTTCCCATCCTACTTGTGATACAAGAAGACAAAAGCCCACTTTGATCACCCTTTAAGTTTGAAAACATGTGGTACAAAGATCATTCTCAGACTTAATTGAAAAATGGTGGTTGGAAATTTGGATCCATGGCTTGAAGATGTTTTGTCTGGTCTACAAACTTAAGTGGTTAAAGTAGAGAATCAAGGAATGGAATCAGGACTGATTCAAGGACATCTTTGAGACAAAAGCTTGCATTGAGGAGGAACTTCAACTGATTGAGGAAGATATTATGAAAAATGGAATGAATTACCAAAGTTATCATAGCGAGAGGGACCTGCTCGGGAAGTATGAAGACATACTAGCCAAAGAAGAGACCTTCTAGAGGCAGAAATCAAGGGAAATTTGATTACGAGAAGGTGATAGAAATAAAAAATTCTTCCACAATAGCACGAGATAGTGCAGATGTGTGAACAAAATTTCTAGCCTGAAAAGAAAAAATGGCCATCTCCTTGATACATCTCATGAAATTGTCGAGGAGGCAATAGGTTACTTCAAAAATATTTTGAACAATTTTGAAGGATCCAATTTGAACCAACAAAGGTCTATGCTGAGAAACATTCCTAGGATTGTTATGGAGGATTAGAACAGAATGCTCAATGCAGTTCTCTCAATGGAAGAAATTAAGCAAGCTTTATTCCAACTCCACCTAGATAAAGCTCCTGGTCCAGATGATCTCCCAATGGGTTTTCTTCAAAAGTTCTAGGGTTTTATTGGTAATAAGGTATTAGATGCAATTGCGGTTGCTTAGACCTTGAGCCACTTTCTTAAGGAAATAAATCACACCTTCTTAGCCTTAATCCCTAAGAAAGAGGTTGTAAACTCTTGAGAAGATTATAGGTTGATCTCTCTCTACAACACGATATATAAAATCATGACAAAGGCCCATGGCTAATAGACTTAAGCTAATATTGCCATCATTAATTTTTAAAGAGCAGACTGACTTTGTCCCCGGTAGAGCTATAACATATGGTATAGTCATTGTCCAAGAGGAAATTCATTCATTACAACAAAACAAACAATCAGGGATGATCATCAATTTGGATATTATAAAAGCATATGACATGATGGATTGACGATTCTTGATGAAGGTCTTGGAAGAATTTTTCTTTTTGAGAAGATGGATTAATTGGGCCTTTTATTGCATCTCAACCCCCAGATTTTTGGTGTTGGTTAATGGAATTCCTGAAGGCTCTTTTGAGGCATCCAGGGGGCTAAGACAAGGAGACTTGGTCTCCCCATTTTTCTACATATTGATGGCAAAAGCATTAGGTATAACAACCTCTCAGGGGATTACTTCCTCCCAATTGGAGGGAGTCCAAGTGATGAATGGAATACAAGTTGTGTCAGACCGACAATTTGTAGATGATACTTATCTCTTGGGGTCTGCCAAAAGAAAGGAAGCATTGTTTCTACATGCAATTCTCAGCCAATATGCACTTGCCTCAAGCCAAATGGTAAATAAAAGGAAATTGAAAGTCTTCTTCCTGAATACTACAATCTGAAAAGAACAAGAAATTCTACAAATTTTGGATTTCAAAAAAGGGGAATTTCCATTTACCTACCTAAGTATCCCCATTTCCAAAGGTGTGAGAACAATGGATTTTTGAGACCCCCTTAACCTCAAAAGTAATTTGAAGGCGCACTCTTGGAAGGCCATATGGCTTTCTTAGGCAGGTTGAATCACACTAATTAAATCAGTGCTCTTGACCCTCCCAATTTATCTAATGACGGTCCTTTGAGGCACTTTTTCTGGCATGGGAATGAGAAGAAAAAGAAGATTGCTTGATCTCCTGGGAAAAACTTTGTATAACAAAGGAAGATGGAGGTTTGGGTTTTAAGGACTTAGAAATACAAAATGTTTCCTTGGGGGCCAAGCTATTTTGGAGAATGCACACTAAGGCCCAGAGCAAATGGGCATAGATTCTACACAATAAATACATTGAGGATGGGAATAATGGAGATATCATCTCAGTTGCAAATCCTTCGTCTAGGTCTAGAATTTGGAACTTCATGAAAAAATGCCTCCCCCTCATATGTAATTATCTCTCATGGGACATTGTGGATGGAAATAGAGCATTAGTTTGGGAGGATTCCTGGGCTAGCTATCCTTGTTTGGATAGCATCTTTTATGGGGGGTAGCTAAACCATGACCTAAAGGTGTGTTGGGGTGACAAGGTCAAAGACTACATTCACTATGATCAAAGCAACACAATCTCAAATTGGAAATTGTAAGACTTTTCCAACTTAAATCTTCCCCCAAGAGAAGTCTAGTTGCTCTCAGATGCACTAAGGAATAGAACTTTGACATTGCATTTGGGCAGGAATACCATAGTTTGGGCAGGAGCTAAAACAGGAAGATACAATACAAAGGATGAATACAGGAAGCTATACAAAGAGAAGGAGAGGACAATGTGCACCTTACCTTTGCATTTGTGCTGGAGTAATATGTGTATACCCAAAGTTAGCACCTTTGCATGGGTGGCTATGCAGAACAAAATCCTAATAGCTGAGAAATTCCAGTGTTTAGGGTTCCAGGGTCCTTCTAGATGTGCCCTTTGTGAGGAAGAAGAGGAAACAATGAACCATATATTACTTGGCTGTCACTTTGCCCAAGCATGTTGGAGATGGTTGTGCACAAGGCTAGGTTGGGCCAGTCTGTTACACACAAATTTGTTCACTTGGTTTCTCTCTTGGCCATCTCTCAGGAGGAATTTGATTAATGGATACATTTGGAATCTTGGCTCATCAATTGTAATATGGGAGATATGGAAGGAGAGGAATAGAAGAATTTTCCAAGAAAATAAAATGGGAGTGTCCCCTCTAATTAATAAAATTGAGGCATGCCTAATTGAAACACTGAATGATAAATTGGCCATGAGTCAAGGGAAAAATAAACACTTTTCAAAATGGGATGCAAGGCTAAGAGCAGCATGTCCCTCTCTTCAGATTCCTCCCTAGATTGGGAAAGGGGGTATGGGATCATTAGTGGATAAAGCAACAATGGTATGGAAACCTCTGAACCCAAGCTGGTACAAACTAAATTTCAATGGGGCTTCAAAGGGTAATCCTGGCCCTTCAGGGGACCAATACATAGTTAGAGATGATAAAAGAAATAGTGTATCTTCCTTAGAAAAAGCTCTTATGGTTGGCATGAATAACGAAGCAGAATTTTAGGCATTGATTTAGGGCTTGGAATTATCTAAAGAGCTCAAAATTGCAAGGTTAGAGATAGAAGAATACTTTTCCCTAGCCATCAATGCTTTAAGAAGTAAAGGAACTCCAAACTAGAAACTCAACGTTTTTCTTACGAAGACATTGGAGCTTATGTAATCATTTGAATACATCATGATAAACCATACATATAGAGAAGGAAACACAGAAGTTGATGCCTTGGCCAATGAAGGAGTCGAAGCAGAGTAACTGGTTGGCCCATGCACTGAGGAGCATGCATTGTCTATGCCAGATGGCTAGACTAGGTGTATGGGCCTGGACACTTTGCGAGTGGAAAGCACCTCATTATAACTTCCACATTCAGCAGGCAGGTTATTAATCCAGATAGGATTTCTACATTCCCCGACGAAGGCTAGTGGAGATGGAGGCAATTTTAACATATGAAATGGAGGATAGCTAGGATTGTTTTGAGAGATGACATGATCAGCTATGATGCATGGATGACATTCCTATGCTGCAGGAGTACACCAACCTTATTACCTCAAGCTTAAAAATATGAAATATTGGGATTGCATGTGTGAATCAATAGCAAGTCTACCATACATGCATTGGAAGATCTCCAAAAGGAAGTGAATGAGGTATACTAGTGGTCGACGTTTAATGTGAAGACCACTCCACCTTCTATTTATGGTGCAATTGAGGGAGTTCATTGGCACCAAAATGGATACTCTAATTAAGCTATCAAGCTCTAAGAAGGAGGCATCATTCCATGGAAAAATCTCAAACAAGCAATTGAAATATATTTGTTGGAATAAGAATATCCTCTACACAAAAGTTGTGAAGATTGTGCTTGGCAGGGAGTATTTTGTTTCAAAAAACCACACAAGGGCCAATTCAGATATCTCCTCTAGGTTTTTGGTGTCATTACTAGATTTGGACTTGCCAAAGGAAAAAATAAGAAGTAGGTGTCTGTCTAACCACCCTAACCATATTAAAATGATAATATTTTAGATATAAGTAGAGGACTCATGTCCTAAAGTGATGTATATTTTTTGGTAATTTTTTTCCAAATAAATAATTAATTATGATATTTTTATTACAACTTTTAAAAAATATAAAAACTCATATGTTTGACCACCTTAACTTAGTCAAAACTTTATGAAATTCAATGTTTTTTTTAATCCTATATTATGTGATGCATGTGTTGAAGTCAAAAAATGTGAAATCGTTTGAAAGCTATAGATGTTTTTCAATCAGCCTATCAATCAATTCTTTAGTCATAATTCAAATAGAAAATGAATAATAATTATTTATTAAATTCAAAGTAAAGTATAATTTATATTAGTGGAAAGCTGAGAATCTCTTTTAAAAACCCTTTTGTTTCATAAATTTTGGGTAAAAAAAATCATCAGCCACATACCCTACACGTACCCATCATATCGCCACTTTTTGGCCCATCATAATCCTGCATATACCCATATATATATACATATATAACTATACTTATAGATCTACAAAAGGGTATTTTTATATTTTTTAAAATATGTTATTTACATGAGTAGAAGTTGTTCACACATCAATTTTGTCAAATCCATCTACTTTTTGGTAAATTGGCCCCTCAAAGTGGTGTTAAATATGCATTTAGCCAATAATTTTAGTTGGAAAAGTTGTGGAAAAATCTAACTTAGCTAGAATGAATCAAAGATCGTGTGTTTGAACAAAATTGTTTTTTAGTTAGAAATACTTAAATTCACTTGTGCTAATAAGTTGGTCAAATGTGTGACACAACTTTGCACTTTCACCTAGAATTACAGCCTATTCAATGGGTGTCGATGTAGAGGTTGTAAATGTGGGCACGACACCCGAGTATGACACATGGTGGGTCAAGCATAGGTCAATTTGGTTGATAGATCTAGATCAACCTACCCTAGTAGAGCAGAGTAGAGGTCCATTAGGTATACTCTAGGATAGAGGAAGGGAGAGAGGAGGAGGTAGAGGTCAAGGAGATGATGGAGGCAATTCAGGCAGAGGAGGTAGGGGAGGTAGGGCCAGACAGAGGATGGATTGAGGGCAAAGAGCCGCTAGACAAATTTCACCCATCATGGAGGAGATAGAGTAGGAGGATCCTAGAGCCAAGGTAGAGCATGGGGGACCTAGGGGAGAGGAAAAGTATGAGGTTCCTTTGCAAGAGGGAGAGTAGGAGGGTTGAGGAATGGCAAAGAAGGAGATGGGTGAGTAGAAGAGAGTAGCATGGGAAGATATTGTCGTGGGAGAGACCCTAGGTGAGGGCTTCCAAGATGTGCCCATTTTGGAGGCCATGGAGGAGGATGTCCCAATGGATGCACAAGATGTAGAGTTATAGGTGTGGCTTCAGGCTACAAATGCATAAATTCAGGGGTTACAGGTAGAGGTGGACAGGCTAACCGCACAGAGAAACTTGGTGCAGGTCAAATCACAAAGGGTCGACCGGTGATGCCTAGAGTTTATTATGACTGTTAATGGACCTGTGGTTGAGCTAGGACATCATCTCTTTCAAGTAGGGGGGTATGTGCAGGATCATCATGGAAAAAATAGGCCCTTAAGTGGCAAAAAATTTAGAAAAAATAGAGTTAGGAAAATTAACGTAAAAATTTGAATAAGTTATCTATATTATTTCAAAAATATGTAAGAATAGAATCTGTAGCAAATTGAATGTAGTTTCTAAACTACTAGATCTATTTAAAAGAAAAAAAATCTATTTGGTGAAAATTTGAAATTTCAATCCAGAGTACTTAAATTTCAGGGAAAAAATAAGTAGGTGTATGTTTCACCACCCTAACCACAATAAAATGATAATATTTTTTTGTAAGATTTTAGATATAATTAGAGGACTCATGTCCCGATGTGATGCATATTCTTTTGTAATTTTTTTCCAAGTAAATAATAAATTATGGTTTTTTTATTACAACTTTTAAAAAATATAAAAACTCGTATATCTGACCACTTTAACTTGGTCAAAAATCTATGAAATTCATTTTTCTTTTTTAATCCTGCAGTACACAAAGCATAGAATGTGATGCATGTTTTGGATTCAAAAAATGTGATACTGTTTGAAAGCTATAGATGTTTTTCAATCAACCTATCAATCAGGACTTTAGTCGTAATTAGAAAAGAAAATGAATAATAATTACTTATTAAATTCAAAATAAGGCATAATTTATATTAGTGGAAAGCTGAAAATCTCCTCTAAAAACCCTTTTTGTTTCATTAATTTTTGGTCAAAAAAAGTCGTTAGCCACATACCCATAATATTGCCACTTTTTGGCCCATCATGATCTTGTACATACCCAGGGAAAGAGGCTCGATATTACAAGGACTTGTACAAGTGTCATGTGCTACTAGTAAAGAGGGCCCCTAGTTATGTGCAGAGTCAGAGTCAGAGTAGGTCATGTTCTCATCGATCATAGAGTGGTGGGTGAGTTTCACAGTCCATGCATTCTCCATATCAATGATCCTCGAGGTTGGGACATGGGGTATCAAGGTCTCAGTAGCCACCAAATAGGCCAACCTCAGCAAGACCATCTCCATCAGGAGATAGGGAGAGATGTTGCTAGAATTACACATGTATTGGACATTGTTATTTTTTATTTGAGCCTATGAGCTCCATTTTGAGAGACATCATGATATTGTAATATGAGATCATTTTTTTGATATAAATGCCAGATACATGATTTTTGACGATGACTATGTGATGTGTTATTTATTATGCATATTTCTATATGATATGGATTATGATGTTATGCATTTATATGATTATGAGATTCCCCTATATGTTATGGTGCATTATGGATGTATGATGTATGGTTTATGCTTATATATAATTTTTTATCTCACAACATATGGATGGATGCACTTGATCATATTATATTTTTTATGATATTATGGATATGTGTGTAAATGAAATAATATGTATGATCTAATTTTTATGTCTTTCTCATGATATGCAATGATTATAAAGGATGTATGCAATGAGATGTATTAGATAACGATTTATGGATGTAGGATGGTACTATATGACATGTGATATTTATGTGGATATTCTAATGATGCTTTATGCTAAGTTGCTATCTATGTTTTTGTATTTTGTAATGCAATATAGATGACCTAATATGCTTATGATGCCTATGATATGCTTACATGATTATGTATGCAAGATATTTTTGTGTTGCGTAGGATATTATTAGGATGGAAATAGAAGAAATGTTAATGCGAGGGAGATGGATGTTAGATGCGGAGTTAGTCGAAAAGGAGAGGGATTGATGTTTTTCTTAATAGATTCTAGAATTGTATGTTTATCATCATTAGGTGTTAAATTAAAGCAAATGGATGGAAAACACCATGGTATAACATAGACTAAGGTGTGCAATTTTATCCCTTTGCAAAAAATAGACTTGACAGAGAAGGAGAGCCATGACACATACAAGGAGTGAAGCTGCCCCAATCCTTTTGTCAAGGCAAACCACAAATAAAATAAAAATAAAAATAGTCCATGATACATCATCACTCCTCTAAATTCTTCTTAGGATAAAGTCTTGTGATTAGTGCCTCATATTTTGCTATGTTATTGGTGCAAGGAAAGGCTATTCTGAATTACTTTGGTATTGTATCTTCTTAGGGTGTAACAAATAGTATCCATGCTTTTGATCCATGACTCCTATAAGATACATCAAAATAAAGTTTTCATATGACTGAAGTATCCAATGTGAAGATAGACTCATCGAGGAAGTTAGATATCAACGGATGATCTATTGTTATGGGTACATCTTCAAGTTGATTGGCTATGATGTATCCTTTTATTTCCTTTCACTCAACAAACTGAATGTCACACTCACTTAATATCATGACTCATTTGGCTAATCAACCCATTAAGGAATATTTTCTAAGGAGGTACTTCAAGGGATTGTTCTTTGCTATGAGTTTTATTGGTGATTCAACATGTAATGTCTGATTTTTTGAGTGGCAAAAACCATTTCCAAGAATGCACATTAAATAGGACTATGTTAGATTTCCAGAAATCTGTTGCTAGACAAAAATACTTCCACACAAGAGAGATTGATGGCGAGAATTCTTGCTATCAATATGCAAGATTGATTCACGATTAATTGATACAAATGTACAAGATGAGGCTTGCTTATAAAAGGCAAGCATGCAACAACCAAATCTTATCTTGAGCAAAAAGATAGCTCGATAAGATAAAGATGAGATCCTATAACTTAGGAATTAAGGATTGCCTAAGTAAACTTATGACGATGTAATTAAATAGTTAATTACACCAACACCCCCCCATAAGTGCAACTTAGGGAGAAGATTATAATGCAAACTACTATGGGTCCCGACAACTAGGCCATGTTAGGTACCCATTTACAGATGCAAATGAAATGCAATCTCTCATAAAGTAGAGAAAAGGGGAAAACCCAGTGGGAAAAAACCCCTCTCCAAAAGAGAGAAAACAAAAAACAAGCATGATAAATGTAAGCATGAAGTATGGAGGACTCAATGATACCCCCCAAGGACTACATCCATCATGAATATACAATAAATGACCCCCCCATAAGAGGGAAGGGATGAGATATGATATCCTCTACAAGCTGAAGAAGCTCCAAAGCCAATGAAGAATGCCTGGAAACAAAAGATGACCCAATGTCTGCAAGCAACACATCTCCCCTTAGGAAGAAACAAATCCATAAGCTGATGAAGAAGCCGCTCCATATCCAACTGAAAAGAGGAAGAATGAACGCTCAACATGTATGCCTCTGAAAACTGAGTAGGAGCCTCCAAGCTTGAATGAGCCACAACATAATCATGGTCAAACTCAACCAAGAAACATGACAAATCAAGTGATGGAGGAGACTCGTGAATATCAATCTCCGAAGACAAAGAAGATGGTGAAACAGTTGTGCTAAAATTGTCATCAAAGAGGAGAGTAATCCCCTCAAGTGTGTCCTCCAAATCTGGAATATGAGACTCTAGGAACAAGTTAGAAATCCCTGTCAAATAATCATCCCACAAAGCAAGATCTGAAAAACTATGGTTATCCTGCTGAGCAGAAGCAACAATGGCTGAAGAAGCAGGAGGTGGAGGTGTAGGAAGCGCAACACTGGTCTCTAAAATACCAAGGTGTAGATGACCAAACTTCTCCTCACTAATATGGGTCACACTCAATGGAGTGTGTGATGCAGTCAAAGGAACATTACCAAGTTCTGAAGCAAAATGTGAAAAAGAATATACTCGAGATGAATGATCAACCATCCCGATTGCAACAATATCCCTAGTCTCCAAGTCCCTAATATACACCCTATCAGGAGTGAACTCAACTGTTTTACCTTGACCCCCATGAGTAATTTGATAAATAGAAAGGAGATTAGTGGTCAAAGAAGGAACACAAAGAACATCATTGAAAGTCCCTTCCCCAATACCAATAGAACCCTTCCCACTTACCTTCATGAATGTATTGTTACCCATCAGAATGTGAGGTGAATTACAAGGCTCAAAAGAAGAGAACATTTCTTGTGAAGATGCCATATGATGAGATGCCCCTGAATCAAGAAGCCATCCTTGAGAATTAGGACTTGTAGAGGCCAAGAGTGCATGACCTTTCATATGTAGCCCAGAAGTGGATGTTGTGTTCTCTGACTGTGATGATGATGGAGCTGCCAAATGTGATGGTGAAGAAGAAGTAGAAGACACTAATGAGGGCAGCTGAATGTTATTCTTTTGAAGAAGGTGGGTGAGTTCATCAATCTTATTATTATAACATCTATGCTCATCATGTCCTAACCTTTTGCAATATGCACATTTGGACTTCTTCTTTTTTGATGATTCCTCTTTTGAAGAGGATGAGGACTCAGGAGTGCCATGTGAAGGAGAATCTTTACCTTGCTCATTTGACTTGGTTTCCTTTTTGTGCTTCTTTCCTTTGCCACTTGAAGCCTTTGTATCATTTGCAATAAGAGCTTGAGATGTTGAAGACTTCAATGTACCCATGTGCATCAACTTTGCTTGTTCCCTTGTGAGCTGTGCAGCAAATTCATCAAGAGAAGGCATTTTATATGTATCGCCAAGAGCATCCATTGTAGCATAGAAAGTAGAGACAAACACAGAATATGAAGAACCAAGCTTAGCAAGAATAGAAAGTATCATTTGTTCATCCTCTTTAGTTACCCCACAATTAGATAATTGTAATCTAAGAGAATTGAGCTTAGAGAAAAAGTCTTGGACATTGTCAAAATCTGAAGGATTAAGACCCATGAGTTCATTCTCCAACTTAAATTTCCTCATCTTATCTGGCTTACCAAAGAGACTCTCTAAAGTATTCCAAGCTTCATTAGGATGAGTACAAGATGCAACATGATATCTAAGATCTGGAGAAATGGACAACTTCAAAGTACCAAGAGCTTCATCTCTTCTATCAAGCCATTTTCTTTTCTCTTTTGCTCCCTGTGGTTCTGGATCTTGACCAAATGTGATTCGTTGCAACTTTGATTTTAACAATAACAACTCCATTTGAGATTTCCACTCATGATAGTTATATGGAGTTAGAAGTACAATTTTTGGAAAATCCATGATACAATGAGATAAACAACAAATTTCCCTCACAATACAAGAAATCAACCCCTTTGTCCCAACAAGATTTGCACTTTTTTTGCAAATTTACAATAATGTGTCCCAAAATATCAAATCAGTTACAAACTAAAAATATGAAAATCTGGAAACAAATCTGCAAAAAGTGCATGATTAGATCTGAAGTGCTCTCGAATACCTTCCAAATGCCACAAATTTGGAGAAAATCGGAGATCGGAGCACAAAGATATGAGCTCGGAAGCAAAAAATGATGATCGGGCTTCAACCTGGAAAAAGAGGCACAGAACTGCAAAATCTCTGCAAAATATCTACACCACTGAAAAGTTCAGATCTCCACCTTTCCGATGATATTTCGTTTGAAAAATTTCGCCTCCGTTAGCCAAAGTTATGATAAAATGAAAAAAAGGCCTATAAAAGGCACTATGGGAGCAAATACAAAGTCTAAAAAGACTAAATCGGTGCAATATTGGAGCACTCGAGGCTTACATAAGGTTGGCCATGTGACCATCGGCTGAGCAGATGCAAAAAATTAAAAAGCCCCCGAGCGGCTTATACAAATTCACTGTGTGGTTAAACTTTATAAAATGCAGATATAGCAATTATTAAAAAATTGCATACCATATTTTAACTGCGGGCTATATTGAACGAGTACCACAGATGTGACGCCAAGAAAAGACTTCGATAGCCACTAGTGACGAGTACCCGGAAAAAGCAGATCTGATGGATTTGACAGCCGATAAAGCTGTACCCGATGAAGACAGAAAACCCTAAACTCGTACAAGGCAGATCTGACCGTTTCAACAAAGCCAGCCGATGGATAGTTGTGAACGCCGAACGGTTGATGTGGCCAGCCAATGAATGAGCCAGTGCCAATGATGTGACAAAGGATTGACCAACCAGTACCCGCCGATGAGATTTGTGAACACCGACGGAGGAGGGAAGGTACACGGGCCAAATCAACCGCACTGGTGGATGGAATATGCCGATTGAACCTCTATCAGCCAGTAGATAAAATGGACGCCGACCAGAAGGTACTCGACAAGCTGGAAAATACCGACTAATGTACCATGCAAGTTGTCGGATGACAGCGGCCGGAAGGATCTAACCATGCGCCAATAAGAGGGTACGATGTAATCGGAATATGCCAAGATTTGACCGGGTACCATATGCCGACCAATAATGATGCAGTCTGGAGTACACTGTACTCGTAATGACAGATCCGTCGAGGGTTATAAAGACCTGCGCAATTCAATACAGGCCGCAGAATATTCTGCAGATTCTACCCACCAAATAGTTTGTAACCCACAAACACATATTGAAATATTTTGCTCGATTTTTTCAAAATATTTGAATAGCCTTATAAAAAAATTTGCTCCAAAATTATAACAAACAGATCGCAGAAAATATTTGACAAATATTTTTTTGCGAAAATAGAAAATCGTACCACTTGGGACGCTGTTCCAACAAAAGAAATTTTGCTTCAAAAACAACTTTACACAATATAGGCGAATTTACAGTCAAAATTCGTCTGCGGAACCTTCTGATCTCAACCGTGAGGTTCTTGAAACCCCAATTTGCACCCAGCAAAAATCTTCAAGCCAGAATGAAACCCTCAGATCTGGGAAGGAGTCTGCAACCCTGGAAGCTCTGATACCATGTTAGATTTCCAGAAATCTGTTGCTAGACAAAAATACTTCCACACAAGAGAGATTGATGGCGAGAATGCTTGCTATCAATATGCAAGATTGATTCACGATTAATTGATACAAATGTACAAGATGAGGCTTGCTTATAAAAGACAAGCATGCAACAACCAAATCTTATCTTGAGCAAAAAGATAGCTCGATAAGATAAAGATGAGATCCTATAACTTAGGAATTAAGGATTGCCTAAGTAAACTTATGACGATGTAATTAAATAGTTAATTACACCAACAACTTCAAGGGATTGTTCTTTGCTATGAGTTTTATTGGTGATTCAACATGTAATGTCTGATTTTTTGAGTGGCAAAAACCATTTCCAAGAATGCACATTAAATAGGACTATATTTGACCTCGTATCCACCAAGTGTATGACTGATGTAATAGATTTCTCTGTCTTTTTCATCATGATCATTTTGTGCCAATAGTGCCCCTAGTGCCAACATGGTTGTTGATATGTAAAGTATGAGGTGATTACCATCAATGGGAGACATGAGAATAGGAGGTATTGATAGATAATCTTTTATCTATTGAAATACTTCTTCACATTGGTTAGTCCGTATGAACAGTACTCCCTTTTGTAGAAAGTGTTGAACTAGCTAAAATTTATCTGTGAGTTGAACAATGAATTGTCAAATGGACTGTAACCTTCCTTGTAATGTGTGTAACTAAATGATGCTTGTTGGTGGGGGAATTTCCATGATAGGCTTTACTTTCACTAGATTAACTTCAATGCCTCAACGGGATATAATATACCCTAGGAGCTTAACAGAAGTTACCTCAAAAAAACACTTCTTTAGATTCAATCAAAATTTGTATTCCTCTAATCTTTTCAAAATTTTATCAAATGCCCATAGATGGTCACCCCTTGTTAGATATTTTTCTAATAGGTCATCTACATAATCTTCCATTAGTGTGTGCATTAAATAATGAAAGATTATAGTCATGGCTTGCTGATATGTGGCACCAAAAATTTAGTCCAAATGGAAAAACATTCTTGAAATATGA
Organism: Sequoia sempervirens; assembly: GCA_007258455.2. NCBI lineage: Eukaryota > Viridiplantae > Streptophyta > Pinopsida > Cupressales > Cupressaceae > Sequoia > Sequoia sempervirens. The sequence goes on from VDFB02193867.1 coordinate 463,305,346, forward strand.
TCCACAAGGACAAGTAAAATATGTTTTATGTTGATCATTGAGAGAAATCCTAATTTGGTTATAGAGAAGCCATCCATGAGAGATAGCATCTCGTATCCTACTATAAAATCCACTATGATGCCTTTGTTGGGTAATTGAAATTCATCCTTAGGGCACACCTTATTCAAATCTAAAACCAGTAAAAATTCTAATTTCACATGTTTGTTTTGTAACAGGCACTAGATTAGATGTCCATTTTGCATAGTCAATGAGTCAAATGAAACCAACATCTAATAACTTTTTTAGTTCCGCTTTTACTGATAGTGCAATCTAGGGATGAATTTTCCTTAAATTTTGTTTGACTAGTTTTCCATCAGGAGATAATGGTAAATGATGCAATACTAAGTCGGGATCCAATCTAGGCATATCAACATAGGACCAAGTGAAGTTGACTTGTCTCTCAAAAAAGAAGGTACAAAACTCTGATTTCTTTGTCTCTGTCAAGGATGTTTCCAAATGGATAATTCTAGAATTATCATCGATGTCAATGTTGACTTCCATGGATTTTTCTACCAATGGGTATGTGTAGGATCATCATGGAAAAAATAGGCCCTTAAGTGGCAAAAAATTTAGAAAAATTAGAGTTAGGAGACTTGACATAAAAATTTGAATATGTTATCTATATTATTTCAAAAATATGTAAGAATATAATTTGTAGCAAATTTAATGTAGTTTCTAAACTACTAGGTTTATTTAAAATTAAAAAAAAATCTATTGGTGAAAATTTGAAATTTCAATGTAGTAGTACTTAAATTTGGGAAAAATAAGAAGTGGTTGTCTATCGACCACTAACCACAACAAAATGATAATATTTTTTATAATATTTTAGATATAAGTAGAGGACTCATGTCTCGATGTGATGCATTTTTTTTAAATTTTTTCCGAGTAAATAATTAATTATGAATTTTTATTACAACTTTTAAAAATATAAAATTTGTATGTCGACCACCTTAATTTGGTCAAAACTTCATGAAATTAATTTTTTTTAATCCTATAGTATGTGAAGCATAGAGTGTGACACATGTTTTGGATTCAAAAAATGTGATACCATTTGAAAGCTATAGATGTTTTTCAATCAGCCTATCAATCAGGACTTTAGTTGTAATTCAAATAGAAAATGAATAATAATTATTCATTAAATTCAAAGTAAAACATAATTGATATTGGTAGAAAGCTGAGAATCTCCTTTAAAAGCCCTTTTCGTTTCATCAATTTTGGGTAAACAAAAAGTCATTAGCCACATACCCTACACATACCCATCATATCACCACTTTTTGGCCCATCATGGTCCTACACATACCCCAACATTGGTTACTTTTCTTGACTTATAGGAAGTATGTCCAACCTAAATCCTTGGGAACCTTAGAGAGGTTTTCACCCTCTGATACATCCTTTACTTTTACTTTTTCTAGGTCTAGAGATTCCTTTCAGTTTTCACGTAAAGAACCTTCTTTTTTTGATTAATTATTTTCACATTTGCGACTAAAGGGTGGGACAGACTCCCCAAAGTAGGTTGCATTGTCACTTGAGATCTATGGTAAAACATGCCTTATGATCCCCATTAGGTATACCTTCATAAATCCCCATGAACTCATCTATTGCTTCATCATTTTAGAATACATCTAAATTGGGTGGTCCTTGTTTGATCCCAATCTATCAGTTGTGGGTATACTAAATGCATGTCATCATCAGTGTTCTTAAAGTTTATTGAATATGCAGATATGGTGAGGATGGAAGTTTCATCAGGATCCCAAAAGGAATCAATCCAAGCTTCGCTACTTATGTCTTTGGTCGATTAGTTGGTTAAGTTGAGCCCTTGGAAGGTCTCAACAAGGTCATAATCACTAGATGTACATGATTCCCCCTCCCATTCATTGGAGTCAATTTCATCCTATTAGTCCTTAGATGTCTCAATTTCCTTCCAATCACTAGCATCCTCACTTGAAAGCACCATATTACAAGGAGTAATCACTTTTGGTGTTTCCTACCCTAACCCTCTATTCTTTAGCAGCTTAGGAGGCATTAAGGGCTACCTCATTTCATTCTTATGTAAACCAAGTCCATTGTGTCCATCATAACTCTTACATTTCATAATCTTGAAGCCCTTACTATATTGCTTGGTTGGGATCCATTTAAGCTCAATGTCTTCTTCATGTTTATATATCCATGTGGAGATATCTTCTTTTCCAATATTTCTTTGCTCAGTTCTCCCCATTTTATGAAGGTCATTATGCGAGATACTCAGATAATGACTTTGGGCTCTTCTTTGATAGGAGAAGGTTTGCCATGGGATTTTGGAAATGTTGGTAGCTTTCTGATACAATAAGAGTTTTGCATGTGGTACTCTCCACATCCCATGTCTTGAATCTAGACCGTGGGGTTGGAAGTTGGAATGGTGGGTGTGGATGCTTTGTTCAAAGTGGAATAGTTAATTTAATGGGATGATATGAATTATGAGCCTTCTTGATTAATGGGAACTTGTTGTTCGAGTGTCTCTCTTAGGTTACTACAATATTGAAAAGGATCAAGATCTCTAGCTATTTTGATTTTAGTGGCATCATGGGGAAATTTCAAGAATTGGTGTTATGTGGAAGGGATGGACTTCATGGCCTAGATCCATGGTCGAATGAGAAGGATTTTGTAGGGAAGAGCTAGATCCAACACTTGGAATATTGTATCCAATACAGTAGGTTGAACTCTTATAGGTAACAAAATAACACTATTAGAAGAACATTTTACATCCTCATAAGCCTTTATAACAATCTTCTTTGATGTATTGACACAAGCCTTAGAGAACCCTAATGTTGTAACCAATTTTAAGGTGAAAATATTTAATCCTACTCCACTATCTAGTAGAACTTGTCTAATTTTTTTTTTTGAAAAATAATTCAAGGTGTAAAGGGTCATGAGTATGTGTAGGATTATCATGGAAAAAACAGGCCCTTAAGTGGTGAAAAATTGAAAAAAATCAGAGTTAGACAACTTGACATAAAAATTTGAATAAGTTATCTATATTATTTCAAAAATATGTAAGAATAAAATCTATAGCAAATTGAATGTAGTTTCTAAACTACTAGGTTTTTTTTAAATCTATTTGGTGAAAATTTAAAATTTCAATGTAGTACTTAAATTTCAAGGGGAAAAATAAGTAGGTGTATATTTGACCACCTAACCACAATAAAATAATAATATTTTTTTATAAGATTTTAGATATAAGTAGAGGACTCATGTCCCAATGTGATGCAAATTTTTTTGTAATTTTTTTCCAAGTAAATAATTAATTATGATTTTTTTATTACAAATTTTAAAAAATATAAAAACTTGTATGTTTGACACCTTAACTTGGTTAAAACTTCATGAAATTTATTTTGTTTTAATCCTATAGTATGTGAAGCATAGAATGTGATGCATGTTTTGGATTCAAAAAATGTGATACCATTTGAAAGCTATATATGTTTTTCAATTAGCCTATCAATCAAGACTTTAGTCATAATTCAAATAGAAAATGAATAATAATCATTTATTAAATTCAAAGTAAAGCATAATTTTTATTGGTGGAAAGCTGAGAATCTCCTTTAAAAATCCTTTTCGTTTCATCAATTTTGGTTAAAAAAAGTCGTCGGCCACATACCCTACACATACCCATCATATCGCCACTTTTTGTTCCATCATGATCCTACACATAACCTCATTATGGTTAAGCTTTTGTGATGGGAAGATTTGGTCAAAGAAGATAACATGGTGGGTATTGGCTAGGTATCCCATTGATTCATGGAACTGATTGATATTAAGGTTTGTGGGTATAGATGTTTCTTGCAAGGCCTTATCAAAGATGGCTTTGTGTTAAGGAGAAATGCGAAGCAACTCAAGGATAGAGATTTATGCAAGTGTCTTCCCCAAATGATCTAAGAGATTGTATTGGTATTTTTACTATTATTTAGGGGGACTCCCTATAAGGTCGCCTTGATCCTTTGAGTTGTGACTACATAGTCTAATTGGTTCTTGATTGCAATTGTAGCAACGCTGTCTTCCAAGGATCAAACATTATGTATGGTATACTCATGGGAAAAAGAGGTGTAATTAGCTTGGTCATTGGTCTTAGTACCTGAACTAGAGTATTTTCTTGTCCCATGGTTTTACAAAGGATCTTTGAAGATAGTATGATCGTTATTAGAGTTTGCTTGAGGATTATCCAATTCTATGTCATCATTCTTGATAAGGTCTTGGATTATATTCTTAAGTTGTCGAAAAGATGAGGTTTTGTGCCCTTTAGTGTTGTGATAGTCACATAAATCATTGTCATCCCACCACGATGGTATAAAAGGACTTGGGTCATAATGTTTGGCTTTGGGAAGTTGTATGACATTTGATTGCAAGATTTTCTTCAAGACGGATTTGATAGGTTCCCCTAACGGAGCATAATTATGTCTTTGTTGATTGGGTATGTGCAAGATTATGATGGGCCAAAAAGTGGCAATATGATGGGTGTGTAGGGTATGTGGCTAATGACTTTTTTTTATCCAAAATTGATGAAACAAAAATGGTTTTTAAAGGAGATTGTCAGCTTTCCACCAATATAAATTATGCTTTACTTTGAATTTAATAAATAATTATTATTCATTTTCTATTTGAATTATGACTAAAGTCTTGATTGATAAGCTGATTGAAAAACATCTATAGCTTTCAAATGGTATCACATTTTTTGAATATGAAAAATGCATCGCATTCTATAATATTAAAAAATATGAATTTCATGAAGTTTTGACCAAGTTAAGGTGGTTAGACATATGAATTTTTATATTTTTTAAAATTTGTAATAAAAAATTAATAATTAATTATTTACTTGGAAAAAATTACAAAAATATGCATCACATCAGGACATGAGTCCTCTACTTACATCTAAAATCTTATAAAAAAATATTATCATTTTATTGTGGTTATGTTGGTCCAAACACCTACTTCTTATGTTTTCCATGAATTTAAGTACTCTTGCATTTTTCAAATTTTCACCAAATAGTTTTTTTTAAATAAACCTAGTAGTTTAGAAACTACATTCAATTTTCTACAGATTTTATTCGTACATATTTTTGAAATAATATAGATAACTTATTCAAATTTTTACGTCAAGTTACCTAACTCTGATTTTTCTAAATTTTTCGCCACTTTAAGGACCTATTCTTTCCATGATGATCCTACACATACCCGATTACTTCTTGGAGATCCACATCTTTGGTTATTCCGAATTGCATTTGTTGGATGATCAGGGACATGTGGTGGACTTTTTGGTTATAGGACATAATAACCCAACCAAAAAAACCCTGGCCAAAATAACCCTGTCACAATAACCCAAGGACAAAATAACCCAGGGTCATAATGACCCAAGAAAAAATAACACATGGTCAGAATAACCCATGGACAAAATATCCCTATAAGACTATAGCGAAAGGAAAACAAAATTTAGAAATTGCATATATGTTATTTTGTCCATGGGTTATTTTGACCACAGGTTATTCTATCCATGGGTTATTATGACCCTGGGTTATTTTTTCCTTGGGTTATTATGATGGGGCTATTGTGTCCAGGGTTATTGTGGTCGGATTGTTATGTCTTGATACCGATTTTTTGGATACATAGGGGACCCCTTAAGATTAATTATAGGGAAAGCCTTGTTTATTGTCTTTTCATTGACTATCCCATCGTTTGTGGCATTCATGTTTCGAGCCCAATATTTTCTTTTGTCATTGGAGTTGTTTTGGGAACTTTGCTTCTTATTAAAGATCTTGATTTCCCCCTTAGCAATAAGTGTTTTCTCAATGTTTGTACCTTTCTCAACAAGGTTAGCAAATTTTGTACAACAATGGACTTGCAGTTAGTGTTTCAATTCTACAACTAAGTTTTTGATAAACATGTGTACCAATTGGTTCTCATGTATTTGTCAAGGAAACCTACTAGCCATGCTCCTCGATCTCTGGAAGAAAGATATAAAGGTTTCCCCTTCTTGCTTGGTTTGGCACAAAGTCGCTACATTATGGTTATATCATTTTCAATGTTGTAGGAGAAATGTGTCACAATTTTTTTGGCAAACTCATTCCATGTTTGTATCCCTATGGGTAAATGGGAAAACCACTCAAGTACTTTTCCTACAAGACTTCTTGGAAATAATCTCATTAAGTATGTTTGCTCAAATGCAATATCTATGCAAGCAGTATGGAACTCCCTCACATGTTCTATTGAATTTCCTTTTCCCCTATATTTGTTAAAATTTGGGATTGTATAATTATAAGGAAAGGGGGGTATATATATGCATTTATCAAAAGGATATGGGAATAGTTCTTCTGCAGAGTACACTTTCTTTGTTCTCAATACTTGCATATTGATTTTTTTGTTGTAGTGCATGCATTTCATGTAACAAGACTTTTAAGGATGAAAATGACATGTAAACAGCATTAGCAATCACATTGTGATATGGATGACCCATGTTTGAGGTGGTATTTTGTAATCCAATATTTGGAGTGGATGAATTGAGGTTGGTACCAACCAAAAGAGATGAAGATTGATTTTGGTTTTGGAAATTAGGAGTGAAGAGTGGATTTTGGTTGATGCATGGAGTGGCTGATATCAATGGAGGGTTGGTATTGGATTGGTATTACAGTGGGTTTGAACTTTCTTGACCATGAGGTTTTTGATTGCCATGTTGTTCAGAGGGTCCTAGATTGTTGTTTTGTGAAGTATTGCTTGAATTGTGACCTTGTTGAGAGATGTTGGTATTTTGGTTTTCCCTGAAGTTTAAACTGACATTTGGTGTAACTCTTGTCAGTGGATATTATTCCTTAGGAGCACTAATGTAAACCTTTCACATCTTGGGTGGACTAGTTTTTGACATGTTTTGACCTATGACATTTGTAAATATTGGTGTGCATTGGGATGAAGATGTTCCAAGAGGATTAGTAGATGGAGTCCCCATAGTATGAGATGATGAGGAAAATGGATCAAATGTACTGCTAAGTGATTGGGACATTGGTTGGGTACCTTGTGCTCCAAATATTAGTGTGAGGGTTGTTGGCATATGGCTTCTAGTGTTGTTATTGATGGCAATTAAAGTCATTGATTTGGTCCACATGTCAACATTTTTCTATACCAGAAGGTGGAGCAAAGAATAGGGTATCTAGTTGAAGCTTGAATATGTCAAGTAGTTTGCATCACCAGGTTATTAGTTTTGGTTGTAGATCTCAAGAAATTTCATTGGGCATATGAAATTTCTTACTCTCAAGTTTTGTGTTGTCACATCAAGTGGTGTACGAGTTAGGAGATCCAGTTATTTGATTTTTTGTTCACCTGTATATGAAGGTTGACTAAGTGAATATTTTGTGTTGTGGATGTTTAAGATGGAATTGCTTAAAGTATTTTTGTGTTTGAATTTTTTTTTTGGGTCCTATCTATGCTATGGCTAACTTTGGCTGATGCACATTCAAAGATATTCATGATTTGAGTCAAAAGTTGGAAGATATTTTCTATTTCATTTGAGCCCACTTATAGTGATTCAAATCTTGGTAGTGGATATATATATGAGATCGATTAATTCATTTTGGTGTGCATATGTGCAAGTTCAATATGCATTGATGTGTATGCGAATATCAAAAGAGCAGTTGAGATATTTGCATTAGTACATAATAGGATTTTTGTGAAGCAAATTAAGGCAGAGTAGAGCAAAGTGCAGAATCAGACAGGAGGTCCAGAATTTGATATATGAGCTTAACCGAAACTATAATAAAAAAATTGTAGATGCTATCTTCTCAGTTCAATCTTTTGGTGTAATCTAAATCTCTTGTAAGGAAGTGAGCCTTTCTTATTTTGAGTAGTGGGCTCTAGGTAGTGTGCCTGAATGCAAGTGCATTCCCATTTTGTAAAAAAATATAGTTTAGCACTCAAATTGTGGATTGACCTCCACTGTGGTTTTTCCCCTAACAAGGTTTCCATGTAAAAATCCTTTTGTTATGGTGTTGTGGCTTATTGTTTCATGTTCATGCATCTTTCATTTGATTGAATATTTTAAGCACTTGGAAGGACAAATTAATAAAGTTTAAAATTTCTCAACACTAATTCACGCCCCTTCTTAGTGTTGCTTGAGTCCAACAATTGGTATCAGAGATGAATTCCTTTGAAAATGTTTAATAGCTTGAGGTAGATCTTAGAATGTAATGGACTCTAGTAGTCTTCAATAGTAGCAATAGTAGCTTGTGGTGGCACTTGATGATCTTGATCAGTCTAAGGCAGAAGTTTGGGAATTGAAAGGAAATCTTAAGGATGCTGAGAAATTCATTCAAAAGTTGAAGGATTAGGTTATTAAATCCAGGGAAAGGAGAAAGGACCTTTGCACAATCAGATAAAGAAAAAAGAGATCAAAATTATTGAAGAAAGAAAAAGTATGCATGATGATCATCTATTTCAAACCTTGAAGGAAATAAGTGAAGAATGTGAAAATATTGCCAAAGACAATGCTACCCTAAAGCATGAGATGGAATCTATGATGATAAAACTAAGGAGATTGAAGATAGAAAGAAGAAAGAGGAGAATCTTGCCCAGTCCCTAAAAGAAAGATCTGATGAATGCAGCAGAATAAATGGAGAATTCTTTCAGTTGGAAATGGAACTGCAACAATCCAGAGACAATGAAGAAGAGCTTGAAAAATAGAGTGTTACTTTTAGAGATGAATTAGCTACTGCAAATGAATACAAGGAGAAGTTCAAGATCAGTTTTGTTAAGTTTGATGAGCTGACTCAAGCGCAGAAGAATGCAAATGATAAGCGAGGTCTTCGATATGAAAAAGGAGAAAGTTTCAGATCTGGACAAAGGAATTTCAAGCAAGGAAATCTAATGGACAAAGAAAAAAGGCGTTCGGTAAGACAATCGATGCTCAAAAGTTCAATGGATATTGTTTTTATTGCAATAAACTTGGTCATATGGATACTCAGTGTAGAAGTAAAATGAAATCCAGTGATTCATCATTTTTCGGTTAGTGATTCAATTGCAATAAATTTGGTCATAAGTCAATTGAATGTAGAAATGTGTCAAACAACTCTATCAATAGAAGGAATGTAGAATGTTATACTTGTGGAAGATTTGGGCATATTGAAAATCAATGGGGATCAAGAAGAAATCAATGGAATGAATGGTCTAGACAAGGAAATGTTGTGTTTCAATTGCAACAAATATAGTCACATTGCAAGATTCTGTAGAAACAAGAATATGGATAGAAGAGGTCCAATATACAAAGACAAAAATATGCAGAGAAATGATAAAGGAAAAGGGAAAGTGATTGTGGCTGAAATAAGAGATCAAATTAAGAAGACATGGGTGAAGAAGAGTTCCTCTATTGTAGGAAATGAGCCAGCACTAGAACCTACTTCTGGTAATCTTTCTAGAAACTAGTCTTAGGCCTTTGGCCTAGGGGGAGCTGTCAAGAAAAATCCTTCAAACCCCCTACCAGAAATTGACACCAGGATGTGGATGATTGTAGTGGTTGCACTCTTGATCTACAGATGCTATGCAATTAGTTGGAAAGGATATTATGTTGAGTTTAAGGTTCACCGAAGTTTTTGGTTGGCAATTGAGAAAACAGGGTATCCGGATAAGTTAGGGAAAAATGATTTATTACAATAAAATTTAGGTGTGCGAGATATAAAAGGGGAGTTGAAACCCTCATTTGTCACTTTGTGTCAAAGAAAAGAACAAGGATTGCACTCTACATTAAAATTTTGAAAGTGCAAAAAGAATTCGACGGTGAAACCCTAATCTATCAGGAACTTTGATCATATTGAGAAATTTGGTGTGTGGTTGAAGAATTTCTTTGGTATTTTTAAGTCATGTGTAGAGAAGGTAAAATGGAACAATTCAAAGGAATGGTAAAATTAGATGAGTATAGCAGCAAGAAGATTAGAGTTGAAAGAAACATGTTGTCGAATGATGAATTGAAATGGTTGAATGGAGCAAAACACAAAAGCTTGGATATTTGGAGTAAATTTCCTTATTTTAGAAATGCGGAAATCATTGAGTTCATTCTGAATAGATTGAATGATGATATTCTAACTTTGGATAAACCCTACCATATCTCAAAAGAAGTGATCATAGTTGTAACCGGGTTATGCAAGGTTGGAGAAGTATAGAGGAAGAAATCAATCTAAAATAAAGAAGTTGAAACCCTAACTAGAGTAACTGGAGACCAAAGGGCATTGATAATATCCACAATTAAGGATCCAGTGACAAGGTACATTGCACATAGAATATCTTACAAAACCTTTTTCAAAAACAGATAAGGTTCTACTTCGGTGGGTGTAGTTTATATTTCACACAAGATGATAATGGAAGATCAAGATTTTGATCTTCCTGGATTGTTGAAAGATCAACTAATGGAGAATGTGCAATTGAAAAAGGAATCAAGTTTGGTACTTTGGTTATATGCCTTGTGATGTATTTTATGAATTTTTTACCCCTAAAAAATAGTGTAACATGAGAAGAGAGTGAACCAGTTTGCAAGCAGATTTACATATACTCTAACAATTTGGCAAACTATGATCAAGTATATGAAAGTTTCTTTTATATTTTTCTAAAAAAAATTTGTTCAATTGGTGTTGCCATTCTAGTAAGAGGACTTGAAGTTGGTTCCTTCTTCGATGAGATAGAGAGAAAGAAGAGAAGAACAAAGGAAATCAATTGTTGTTTGTACTCCACTAGCATGCAAGACTCTAAAAGTTGAAGGAAAGGGAAAAGAACAAGTGATTATGGACATACAAGATGAGGAATCCGATGAGAAATCTGAGGACACCATTGGAAAAGAACTGAAAATAGCTAAACTAGAACAAGAAAAGGAAATGGCAGAAGGAAGTTAAGAAGAAGGTGATCTACCCAAGGAATATCTAATGCAACTTATTGATGAGGAAGATGGAATGTAGAAGATTGCGAACATGTGTTCTATCAAACTTTCATATGAGCATGACATGATCTTAAGTGTACCAAGTGCTCATTTTGTGTACTATCATATTAAATTGGAGAGTTTATAGAATAATTTTCTAGAAGAGATGACTGAATGTATCAAGGAAATCATGGACTCTAAATCTTAGAATAAGGAAGAAGAATACACCTAAAGAAGCAGTAAAAATTGTCACTTACTAAGCTAAAAAGCACATGAATGAACTAATATAATGCATAAGCACTACAAACAACATTTATAATTATTTTCTTTGATGGCCTCATGTAATTAGCAAGTAAAAAGAGAAGATAGAACAAATTGAAATAGAGCTAAACAATATTGGTCAAAACCTTGACATGTCTTGGGATGTTGAGGGTGCAATCAAGAAAAGAATTAAGGAATTGCAAATAGAACATACAAATTTTTAGAACACTAGGAACATGATTGTTGACACTTTTTGGAAAGTGAAGGACATAACCGAATGCAGGTTGGAACAATTGAATGAGATACTAAGGAAGGGAAAAGTATTGGAAGATGTCTTCACCATTTTGGAATCCCTCACCAAAATTATCAACCAGACATCTGAGAATAACAACATGATCATAATCACCAAGATTGCAGTGGAAGCATTGAAGATGTTTCTTCTAGAGTTGAAGGAGAAGCACAAAATAATCTTCAAACAGCAGTTGTATTTCTTCAAGTTTTTGAATCAATTTTTGCACAGGTAAATTTTGGTTACACTTCAAAGGGGGAGAAAGAAAAAAAATTTCATTGATGTCAAAGGGTGGGAGAGATCAGTGAAAAATGCCTTATCAAACTTAGGGGGAGCTTTGTTGATTTTTGTCACCTATGGCATGTTGAAGCTTTGAAGGTTCTGACACTTAGTTGTTTTCCACTAAGTGTTGACATCAATGCCAAAGGGGGAGATTGTTGGCATATGGCTTCTAGTGTTGTCATTGATGGCAACTAAAGTCATTGATCTAGTCCACATGCCAGCATTTGTCTATACTAGAAGGAAGAGTGAAGAACAAGGTATCCATTTGAAGCTTGAATCTGTCAAGTAGTTTACATTACCAAGTTATCAGTTTTGGTTACAAATCTTAGGAAAGGTCATTGGGCATATGAAATATCTTACTCTCAATTTTTGTGTTGTCATATCAAGTGGTGTATGATTTAGGAGATCTAGTTATTTGATTTTTTGTTCACCTATATATGAAGGCAAACTAAGTGAATATTTGATGTTGTGGATGTTTAAGATGGAATTTTTTAAAGTATTTTTGTGTTTGAGTATTTTTTTTTAGGTCTTATCTAGATGCTATGGCTGACTTTGGTGGATGTGCATTCAAAGTTATTTATGATTGTTAGGATTTAGGTGTCATCAACCTTGTAAATCCTTTATTTTATTATTCTCCTAAAGTGTTTTGTACATTTACCCATAAGAGGTGAAACTGTTTGACCAACAGTGGTGAAAGAGACTATGTAAATGTAGTGTTACCGTTACCGTTTATCCTTATGGAAAAGGACAAATTAGCTAGGCGTCCCACCTTGGAATCTTCTAAAATAAGGTTGTGGGTCAAAATAGGGTGTTGTAAGAGAATCTATGACATGCATGCAAGTTGTCATAAGATGCTATGATAGTATGATAGATTCCCTATGATAGAATATGCTATTTTTAGACTCCAGGCGCTCATGCATAAAAGATGCCTTATGAAAGCTGTAAGAGCATCTATAAGAGGCTATTTTTCATATTTTTTTGAAAATTTCAAGGAGGGAGGCATGGGTTTTTCTAGGTGGTATTTCTGCCTATTGTTTGGTGAAACCATGGTGGTTTTCATCCTCACAAATCTCTATAAATTGGGGCCTTGAGCTAGTGTTATTAAGAATTCAGTTTTGCAGGGTAATAGGGTGCTGCTGGATTTACAGGGAATGATAAGAGAAGTCTATTTCTACATGTAATATTGAAGATTATCAGTAATATACTTGCCTCTCTTTCGGTGGTGGAGTTTTTTCCCTTCGGGGTTTCTCCACGTAAATCTGTTGTTGCATGTGTTATATTGTTCTATCTCTCTCTCTCATTCTTTCTTCACACTAATGCTAAGGTTAATCTACATATTTCAGATTTGCATTCACACATTTAAGTTCATATTGCAAGCTTTCTTCACCTTGTTTTTCAACATTTGGTATCAGAGCTAACGGTTCTATTAAGGAAGGGACACTTTCCTTTTAGAGTGTTGAAGGTTTTTTGCTGCAGTGGGAGCTTTTGTGTTGTGGGTTTTGCAGATTTGTGAAAGATTGCATACCATGGCCTCCACCTCTCATCTAGATATTGAGAAATTCAATGGAACTAGTTACGAGATGTGGAAGTTGAAAGTGGAGGACCTTCTTGAGGAAAGAGATCAGTGGTTACCAGTTTCAGTTGAAAAGAAGCCATCTACTTCAATCTTGTCAGATGAAGATTGGAATAAGTTAGACAAGAAGGCTCGAAGGACTATTCGGTTGTGTCTCATAGATTCTGTCCTCCTGAATGTCTCTTCAGAAGACACAACATACAAACTTTGGAGGAAGATAGGTGAAATCTACCAAACTAAGAGTTTGTCTAACAAGTTGTATCTCAAAAGATGTTTGTATTCATTAAAGATGAAGGATGGTGAATCTATTGCTGAACATTTGAATGCTTTTAATTTGATTATAAGTCAGCTTGCATCTATTGATGTTAAAATAGAAGATGAGGATAAATGCATTTTATTGATTTGCTCTTTGCCAGAATCTTGGGAAAATTTAGTTATTGCTATAACAAGTGGTGGTGCAGAACCTAAGTTGGATACTATTATTCCCATACTTCTTTCAGAGGAGATGAGGAGAAAGACCATGCGCAGTGGCTCCCAAGATGCCTTGCATGTGCAAGGTAGGCCCAAGGAGAAAGAGCCTAAAGGGGATAAGAAGAAGGATAAGTCTAAAGGACGATCTAAGACCCCTGGAAAGAGCAGAGTGAAGTGTTGGAACTTGTGGTAAATGGGGACATGTGAAGAAGGAATGTAGAAACAAGAAAAAGAATGCAGATTCCTCCACAGAAAAGTCCTCTGATAATGGTGATTCTGATGCTTTGATTATTTCAGCTAACACAGTTTGTAATGATGCTTGGCTTATTGATTCAGGTGCTTCCTTCCATATGACTCCTCATAAGGAGTGGTTTTCTACATACAAAGAATATGATGGAGGAGAGGTCTTCATGGGTGATAATAGCTCACAAAAGGTTATTGGTAAAGGAAAGGTAAAGTTGTGTTTCAGTGATGGGAGGGTTAAAACCCTTGATGATGTTTTACATATTCCAGGACTTACAAAAAGTTTAATTTCAGTTTCCAAGTTGAATGATTCTGGGATGCATGTGACATTTGACAAGTCTGGTTGCAGGATGGTAAGGGGAAGTTTGGTGGTTGCTAAAGGATCTCAGACAGGGAATTTATTTATGCTACATGCCTCTACTTTTTGTAACTCCTCTTTTGTAACTAGCGCTGAAAATGCATGTATGTTGTGGCACCATAGATTGGGTCACATTGGTGAAAAAGGTCTTAGGACCATACTTGATAAGAAACTAGTAGACGGTATTTCTGATTATTCTGTTGGTAAAAATGATTTTTGTGAGGATTGTGTGTTTGGTAAACAAAACAGGTCATCATTTCCTAAAGGAACTAATAAAGCTAATGGATTGTTAGAACTTATTCATTCGGATGTGTGTGGTCCAGTGGATACAGATTCTTTGGGTAGATCTCATTATTATGTTTCCTTCATTGATGATTACTCAAGATATACTTGGATTTATTTTATGCATTCAAAATCTGAAGTTTTCACCAAATTTAAGGAATTTAAGGCATTGGTTGAAAAGCAAACAGATTATAAGATAAAAGTATTGAGATCTGACAATGGGGGTGAATATTGTTCTAAGGAATTTGATGAGTTTTGCAAACATGCAGGAATTGTTAGGCAAAAGACTACACCTTACACACCCCAACAAAATGGGGTAGCAGAAAGAATGAACCGTACATTAATGGAAAGAGCTAGGATCATGTTAAGTAGTGCTAAGTTAGACAAATGCTTTTGGGCAGAGGCTGTTGGTACTGCTTGTTATTTAATTAATAGATCTCCTTGTAAAGCTCTTGTTGATAAAACTCCTTATGAAATGTGGTTGGGTAAAAGCCTTCAGTTCCACATTTAAGGGTATTTGGTTGTGAGGCTTTTGTTCATGTGCCTCAAGAGAAGCGGTCTAAATTGGATCCCAAATCTCAAAATGCATCTTTGTAGGTTATGGTGAAAATGTTAAAGGTTATAAACTTTGGAATCCACTAACACGAAAGATGATATTTTCTAGAGATGTTATTTTCAGGGAATTTAGAGCTAACTCTGAAGATGTGCAACCAAAGGAAAAGTCAAAGACAGTGCATTTTGAAACTAAGCAAGAAGATGCACATGTGGAAGAACAGAGAGATGGAAAAGAAGATGGAGAAGAAGAAGAGAGTTCTAACGAATCCGTTGTAACAGAAGAAGTTGAAAACAATGAGGATGAACATGAGGAGGAACCTCTTACTCCACCTTTGAGAAGATCCACAAGACAACGAAATCCAATTGACAGGTATAGCCCACCTAAATTTCGTTGTAAATTTTCTTTGTTATGTACTGATGATGAACCTAGATCTTTCAGGGAGGCTCTCTCTTCAGAAGAATGTGAGTCTTGAATGCAGGCCATGTATGATGAGATGATGTCTTTGAAAAACTGTGACACCTGGGATCTTGTTAGTTTTCCCAAAGGAAGAAAGGCCATTGGTTGTAAGTGGATATATAAAAAGAAGTTTGGTACAGATGGAAAGTTGGAATGGTACAAGGCCAGATTAGTGGCCAAGGGCTACTCCCAAAGAGAGGGAGTTGATTTTGGTGAAATATTCTCTCCTGTTGCTAAGTTAACCTCTATTAGATTCATTTTATCCATTGCTGCTACTTATGATTTAGAAATAGAACAAATGGATGTTAAAACTGCTTTCTTGCATGGGGATCTAGAGGAAGAAATTTATATGCAACAGCCTGACGGTTTTGTTGTGAAAGGAAAAGAACACTTGGTTTGCAGGTTAAAAAGGTCTCTATATGGTTTGAAACAGTCACCTAGGATGTGGTACTAGAAGTTTGATGCATTTGCATTAAATATGGGTTTTGTTAGAAGTGAAGAGGATCACTGTGTTTACTTTAAAGTTATTGATGATCATATACTAATTATTGTCTTATATGTGGATGATATGTTGTTCATTGGTAACAATAAGGCAATGATTAGGGAACTTAAAACTCAGCTTTCTGGCACATTTGATATGAAAGATTTAGGGGCTGCTAAATATATTCACGGGATGGAAATCATTAGGGATCGGATTCATAGAAAGCTTTGGTTAAGTCAAAGCAAGTATGTTAACACTATTTTGCAAAGGTTTAATATGAAGGACTGTAAACCAATAAATATTCCATTTCCTATTGGTACTAAGTTGAGTTTAGACATGTGTCCTAAATTGGATGATGATATTGATGAAATGTCTAAAGTTCCTTATGCTAGTGTTGTCGGTAGTTTAATGTATGCAATGGTTTGTACTACACCAGATATAGCCCAAGCAGTGGGAGTTCTAAGCAGGTTTATGTCTAGCCCTGGTAAATAACATTGGACTTTTGTCAAAAGGGTATTCAAATATTTGCAAGGCACTTTTGATTATTGTTTGGTTTATCATGGTATTGACAATGTTGATAAGTCATTGGACATATAGGGTTTTATTGATGCAGATTGGGCAGGTGACTTGGATAGTCGAAGGTCCACTAGTGGCTATGTGTTTACTTTGTTTGGAGGAGCGTGAGTTGGATGAGTAAAAGACAACCTACAGTTGCTTTGTCTACCACTGAAGCAGAGTATATGGCTACTACACATGCCTCTAAGGAGGCAGTTTGGTTATAGAGACTTGGTAATGGTATTGGTTTTGATTGCAGGATAGTGAGGATCGGATGTGATAGTCAGAGTGCCATATGTTTGGCTAAAAATCCTATGTATCATGCTCATACTAAGCATGTTGATGTTCAGTATCACTTTGTGCGAGAAATGGTTGAGAATGGACAAGTCTTGATTGAAAAAGTTGACACTTTGGATAATGTTGCAGATTCTCTTACGAAGCCAGTCACCACGGAAAAGTTCTCTTGGTGTAGAAAGGCCATGGGCCTTGATCACTATACTTAATTCTATGTAATTGTATCTCTATGGGTGTAATTTACAATGTATGATGTCAAGTGGGAGAATGTTAGGATTTAGGTGTCATCAACCTTGTAAATCCTTTATTTTATTATTCTCTAAAGTGTTTTGTACATTTACCCATAAGAGGTGAAACTGTTTGACCAACAGTGGTGAAAGAGACTATGTAAATGCAGTGTTACCGTTACCGTTTATCCTTATGGAAAAGGACAAATTAGCTAGGCGTCCCACCTTGGAATCTTCTAAAATAAGGTTGTGGGTCAAAATAGGGTGTTGTAAGAGCATCTATGACATGCATGCAAGTTGTCATAAGATGCTATGACAGTATGACAGATTCCCTATGATAGAATATGCTATTTTTAGACCCAGCCGCCATGCATAAAAGATGCCTTATGAAAGCTGTAAGAGCATCTGTAAGAGGCTATTTTTGGTATTTTTTTGACCATTTCAAGGAGGGAGGCGTGGGTTTTTCTAGGTGGTATTGCTGCCTATTTTTTGGTGAAACCATGGTGGTTTTCATCCTCACAAATCTCTATAAATTGGGGCTTTGAGCTAGTGTTATTAAGAATTCAGTTTTGCAGGGTAACAGGGTGTTGCTGTATTTACAGGGAATGATAAGAGAAGTCTATTGCTGCATGTAATATTGAAGATTTGCCTCTCTTTCGGTGGTGGAGTTTTTTCCCTTCGGGGTTTCTCCACGTAAATCTGTTTTTGCATGTGTTATATTGTTCCATCTCTCTCTCTCATTTTTTCTTCACACTAAGGCTAAGGTTAATCTACATATTTCATATTTGCATTCACACATTTAAGTTCATATTGCAAGCTTTCTTCACCTTGTTTTTTAACAATGATTTGAGCTGACAATTGGAAGATATTTTCTATTTCATTTGAGTTGACATATAGTGATTGAAATCTTGGTAGCGGATATATATATGAGATTGATTAATTCATTTTGTTGTGCATATGTGTGAGTTCGATTTGTGTTGATGTGTATGTGAATATCAGAAGAGCAGTTGAGAGATTTTCATTAGTAAAAAATAGGATTTTTGTGAAGCAAATTAAGGTAGAGTAGAGCAAAGTGCAAAATCAGAGAGGAGGTCCAGAATATAATTTATGAGTTTAACCAGAACTGTAATCAGGCATTTGTAGATGATATCTTCTCATTTCAATCTTTTGGTGTAATCCAAATCTCTTGTAAGGCAATGAGCCTTCCTTATTTTGAGTAGTGAGCTCTATGCGGTGAGCTTGAATGCAAGTGCATTCCCATTTTGTAAAACATTATATTTGAGTACTCAAATTGTGGATTAACCTCCATTGTTGTTTTTCCCCTAATAGGGTTTCCACATAAAAATCCTTGTGTTATGGTGTTGTGGTTTATTGTTTCATGTTCATGCATCTTTCATTTGATTGAATGTCTTAAGCACTTGGAAGGACAAATTAATAAATTTTAAAATTGCTCAACACTAATTCACCCCCCTCTCAGTGTTGCTTGAGTCCAGTAGGGGTCATGTTGAGCATCATAGAATTTTGAGTTGTTCCCCCTAATGGCAAGGTAACATGCACTTGTGAGGTAGAAATGTTGGAAGTGGATGCGTTATGTCCTTGGTCTTGTGTGGTACCATTTGTTTGTGATTTAGAAAGCATGTTGATATCAAAACAAGGACGAAGTTTGGTCCCAATTCGTATAATGAGAAATCATTGGGAATCTATTGCTACTATCTCATCTACAATGCATGCTACTCTAGGGTCTTGGGAAACAGATTCAATTTATTCTTTGGTTAAACCTCTTTGGACCTCTTGCAATGTGTAATTCTCAAAAGTATTTGGAAATGTAGATTGTGACTTGGATAACCCATTTGAGGAGGAAGACCCAAAATTCACATTGCTAGCTAGGTTGAAATAGGGATCTTTGTTTGTGTATTCCATCTTTGTTCTCTTCTTTTGTAACCTAATTTGGACCATATAAAACCTGCAAATTAGTGAGGAGAATGCAATCTAAAGGAATGATAATGCAATGATGGGTATGAAACTATGCTATGGTTTTTAGAATTTTTAAGATATAGAAATGTCAAATGGTAATGCACTTATGACCAATATGAGGGTGCAAATATGACATTAGGATAGTGTGACCAATGGTAGGATATGCAATGATGCAATTGGAAGCTATGGCCAAGGATATGGTATGACCAAAGCTAGGATATGAAATTATGGATAAAAGATGACAAATGAGGCTATAGACATGCACCTTTGGGACATAAGAAAAGGACATTAACCAAGCTAAGATAGGTCAAGGTAAAAAGTCAAATTGTCAAGACCTTAAGAGGAAAAAAGCTAAAAAGGATGGTGATGATTTGACAAAGTGAACCTTAAACTAGACTCATGAGTTTTAAGTCCCAACTTTGATGATGATGGTTGATTGATATATAGAAGGTCAAGGTCAAGAACACTTTAGATATGTAATAATGAACTGATCAAAGATATGATAAGCTTTTTATTCTAAAGTCTAAAAGGTGTATGCAACTAGGGATCACCTAGGGATGACTAAGCAATACAAGAATAGAAAACTAAGGAATGTAAGGAAACCTAAGTGAATGCAGTGAAATGTACAAACTAGGTGATCCCACAATACTGGTTTACAATTTCTAGGAGATCCCAATTTTTGCTGAAATCACATATTTTTAGAAAATATAATGATTTAAGCCTTAAAAAGTTCCATGTAAAGGATTCCAATTGAAGAGGGTTTGATCAAACCACCTTAGATCAAACCCCCTTGGATAGAACCCTGCTAGTTTCAAACCATACCTATAACAAAGTCTCCTTTACACCTATCAAAATGGTGATAAAAAACCATTTTTGATTTACCTTTTAGGGGATCAAATGAATTCATTTAAAAAAAAAATTTGTATGTAGTCCTTATCATAAGCTTCCAAAAAAGTATAATTTTAAATAAATTTAATTTTATTATTATATTTATTTTTTATTTCTTGTGAATGTAGGTTTTTCACCAAAAATCAAGCTCTTTGTTCTACACATGTGGAAAATAAAAATTATCAAAATTGAAAAAAAAATATCAGTGAACTAGATATTGAAGTCCTTGATCCAACAAAAAAAATTTGATACATACAAAACGCTATGTTGTATACAGTTTGCCTATGTCTAAATTGTAATTGGTTTGACTGAAACTTGATTAAGGAAAAAATATTCAATACAAAATTATGAAACCAAATGAAAGCACTAGATATCGTAGTTACAAATCTAAATTAAAAATAAAAATAAAAATAGAATTTAATCCTTCATGGAAAAAAATTTATGCTGTATATAGTGAGCATCACTCCTTGAAAATGGTGTTTATTGAAAAAAAATAGTTTTTGAAGGAAATGGAAAAAGAAGTGCAATTTTATTCCAAAAATTTTGAAAAAAATATATTTAGAATCTACAAACAAAATTTCACAAACCACTAGTTTGCATCATCTTCAAATTTTTCACGGTTTAACTGCTATAGGTGCCTGAAAGTGAAGATTTAGTTAGAAAAATCAATTCAGTGTCCAGTTTGGCCAAAAATTGTAAACCAATACTAGACACATGAGTTTGAAGGCCCAACTTAGAGGATGATGGTTGATTGATAGATAGAATCTCAAGGTCAAGAATACTCTAGATATGTGATAATGAACTAATCAAAGATATGATAGGATTTCTATTCTAAAGTGTAAAAGGTGTATGCAACTAGGGATGACCTAGGGATGACTAAGTAATACAAGAATAGAAAACTAAGGAATGTAAGGCAACCTAAGTGAATACAGTGAAATGTACAAACTAGACTTAGCAAGTTTATGGTATGAAGATATGATCATTGTCAGGTATTGACTAAAAATGAGAATACACAGGAATTTCCCTAGAATTTTGAAAACTAGCAAATGCAGTGCATTGTTTCATAGTTGTAGGATATTGTCTTAAAAAGTACAACTCATTGTCTAACAAATGTGGTTTACTATTTTTAGCAGATGTGACTCACTATTTGACAAACGTGGTTTATTGTTTAAAAATTTTGGTTTATTGTGTTTTGGTCCGAAGTTGAATGTTTTCAAATGGCTTTTTGTTTTGGGCTAATATGAAATGTGATAGCAAACACTAGAAAATAGATTTTGGATATTGTGATTGTCCAAATTTATGTGAATACTGTATGTTCAGAGGCCAAATTCAGCCCAATTTCCATGGGTAGATAATCAAAAATTAAAAACACTTCAAGCACTTCCTAATCCTAAGTTCAAGGCCAATGGCAACAATCTCAAGCCCACAACTTGGAATATCCTTTGAATCAAATGTAGAAAAACCTAAATGGGTGTGTACACTCTTGTCAAGTTGTGAGAGAGGATAGGTAGGGGCCTCCAAGACTAGAAGGATGACCCAATCACCCTAGCTTGTGTTAAGCTGAGGATTTATGTCTCATCTCAAGGGAGCCAGATGGTGAGTAACTTCAGGGTGCGATACACATCCCTTGCATTGAAAATTACACAAAAAACTCAATCAAATAGGGTGGGCTTCTATAATAAGGTTTCTAGTCACTACTCAAGGAATTAACACTTTGCTAGTATGCAACAAGCCACTTAAGGATTTAACCAACCCTAATTGGATATGCTCAAATACCTCACATAAATGTGGGTAGCCTCCCTTTTTAGATGGGTATTGCCAGCAAAGTGCTCCCTAGTTTGACCTTGGATTTCACCTTAATCTTTTATATAGTAGCCCAAGGGAAGAACCTCTTTGGGTCATGCCCCTTGGAGTGATCACTTCTCCAAAGGTAGGCCCTTCTACAAAAGAAAAAGATGTGTAGTGATTTCTCTTACACCCAAGATCCACAAAGATGAGGGGAGAGTATACATTCACCAACAACTTAGGGTTATACAACTATACAAAAGAGTGCAAATGCACCAAACATAGAAAACACTAATTTATTTTAAGCCCAAAATCTAAATGTTCCTACTTAAAAATCCAAGACACACAAGATCATGCAAGAACATGGATTAGTAGTCTATATAACAATGTCTTCTCCTAGTGAATGCCACAAGCTACAAATAAAATATTAGGAACACCAAGACCCTCTATCCTAATGAATGGAAAAGGAAGAAAATGAAAAGTTCGATATTTTATGTCTCCTTTACCTAAACCATATAGTTGTGCCACTCTATGTCACAAATGTGGCACATTGTTTAAAGAAAATATGATGCATAGCTTGGCGATTGTAGCGAACAACTTGGCAACTACGACATATGGTTTAGTTAAGGAAGGACGATGGAGATTAAAATGTAAGGGAAAAAATAGGGTTTAGTTAAGCATGGATGATGGAGATTAAAATGTAATAAAAATTTATCAAGGGTGAAAAATTAATTGAGACAAAAGAGGAAATTGGCATAAGAAAAGAGGTGGCCAGAGTAAATTAAATAATTATAATTTTTTTTAATTTAGGAGGGAAAGCAATTATTTAATTATAGAAGAAGAGGGAAAGTGAATAACTAAATAATTAAAGCAAATATTTAATTATAGAAGAAGAGGGAAAGTGAATAACTAAATAATTAAAGTGACTATTTAATTATAGAAGAAGAGGGGAAGTTGACTTTTAATTAATATAATGGAAAACAATATTTTAATTAAGAAAAAGAAGAGGAAGAAGACAAATTAGTAAATAATTAAAGTAATTATTTAATAGTGGTAGGAAAAGGTGGTAATTAAATAAATAGGATTTATTTAACTTGTGGAAGAAAAAGCTAATGAAAAACTAAATAATTAAAATAATTATTTAATTATAGTAGGAAAATGTCAATAAATAATTAAATAAATGAGAATTTATTTAATTATAGAGTGAAAAGATTAATTACTGACATAATTAAATATTTAATTTATCAAACGAAGGGACATGGATTAATTAAATAACATAGAATAATATGACTTTGGACAATAATCAAGTAATTAAAATTATTCAATTATAGAGGGAAGAAGGGGGAATTGATGAGGAAAATGATGTTTGTAGGCTTATGACAGTTTTCATTGTCTACATGAGCAACACTATTTGTTTTCTACTCCATAATTCTTTTGAAATCATATTCTTTAAACTTTTGGTTGGACATTTATTCATTATATAGATTGCACATGCTACATCTTCAACCCAATATTCATTTGACAAATGCTTTGCTTTTAAGATGCTCCTAGTTTTTTCTATGATTATTCTATTTTTCCTTTTAGCTATACCATCTTATTGAGGTGTGTACTTAGTGGTGAATTGCTTGTGAATTTTATGATCATTGCAAGCCCGTAGGAAGTCATTTGAGATGTACTCACCACTTATATAATTTATTCTCAATTATTTGATGTAGTGTCCACTTTGCTTCTCAACAAGAGCCTTGAATTAGAAAATAATTCAAACTACTTCATCCTTATGCCTTAAGAAATAGACCCATGTTTTTCTTGTATAATCATAAGTGAATTTCATGAAATAATATCTTCCACCAATTGAGGGTGTCTGCATTGGTGCATGCAAATCTAAATGGACAATCTCTGATAGTGTCTTTACCATTATTAACCTTTTTGTTGGAAATGATTCTCTATGTTGTTCACCCAAAATGCATCCTTCCCATACTCTTGTTGGTTTCTTTATAAGTGGCAAACCATTTACCATGCCTTTCCTATGAAGTAGGTTTAGACCTTCAAAGTTTAGGCGCCCAAATCTTAAATGTCATAGCCAATTCTTACCTTTTATTTTTGCTTGAAAGTTTACTTGTGTGACTTTTGTAGTTGTTTCTTCATCCACGAGTGGATGTGCTTGAGAAAATTCTACCTTTAGATTTGGTTGTATCGTTAGGGGAAACATTCTATTGTTTTATCATTTGGACATTTACAATAAGCTAAATACTTGGATATTTTTCCAAGATTGTGCATTCTCTATTTTGGAAGAACTTTCTATAATCCTTTTGAAAGAGGTTCCCAATGCTCATCAATTTATGTTCGACTAGGAACAAAATAAACATTAGAGATAAACTTTTTCTCCATCCTTTTCATTAGAATGTTGATGTTTCTTTCCCCCATAACTAAAACATTGTTGCCATTGCCCAATATCACATATGATTTTACATTCTCATTTAAACTATAAAACATTTCTTTGTTCCCTATCATGTGATTGTTTCAACCTATGTCTAAAAACCATGCATCCTTCTGATTTTCTTGTGCAACTTTGCAAGCTAAGAACATGTTGCCTTGGTTTTGGTTTTATCTTGTAAAATTTACATTTTGCTTCCTAGAGTCATATTGTTTTTTTCTACATTCAATTGAGTAAATTCCCATATTTTTTGCAATAATGACATTGAATTTGAGTTTTGCCATACCTTTGGCCTTGTGATGGATTTTGATTGGAACTTTGGTTGTTGCTTCTTCCACCTAAGTTTGATGGGCTAGCTTTTCCATCTCTATTTGAACTTATTCATATTCCACTTGAATTTGATCTTCCTTAGCCTCTACCATGATTGATTGAAACTTGTTCCTTAAAATCATGCTCCAAAGATGATTTGATGACCTACTTAACAAATAAAATTTGATCCACTCAATTTTTTGAAAGATTCTATTTTTCTTCTAAGGCAACAACAATAGACTCAAACCTTGCAAATAAACTTCTTAAAATCTTTTCAGTCACTCTTCTATCTTCAAGTGTCTCACCATGAGCCCTAATTTCATATACCAGTCCAAAAAAGTGTGATTAATGAATCTACTAATTCAGACTCCATGAATATTATCTCAAAATCTCTTTTAACATCTATAATTTAGTTGTTTTCACCTTGGCCATTCCTTGATATGCTATTTGAAGAATGTCCCGCGCTTGTTTTGACTTTCTTACTGCTACAACCCTTGGAAATATACTGTCATGCTTTGCTTGGAAAATATAAAAGAGATCATTTTCTCTGAGTATGTTCTTCTCTATTTGAATTAGAGCATTTTATGCTACTACATTTTTTGTTTCTGGGTAACCATTTTCAACAGGCTCCCATATGTCTTGAGAATTCAATATTGACTTCATTATGATTGACCAATAATCATAATTCTTGTCACAAAACTGAAATATCTGTGAGTTTTTCAAACTTGTGCATGAGGCTGCCATTGTTGACTATGAAGCTCTACGCTGGATAAATTTTAACTCTTTGAGAATCTTTCTTAGAAACTTTCAACTCTGCGAGGCAGAAGATGTATTATATAACAGAATAAAACAAAATAAAAAATAGAAAGGAAACATAGAGATTTGAAATTGACTTCTATTTTATGTATTTTCAAAACATATGAACATCTGTCATCATAAAAGCAATTACAGAACCGCTGCTCTTTTTAATTTTATTTGGAAAACACTGAAAAACATGGTCCCCTGGTTCACTGGCTGCTTCAAACTTTTGTTGGTGCAAAAAATGGCATGTGCGCTTCTTTTTCTCTTTTCATACATGCAAAAGGACCATCCTGAGCATACGTATATGATCAGCAAGGGAGAAAGACAAAAAAAACATTAATTACAACTAATTCTATTACGTTGGAAAATCTAAGATAGAGATTATGCATTTAATTCACATTTGAAAGAATAAAAGGAGAGAGAGAGGTGTGAATCTGAGCTGGAGAAAAGAGAGTTCACACGCTTGGAGTGATGGTGGAGAGAATGATGAAGTTACGGAGGAGTTAATTGCAAATAGTTGGGATTAAATTCCAACAGAATCTCCATTAAAGTGTTCGGGCAATTTCTGCAAAAGAATGTCTTAGAATTAAGTATGAAGTGGCGCTATTAAGAGTAATATCAATTCAATACTGTCAGACTACAAACTAACAGTTGATGTTACAGTGTCTAGTGTGCATTCAACAATCCTGTAAAACATATTTGGGAAAATTAAGAGCATGAAAAACATACAAAAGGGGAAAATACTCCTAAATAAAGGAGTAGCTGGTTTCATTAAACAATAAATGTTGTTGATCTTCACTTGCCAGTAGGCAGAAGCACTAAATTTTCAATAATGACAATGCCATATAAAAGAAAACAATTACAAAAAAGAACAGAGGATTTTACAATTAAAAATGAACAAAGCATACAATCTAGCAATAACTGCTGAAACTCTAAAGTATGCAATTATTATCATTAAAAACCAAGAAATAATAAAATAGTAATAATCATAAATCTTGTAGGTACAGGGATAGGAAAGACATACAGTTGCTGACTAAGATCGAACAGATCCATGAAATATCATTAGTTAAAAATCAGACTAGATAGAAATTGCATTGAATAAGATAGCAAATCTTATCTGCTAAAAGTCGTTAGACTAATATTTTTCAAGCACTATCATCAGCAAACACTACACCAATATTCTTCAAGCACTACCATTAGCAAACACTACTAAAGAGGAATTATTTTTTAAATATCTGTGAGCACTCGATTGATTGCTTACCCTGCAATCTATGCCATGAGAAAGCCAAGGGAAACACTTTCTGTGGATTCATTCTTTAAGTTGCTGTAATCTGAGGCACTTTTGCAACCATGTAGCTAAACAAATAGAATCTACTTGTTACATTGTCCAGATTCACCTGAATGTAAAGAACAAATGGCCTTAATCAATTCAATGAAAATTACATGAAGGCAAAAGGAAGTGAACAATTTACTTCAAAATATCAAAGCTTGTTTTTATGTGAAAGAAATAAGAACATTGTACCAAAAATGTCTGGTCAGTAATTTTGTAGCATTTGAGTTAATGGTGAATTGTTGGCGGTGAATTTCACTTGGCAATGAATTTTTCGTCGGTGAATTTTCCGTAGTGGTGAATTGCTCGCAGTGAAATTTCCATTGGTGAATTGCTCATGGTGAATTTTCCTAGAGCCGTGTCACAGTAATGTTTTGAGACAAAATAAAAGAACATTACAAACCCCTTTAATTTTTGTCACATGATTTGTGGTTGGACTAAGTATCGAGAACATTACAAACCACTTTAATTTTTTCCTCACATTTGCTATTGGACAAAAAAGTTTTGTTTAATTTTTACAAATTGAAAATTACAAAATGCTCTTAGGAAAATAAAATTGACCAAATACAAAATTTGAAACTCACAATTTCATTCATGGAAAAATTGAAAACAAATCCAAAACATTAGAACTGTGTTTAATTTGTTTTTACCTTTGGCACATTCTTCAAGAAAAAAGATGAATGCATACATATCTACAAAGTAAACAAGTCTGCTCCAATTAAAACATGATCTCATTACCCTGCCAAGGCACAGTGAGGTATTTTAAGCGTTTCACTACCAATTTATTTACTTGCACTTCAGAATTAGGATTTTAGAAATAATTTCTAATATCTAAAAGTTTCCAGTTCCACTGATGCTTGAGCCTATCAATACTGAAAAACAAAATCCGAGCAGACTTTGAGATTATTTCCTTACAATTAATTTCTTCTGCATTGATGAGATTTCTATTAAATTGAATAGGGTAACCAGTAAGATGCAGCAAAGCTAGAACCCACAACCTCTTTGAAGCTAAATGAAACAAGGCAGGCACCATCTCCATGTCCATACAATATATGGGCCTCGGCAATTAATCATCCAGTTTCTTTCAGTTGCATATCATAAAACTTAAAGAAATTAACATTGAATTAAATGCATAGCCAGTCTTCTAGGATTTCCTCTGCTATCAGATAGTCATTGTTGCAAATATATGTTGTGCATAATTTTGCAATTTTTTAGTTCTTCCTTTCCTTATTTCAATATTCATGGACATGTTTGTCATTCTCTATGGTTCATCTTGATTTGTTTCTTTATATGACTCAGAATGAGCTCATGTGATTGTTTGAACTCCAAGGAATTGGCTATAGTGCAAATTATGATTGCTTTCTCATATTTGAGCACCTCCAAAGAAGCCCTTGATCCAAACCAATGGCTAGATATTTGACTCCAACTAAATCACATGACAAAATACAGAGCACGCTGATAAGAGATAAATACATTTGCGAATCAATTTTAGGAAATAATCCAGGTTTTTGGCTCTAAATGATAAGAGGGCCTAGGTCGATCATTGTTTTAATTCTGGATTTTAGATGGTGGTGCTTACTGTTCAAAATCTCTCTAGTGTTACTGTTCAAAAGCTTTTTGAACACCCACCCCATTTGTACTAGGCTGTACACAATTTCTAGCAAGAGAATCAGATGCTGCTATAGACTCAGATTATTCCTACCAGGAAATATCATCTGAACTTTGGAAAAATCCACAGAAGTCAGTCCTACCTGTGCATACCAGTAAGATGGTTTGCCTTAACCCAATTATGTCTCGTCTTAGGTTTTCAAAATAGCCATAACTTTTTCTTGAATATAAAAGAAAGAAAATTAAATTCCTTGGCCCTCTTCTCTTAGCCTTCTATTCTGCAACAGAGAGGATCCACTTCACAAATGAAAGTGGCTCTCAGAGAATTTGATGTTCTCTATATTGGCAGCATCAGACCAAATTTGGTTTTATCTTTGTTTAGAATTTCAAGATTCTAGTTTGTGGTTTAGTAATAGCAGATGGTCATCATCAATTTTGAGTCTCGGTGCATTTTAAAGCTGAAAGTAGTTCTTGCATTCAATTAGGTGCGACCGTTTGCAAGTATGATTGTTAGATTTTGGCCCAATAAGATTGCAATATTAATAAGTTGGTGTGTAAAACTCTTGGAAGCAAGTATCTGAAGCATTCAATAATTCCCAGGACTACGCTCTGTTATCTCTTTTGGGCAGGTATCCATCAGCCTCGAATTATTTTAGCAATTATTTTGGATCTCTGGAAGAAAAATAAAATAAAAATCACTGAACAATGAAAACTGAAGGCCAGAGGTAGAGGAACATAACAGATAACTAAAATTGACTCAATACTGAATAAAAAATAAACTGATAATAACACACACAAATAACTCAGACACTGAAATCTGCATTCATTCATTCAAAATAAAATTTGATTTCACAAAAGAGTTGCTGCTCTGTTTCACCACAATTTTGCTTCTGTAGAGCACATTTCTATCTTTTTCTGTTCTCACTTCTTAATCATAATAACAAACTTCCTTACAAAATATACACATTAAAAATCACGGAGAAAATTCACCAGGAAAGAGGTGAATTAAATGCCATTAATTATATTAATTATAAAACCCAGATTCATGTCAAGTGAAAAATTTTAATCCCAAAAACAATTAAAACCCTATTAAATATTGTCCTTTAAAGTATTAAATGCCCAATAAAATATTATGCTAAATTTTTTGTCAAAAACAAACTTCACTGCTCAACTGCCAAGAGAAAATAAGAAGGCCGCGAGACTGCTCTACCACACGCTATGGAGGATGACCTCATGAGATAGAGGTAGAACAGCAATACCGCGTAACACAAACAAGAGGCCCATGGTATGGCAATAGAAACCGCTCTACCGCAAGCTGTAGAAACTAATGATGCAGAAAGGCGAGGAAGACATGAATGGTTACGGCAAGAGTTGGGAGAAATTCCATCACTCCCCCTTAATCACAACTACTATCGTCAATGATGCCCAAATGATCTCTTTGACAGAAGAAGTTATCTTTTCATAGCGCCTTTGTAAAAATGTTTGAACACTGTTCCTAAGACCTGCAAAACTCTAAGAAGATTTCACCATTGTTGATTAACTCTCTGATAAATTGATATTTGGTGTCAATGTGTTTGCTCCTTGTGTGAAAGCCTGGATTTTTCGATAGTGTTATGGCTGAATTGTTATCACAAAATATTTTTCTTGCCTCTTTTTGTTCTTGTTTCAACTCTCCCATCACTCTTCTTATCCATACTACCTGACACGAGACACTTGTTGCTGCTACATATTCTGCTTGTACTGATGAAGGAGTGACTATTGGTTGTTTTTTCGAAGCCCATGATACTACACCAATGCCAAAATGAAAAACATAACCAGATGTGCATTTCCTATCATCAACACTTCCAACACAGTCACTATCGGTATACCCAATTAACTTGAACTCATCTGAACTTGAATATTTTCCATAAATCTATAAATCAAACTTACAACATACATTAAGTCTGGTCTTGTGGCTATCAAATATATGAGACTGCCAACAAGCTTTGTATACAAAGTTGAATCCACATTTGAACCTTTGTCATCCTTACTTAACTTCAAACCTGTGACAAATGGTGTAGATGTTGATTTGCATTTTGTCATGTTAAACCTCTTCAAAATATCATTAGCATACTTTGATTGGAAGATGAAAATACTATTTTCATTTTGATTCACCTCAACGCCCAAAAAATATTTCATGGAACCCAAATTTGTCATTTTAAATTCTTTCTTCATAGCTCCTTTAAACAAATCAATTGATAAATCACCCGTGAATATTAAATCATCAACATATAGGCACACAATCAAAATTTTACCTTTTTCATTCATCTTGGTGTACAATGTAGGCTCATTGTTGCACCTATTGAAACCATTTTGTAAAAGATATGAATCAATTCTATTGTACCAAGCTCTTGGGGCATGCTTGAAACTGTATAGTACTTTCTTCAACTTGTAGACTTTGTCTTCTTTTCCCAATATCTCATGCCCAGGTGGTTGTTCCACAATAAACTTCTTCCTCAAGATATCTATTTAAAAATATTGATTTTACATCCATTTGATGAACTAACTATTTGTGTTGTGTTGCAATGGCAAGAATCATCCTTATTGTGTCAAGACATGATACATGTGCAAAAGTTTCATTATAATCAATTTCGGGTCGTTGTGAATAACCTTTTGCCACTAATCTTGCTTTACATTTTTGTACTTCACCATTTGCATTCAATTTGGTTTCGTAAACCCATTTCACTCCTATTACATCCTTGTCTTTTGGAAGACTTACCAACTCCCATGTTTGATTCTTTTCAATTGCATCAATTTCTTCATCCATTACACATCCATTTATCTTATTTAATTGCATCTTCAAAATGTATTGGGTCCTCTATTTGTGAATAAAATGTAAAAAGAGAAATCTGATTAGTATTGTTCTCACCTTTATTTTGTTCATATATGTCCCTTATAGTTCTGATTTTCTATCTCCTCATGCTTGCCAATGTACGATTTGATAAATCACTTGAACTTACTGAATGTGGACTTGTTGGTCCAACCCTTGAAGTTGTTGTTGTAGTTGGCGTTTTTTGTCCTAAGAATGAAGTCGTTACATTTGATGATGGCATCACTTATGGACCACTTTGTTGAGCTTGAATGGGTGTTGAAGGAATTACATTTGTAGGATTGTTTGTTGATACATAAACTTCACTTTCCTCTTGTGGTATGCTTGTTGATACATTGATTGTTTTCTCTTTTCTTCCATCCCATACTTCATCTTCTACAAATTGTACATCTCTATTAATTATGGCTTTCTTGGTTGTTGGATTATAAAGTTTATAAGCTTTGGATTCATCAATATATCCGACAAAGATACATTTTTCTCCTTTGTTATCTAGCTTTCTTTTTAATTCATCAAACATATGTGCATATGCCATACAACCAAAAACTCTCATGTGAGCAACATTATGTTTTCTTCCATACCATGCTTCTTCAGGAATGATATTCATAACACTTTTTTTGGACACCTATTCATTATATATGTTGCACATGATATAGCCTCAACCCAATATTCATTTGGCAAATGATTAGTTTTCAACATGCTTCTAGCCATTTCCATGATTGTCTTATTCTTCCTTTCAGCTACCCCATATTGCTAAGGTGTGTATCTAGTGGTAAACTACTTGTGAATCCCATGATCTTTGTAAAAGTTTAAAAGCTCTTTTGAAATATATTCACCTCCTCTATCTGTCCTCAATGCTTTAATGTAATACCCACTTTTCTTTTCAATAAGAAACTTAAATTGACGAAAGAAATCAAACACTTCATTCTTGCTCTTTAGAAAATAAACCCATTGTTTCCTTGAATAATCATCAATAAAAGTAAGAAAATAAAAACTGCCACCAATTTGTTGGTATGTGGCGACTGATCATGCTATACTGTATAGCCCATGGTATACTGTACACCCTGACCCCCCGTCCTCGCCGGGGTCCGGGGCCGGGCTGGTGCTCGCCTCGAGTGGGGGTTCGGGGGTGGAAGCCCCCGAAAAGCAAGGGTTTGGGGG
>VDFB02193867.1:463339148-463383379 GCA_007258455.2 Sequoia sempervirens
TGGAGACAACAAGGAAGGAAGCAAAGAGGCAAATGTAATTAGTAATAAATCTGATAGGGGATGCTTTGATTATTTCCCTTGATAATGTTGATGATTCTTGAGTGTCGTTAGAGGCTTCATTTCATACTCGCCCATAGAAGTTATTTTCTTATTGATTATATTTCAAGGGAGTTTGGGTTGGTTTATTTAGGAGATAACGAACCCTGTCAGATTGTTGGAAAGGGAAGAATCAAGATTAAGTTGCAGAATGAGAATCATTGGCTACTACGTGAGGTAAGGCATGTTCCAAAGTTAAGCAGAAATTTAATTTCAGTAAGGCAACTAGATGATGAAGGTTGTGTTGTTACATTTAGTAATAAAAATTGGAAGGTCACAAAGGGTGCCTTAGTAGTAGCAAAAGGTGTTAAAGTAGGCACCTTATATCTTTGTACAGGTCATACTGTTCCTTCTACTTTAATTGTTACAGAAAAGAGTCAATCTTCAGGAACAGTCGCTGCAGTTCAGCAGGTAAAAGATCATACAGTTGCTGTGGACTCTGAATCAGCACTGTGGCATAATAGACTTGGGCATATGAGTGCAAAAGGTATGAAAGTACTTCATTCAAATAATGTTTTACCAGGTCTAAAATGTGTTGATATGGATTTTTGTGAAAGTTGTGTCTATGGATAACAAAAGAGAGTTAGTTTTCTCAAGGATGGGAAGAAAAAAAAGATGAGAAATTGGAGCTTGTGCATATAGATGTATGGGGACCAGCTCAAGTATCTTCTCTCGGTGGCTCTCTGTATTATGTTACATTCATTGATGATGCAACTAGGAAGTTATGGATTTATTTCCTTAGGCAGAAATCTAATGTATTTGAAACTTTTAAAAAATGGAGAAGCTTGGTTGAGAATGAGACGGGTAAAAAAATAAAATGTCTCAGATCTGATAATGTCGGTGAGTATTGCAGTAAAGAGTTTGAAGATTATTGTTCCTCTAATGGTATTTGTAGGCAGAAAATGGTTCCAATGGCTCCACAAGAAAATGGAGTGGCTAAGCGCATAAATAGAACAATAATGGAGTGTGCACGGACTATGAGATTGCATACTGGGTTGCCTTTAAAATTGTGGGCAGAGACTGTAAACACTGTTGTTTATTTAATCAATAGAGGTCCCTCAAATCCTTTGGGTTGTGGTATTCCAGAGGAAGCATGGAAGGGTAAGAAGGTGAGTTATTCTTTTCTCACAACCTTCGGTTGTGAAGCATTTGCACATGTAGATTCTGAAAATAGAACCAAGCTTGATGCAAAATTAAATAAATGTGTATTTGTTGGATATGGCATTGATGAATTTGGTTATAGGCTTTAGGATTTTGAAAATCAAAAAATTGTGAGAAGCAGGGATGTCATATTCAATGAAAAAGTGTTGTACAAAGATCTATTGCTGCAGCATGAGAAGAAATAAAATGATTATGTAGTGTTGGATGATATTTCCAACAATGATGTTTCAGTGGTTCCTCATGCTGGGCAACAACAGCAGCAACAAATACCACAAACTCCTGTTAGACGATCTTCAAGGATAAGTAGACCTCTAGAAAGATTTTCTCCCTCTTTGTATACTATTTTGTTAACTGATGCTGGTGAACCAGAATGTTATGATGAAGCTATGTAGGTGGATACCAAGGTTCAGTGGGAGCATGGAATGAAAGAAGAAATTGACTCCTTGCTAGAAAATCAGACTTGGGATTTATACAAGTTGCCTACAGGTAAAAAAGTTTTACCAAACAAATGGATTTATAGGCTAAAAGAGGAGGATGGAGGTAAGAAAATATTTAAAGCCAGATTAGTTGTAAAGGGATTTGCACAGAAAAAGGGTATTGATTTTGATGAGATTTTTTCTCCTGTTGTTAAAATGATTTCTATTCGTATTGTTTTAAGTATTGTGGCTACTGAAGATTTGCATTTAGAATAGCTTGATGTTAAAACAACCTTTCTCCATGGTGATTTGGAAGAGAAAATATATATGGAATAGCCACAAGGATTTGAAGTCAAAGGTAAGGAGAAACTAGTGTGCAGATTGAAGAAAAGTTTATATGGCTTGAAGCAAGCACCTCGACAATGGTATTTAAAATTTGACAGTTTTATGGCTAATCAAGGCTACAGCAAGTGTAATTCTGACTATTGTGTTTATTTTAAGAAGTTGGATAATGATAGCTACATTATTTTATGCTTATATGTTGATGACATGCTTGTAGCTGGGTCTAACATGGATCACATCAGTGAGTTTAAACAACAATTAGCAAAATATTTTGCTATGAAGGATTTGGGGGCAACAAAATAAATCCTTGGTATGAAAATTTGTAGAGATAGGAAAAATAGAAAAAAAAATTTATCTCAGGCTAATTATGTTGAAAAGGTGTTGCAAAGATTTCATATGGAGAATGCAAAAGCTGTTAGCACACCTTTGCCTAGTCATGTTAAATTGACTAAGGATATGTATCCAAAGACACAAAGGAGGAAGAAAAAATGTCCAAGGTACCATATGCTTCAGCTTTAGGTAGTTTAATGTATGCCATGTATGTACTAGACCAGATATTGCACATGCGTAGGAGTTGTTAGCAGATATTTGAGTCATCCTAGAGTTGAGCATTGGAATGTAGTAAAATGGATTCTCAGGTATTTGAGAGTACATCCAATAAATGTTTATGTTTGGAGGCTCTATACTGATTTAAAAGGCTATGTTGACTCAGTTTGGCAGGGGATATAGATACCAGGCGAGTACCACAGGTTATGTATTTAATTTGCTGGTGGGACAGCCAGTGAGTTGGATTTCTCAATTGCAAAAGGTGGTTGCTTTATCCACCATAGAGGCCAAGTATGTTGCTGTAACAGAGGCAGCAAAGGAGATGATATGGCTGCAATTTTTCATGGATGAGTTTGGAAAACAATAGGATGGCAATTACTTATTTATAGACAGTCAGAGTGTTATACATCTTGCAAAGAATTCTGTCTTGC
The DNA here is from genome assembly GCA_007258455.2 of Sequoia sempervirens. Lineage (NCBI taxonomy): Eukaryota > Viridiplantae > Streptophyta > Pinopsida > Cupressales > Cupressaceae > Sequoia > Sequoia sempervirens. The sequence continues at coordinate 463,342,141 of VDFB02193867.1, forward strand.
ATTCTAAAACAAAACACATACAATTGAGATATCATTTTATTCGGTTGGTGTTGGAAGATGGATAGGTCAAGCTAGCCAAGATACATACAGATGTCAATCCAGCATATATGTTTACGAAGGCGGTGCCAAGGGAGAAGCTGAGCTCCTCTTCAGCTTCGGTTGGCCTTCAAGGTTGAATTCAAGTATAACATAGCAGCAGGGTCCAAGGTCCTTATTTCCAGTGGGAGCTGTAAGTGCAACAGTGTTGTCCAGGATCAGTCTCCAAGTGGAAGGTTGTAATGGTGTGGAACTCGATCAGTCTCCAAGTGGGAGATTGTTGGTATGTGGCAACTGATCATGCTATACTGTATAGCCCATGGTATACTGTACACCCTAACCCCTTGTCCTCACCGGGGTCCGGGGCCGGGTCGAGCCCCGGGTGGGGGTTCGAGGGCGGCAGCCCCCAAGAAGCGGGGGTTTGGGGGTGGTAGCCCCCGAAAAGCAGGGGTTTGGGGGCACAGCCCCCGAGAAAATTTTTTTGCCAATTTTTTCGCATCGTCAGCGAAAAAGAAAAAAATCTCTGAAAAAGAAAGAAAGAATGACTTTGTAAAACCCTAATTCTGGAAGCTTCTAAAAGCTTGTTAAAAGGGGTTGGGATGGGGGTTACAGTATGAGAAAAAAATGTGATTATTCGCAAGATTGTAATAGGTTTTTCACTGGATAATAAAAGTATTGGATGGCTGCAGTTTAGTGGATGTAGCCCAAATTGGGTGAACCACGTTAAATTCTCTATGTTATGATTTATTCTGTGTATGTTTTAGTTTCTTTGTTTATCATTTAAATCTGCATTTAATTGTTAGATCTGTCATCTCTAACCCTAACACAATTAAAGGTGTTTGCATAGGTCCACACAAATCTGAATGTATAATCTCCAAAGGGGCTTTTGCTCTAATTGACTTTCCTATTGGAAAAGCTTCTCTATGTTTCTTTCCTAAGATACATCCTTCACATATTCTTTTATGTTTTTCTATTAGAGGTAATCTCGTGACCATATTTTTCCTATGAAGCAAATTTAAACTTCCAAAGTTAAGATGCCCAAATCTCAAGTGTCATAACCAGTTTTCATCTTTTATTTCTACTTGAAAGATAGTTTGCGTAACTATTGTGATTTCTTGTGCTTTTGCATAATCTATATTCAAATCTAGCTAAATTTTTAGAAGAAACATTCTATTGGGTATGTGCAAGATCATCATGAAAAAAAAGTCCCTTAAGTGGCAAAAAATTCAAAAAAATCAAAGTTAGGCAACTTAACATAAAAGTTTGAATAAGTTATCTATATTATTTCAAAAATATGTAAGAATATAATTTGTAGCAAATTGAATGTTAGCAAATTGACTGTAGTTTTTAAACTACTAGGTTTGTTTTAAAAAAAACCTATTTGATAAAAATTTGAAATTTCAATGTAGTAGTACTTAAATTTCAAGGAAAAAATAAGAAGTAGGTGTCTGTCTGACCACCCTAACCACGATATAATGATAATATTTTTTTATAATATTTTAGATATAAGTATAGGACTCATGTCCCGATGTGATGCATATTTTTTTATAATTTTTTTCCAAATAAATAATTAATTATGAATTTTTAATTACAACTTTTAAAAATATAAAAAATTGTATGTTTGACCACCTTAACTTGGTCAAAACTTCATGAAATTCAATTTTTTTTTTAATCCTATAGTATGTGAAGCATAGAATGTGACGCATATTTTGAATGCAAAAAGTGTGATATCATTTGAAAACTATAGATGTTTTTCAATCAGCCTATCAATCAATACTTTAGTCATAATTCAAATAGAAAATAGATAATAATTACTTGTTAAATTCAAAGTAAAGCATAATTTATATTGGTGGAAAGCTAAGAATCTCCTTTAAAAACCCTTTCCGTTTCATCAATCTTGGGTAAAAAAAAGTCATCAGCTACATATCCACCATATTGCCACTTTTTGGCCCATCACGATCCTACACATACCCTATTACTTGTCATTTTGATTTTGGCAATGAGTTGATTGCTTGGATATTTATCTAAAATTGTGCACAATCCATTTTTAAAAGTTAGTCTATACCTTTTTTGAACAAGTTGTCCTATACTCATCAAATTGTGTTTTAGACCAGACACAAAATACACATTTGAGATATACTTTTGCTCCCCTTTTTTAGTTAGAATGTTAACATTTCCCTTTCCTTTGACTGACACTTTATTGTCATTACCCAACGTAACATCAAATTTAACATTTTCATCTAAACTTGAGAACATTTCTAAATTTCTTGTCATATGGTTGCTACAGCCTGAGTCTAAAAACCAAACATCTTTTTTACTTGCTTGTGCAACATTACATGCCAAAAACATTGTGCTTTGTTCTAACTTTTGATTTTGATTTTCTTTTGTAAAATTTGTATTTTTTTTACCATAATCATATTGTTTCTTTGTACACTCATTCATATAATGGCCAAACTTTTTATAGTAGTGACATTGGATTTGAGACTTGTCATACCTTTGTCCTTGTGACAGGTTTTGAAATGAACCTGAGCTTGAGTTTTGGCTACTACCTCTTCCACTCGAGTTTGAAGGGCTGCTTCTTCCACCTTTGTAAAAATTTCTTCCTCTAAAATTTAATCTTCCTTTGCTTCTTCCTTGGTTGATTGAAGCTTGTGACTTGAAAGCATGCTCCAATGACATGTTTGCAGACCTAGTCAACCTCTGTTTGTGAGAAATAAGAGATGCATGGAGCTCATTGATTAAAAACTATGTGAGGTCCTTTGTTTCTTTTATGGTTACAACAATTGTCTCAAATTTTGTGGGTAAACTCCTTAGAATCTTTTCAACCACTCTTCTATTTTCAAGTGTCTCATCATGTGATCTAATTTGATTCACCAATCCAATAATCTGGGTAAAGAATGAACCTACTTATTCATTGTCCTTCATATATATAGTTTCAAAATCCCTTCTCAATATTTGTAGCTTTGTTGTTTCGATTTTTTCCATACCTTGATAAGTTGTTTGTGTAGACACATAAAAATGGTCTAGACCCATAAGTTATATTTTTCTATGATGACCCTGCTTCTTCCTAACATAATCAAAGTATTAATTATTCCTCTATGATTATTTAATTAAATAAATTACATTTATTTATTTAAATATGTCACAAATTAATCCTTATTCCCTCCAATAATTATCCATTTAACCCATTTATCCTTCATTAAATAAACTTATTCATTTAACCCACTTTTCATCCCACAAGTAAATAATTAAAATAATTATTTACTACATTTTGTCTTATTCTCATTTATGAATTTAATTCATAAGTCAACATTGCTCCATAAATTAAATAATTTCTATTTTCCAACTACCTTTCTTTCTCCCCCATTGATTTGATTATCTCCAATTAATTCTCAACTCTTCATTTCAAATTTTTCCCTAGCTTTGACCTAATGTTTCCCTAAACCTAATGCTCCTTATCACATTGATTCATGGTCTTTGATCTTAGGGCTTCACCAACTTTTAATCCTGACCATTCATTCTCAATTTGGCATTCTTTAAAAGGCCATCTCTCAAATCATTTTACACAAGTTATATACAACATGCTTGAGAGATTTTGAGTACTTGAACATACATATTACTTCAATATTTTGCTTGTCTAAGCCATAGGTGATAGTTGCATTTCAATTTTGAGGGCAATTATACAAGTTGTAGCAAGATGGAGAAGACCAATTGAGGTGAATCAATGGAGGCTTGAAGACTAGGTTTTAATGTCCATGATTCATGATTTGCAACATCAACTATCACTTGTCAAATATTGGAGACTCAAAACTACTAACCATGTTTTGCAAGGCTCTCACTTCAATTTTGCTTAAATATCTTGAGTGTCTTTTTCACATAGAAGGATTAGTGGGCCTAAAAAGAACTTGTGTGCTTGAGTTGAATTGTAAGCTTGGATTAAAATAAACAATGTGTTTAATGTGTTTGCCTCACACTTCAATTTGGCTATTAAAATAAACAAATACTTTCAACTTGTGTCACCTTTGATTCAATAATCAAAGTATTCTCTCCCCTTGTGCACTTGTGCGATCTTGGGTGTAAGAGAAATAGTTATTGAATTTAGAACTTGGACCTTCCTTGGTAGGAAAAAGTACTCACCCCAAGGTGACTCAGACTAGCAAGGAAGCTCTTTGGCCGAGCTACCCCCAACCAGTATATAAATGTGAATCCTAATGGAAAGCCTAGGATTATGAGTGTGGATGTGTCACATAGACAAATTAGTACTCCCTAAAACCCTATTGAATGTAAACCTCTTCAAGCTGGAGTGTCTCCTAAATGGAGATTAATTTTTGCCTCATGTGTGGCCACTTGAATAGGGGTCCTGAACTAAATACTTTTGTTTAGTAGCCAAAAACCTTCTATCTACTAGCGCAACAACGGTTATTGTGAAGGCATCTACATCTTCCTAGTCTTTAGTAGAGGTGATCAGTCTACTGTGGGAGTTTTATGAGGGTTGGAAGTTTGCTCACCTAAGAAGAGGGTGCACTATAAGGGGGAGCCTATGCAGCTAAGCTTCTGGATTAACATGCTAAGGATATGCAGCTAGGAAAACCCATATGGAATCTAGTAGATATTTTCTTGGCCTAACCATAGGATTGTGCTTGTCTTCTTTGTGATTGATTACACATTCAAAATATCATGTTTTTCAAGTATTTTTTGGATACTAAAACAAAACAAACAACACTCAAAAATCTGGAAATAAATATTCAACTTCAAACAATTTAGATTTTTGACCAAAGCATCAGAAAAATCAAACTTTTGCATTCTACACCACATTTTCTAAACACACATTCATTGTTTTGTGCCACATTTGACAGTATTTGCAACACATTTGCTACTCTAAACACCACATCTACATATCTTGCACCACATTTTCTCTTCAGAAAGTTGCATTCGCAACACTAAGCTGCATCTGCTATCTATAAAGTTGCATTTGTTGAAACCGTGATGCATCTGCTAGACTAAAACACATTTACTACCTGAAGTGATGCATTTTTCTGGTAGAAATAAAAACCCTGTCACAGATCAAAATCCACATCCAAACTTTTTTGCTTGTTGTCAAACATCTTTTCCAAAAGTCTCTATCAAAAAGCAAAACTAAAAATGCTCAAAACATTTATCATTTGCATCCACTAGTTTGCATTTTGACCATAGGCTTAATTTTCCATATTTTAGTTGCATTCCTTAAGCTTCATAATCATCATTTCCTACATAGACTTTTCATTAGGTTTTCATCTTTCTAGACTTGGGATTAGGCCACCTCACCATACTTTGCAAAATCATTGCCTTGAAGAGTAGGTAATCTTGGGACTTAGTCATCAATCTCCTTTTTGTGAGAATTTTCAACTCAATAGTCTAGTTAGGAAAACTCACTAGTCATTTTGACCTTATCACTTAGTCCCTTTAACAAGTCCTTTGATAACCAAAATTAAGACATAGATTAAGCTTAGAGTGTTTAGGAAAACCTTTCTCCAAATTGCATTCATTTTAGTCCATACTTTGTATATTTTGTTCCTACAAATCCAAAAATATCTAAAAAAATTGTTCACTCTAGTCCTCATTTTGCACCTAGACCTTGCATTAGTCACTTTTTTAGTCAACATTATCATCCTAGTCCTCATTTTGCACCTAGTCAATTTTATCACCTTGCATTAGTCATTTCCTTAGTCAACATTGTCATCCTAGTCATCATCGCCACCTTGACATTTGACATCTTTCTTTGGCAATATTTTCATCTTGCATCAATCATTTCCTTAGGAAAACATCATAATCACCTTGCATTGTCATCCTTTATCACAAAAACACCAAAAACATAGACTAGTGTCATCCTTGCATTTAGTTGTCATAATCATCATCCTCATTTGAGCAATTCCTTTTTATGGTGGAAACTAGGCTTCAAAGAAAGAAAAGACAAATGGAAAACTTTGGACAAGACTTCAACACCAACACTTATGACATGACCCAAAACATGAATTTTAATGATCCATTTACCAACATGAACATACAATCTTCCATGAACATGCCAACATCCTCTTGAAAACTATTTGAACCATTCATATAGAGAGACCACAATGCACAAGTATTAGTTGAGGATTTAGAGGTTGTAACCCAAAATCCTGATGTAGCTTCATTTGTAGAGGACTTGGTCTTAAACGATGTTGATAGATACCTTGCTATGCTTTTAGACCAAGGGGAAAAACTACCAAGAGGCTTTGACATCAATACCATAATACCTTCTTCTCTAGACAACATGACACAAAACTTGACACCTCAACAAAACACGAACAATGCCTCCAACAATAACATTGTTGTCACCACACAAATTGCTACAAGCACCATCAATGTTACATCTAGTGGCACCATAATTCAAAACAAATCCAACTCAATCAATGTGACATCTATTGGAGGAAAACCCACTATCCCACAAGCAATATCACAATCCATGCCAGCAATTTCAATGACATCTTCACAAATAGTTGGAACTACCCTTAGATCTACATCAATGGGGGCAAGTTCCTCAAACCCCCATATTTGGATCTTAATCTATGACCATGGGGACATCATCATCAAATCCTTATGTTGGAACCTCATTCAACCCCTTTGGATGAAACAAACAATGTATTCTTATTAGAGGTCCCCAACCAAACGTTAACACATTGTCACAACTAAACATCAATGCCTCCCAAGGACAAAATACAACCATCCCGCATGGACAATTCCAAGGACAAAATATTGGCATCCCACATGGACAATTCTTCCAATATAGACAAGGCACTCAAATGACACAAAAAATGAATACCTTTGGGCACCAAAATAGTCGAGGTTACCGGATCCCTCAAATATCAACAAATATGGTTGGATCACATATCCCCACATATTCATCATAGATCCACATGCAGCAACACATTCCTCATCAAAACTGAAAATACCAACAATCACCAAACCAAAACATATCATACATTTCACAAAAATACGCCACATTCAAACTCGAACATGCTATCACAATCAATGTGGACTCATGGGATACACATCACTCCCATGTGTGATGTGACCAATAAGCCCATAATAGATGCCTTGACAGCCATAGTGGGAAACCTCCAAAAACAGATAGAAAACATGCAAACATCCAACAAAAAGCCACCAATTTCATATAACCTTTGTCCATATCCTTTTGACACAACTTTATACATGCCACCATTTCCTCATAGGTATGTTGCACCAAATTTCACCAAGTATAAGGGCAAGACAAATCCACTTGAGTGTATTCGAGAATTCCCTACAAGTTGTGTGGATATTGCCTATGAACACACATACTTAATGAGACTATTCCCTAAGAGTCTTGTAAGCCCTGCATTAGAATGGTTTTACTCTTTACAAAAGGGAATAAAGTCATGGAACAAACTCGCAAAAAATTCATACAAAATTATACCTATAACATTGACATAGACACCTCCATCACCATAGACTATGCACACTCACGCATGAAGATGTGGGTGAGACCTTCATACCATTCTTCCAAAGAGGGAGATGCCTAGCAATTCACTGCCACATAGACATACCTGAAAAAGAGAAGGTTGACATGTTTGTATAAGCACTTCTAGGCCCATTGAAAAATGGCTTGCGAGTCCATTGTTGCACAATCTTTGCGGACCTAATTGAATGAGGCGTCCAACTTGAGCAAGCCCTTATTGCTAAGGGAAGATTAAAATATGCTCCTAGAAACACAAATGCAAGTCCACCCGCTAACAAGAACAAATATTGGGTTAAGAATAAACATGTCACTAATGATGGTGTTCTAGACACTAAGGTTGTCAACACAATGGGTCTTGTGCTTACCCTTAAAGGGGATCAACAGAAAAATACATAGATGACCATATAGACCCATCTTGCCAATGTTATATAGAAAAATCAAAATAACCAAGTTAATTAGAATAACCAAAATAAAAGGTAGCCCCAGCAACCCAGATAGTTCCCTTGGAGTCGCACATACACCTCCTTGGGTGAGCCCATTGAATAAGTCCTCAAGAAACTCCTTCAAAATGGTGCCATCACACTTGAGGACCCAAAACCATATGACCTAGGGTAGTTTAGACCATTTTGGTGGGATGACAACACATTTTGTGATTATCATTGAGCAAAAGGACATAAAACCTCTTCTTGTCAATAACTAAAAAATCTAGTACAAGACCTTATCAAGAATTGTACCATTGGGATAGGTGGACCACAATTTGCATCTAATTTGGACCATACCATACACAAGTACCCACTATAGGACCATGGTTCTAGTAACCCTTCCACATCAAAAGCCAATAACAATAATCGAGCTGACCATGCCCATATTGCATATGACTACTCTAGTGGACCTATCATAAATCATATTAGAACAACTGATGAACATTTCAACACAATTATTTTCAGAAAGGCCACTGAATGCAATGTCACTACCCGTGGGGGAAAAGTCACCATAGCCAGCCCTCCTCCTCACAGACAACCAAAGACAAAAATAGTTTGCCTGTCTGCCCAACAATCATAGTCCTGTCCATTAACCAAACAGTCCCAGCCTAAAGGACATTTTAACCTCATTGACCAACTTGGGAAGACACCTACACAAATTTCTATACTTGAGTTTCTATGCATTTCCCCAACGCATAATGCTATACTCAACAAAACATTACAAGAGTCTTCCATTCCCCAAGACATTGATGCCAATCAATTTGAGGCCATGGTGGGATATCTTACCACTCCCCACCATATAAATTTTTTAGACCAAGACTAATCATCATCCAAATCAAATCATAATGATGCCCTTCACATTGAATTATTTATCCATAAGCATAAGTTCAAACGAGTCTTAGTAGATGGTGGAGTAGGACTAAACATATGCTCCTTAAAATTGGTTAAGGCCTTAGGCTTTTCTAATGCTTGTGTAGATGCTATGAAGAGCATTGTTATCAAGGCATATGATGATGATGAATGTTCCTCTCAGGGTGTAATTACACTTCCAATTCGTATTGGACTAGTTAGTGTGGACACCACTTGTCAAGTCCTGGATCTAGAACTTCCATACAATATTTTACTTGGTTGACCTTGGATCCATGCCCTAAAAGTTGTCCCTTCCACATATTACTAGTGTTTGAAGTTTCCCTTTCAAGGCACCGAGATTACCATATATGGAGACCTCAACCCATTTCAATATTGTACCAATTTGAGAGGTGTCTCAGAGCACCAAGTGCCTATCAATCGTGAAGCTTCAACATCTTCATCCTCTAAATTCCTTGACCCATCAACACTTGCAAAGCCTCCCATATCCACATCCATTGCCACAACATCCACTTCTACTTCTTTGGAAACCATGACCACCTCCATGACATCTACCACTTCATCCATCACCCCAAGCATCGATGCAAGTATTAAGATCCAAGACCAAGGGTATGGAGAGTATAAGCTGAATATGGCCTATTGCATAATGAAGATGCCCAAGTCTCCCCGGGTCTATGGAAATCCTTGCTTCATGTTAGAGTCAAAAGAAATTTTTAGAGTCCCTCCAAAAACAAAATTTATAAAGTGGGGTGAAATGAGTCAAGAGGACAATGACATCGTGCTATCTTGTATTTATAGAGAACCAGAGGATCCAACTCCCTTGCCAATAAAAATATATGGTAAAGGATATAACATGATAAAGGAAAAAGGCTATGACAGAATTAGTGGCCTTGACAAGCACAAGACAAGAAGGTGAGAACCTCTAGCACCTAAAGGAAGACCTACATGTCTTGGATTAGGGTTGGGACCACGAGAATCTAGTGATCATAGTACCAATGTGCTTTCTAGTAAGAGAGTGAATGCTTCAAACTGTCGAGACAATTGAAGATCCCCTTTCTGAAATTGACTCCCACAAATGAGAATTTGGCTCCAGTAATCCCTGAGTGATTGTTGCCTTGAGGACTTGTTCTACTAACTAGGAGAGCCTACATTTGAAGAGAGATTCTAGAAAATGTTCAAACTTGACACCACACCAAACAACACCAAGTTTGGATCCTCTTCTACTCCCATTGACCATAATCCTGACATACCCGTCTACCTTGCCAAACCTGATGACCATCATTTGGATTCATTTGAATTGCCACATGACACTACTGACCCTGACTCCACTCCCTTTGTTCCTTACTTTGCTGATGAGTATGAATCAAGTGAGGAAGAGTACTGGATAGAATTTGATATAGAGCTAGATGATGACAAGTTCATCTTTAACGTCTTTGAATCCATTTGCATGCTTTCCACATCCCCTCCATTCACTAACATTGATGATGAAATCTCCTTAGTCTACCTGGAATTAATCGACTAGGATCAACAAGGCCCGCCAATAATGGACACCTTTCAGAATGAGGAGGCCATCGTACAATTCATGGGATTATATGAGGGCGTACCGAGTGGAGACCACAAGGTTGGATTTTCTATTGAATTAGATTGTGTTGCTTACTTCAAGGAGACTACGCCATCCTCTAGTCACAAAATGAAAAAGAAAAATAAAACAAAAAATGACACATCTTTAGGTGATAACTGAAAGACACCTTCTGATGATAAAATAATAAAAATAAAAGACGTATCTAAGGGTGAAAACCTCATTCCAAGTCAACATAGCTACCACAGAGGATCCCAAAATGGTACTCTTTGCTACATCACTATCAGAAGAAGAAAAGCCAGAATTCCAACAGTTTTTCTTAGAACAAAAGATTAATTTTGTGTGGTCTTACTTTCACATGCTATGATTGGATCCAGAGTTAGTATTTCACCACTTGCCATTATTGCTAGATGCTAAACCAGTTAAGCAAAAGTTAAGGAAAATGCATCCACAAGTTGCCTTATTGGTCAAAGTTGAACTTAATAAATTGTTGGATGCAGGTTTCATCAGATCAATTTACTATGCAGAATGGATATCTAACCTTGTCCCTATCACAAAACCCAATGGACAAATACACATTTGCACAAATTTTTGTGATCTCAACAAGGCATGCCCGAAGGATGACTTTCCACTACCAAATATAGACATTATTGTTGACCTGACGGCAGGATATGAGATGCTATCTCTTATGAACAGTTTCTCAGGTTATAATCAGATTTGTATTGCCCTTGAATATCAACAAAAAACTACTTTCGCATGTCCTTGGGGTAGATATTGTTGGACTGTCATGCCACTTAGTCTCAAAAACGTAGGCGCCACATATCAAAGAGCCATGATGACAATATTCCATGACAAGATGCACACATTGATGGAAGACTTGTGGATGACCTTTTGCAAAATCCTTGACATGGAAGACCATCTTAAGGTGCTAGACAAAGTCTTCAAGAGACTGGAAGAATACAAGGTTCTCTTGAACCCAAAGAAATGCGTCTTTGGCATGACATCAAGTAAACTATTGAGGTACATAGTTTCCCATAGAGGCATTGAAGTAGAACCCAATCAGTGACATGAGAACATTATAGGGCAAACTTCAATCCATCAAATGCTTCATTGCTCAACTTACAGAAAAATGTCAACCATTCTGATATCTCCTACACAAGGGTATCCCCTTTGTATGGATAGATAAATGCCAGACAACATTTGAATAGATAAAACAATACTTATTGTCACCTCCAATCCTCATGCCTCCCATTCAAGGAAAGCCATTGATTTTATACATTTCTACAACCACTTCAACACTAGGCCATTATTGGCACAAAATGACTATGAAGAAAAAGAAAGAGCTATATATTACATTAGTCGGACACAGGTTGGATACGAGCTAAATTACACACCTATTGAATGTGCTTGTCTAGCAGTTGTTTTTGCAATCTAAAAATTAAGGCACTACATGTTAAATCATAAGACATAGTTGGTAACAAAGATGGATCCTTTGAAGTACCTTCTAAGTTGCGCAACATTAACAGGATGTTTAGAAAAATGGGTTATGGTCCTGAGTGAGTATGACATTCAATATGTGGAACAAAAAGCATTAAAAGGATAAGTGATAGTGGACCAACTAGAAGATGTGCTTGTACCAAACAATCACCCTCTTGTAGTGGATTTTCTAGATGCATCCATATTCCACATAGAGCCTAAAATGCCTTGGAAATTATACTTTGATGGGTCTCATACTAGTCGTGGCTCAAGAGAAGGAATACTATTTATCACCCCACAAGGATCTACTCCATCCCAAATTCATTCCACATCACATTTCCTTGCACAAATAACATAGCAAAATATGAGGCACTTGCTACAAGACTTTGAATGGTCGTAAAGTGGAAAATCAGGAACCTTCAAGTCTTTGGCAACTCCCAATTGGTTATAAATCAGGTCAATGATGAGTAGGACACTAAGGATGAAAAGCTAATGCCTTACAATCACATGGTCGATAGTTTTCTAACATACTTTCACATGTTGAAATTTGAACAGATCCCAAAGGCACAAAATAAGGCTACAAATTCCATGGCAACAATTAGGTCTCTTCTTGACATTCCTAGTAATGTTCCACAATTTGAGTTCTTGGTAGAGCAATTATTGTTTCCAGCATATGATGTCCCATAATCAGAAATGGTCTGCAAGCTTGTTGGTCCCAACTCCCCATGATATAAAGACCTTTATGACTACCTTCATTCACATACCCTTTGCCCTAACCTATCCAATAACTAGAGAAAGTCCTTTATCCACAAAACCGCATGATACACCATTATCAGTGACACCCTTTACCACCATAGCTTTGACAACACCCTTCTTCACTATCTCAACACTAATAAAGCAAAAAAGACCTTATGAGAAGTACATGAGGGTATATGCAAATTGCATTCGAGTGGCCCAACCTTAGCCAAAAAGATTACGAGACTTGGGTACTATTGGCCGACAATGGAAACGGATGCATTGGATTTTGTGAGAACGTGTCACCAATGTAAAATTCATAGTGATTTAATTCATGCTCTAGGACAAGAATTGAGACCGGTCACTTTTCCTTGGCCCTTTACACAATGGGGACTCGATCTTGTGGGAAAGATTCACCCTACATCCTCCAATGGCCATAAGTTCATAATTACCACCACTGAGTATTTCACTAAGTGGATCAAAGCCATCCCGCTCACTTACATCACTGGAAAACAGATCTCCAAGTTTATCCTCAATTATATCATTTGTTGGTATGGCATTCCGCAATCCATTATCACTTGGTGCTGCCACAATAGTGGTTTACAATTTCTGGGAGGAACTAATTTTCGCTGAAATCACATATTTTTAGAAAATATAATGATTTAAGCCTTGAAAAGTTTCATTTAAATAATTTCAATTGAAGAGGGTTTGATCAAACTACTTTAAATTAAACCCCCTTGGATAGAACCCCGCTAGTTTTAAACCATACCTATAATAGAGACTCCTTTACACCTATCAAAATGTTGATAAAAACCACTTTTGACTTACCTTTTGGGAGATCAAATGAATTCATTTAAAATTTATTTTTTGCAAGTATGTAGTCCTTATTATAAGCTTCCCAAAAAGTATAATTTTAAATAAATTTAGTTTGATTATTATATTTATTTTTTATTTCTCGTGAATGTAGGTTTTTCACCGGAAATCAAATTCTCTGTTCTACACATGTGGAAAAATAGTAGATTACTAAAAAAAAAAAAATTAGTGCACCAGATATTGAATTCTTTGATCCAACAAAGAAAAAAAAATTGAATTTCAATACATACAAAAAAATTTACGCGTTATACAGTCGTGCTATGTCTAAATTATGATTGGTTTGAATTCAAAACTTGAGTAAAGAAAAAATATTCAATAAAAAACTATCTAACCAAGTAGAAGCACTGGATATCAGAGTTGAAAATCTAAATTCGAAAGAATTAGAATTTTATCCTTTATAGAAAAAAAGTTATACGTTATACGATGAGCGTCACTTTTTAAAAATGTTATTTTTTGAAAAAAACTAGTTTTCGAGGGAGATGGAAAAAGAAGTGAAATCTGATTCCAAAATTTTTGAAAAAAATATATTTAGAATCTATAGACAAAATTTCATGAAACTCTAGTTTGCATCATCTTCAAATTCCTTGTGATTTAGCTACTATAGGCACTCGAAAGTGAAGATTTAGTTAAAAAAAAATCCAGTGTCCAGTTTGGCCAAAAATTGTAAACTACTATTCTGGGATCACCCCATAGATAACAGTCATCCATTCAAAAATTAGGATGTCCATGAACTTTGTGAACGCTTCCATATCTGATACCACTTCTCCATGCCTTAATACCCACATGGAAATGGTCAAGCTAAAGCATCTAATAAAATGATCATCAAACTTCTTAAGAAAACCATCAATGACGTTGGTCGTGACTAGCACATACAACTCAATCCTACTTTGTGGGCATATCGCACTAGCATCCACACTCCCACCAAAGCCACTCCATTCACCCTCATCTTTGGAGCCAAATTTGTCTTTCCCATAGAGGTCAAAATTCCATCCCTACATGTTTCTATGAAAGGTCTAATCACTGACAAAGAATATAGGCAGTCACGATTGCATGCATTAAAAATGCTAAACGAATACAAACATAATGCCTTGAACCACTTGCAAACATATCAAAATCATCTTTGCAAAAGCTACAACAAGAGAGTGACGACTCAAAAATTTGACATTGGTGACTTGGTTCTTATGCAGAATCCTAAGAATCAGTTCGATAGAGAAAAACCAAGCAAGTTTGAACCCAATTGGTTGGGTCCATACATCATCACTGCATCATTTGGTTCTAGCGCATATCAGTTGGCTACTCTAGATGGTGAACAATTGATAGAGCCAATCAACAGTCTGCATTTATGCAAATTCTATGCATAGCATTAGAAAGTTTGGCTGACAACCATTAAAAATACAAAAAAAATGAAAAATACAAAAAAATCGTCACCTAGATAAAAACCTAACAAACAGGCATCTTGGTGACACCAAAAAATGGAAAAAATTGACAAAAATAAAGAGAAATTATAATTCATCCAATAGTGAAAATCTAGTAAACAGGCACTTTGGATAAGTACCATGGTGAAAACTTGGCAAACGGGCGCCATGTGTAGTCAGTCATTGCTTTTCCATCTACTGTCACTCTATCTACCTTAGTCCATAATAAACATCCATTTTTCTAACATTCATCACAATATTTTACCCTGACATCATGACGTTTCTTTCCATGATTGACAGTGATTGACATCGAAGTCGTGTGCACCACTTATCATCCATACAGGTCATGTCTTTTCCATCAACTTGAATAGGGAAAAAAATTTATCATGAGACTACAGTGGGTATCACACATGGTCCTAACAATCGAAAAAGTCCTAAAAAATTCATAAAAATCATAAAAAGCCCTAAAAAATCATAAAATCATAAAAAATCCTAAAAAAATCCTAAAAATCATAAAAAGTCCTAAAAAACTTCTAAAAATCATAAAAAGTCCTAAAAAAGACCTAAAAGATGAAAAACGTCATGAAGAAAGGACAAAAACATCCAAATAACATCAAAAGTCCCAAAAATAGAGTCATGTCTATCAACTCTGTCAAATCAATCATATCAGTCAGTCAATGTCATTTATCGAACTATGTTGTCTCTATGCATTTGTTATGTAGGCAAGACCATCTATCGATGTTCCCTTGAGGCATTAAATCAGTCATTTAGGCATTGTCAAATAAAATCATGATTCAACACTTTGTCATTTCCACAAAGTCAAGAGTTGTGTTGAACTATGAGTTCTCTAAGTTCATGACGTAGGCAAGGCCATCTGTCGATTAGCCCCCGAGGCCACCTAGGTCAATCCTTTAGGGTTCATCATATCAATCAAATAAGTCATAATCAAACTCAAACACCAAAGAGTCATCGAAACGTCAACATTCAAATAGTGAACCAACAGACAACATAGTTTAGTCAGTCATCAAGTCAAACATCAGTCAAATTTCCAAAAACAATGTTGACCTAGTCACTTTATGGTCCCCTCCTAGATGCCTCCTTCTTGGCATCGAGCCCCATCACGATGTCATTTTCCTTTTAAGGATGTGTCTTTCTTGATGACAGACTTTGTCACGTAGTCATTAGCCTTTTCACAATGTGTCCTTGACGACAAGCATTTTCGACCTGTCAAAACTATCAAACTATTCAAATCGTCAAACCATCAAAACTATCAAACTATCAAATTGTCAAACTATCCAACCATCAATCAATCAACCTCCGACAAACAAAAATTGGAAAACATATTGAATGGCTATTAATAATACTAGTCTATTTTGTCTTATATTTTTATTGTTTTGTCTCTTGGTCATGTTACTAGCTACCTTGAGGATGTTCGATGAAGGATTTAGAGGTGCGATGACATCTCATGACCTATTTTTCCTTGATTATGCACATCTTGCACACCTTGGTCTATGTTATAACATGGTGTTTGTTGTCCACTTGTCAAATTTTACCGCCCAGTGATGATTATGCAATGCCTCTGATGTTATTTGACAAAATATTAAAGTATTCTTTTTTCATCCTAACATCCATGTCTTCCACGCTAACGTTGCTTAGATTCCCTCATCCTCTAGTCTTCTCACCCATTTCAAGAGCACACTCATATTCTTTAACCCTGCCTGCCCTCTCGAGGGGGCATACCACTACCTCCTTGTCATCCTTTCTCTCCTTACTTTCACATTGGAGCATATTTTTGACTTGTTTTCTTTGACACAATGCGATAAACTGTATTATGTCAAATAGGGGCAAAATGTAGACACATAAAAATGGGCTAGACCCGCAAGCTATATTTTTCTGTGATGACCCCTTTTCTTCCAGACATAATCAAAGTAATAATTGTTCCTCTATGATTATTTAAATAAATAAATTAAATATGTCACTAATTAATCCTTATTCCCTCTAATAGTTATCTATTTAACCCATTTATCCTTCATTAAATAAACTTATTCATTTAACCCAATTTTCATCCCAAAAGTAAATAATCAAAATAATTATTTACTACATTTTGTCTTATTCCCATCTATGAATTTAATTCATGAGTCAACACTCCTCCATAAATTAAATAATTTATATTTTCCAACTACCTCTTTTTCTCCACCATTGGTTTGATTATTTCCAATTAAATCTCAAACCTTCATTTCAAAGCTTGCCTTAGCTTTGACCTAATATTTCCCTAGTCCTAATGCTCCTTATCACATTGATTCCTAGCCTTTGATCTTAGGGTTTCACCAACTTTTAGTCATAGCCATCCATTCTCAATTTGGCATTCTTTAAAAAGCTATCTCTCAAGTCATTTTATGCACACAACATGCTTGAGAACTAGAGTACTTGAGCACACATTACTTCAATATTTTGCTTTGTCTAAGGCATAGGTGATAGATGCACTACAAATCTGAGGGAAATTATACCATTTTCAACAAGATGGAGAAGGCCAATGGAGGTCAACCAATGGAGGCTTGAAGACTAGGTGTTGTTGTTTCAATTTTATTATGCTTCTTGTTTTCATTGTGCTCTATTGTCGATTAGGGATTAAGTTATTATGTTATTTGCGCTTAATCAATAATCTTTCCCTAATTACAATTTGAAGTATGTCTCATTCTTGTTTGGACCTTTTTGTTGTTGTAATCCTTGGAAAAATGATCTCATGCACTCCTTGGAGAATAAAGAAAAGAGTTTTTGAATCCTTTTTCCTATTGTCTTTCAATAAGTCCTTCTCTGCTTGAGTCAAAGCATTGTAAGTTGCTACATCAATTGGCTCTGGAAATCCATTCTCTACTAGCTCCCATAAATCTTGTAAACAAAACAATGCCCTCATAGTGATTGCCCAATAATCATAATTGTTCTCTTTTTGACACGCTGTGGAAAATACATCCTACGTATCAATTGATGAGCTAAAGGGGCTCTATAATGAATGGTTCATAAGGCAGAACACTTGCTGAAGGTTTTGCAAATGGGGTTGCAAGCTAAGTGGGCTTAACCTTGGGAAAACTCTGTGGTTAAGCGCGCTTGAGCTGGAGCAATACTAGGATGGGTGACCTCCTGGGACGACCCAATGCTTCACCTCTCTGAGCATCACCTAGATGCAATGAGTGCTAAGTGGACCATTCATTATCATGAGAGATGGGTTCTTGTGAACCACTACTCATGAAACATGGGTCAATGAGTTTGACTCGAAAACTGCACGGTTGAATCCTGATAGCAATATCAAAATTTGACACACTGTGGAAAATACCTCCTGCTTATCAATTGATGAGCTAAAGGGGCTCTATAATGAATGGTTCATGAGGCACAACACTTGCTGAAGGTTTTGCAAATGGGGTTGCAAGCTAAGTGGGCTTAACCTTGGGGAAAACTCCGTGGTTAAGCGCGCTTGAGCTGGAGCAATACTGGGATGGGTGACCTCCCGGGACGGCCCAATGCTTCACCTCTGTGAGCATCACCTAGATGCAATGAGTGCTAAGTGGACCATACATTATCATGAGAGATGGGTTCTTGTGAACCACTACTCATGAAACATGGGTCAATGAATTTGATTCAAAAACTACATGGTTGAATCCTGATAGCAATATCAAAATTTGACACGCTGTGGAAAATACTTCCTACTTATCAATAATTGTTCGCATTAAACTGTGAGATTTGTGGGTTAGTCAAGCTTGTGCTTGCTGCCATCCTTTCACTGTGAAAACTTGCATGAATACCTTTGTTGGAGCTTTTGAGAAAAACCCTTTTACAGTGAATCTGCTCTAATACCATGTGAAGGCCAGAGGCAAAGAAGCATAACAAATAACTAAAATTGACTCAATACTGAATAAAAAATAAACCGATGATAACACACAAATAATTTAGAAATTGAAAATTGCATTCATTCATTCAAAATATAATTTGATTTCACTAAAAAAGTTATGCTCTGTTTCACCACAATTTTGCTTCTGCAAGCACACTTCTATTTTTTCATTTTCTCACTTCATAATCATAATAACAAACTTCTTTACAAAATATACACATAAAAAATACCGAGAAAATTCACCAGAAAAAAGGTGAATTAAATGTCATTAATTACATTAATTGTAAAACCTAGATTCACGTCAAGTGACAAAATTTTAATTAAAAAAAAATTGAAACCCTATTAAATATTGTCTTTTGAAGTATTAAATGCCTGATAAAATATTCATTCTAAAAATCTAGTCAAAAATAAACTTCATGCTCAACTGCTAAGAGAAAATAAGAAGGCCACGGAATTATAGGAGAAACCACTCTACCGCACGCTATGGAGAATGACCTCGGGAGATGGCAGTAGAACCGCAGTACCGCTCAACACAAACAAGAGGCCCACGGTATGGCGGTAGACACCGCTCTACCGCAAGCTACATAAACTGATGATGCGGGAACGCGGAGAAGATAGGGATGGTTGCGGCAGGAGTTGGGAAAAATTCCAACAAAAAACTACAACAAAATTTTAGAAATGATTACAACAGTCATATAAGTCCTTTGAACATATTGATTGTTTAAAAAATTAAAACGACAAATATATAAATATTAATGTAACCCTACAGTTACAAACTTTTCTGATAAAAGTGGATTATGGAACTTTACCATATGAGCAGGTTCAACAATTGGGTGACCTGTTATCGTGCTATTTTGAACTGTCCACGAGGAGCATTGCGCAGGGTCAAACTTATCACGCTCAGCTCCAGCCATGGTGCTTGTTTTTCACAAGGCTTAAACTTGAATTGTAATACCCTTTGAAAACCTTCAAACTCAAGATTCGCTGCTATTTTCCTTCATTTGCATGGTTGAATACTTTGTTTAGCAATATGCTTTGCAAGTGCTCGCAAGTGTTTGCTAACCTATAATCTAACGTAGTTTTTTTTATGTTCTATCCTAATGATGTAATATTAATTCCAACAAGTACTTGGGCTCCAAGGGCCATCATCACCCCTTGCCAGATAGAGAGTAAGTTTGCGGATCCTACGACTGTGCTCTATAAGCACAACCACAGACATCTAATAAAGGAAAAGTCTGCAGTGTGGAAGGTCCAGGACAAAGCAAAGCTCACAAAAGACATGACACCAGCAGTATGGATGACATGGATAAGCTACAAACCTTGAATAAAGTCCTTGTAGCTGTACATGGAAGCAAGGATCTGGCAGATAGCCAAATTCCTTGGTATTTTCTCTTCATTCAAACTTGTAGTCTTGCTTTAGGTAAAATAATGTGAACAATTCTGTAGATAATAATTATTGCTTCTGGCCCACTAATAGCAGACAAAAGTCATCAATTTTGAGTCTCGCTTCATTTTAGATTATGGCCCTATGGAGTTGTGATGTTAATAAGTTGATGTATAAAAAGTTATATGTACCCCAGGGACACGTCCAAGCAAAATTGGACCCATCTCCTATAAAATGTTCTGGGATGTATCCCATGCAAAATTTCACGCATCCCTTATGGGAGATGTTTCGGGGATGCATTACATGCAAAATTGGACCCATCCCCTATGGGAGACATTTTGGGGACACATAGGAACCGGTATGGCAATATTTTTAGCACACAAAAGACTGAAATATTTGAGAAAAAAAATTCAAATTTAAAGAAGTTGTTTATTGTAGATGCAACAGAGACCAGCCACCCTGAATGATTGCAAGTGACTCAGGTTAAGGTTAGAGACCTATGTGTTTAGAGAACACCTTGAAACCAAAAACCCTGTTGCAACAAGTTCATTGTAGAGGATAGAAATCCTTAGATGCTATTTTTTTTGTAGTTGCCATTTGCTGGTTTGACGAGCAAGTTTGTTGCAGTTGAAGGCCAATGTGGTTGTAGACAAAAGTGGCCATGAAATCACTGTTAATTTCTGTAATGTGTCGCAAACTGCTTTAATTAAAAAGGCATCCAAAAATCTTGCTTTGCTTGAGTGTATTCCAAATTAATTTCAGAGTAGCCCATTAATTTATGTGAAACATATACTCATCTTCCCGTTAACAGACATAAAACACTCTGTTTCAAGTGTTAAATAACTAAGAAGCCACAATCTGATATTTTCAATGTTTTGGAAGATGGTCAAAAAAATGACATCATTTGCAGAATATATAAAAAAAAAACCTTCGAACCGTTTAATGGATGAGTTTTCTGAACTGATTAAATTTTGTCATTCCATTGCATTTTGTTCCTACTTCCTAAACAATTCTACCTCTATATGCTGCTAGTGGAATATCATAGTTCTATTAATTGCATGCAAGGCATCATGAATTCATTTCTACTTGGTGTCATGAGCCTTCTTGTTCCCCTCAGCTCCAACCTGGGTTATGGAGGCAGAGGTGTATAACAATTTCTATCCACTTGTGACAACTCATTGACATTGAGGATAGCAGAGGTCCTAGGGCAAGTGCATTGTTTCCTCTTGGGATTACCTTGTGAATTTTATATGATCAGATTTAATGCACAGAAACTTAATTCAAATCAGACAAAATAACACAGCAGATACCCTGGGAAAACCCTCCTCTTGAGGGAGAAAAACCCAGCAACAAAGATCTTTCTTATATATATAAACAGTGGCAACAATTCCCTTTACAATGAGGCTGAACACAAGGCCAAAATTTTGTACCTACACCAGATACAATAACAGATAAAGACCTGCACTTCTGACAATATAAGACTGCCCTTCAAAGATATTCGTAGTTTGCTCTTGATCAAGTTTGCACTCAGCTCTAGATATAATTCGCACTCAGCACTTGAGAGATTCGCACTTGACTTGCCTCTTCATAAAATTTGCACTTCTGCTCTTGAATAAATTCGCACCTTAATGAATAGAATAAATCGGACTTGCTTAATGATCAAGAGATGAAAGGTGACCTTGTATATATACAAGTGAGAGAGGTCGCACCTCTTCATATTACAAGGTCGGCCAGAATACAATAATATAAATAATAAATACAAATCATAAGGAAGGTCGGTCTCAAGTGAAATTATAATGTTGCCAAGAGAAGCGCCCACTTTAAATAAATGACTCATAAATAAATAGCCGATAGGCTACATTTATTTATGTCTTCACTCGTGGTTGGAAGGATGAACCCGAACCTGCTCAATAACATTAACACTCCCTCTCAGCTAGGGAGAGAACTTCCAGCTGCTCAAGACAAATCATCTCAACATGATGCTCATCACATTGGCTACAACCAGATGTGAAAAGAAGAATATCACCTCAACGTGAT
The DNA here is from genome assembly GCA_007258455.2 of Sequoia sempervirens. Lineage (NCBI taxonomy): Eukaryota > Viridiplantae > Streptophyta > Pinopsida > Cupressales > Cupressaceae > Sequoia > Sequoia sempervirens. Next base: position 463,364,418 of record VDFB02193867.1, read on the forward strand.
ATTAGATATCACCTCAATATGATATCAACCATAATGGCAACAACCACACTATGGTAAGTACAAGTGTTCATCACTTGCGTGATGTTGTCACCTCAACGTGACTTTCACCATGACTCTCTCAGAGGGTGAAACACAAATACAATATATGTCATGGAGTCTCACACATGACATCCACCATGACTCAAGCTTAGAGGGTGGAAACAAGGGCTTACACCTCAAATTCCTCCGTCTCAGAGGAAAATGCATTAACAAGGACTTGCACCTCAAATTCTTCCATCTCAAAAGAAAATGTATTAACAAGGACTTGCACCTCAAATTCTTCCGTCTTAGAAGAAAATGTATTAACAAGGACTTGCACCTCAAATTCTTCCATCTCAGAAGAAAATGTATTAACAAGGGCTTGCACCTCAAATTCTTCCGTCTCAGAAGAAAATGCATTAACAAGGGCTCACTGATACTGAGACTCTTACTCAGTCAAGGCTAGATTCTGCACCATACCAAGCTTATCTCAGAAGTACACAAACTTTATCCTGGCAAGAGGCTTGGTGAGAATATCTATCATTTGCTCATCAGTGCTAATGTACCTAAACTGTACAGCCTTACTTAGTACCATATCTCTGATATAGTGGTACTTGATCTCAACATGCTTGGTTCTGTCATGAAACACAGGATTGACAGAAAGCTTCACATAACTCTGATTATCACAATGAATGATAGTAGGCTCCATTGATTGTTCGAACAATCCTGCAAGGAGCTTACGAAGCCAAACTGCTTCTCGAGTTGCCATACAAGCTGCAATGTACTCGGCCTCTGCTGTACTCAATGCTACAGATGACTGCTTCCTACTACACTAGGAAATCATAGCAGAACCCAAACTGAAGCAACAACCAGAGGTGCTCTTCCGATCTGTGACACAACCTGCCCAATTAGAATCAATAACTCCAAGTCTGCATCTGAAGTGTACCTCAACCCATATCCAACTGTGCCACGCAAGTATCTCAGGATATGTTTAGCTGCAATAAGATGTATCTATCTCGGATCACACATAAACTGGCTAAGTGCACTCACTGAATAGCAAATATCAGGTCTAGTGTTAACTAGATACATCAAGGATCCAATTAGCTGTCTGTACAATGTAGGATCCACCAAATCTGAACTAGCTGCAGCCTCCTTCAATTTATGTAGGTTGGTCTCCATAGGTGTAGACATGGATTTGCAATCCATCATGCCAAATCTCTTAAGTATATCAATGGTGTACTTCCCTTGACTTAGAATCATTCCATCAGACTTGAAGTAGAGATTTGAATCAGCATCATTCTTCAAGAAGCCCAAACTTGACAGGTACCGATCAATCCTTTCGTACCATGCACGAGGAGCCTGCTTAAGACCATACAAGGTCTTCTTCAGCTTGCAAACATGAGACTCCTTCCTATGAACCTCAAATCCACCAGGTTGCTTGATATAAACTTCTTCCCCAATCACACCATTGAGAAAAGTTGTCTTCACGTCCATTTGATGAATCTTCCATCCTCTAGATGTAGCAATGGCGATGATGGTTCTGACAGAAATATAGCGAGCAACAGGAGCAAATGTTTCTTCATAATCAACTCCCTCTTTCTGCGAAAACCCATGAGCCACGAATCTTGCCTTGTACTTCTCAATGCTCCCATCTGCATCTCTAAGTACTTGCATCAATCTTTTGACCTCATCATCTAAGATTGCCTACAACGCTTGCCTTAGAGAAATAGATTCCAACATACACCTCTGTACAGATACAGGGTTGTCCTCTTTGACCTCATCCCAGAACACTATTTTATTCTTAGCAAGTCATAGAACTCCCTCTGAAGGTTAATTCTTCCTTTTCGAAGAGATGTCTTCAGCCATCCACTCAGTCCCATGGCTGCATGATGTGTCTCCATTCTTCAACCTACAGGATGCATCAAGCTCTTCTTGAAAGCAATCTCTTACACTTCTTGGTATGTCCTGAAAGCATTAAAAAGAGATTACTAATAGTTCATGGAACTTAACTATCTCGAAGAGAAGTACCATTGTTGGAAGCATACATGATTGACTATCTCAAAGTTTATAGCATGAATTAATAACTACATAACAATTCATGAACATTATTTAAGCATGCAATACTTATCTCATTGAAATCAGGATTCTGTACATGTAGAAAATGAGGGATTGATATCAACGATCACAATATCTTCTCTCAGCCCTTTACAGTGGCGTCAATTGCTGCTGCTCTCAAAGCAAACTCTTGACTTCGATTGCAACTGATCACACAGCATTGGAGTTAAATCTTCATGGGATTGGAACATTGTGTAGGATCATCATCTAATCTGCATAAACTCGATGATCAGACAACACAAAACTTGATTCAAGTAACCAAAGTCAGATTTGCACAATGAACACAAGAATACTTATCTCAATGGTTACAGCCATCGAACTCAAACATCATCCATTAGCAGCTTGATCTTCAGACTTGAGTCCGCCCATGGCTGAAGTGATATTTCATTGCATTGCAGGTTTGGCGAAAGGTGGGTGATCATCTCCTATGGTCGAGCCTCTTGCTCTGGCCACACATATCTAGTGAATTCAATGGAGACTGGGGTGCCATTATCCGAAGTGCAATTCTCAACACACACGATCAAACTGAAGTGGATCATTCTTGATCTAATCTTCCCTTGCTTCTTGGGAACTAGTGATGGCAGTCACAACTTTCTGTAATTGGATTCTAGTGTGGCCTAGCACCCGATCAAGCATTCCCAAGCATCAAACCTTTGTGCACAATACGGGCCTAAGAAGGCACTAAATCGAAGGTCATTTTAGAGATAATATTGCTTCCTGAGCAATATGATTTCCAAAATTCCGAGAGAACATGGTGTTGTCCGACACTAGGTATTCATCCGATAAACACGATTCCTTGCAATGAATTCCTGAGAGATATGCAGCCAATGCCAATGATGCACAACTTCCACTCAACATATCTCAAAATAAGGAGACTCTCGATTTCTATTTTTGCATCATATAGCTTTGCCTCTATTAATGGCAATAACTATAGGCTTCATCGTCGTAGGGCGAGTAATCATGGAGGTTGATTCACCTAGCGCTGCAAATGAAGTGAATGTGCTTGGCAAATAATGGAGGAACGAAATTGGAGGAGCTATAACTGACGGCGTCCACACAAATCCACCATCCCGCGCCAAACACAGCTCTAGATAATCTTGGCCCGAACGTCCCCCACAACTCAACTAATTTCATCTCTAGTTAACAAATGATGGCATAGGTAAGACGGTAGCAAAGATAAGCCACAAACAGGTGTCTCGGTGAAGTCAAGGCCCGACGCTGGAGGAAGATCGTGTGAATTCTAATCAAGGAAATCCGATCTCACCTCCAAGTGAAATAACGAAACTCGGGAAAGCATGAAGATGATAGGGCACTCGAGATGCCAGTACTGCATTGAAGCCAAAGGCCTGCGAACTCTCAGGTGAAGACAACTAACACAGGGAATTGCAAATCAAGAGTTTCGGTTGCCTTTGAAATGCCCGAACTTCAAACTTCGATCCAAAACTAATGTTTAGATGCCAAAGCATGAACTCTACTCAACACTTTTATTAAACTGAGGGAGTGATACTCAATATTCGACAAATGACCAGGTGCAGGTGCGAATAATGAAATCACTGGAATCAGTCCATCAATATTAATTTCGCCAAAGACTTCACGACTTTCTCAGAATGCAATGAAGATAGCAGAGACCGATCCTGGGAATGCCAAAGCTGCTTTAATCTAATTTACATTAAAATCTAACTGGATCTCAACACAAAGCCTACTCTGATACCATGTGAATTTTATATGATCAGATTTAATGCACAGAAACTTAATTCAAATCAGACAAAACAACACAGCAGATACCCTGGGAAAACCCTCCTCTTGAGGGAGAAAAACCCAGCAACAAAGATCTTTCTTATATATATAAACAGTGGCAACAATTCCCTTTACAATGAGGCCGAACACAAGGCCAAAATTCTGTACCTACACCAGATACAATAACAGATAAAGACCTGCACTTCTGACAATATAAGACTGCCCTTCAAAGATATTCGCAGTTTGCTCTTGATCAAGTTCGCACTCAGCTCTAGATATACTTCGCACTCAGCACTTGAGAGATTCGCACTTGACTTGCCTCTTGATAAAATTCGCACTTCTGCTCTTGAATAAATTTGCACCTTAATGAATAGAATAAATCGGACTTGCTTAATGATCAAGAGATGAAAGGCGACCTTGTATATATACAAGTGAAAGAGGTCACACCTCTTCATATTACAAGGTCGGCCAGAATACAATAATATAAATAATAAATACAAATCATAAGGAAGGTCGGCCTCAAGTGAAATTATAATGTTGCCAAGACAAGCACCCACTTTAAATAAATGACTCATATAAATAAATAGCCGATAGGCTACATTTATTTATGTCTTCACTCGTGGCTGGAAGAATGAACCTGAAGCTGCTCAATAACATTAACATACCCAACCTGGTCCTAGGCAATTGCCTTGGTTCTTCTCAGGATTATCTAACCAGGTTCTAGGGCAAGTGCCCTGCTTCCTCTTGGGATTATCTAACCAGGTCCTAGGGCGAGTGCCTTTTTTTATGGGATTATCTAACCGGGTCCTAGGGGTAGTGTCTTACATTCAGTGGATATCATTAGATCTTGCACCTATCCTTTGGTGTTGATGGATGAAGATGATGGCAAACTATGATTTTCGAATATTCATACAGACATGTGACTAAACCAGTTTCCTACATAGTCTTCATTAACTTTGTACTTTCCTTTACTTTCCCTACGTGAACTTCTTCCATCCTAATGAAAATAAATGCTCAAGCCCATTCAAGTAGGGCCACTAAATGCCTTCCAATCATTACCAATCAGAAGACCTTCAAACTAAACTGGAAGGCATAATTATTTATTGCTGATAAAGCTCCCAACATGCTCTTACGGGCAGTTGAATTTTTTTAAATTTTCCCTTCTTTGTTATAGTCCTCCCCTAAAAAATGACCTCCCAAATAATCCATCTTGGAAACACATCTTCCCGTCCCAGAAACTTGGTGTAACATAGATAAAAACTCTTGGAAGTAGGCATATGAAGCATTCGGTAATTTCAAACTTCAAATGTTATGCCATGCTGTTTCTTTTGGGCAGGGATCCATCAACTTTCATTTATTTTAGCAAAAGAAAACAATTCAAACAACGAAATTATTATGAATTTCTAAAAAAAAAAAAAACTTAAAAAAACAATACGTAACCCTACGGGCCTACAGTCACTGAACCGGATATCTGCAACAGAATTTTCAATGCAAGCAAATAATAACAATAGTCACATAGTACTAGTTTGAAAACAGATTGTTTGAAAAGCCTAAAACAAAAAAAAAAAAATATCAAAGTAACCCTACAACTACTCAAGCAGATAATTTGCAATAAATAATTCAATACAAAAAAAAAAATTCTATTCTTACTAAAAACTTCAAGCACATAAATTGTTTAATTTTTTTTGTAAAAAGTATAAACAGACTTGTAGCCCTAAAGTTCTGAATCAGACAACTGCAGATATAAATTCAATATGAACAAAAAAGAAATGATTAAAATTATCATGATAACCCTATCTGCCTCTGTTGTTCTTTTGAGGATGGGATCGATAACGAGTGGTTTATCAATTCAGATGAGGAGGAAGAAGAGCTCCTTCTTGATATTCTTTTGGAGGCTCGTAGGAAGTCTCCACGGTGTGAGATTGTTCAGAAGAAAGAGGGGGATGGTACTCCTTTTTCTGAGCTGGTTAAAGGCTTTCTTAATCACTCAATTCCTACTCAATAGGTGGGTGTTGGGCTTGGTTTGGATGCGAATCTAGGTGCGTTTGGGGTTGGTTTGGTTACACCCCTTTGTCCTCTGACTTCTCTAGTGAGTTTGATGCTATTGCTTCTCCTATGGGGTTGGATGTTGTTAAGGGACCCCTCATTACGTGTAGGGGGGATGCTGCTACTCCTGTCAAGGCTAAGGTGCAGATCTCGGTGGGCTCTGGTCTCTCTTTTAGGATTCCTGATGCTATGGTGGAGAAGACTATTGCTGCTATTGGTAATGCTCTTGTTGGGAGTTTCTCAAGCCCTCGTCCTAATACTGACTCTGTTCATAGCCGGGCTCTGGTTAATAGGAAGGCTTATGGTCTGTTGTAGGTGATTGCTTTGCATAAAAGTTTTTTCCTCTTTCCTTCCAACTCCTTCAGCAGAGTAAGAATGTTTTACATGGAGGACGTTGGTTCTTTGGTAAATCTATTCTCCTTCTGAAAAGTTGGATTGTGGGGTTTGTGGCTTCCAAGGATTGCTTCAATTGGGCCCCTATTTGGGTTAGGCTCCCAGCACTTCCTTCGGAATTCTGGTAATAGTTTTGGTTCTTTCTTAGCCATGGATAGGATCATGGAAGACATGAAATGTTTAGTTTATACTAGATTTTGTGTTTTGGTTGAAACTGGTAAGCTTCTACCAAATAAAATTAAGATTTGTTACAAGTTGGGTGTTTGGGAGTAGAGTGTTCTATTCAATTCTTGTTGGTCATTTTTCTCGCTCTTGCCAGGATTTCAATCCTGTGAAGACTTGTTTTGTTGGGAAGGCTCTGGGCTGCACTACTGTTTTTCCCACTAAAATGTCAGACTTGGTGAACCCCTTGGCTAAGGAGTTGGAAGTGGAAGATCATGTCGATGTCCTAATGGGAAGCCCTCTCAAGGATAATAGATTTCCTGTTAGAATGAATGGGATTGATTTGTCCAAGATTATTGGATTGACCCATTTAGATCAAGCTCCCCTTATGAGCTCTTTGTTTGGACACAATTTCAAACCTCCTTGATTGGTGTGGCCCTTCTTTGAGTGTGGCCCCCCTTTGGTGGCCTGAGGCTGGTTGACTGTTCTCTGTTGTGCTGCAGTATTTCTATGTTTCTCTACTTTTTGTGAGGGTTGTAGGTGCTCTTCAAAAATTGTTTCTGCTGTTTGTTTTCGTTGGCAAAATTTGAGACTTTGGTGTTTGACAATGTCCTTTTTTTCGCTTTGTACAAGATTTTGGACCCTTTGAAAACATTGCTTGCCTTATCAAAAACAACTCTAAGCACATATATTGTTTGAAATGTTTAGAACAAAGAAATAAATATCTGTATTATCCTAAAGTTACTAGGCCATACAAGTGCAAAAAAATTATTATAACAGCCATAATAACAACGCTAAAACACATAAGTTGTTTAAATTTGCCATTATTTTTAAAAATCAACTGTGTAAGCCTACAGTTACTAAGCCAGAAATCTGAAACAAGAAAGAAACACAACGAATGTCCATAAATCATAATAAACACAGTGTTTTAGAGATTAATTTACAAATAATAACCTTTAGTCACTGAGGCAGAGAGCTGGAAAAATAAATTTAACACCAAGAAAGAGTAGAGGATTATAACAGCCATAATAATATCTCTTAACAAAAATTATTTTACATTTGTTAACACAAATGAAATCTACAGCAATATATATATATATAACCCTACAGTTCCTGAGCCAGACAACTGCAACAAGAAATACAACACATATAAAAATAATTTAAGCAATCATAATAACCACTTTTAAACACATAAATTGTTAAACTTTGAATTCTTTTTAATGAAATTCTGCAGTTACTGAAATAGACAACTACACCCACAATCAAAACACACACTAGAAAAAAAAGAAAAAAGATCATTAACAGTCAAAATAACATCTCTAAACACTCACTGAATTGGTGAGAGTTTTTGAAAATAAATTTGTAATGCTACACTCACCAAACCAAGCCAAAAAACTGCAGCATAAAATTCAATGCGTCCAAAAGACAAAAAAAATATAATTACAGTAAACAGCCAAAAATGTACACGACCCTGCAGTCACCAAGCCAAAGAACTGCAACATAAAATTCAATGAAAATGACAAAAAATATTATTACAGTAAACAACAAAAAATGTACACAACCATGCAGTCACGGAGCCAAACAAATGCAACAAAAGAAAATGCAGATAAATTCTCACTTTCTAGAACTGATGTTGTTGGCAAGAGTTAGCTCCATCTGGTTCTTTAAGCCAGAAGTGAAATGGATCAAATATGAGCGAGGAAAGCAACAACAGAAAAAACTTGCTTGGAGTGGGCAGCTCACTTTTTATACAAGGCAAGAAGCAGAAGAATTATGAGTGTGCCCTCCATGCTTGTCCATGAGATGGCCACTGACTATTTGGAAGAGCAGCAGAGTGACTAGGTTTATTCTCATCCTTTTGTCATGCTTGACATTTTTTGGATCTTGCATTAATCATCATTATCATGGTGCTGATTTTGAGCTCAGATGAAAACCCTAACATGCCTATTATAATTTGAGTGGTAGCATGTGCAGTACAGTGCTTGCTGCACATGATCGTGCTACTAAGTTGAATGCTACTCTGTTTAGATTGAACAAATCAGCCAATATTTATTTTTCTTACTTTGCTAGCTCGCAGCAGACTATATTGTGACACCTGTGGTGAGCTATGCTAAAAGGGGTATGAAAGAAATTCATGTAAGAGGGCATAACGCTTTATTGCATAGACAGATTATCAACCAACAATAACCCAAAGATAAACACAAACAAGAATCAAACAGGTTAGTAGAATCCACAAGAACATTCTTTTTACAGAGAATATCAATCAGGTTCCCATGTTTTCCTGCTATCAAGGTGGAGTTATCATAGAGTCATAGCAACAATATTTGTAGCCGAATTGGCATATGTTTTACCTCTTGTATCCTATGATACCCTTGTAGTATTTGTATGGTCTTATGCATCTCCATATGTAATCAGATGTAAAAACATGTCCCTAAAGATGGTGATGAAGGAGAGCTCTCGTACCAGAGGATTGATTTGAAATGTCATTCTTGCACATCTGAGAATGGAGCATTTCTTGTAATCTTTTCATTAGAAAGTCCAGAGGATTGAAAGCTTGGCCATGGAGAACGATGCTACCTGCTTCTGCTCATTACCATGCCTAATCTTACTCACGAATGCAGATAGAGAGATTTGCATGTACTCATTCTTCCTTCTATTGCATGAATGTGGTGCATCACATGGTGTATGAAGAAATTGTGTTAAATGCAGCTTGCCATCTTGCAAGGGAAAAGCAAAACCTTTTCCGTTTTACTTCGATTTAAAATTTTCAAAGGTTTTATTTTCAGTTTTTGTTAATCTTTTATCATGGCATGTTTTAAAATGGAAATTCATGAATAAAGTATCCTGCCATTGGCAAGCACTAACAGGACATTACAAATGTTTTAATTTTTACCTTTCCCATGATTCATTATAGGAAAAGATTTTGCTTGATTTTGAAAAATTTATAAAATAAAAATTAAAAAATCTCTGGAAAAAACCTGGACCAATGGAAAAAGAACGAAAACTACTAATTTTATCTACAAAAGGAGGTCATGAAATCAAAAACTTTAGAGTTGGGTTTAATGTTTTGATCTGGCATCAAGGAAAACAGATGAAACACAAGCATCCCTGCTTAAGCAGGGACTAATAAGCAACATTTCAGGCATCTAGCCAAGTTCTAATGGTTGTATGTCTTCAATCCCAGATTATCCCACATGCACCTAGAGTCCCGATGCAAGAGTTTTTCTTACTACATATAAACACTTGCATAGTGTGAAAAAATGGAAATGAGAGTGCTTATATAGCAAAATCAAAGAATTTTTCTTGCTATGCATACACTTACACAGTGTCAAACAATGGAAAAAATAATGCTTATATTAAAATTAATCAGTATGCAGTAATAATATGGTAAGCTTTCAAGCTTCAGTTTTAGAACAATTTTTAATAAAGGGTTAATTTCTCAATCTATTTATCCAGTAACATGAATCTTCTACTTACTTTTCACTGAAATTTCATGGTAAGCACCATCCACATTCACAGAATATACCCTCCTAATGGTAAGGAACCTTCATCGTGTCAAAAACTAATAATCTTTTGCAAAGGGAAATTCATTCTTGAAGTTCTCAAAATGACTAACTCAAGGTGTACACTTGTCTTGAGATTCAGATGGGCCCACAACTAATTGTTTAGAAGAGATAATTCAGTCTCAGATTGGTATTAAAATTGAAAAAATATCTTCAATCTCACACAGAGGCAGTTATTTGGTTAGCACATGGAGGTCACATATCTCAATTGCATTCTCATATTATAAGTTCTGTTCACAATACTTATTCCGTGTTATTTTGTAACACGATCAATTTCCAATTGAATCCTGCTATCAGTAACATGCAATTACTTTTCTATACAGTATTCAAGGTTTATGTTGATACAGGTTTTGGCACATACGTCACAAAAAGTACTATTTCTTGAGAAGGAGCTTCGAGGCTCCTCCAAGTTTTGGTTTTATTTTCAAGTAAGGATGGTCTGGGGATGGTTGATCAAGACTGTAGTTATCGTAACTCATTGACGGGAATCTCATTCCAACCATTCACTCTTTCCTTTCACTAAGACAGGCAGAGTACACCTTCAATAATTCAATCACTTTATCTTTCTTATGGGACATAGTCTTTCTGCTGCAATGCCTGCTTGTCCCTTGATTTGACCTAGTATAGCAATGACTTTTCTTTGGTGGCTTGGGCAGTTTCCATGCTCAAAGACTTATCTAAAAAGGTTTCCCAATGTATCATTTAATTAGCCTTTATCCAACAGAGATTTGGCTAGATGGGGCTGTCTTCAGCTTTAGTCATAATTAAATACAGTGACAAGAGCATTTATATGATGCATTATTCTGAGATTTTACTATAGTCGCTTTATCATGCAAATATCTTTGAACAGACTGAATCTTTAGCAGTCTCTTGGCATTAGCAATCACTAACTACTAGCGTCTAATTTTAAGTTCAAAAAAGATAAAAAGAGTAGGGTTAATTAGTGGAAAATCCTTATTTTTTCTAAATTTCGTTCTCTTTTCTTTCTCTAACATGCATGCAACTACAGTACGTGATACTAGCAGATATATTATTTACAATTTTTTTACATGATATAGTTGAGATCACAAAACGATCTATCAAGATAAATACAAATACATGCTAATATAAAACTGATATGAACGTTGAAAATTAGACATGCGTGGGATGATAACCTAAATCTTAGACAAAAGCTATAGTCATTTTTAAAACACATTTTTACCAAGAAAAGTGTTTCAGTCATCAAAAGGAACCATGCAAATCTAGTTGGGCAAGAGATCAACAGATCTTGAATTGTGGAGTTTTATAACTAAAATGAAAATAGAAACGTAATACTTACATCAGAGTCTTCTGATAAAATATAAGAACATTACAAAGATTAAATAATAGTGAGGTGGTAAAGTTTATCAAATTAGCACACCAAAGTAGGAATTGTACTTCCAAAAATAGAAATTCCTAACTAATTCTGACTAACTTGATTATAATAGAGACATTTTACCAAATCCTTGAAAGTTCAAACCAGTCCTTCCTTCCCTGTTATGACATTCTGATACAAGAAATGGTCCACTTCAATCTGTTGTACACTTATCATCAACAGCGGCTCCCACAAATAGTGAATCTATGTTGGGAGGGTCTTGTTGTCATCATGAGTATACTCTCTCATCACTACTATCCACTCAATCTGTACCTTAGTTGTCATGGTGTATAACACCTAAACCTTACTCTTCTGTTCAATAATATTGACTTGCTCCTTGAAACTATTCACTAAAGATTCCACTAACTTTTTTAATTCCTAAAGGTGCGATCTTCTTGTCCTTATGTATTACTCACATCCCAGCTCCAAAATATTTCTGTGTTTGTAGTTCAAGCTGGGCATGAAAATCATCTGTGGCAAACCAGTTTAAAACCTGGTGAGAGAAAGTAGGCAATTCCTCGAAATTGCCTTACACATCTGTTCCAAGTTCACTCATTGCTGGTTGTACTTGATAGTAAAAAATGAAAAAATAGGGTTAATAGGGAATCACATTTATTCCTTTATACAACCTTCCTAGCTTAAAAAATTGTTTCATCTTCATTATCTGTTAAAACAGGTGGTGACTACATTGAGTGCTTGCCAGCACAATATCACCCCTTGGAAACCTGGGCTCATACTTCTGTCAAGTTTTAAACAGCCAGTGCATTGTTAAGTCAAGTAGACATTGCAAATGAAACCCACAAAATGAACAGTCGACATTTGTTCCACTTATCTCTTATCACTTTCTGTTACATTGCACACAAAGTGACTTATGGGCAGTACAGTGGCAGTCAGCAACTCCTGGAAGTTAATGCAAGACCATGCCTAGTAAATGTGGGATACCATTCCCTTAAGCATCCACTTAATAGATGAAAATCCAGTTAAAATGCTTTACAATAGAGATTATTGAGTTTAAGCTCGACTTCTATCCAGTCTGAATGGAAGTTGAGTTCACCACAGAAGTGAAGCATGCATTGCAACATCTGATTAGTGAGAATGAAATGGAAATTGGAGTCCTCATCCTTATATTGGATTGTAGTCGCAATTGAAAAGGCATGGGCAGTAGGAGTGGACGGCCCAATATCTTGCCAGGCTTGAACTATCTAACAATTGAAATCCACAATTCCACTGTTATATTGTAGTTGAATTTCAGTGAACTTGGTAGCCAAAGACTTTATCAATATGATTCTCAGGGTTTCCCTTGCTTCTTAAACTCAATTCTTTCTATTCAGTTTTAGGAATTTTTATTTCACCATCTCCTCTAAGTTGCTTAATTGGGCAGATGAGATTAGCATAGCATTGTTATACCCAACTTCCTAAGCATAATAAGGTTAAGAACTTGTGACATGATTAATCATAATGTTTTCATTTATTAGTTCTACTTAATTCTTTAGGCTGACCTAATTACATTGTAAGGGTGTGTCCCTACCTAATTATATCTATAAATAAGAAAGAAGGCTCTTCCAAACAATCATAAGTTATGAGATTAAATTCGTATTCTCATATTCTGATTTTTTGAGGTCACCCCCTCAAAGTGATCTGATATATTAATCATTTTGTCTTTATTTCCAAGAAACATCCTAACAAGTGATATCAAAGTAGCAATTTAGACCAAGAGTTTTGTATTTCCAATACCTATAAACCATTGTGAATTTGACTGTGATTTTTTCAGGTTTCGAGTATAATTCACAAACTCAGCAAGTTTTTGAGTACTTGCAAAGTCTTTTTTTTTGCTCCATGAGTATTCACAAGGTTTACTTGCTGAGATTTTCTACTGAGTTAGTTGGAATAGCTTGGCGAGTTCTTACAATTAGCTCACCACACCAACAATACATGAAAATCGTGGAAAAAAAAATCAATTAAACACTCCAAAAACTCTGCTTTTTTGGCTTTATAGACATTGTTTTTTCCCTTTAAAAATTTATAAAAATGGTGCGCACTATGAAAGTTTGTGTGGTTATGAAGGTCTTCATTTGAGCTTCGTGGCAAGGGCTCCACCACTTGACCCCACCATATATCATGATGAGAAATGCACCCAAGGCCCACTACCCCTTAAGCTCATAAGGGTTGTTGCCCCCGAACCCCCACCAAACTCATTTGATAAATTTTTATATACAACTAAGCCCAAGGGTGGGTAGTCAACCCCCTTGTCTACTTAGCAAGGAATCTCTCCCCCCGAGCTCTTCTTCCTATTAATGATTATAGAGGCCTTAATAATTTATGATCAAATTATGAATTACAACTCCTTTTATTCTTATTCATCCTCTTATGACTTGTGATTTCTCCCACAATCAACCATCATAGAGGTTGGAAAGGAAATCGCAATAGGGTGCCCGAAAATCCTCCTATCCAAACCCAAGAGCGGATACTCACCCTCTTGGCCACAAGTGGCAGGCACATTGGACATCTAGCATGAGGTGGTCTACTTAGATGGTGATCTCGTATCTGCTTCCCTTCCTTTCATTTCCTTTCTCCTGCATATGATTGCTTAATGTAAATCAAATGAATTGGAATCTATTATGCACATTTATATTAAACAATCATAATTACTTATAAAGCTCAACAATTGTTGCAAGCATCATTATTGCATAATCATATATGACATATATATTCTATATAATTATTCCCTTATTTATATATATCTATATATAATTATTATTTATTTATATTAATTGGTATTCATACATTAATTATTCTTACTTATGTTGATTGGCATTCATATATACATTTATATAATTATTCTTACGTATATTTTACACTTATCTCCCAATAATGTTATGGCAGCAAACATTATTTATGTACAACAAATATCTAATTACTTATTTCCTTTTTTCTCTTTTCAGATCACACTCTCTACCTCTTTTTTTCAGAACTTCCGTTGTATATTCTTTTATTGATTTCTACCAGTTATCCTCCCTACACATTATAACTCATAAGGTGGAGGGTCATGACTTTTTGTTACGAAAGGATGCTTTACTGCACCCATCGTGTCCCTTCATGCCCACATGGTTTCCTTTAACTATCACCTATGATCGCTGCTTCTCTCCATTAATCTTTATCGCTGCTTTTGTGACTCATTAATGTTAACTTTAGGAATCGCTGCCTTTGTATCATTGTGACCATTGCAATTTATTAGGATCGTTGCAGTTTACTAATTGCTTATTTTATGTTTATATTTTATATTTATATAATATAGTGTATATTTATTTTTTATATCTTATATATATATATGATTGTAGTAATAATAAAATTTAAATTGTTTGATATTTATATTTATATTTATTTATTTACTTTTCAATGTTTGAGATTTTAGAGTTACAATTTTGGGGGCATGACACAACATCTTATAAGAGATTACAGTTTTATATCAGCAGACAGAATGATCGAATTAAGCATGATGTTAATTTGTTGGAACATTGTACAATTAGAAAAGAATTGTATATTGAGCAACAAAACTTTGCCACCAAAGAATACGTGCAAAGCTTAAACCATAAGATAGAGAGATAAAATGTGACTCCTCTTGAGAAAAATGTGGCAAACTTCTTTAACCCCAAGACAAGTTACTAAACTCTCTCCTTAATAGGATGCAAAGAAATGAATAAAAGGTTTATGTTAGCACTATGATAGAAAATGGTCTACAAGTCATATGTATACCAATAGTGAGAAGAATAATAATTATTGAGAATGAGATTGAAGAGTATAGAGAAGTAGCTACAAATGAACCAAAAATGGAAATTTGATGCAAGGGAGGATGGTATATTACCTGTTCAACACAATTCAAGATCAAACAACCAATATCAGTTTCAAAAACTCCTTGAAAGTACTCTTCTCAATATAACCCTGCTTCTTGCTTGTAGGTCAGCAGACCTATTTTTCACAACTTTTCTACTCAGTGTTTCTTCTCATAACCCAAATCTTGACTGATATGGACACCCTTTTTGGTCAACTCAATCATGCTCTAAAACCAACTAGGGTTCTTTTGGAACAAACCTTTCAAATCCCAGCTTTACCGCTGCCCTAAAAGACCAATTAGGTTTATTTTTAAAAGCAACTACTCATGAAACTTTCAAGCAACTTTCAAGAACCACTCAGAACTATAAGAAAGTCAACAAATAGCCATTTTCAACAATTTTCATGGCTCCAAACTCTCATCCTTACGCTGTTCAAAGAAACCCTCATTTTCACCACTTAATAGTAGGGTTTATTCAAAATCCACTTCCCCAATCTCTCACAGGCTTTCCACCACCTTAAAAACATATAAAAAGGTCTTCCCTCACTCACTAAATCAACATATAGCCTCCACTCAACTCATTACTTTCAACCCTCACTCAAAACCACATTTTCATTCCCAAAAACACTAAAAATACCTTAGGACAGTCAAAGTCTTCCCCCAAAACTCATCACAAATGTTATTTCTCACTCACCACCATCCTAAACTAACTTAGCATGTGGAATGGGCTCATTCGGAGTTACAAGTGTGACAGTATGTGGAATGGGCTCATTCGATGATTAGAGCTTCAAAACTTGTGAATTTCCTCCTACAGGTCTGTCAGCAAAAGTTTGCCCTAAGAACAACACTAGTTCAATGTTTTTCCCTTAGAACAGGTTCAAAACAATAATAATACCAATATTCAACAATTCCCAAAGTTGTGTGCACAAAGCCTATAGTACGGCCATGTACAAGTGACTGTAAGTTAAGTTTTCAATGTAAAAATACAGAAAATTCACTATGAAAGATGCAAACAAGGATGTTTATTATATTTCCTCCTTCAAGATTGATTCAACAACCTTCTCCAATGAAGGAATACATGTTTTTATACATTATTTTCATGAATCTTCCTCCAAGAACCGACCCATCATCTTACAAATCCCTCTTGACTCTTGAACTTTCTAAATTTTGCGACTTTTCCAATTACAATTTTTGAAACATTTTTTTCACTTTTGGCAATTTTGCATTTTTTTTACCCCTAAACCTTCTAAATACCTTCAAGATGACTCAAAACATTACTTCATGGTCAAACATGACCTTATTTACCCTGACCTACAACTTGACTCTCTAAAATCCAAATAAACCCTATTTACATATCTTGCTCTTTTGAGCATTTTTACAACGTTTCAACATTGTTTAACAAAATGATCTCTATGACCAATGAGGCCTTATTGACACCCACCAAATGACTACAAATACCAAAACCAACCTAGGACTCACCATTATTGAACAAATTCAAATGAACCTAATTAGGTGCTCCTGCACCAAAATTGAACACATGAATTGTAAGGAATAAATCCTCACCATCTCCCTACATGCATTTAATGGGATAAGCACATCACAAACACTTAGGTTGTTGGTGACATCAAAAAGTGAAAGGTGATAGTGTCGATTGATACAAGAAAACACATAACTTCATTGATAAAAGATTGGCTAGTGATTTTGATTGTTTTGTGTGTCTAATCTCTAATATCTTGGTCACAATTTAGTAGATGGGAAAAAAATCTTTTATGGTGGTAAATGTCATCATATTTAAATGTCACAACCCTGCCAAAAAGGTCCAGTTCGCCTCTGAACTAGGTGTACAAATAAGGAGGGAAGTGATCTTGTAAGAAGTTAGTAATAGCGATGGTCATTTAAGGATTTATGAGGATATGTCTTTAGCGGCGATTCCAAATAGTTTTTAAATTAAATAAATATTGTTAATTCCATGCCCACCATGAAGAGTTGTGTATCCCTTAAGAGAGGCAATAGTTTGGAAAGATTAAGGCGAATAGGTGTATCTTTTAGTATGACTCTTCACCGATTTGGAGGGATTATAAATAGAATGTTGCTACTCATTTGGAGGGCATCAAATGGGTTAAATCTAAGTTGGCATTTTAAGAAATTAATAAATTGATTAAGAAAGTATTTGGTATGCATTTGGATGTATATGCATTTAATGTATAATATTTGATATATATATATATATATATATATATATAATTTCATAATGACTAATATGTAACAAGGAGAGATATGTTATGTCTAAATTAGTAAATAAGGGAAATAGTGAATTCATTTATATCACTATAATCTACATCTTTTTCTTTAAGCAATCATGTGTGGGGTTCGCAAGGAAACATGTTAGGGAAGAGCAGTATAGATTCTCACAATGTAAGTATATCATCTTAAGTTGGATGGAATTGTCTTGGTTGGATGTTCTTGCCACTTAGGGCCAAGGTGGGTGTGAGCACACCCTTGGACTTACTTGTGATGAATAGTTTAAGTTCAATATCTATTATATATTTCACTATGGAATATTATTTGTAAAACAATTTTATGTTGTATAATTGTCACTCAAGGTAAATTCAGGCATACTCCAAGTAGGGGACATTACAATTGGTATCCGACCCTTGATCCTACCAACCTGAGGGAGAAAAAGTATAAGCAAGAAAATTGAAGAACTCAAAGGGAAATGGATAGAGAAAAGAGGAAACTTGCAATAAGAAACAACTCTACTCTAAACAATACAATGAGTGAACAAATAGGAAATGAATTGAGGGATTTCATGGAGCACAACAAACAAACCACTCAAGCTCTCATGGAGAAAACGAGAAGAAAACACAATTTCTCTTACAAACCCTTCAAAACATGAACACCACGATCAATACTCTTAGACCTAACCATACTAATGGGAGGGAAGTCACTTCTAATCATTCCAGAAATGAAAATAAAACTGCATCATGTCAACACCAAGAATAACTAGACCCTCCTTCTTACCCAAAGAAGGGCCAACAAGAGATGAATAATAAATTAATACGCCAAACCATAACTTAGATTAACTTTTTGAATCTTATTCCAAACTTTCCCACGAATTTAGAAGTATCCCATTTAGGGAATATTGTGAGGCTAGGTCAAGAAGTAATCCTAGAAGGGAGAAGGGTGAACCTAATAAAAACCAACATCATAAAGTAGGCAAGATGAATCTCCCAAATTTTTATGGATCAAGAAAGGTCACTACCCATTCACGAGTCCAATAATTGGATACATACCTCTCTCTTAATCCCATGATGAAGAAGATGCTATCAAATTAATATCGTACATTTAGAAGGGATTTGCACGGCCAGGTGGCACCATGGCTTGATTACTCAGAGACCACTTAAACACTTATGATGAATTCACCACAAAACTCAATGAAAGGTTTGTCCAAAGCACCAGTGTTCTAAAATTACCTCAATTACTAAGGCAAGGAGGTTTGTAGAAGACTATATGAGTAAATTCCCAAAGGATTCAGTCATGGTTCCTAGAATCACCAAAAAAAGGCTTACTTACATATTTATAGAAGGTTTAGCAAAAAGTATCTATGGCCTAGTTAGTGTCTTTGATCCCACCACTCTCCAAGATGCAATCTTAAAAGCCCTTGAACTTGAGACCACTAAAAACAAAAGTGACTCCAAAGATATAT
>VDFB02193867.1:463383479-463445374 GCA_007258455.2 Sequoia sempervirens
AAAAGAGACAAAAACTATATATTTTTTTAAAATTTAAGGGCATTTCCATAGCATAGAGATATAGAGAACAAATAAAATAGAGTTGAACCCATGAGTTGTAGAAAATAGGATTTTGTTGTTTATATTCATATCACTGATTACATTGCATTGCACAATGCATACTTCATAGTTCATAAATAATAACTAGATGGTTATAGTTGATAAAATTTCAATTATAATATAGTTTGTACAAAGTCAACCTATAAACTAAGTACAAAGTTCCAAAAAATCAGACTTTGCCAATGACTCTTGCTACTACAAATAGAGCTATGCTAGAGGGCTGCAGGTCCCGATCATGAAGCTCTTGGTTCAGAGCCTCTCTTGAGTCATTCAACCTCATGACTATCCAAGTTGGCCATGAGGATCTCAAAATCCTTAGGCTCAAGAAAGTCATTAAAAAGACAGTTTTCCTTTGCTCAGCAGACATCATAAAGTACAAAACGGGAATCAACTGGTTCATCTTTGTGATTTAACCTAAGTTACCGGTTTGGTTTTGGGTTCGGGTTCAGGTTCGAGAACCTGGTTCGCTAGTTCGGGAATTTTTTTTTTTTGGGGTTGGGTTTGTTTTGGGTTCGGTAATACAAAAACATATAAAAACTGTAGAAATATATACATATTTGCAGCAGTAATTGGTTCAGAATACCACCATATTAATAGTCAACCATAGTTTAGATAATCACTCGACATCTCCGAAGTGATTCATTAACGATTTCGCAAACGATTATTTTCTGGCTTTTACTCTCACAAATGCCACAGTTCTTTCGCTTCATGCTTTTTCTGCATTCTTCTTAATTTTAACCCTCATTTTACCTTTCTGCTTTTGTTAAATTTAAGTGATCAGATTGTAAGCACAGAAACTTAAAACAAATCAGACAAAGTAACACAGCAGATACCCTGGGAAAACCCTCCTCTTGAGGGAGAAAAACCCAGCAACAAAGATCTCTCTTATATTTATGAACAATGGCAATGATTCTCTTTACAATGAGGCCTAACTCAAGGCCAGAATTCTATACCTATATCAGATACAAAGAACAGAAAATGAACTGTACTTCTGACAAGATGAATCTGCTCTTCAATAATATTCGCAACTTGCACTTGAACAGGTTCGTACACAGCTATAGATATAAACCACTCTCAGCACTTGAGAGATTCGCACTTGCCTCTTGATGAATTTAATTCGCACTTCAGCTCTCTTGATCAATTCACACTTAGAAGAATAAATCGGACTTGCATGAATGTATGTTTGATGGAGGAAGCGAACCTTGTATATATACAAGTGAGAGAGGTCGCACCTCTTCAAGTTATGAGGTCGGCCAAGATAAAGAATATAATTTACAAAGAAGGTTGGCCCAGAAAGAGAAAATCATAAATAATACAAGAGAAGTCGGCCTCAAGACATTCACGCCTCCTCATAAATATAAGACAATAAATTAAATAGCCAACGGGCTATCATTTAATTTATGTCTCCTCAATAGGGCTGAGCTGGAAGGAACGACTGAAGCTGTAATATCATTAACACTCCCTCTCAGCTAGGGAGAGAACTTCCAGCTGCACAATACGAATCATCTCAATATGAGGTCCATCAGCCATCATTGCCTGCAATCAGATATAAAGAGAAGGATATCACCTCAACGTGATATTAGATATCATCTTGATATCAACCATCAAATGGTAAGTACAAGTGTTCATCACTTGCGTGATGTTGTCACCTCAATGTGACTTTCACCATGACTCTCCAAGAGGGTGAACACAAGTACAAGAAGATCATCAATGGCTCTTCCTCACATGATGTTGTCATGGAGTCACACACATGACATCCACCATGAACTCAACTCGTAGGGTGAAACAAGGGCTTATACCTCAAATTCTTCCGCCTTTAAGAAGATGCATTAACAAGGGCTTAGACCTCAAATTCTTCCTACCTTAAGAAAAATGCATTAACAAGGCTCATCGACAGTTTAGGACTCATATCAGCCAAGGCTGGATTCTTCCACCATACCAAGTTTTTCTTTATCTCAAGTATACAAACTTCTTTATCCTCGGGCAAGAGGCTTGGTGAGAATATTCATTGCCTACTCATCGCTAATGTACCTCAACTGCATAGCCTTCCAATACCATATCTCTATATAGTGGTACTTGATCTCAACATGCTTGGATCTGTCATGAAACACAGGATTGACAAAAAGCTTTACACAACTCTGAAGTAGGCTCCATTGATTGTTCAAACAATCCTACAAGGAGCTTACAAAGCCAAACTGCTTCTCGAGTTGCTATACAAGCTGTAGCTGTACTTTACTTCTTTTATTAAATTTCAATGCTACAGATGACTGCTTCCTACTGCACTAGGAAATCATAGCAGAACCCAAACTGAAGCAACAACCAGAGGTGCTCTTCCGATCTGTGACACAACCTGCCCAATCAGAATCAGTGAAACCATGTAACTCCAAGTCTGCATCTGAAGTATACCTCAATCCATGTCCAACTGTGCGACGCAAGTATCTCAGGATATGTTTTAGCTGCAACAAGATGTATCTGTCTCAGATCACACATAAACTGGCTAAGTGCACTTACTGCATAGCAAATATCAGGTCTAGTGTTAACTAGATACATCAAGGATCCAATTAGATGTCTGTACAATGTAGGATCCACCAAATCTGAACTAGTTGTAGCCTCCTTCAATTTATGAAGATTGGTCTCCATAGGTGTAGAAATGGCTTTGCAATCCATCATGCCAAAACCTCTTAAGTATATCAATGGTGTACTTCCCTTGACTTAGAATCATTCCATCTAGTTTTTGCCAGACTTCTAAGCCAAGGAAGTAATGCATGAGCCCAAGGTCCTTCATCTCAAATTCAAAAGTCAATTTCTTGAAGTAGAGATTTGAATCAGCATCATTCTTCAAGAAGCCCAAACTTGACAGGTACCAATCAATCCTTTCGTACCATACACGAGGAGGCCGCTTAAGACCATACAAGGCCTTTTCAGCTTGCAAACATGTGACTCCTTCCCATGAACCTCGAAACAATGAGCAACAGGAGCAAATGTTTCTTCATAATCAACTCCCTCTTTCTGTGAAAACCCATGAGCTATGAATCTTGCCTTGTACTTCTCAATGCTTTTATCTGCATCTTTAAGTACGGGCTGTCCTCTCAGAACACTTTATTCTTACAACATTGCAATCTTCATTTCTTCTCAGTGAGTTACAAAACTCCCTCTTGATTCCTACTTTAGAGATTGCAAAGAAGACTTCTGGAAGTGAACTCCCTCTAGCCACCAGCTCAGCCTCATGTTTGCAAGTTGTGACTTCATGCTTGAACATTTCTTTGGTCGGCATGACTTCCTCATAAGATGCCTCAAGCTTTTCATCACCAGACAATCTCTCACCACCTTCTAGCTCCTAGGAATGTCCTGAAAGCATTTTAGAGAGAGATTACTAATAGTTTATAATTATTCAAAAAAATATCAAGGCAAAGTTTACTATCTTAGATTATAGCATGAATACATGAGGATTTATGAACAATAATGAAACATGAATAAGTAAATCAACCTATAAAAGAAATATTTCAAAGAAACTTATCTTTTTACTGATTCTGATATATCTTCCTTTTGTCTTTACTGCTCTTGGAAGTGCTCCTCTTAGCTCAACAAGAGACAAACTACTCAACAAAAATTCTTAGCTACATTATGCAGTCAGAATGTAGAACCAGACTTCTCAAGAAATCAAGGCTCTACCACAGTTCATGCATATAGAGAGTGATAACGATGTGGTCAACCAATCACAATCATCATTGTAGTTGTCCTTTTATTTCTGAGTCACACTTAGAAATCTAGCATGAAACAACTCACAAAGAATGGTGTCTCCAAAGGTCTTATCCCACTTGCTAAACACTATTTAAGAGAAAACATGATCTTACAATGCATACTCAATCAAATAAGCGACATTAGATCTGCACAACTCTGCAGACTGAAATTTTTGTCCTAGATTTCAAAACAAGAATGAACAGAATAAGATACTTATCTTGATGAAATCATAATGCTTTTCGGGTCATATCTAACCCAAGGTCAGACCCAATGTCCGAAAGGAGAAGCTAAAACAGCAGTGAGACCTCAGCTGGGTGATGTTTCTTAAGAGAACTTACACCAACATGAGATATGACAAATACTGGACATTCTAATTTGCCCCTGAATTCTTCAAAAGATCTTTTTATCTCTTGATGAAGACACGCTGCTCATGCACACAGATCAACACACAACCTTCACGGTTAGAACACAGGCCCATTATTGCCTTCACATAACCATAACTACATTGGAACTCAGAACTGAAGTTATCCCTTAGTTGTAGTAAGCATGGAACACATCTCAGATTATCCAACTCACGGTAGAAACCTAGGGACCTGTTAATTCAGGACTATGAATGAAATCTGAGAGCAATGTCAGGTCAACTGTGAGACTTTTTCACAACACCAGCTACTGCAATGAACTTTTTTGTGAAATGATAGTTGATAGGGGACTCAATATTGCATTAGATTTCATGCCAAGCACACAGCCGCTTTCTACCAACCATGTACCCTTTGCCAAGCATTCAAAATCTTATTACTAATGCCCACACATTCAGTCCTATAGATAGACAGCTGACACAATGCCCATCGAATAACCAGCCTGAATACATTTCTCTACTCTAGTTTGCAACCAAGAAGAGGTGATCTCCACTAGACATCTTGAGCAAGGATACTCATTCAATAAGCCATCAAGAGATTATCACAGCCGACGAAGAGAACCAAGTAAGCACAGATGGCAATGCAACCAGATAGCAATGAATTGTCGTGATTGCTTGTTCCTTTGACAGTTTGATTCTCAACTCAGGTTACACCTGTTTAAGCAACGTCCTCCTCTAGCATGCTCATGAGAGACTCTAACAGGATCATTCGACAAAATCTTGGACCTGAGATGAACATGCCCTTCTCTGGATATACCATGATATGCTGAAGTGTATTAGCCTCATCCAATAACAACTTCCACAAAAGCTTGATTCTTTCCCAGTTAGCAATTTCTAATTTGCATAACAAATCTGATCAGGATTATGCTTAAACCCGCTCTGATACCATGTTGATTTATGATCAGATTTGTATGCACAGAAACTTAAATTCAAAAAACAAAAACAGTAACACAGTAGATACCCTAGGAAAACCCTCCTCTTGAGGGAGAAAAACCTAGCAATAAAGATCTCCCTTATAGTTATGAACAATGGCAATAATTCTCTTTACAATGAGGCCTAACTCAAGGCCAGAATTCTGTACCTATATCAGATACAAAGAACAAAAAATGAACTGCACTTCTGGCAAGATGAATCTGCTCTTCAATAATATTCGTTACTTGCACTTGAACAGGTTCGTACACAGCTATAGATATAAACCACTCTCAGCACTTGAGAGATTCGCACTTGCCTCTTGATGAATTTAATTCGCACTTCTATTCTCTTGATCAATTTGCACTTTTGTTCTCTTGATCAATTCACACTTAGAAGAATAAATCGAACTTGCTTGAAATGTGTGTGTGATGGAGGAAACGAACCTTGAATATATACAAGTGAGAGAGGTCGCACCTCTTCAAGTTATGAGGTCGGCCAAGATACAAAATAATTTCAATGAATATAATTTACAAAGAAGGTCGGCCCAGAAGGAAAAATCATAAATAATACAAGAGGTCGGCCTCAAGACATTCGCGCCTCCTTATAATTATAAGACGATAAATTAAATAGCTAATGGGCTATCATTTAATTTATGTCTCCTCAATAGGGCTGAGCTAGAAGGAACGACTGAAGCTGTAATATCATTAACATTTCATTCCCAAAAACACTAAAAATACCTTAGGACAGTCAAAGTCTTCCCCCAAAACTCATCACAAATGTTATTTCTCACTCACCACCATCCTAAACTAACTTAGCATGTGGAATGGGCTCATTCGGAGTTACAAGTGTGACAGTATGTGGAATGGGCTCATTCGATGATTAGAGCTTCAAAACTTGTGAATTTCCTCCTACAGGTCTGTCAGCAAAAGTTTGCCCTAAGAACAACACTAGTTCAATGTTTTTCCCTTAGAACAGGTTCAAAACAATAATAATACCAATATTCAACAATTCCCAAAGTTGTGTGCACAAAGCCTATAGTACGGCCATGTACAAGTGACTGTAAGTTAAGTTTTCAATGTAAAAATACAGAAAATTCACTATGAAAGATGCAAACAAGGATGTTTATTATATTTCCTCCTTCAAGATTGATTCAACAACCTTCTCCAATGAAGGAATACATGTTTTTATACATTATTTTCATGAATCTTCCTCCAAGAACCGACCCATCATCTTACAAATCCCTCTTGACTCTTGAACTTTCTAAATTTTGCGACTTTTCCAATTACAATTTTTGAAACATTTTTTTCACTTTTGGCAATTTTGCATTTTTTTTACCCCTAAACCTTCTAAATACCTTCAAGATGACTCAAAACATTACTTCATGGTCAAACATGACCTTATTTACCCTGACCTACAACTTGACTCTCTAAAATCCAAATAAACCCTATTTACATATCTTGCTCTTTTGAGCATTTTTACAACGTTTCAACATTGTTTAACAAAATGATCTCTATGACCAATGAGGCCTTATTGACACCCACCAAATGACTACAAATACCAAAACCAACCTAGGACTCACCATTATTGAACAAATTCAAATGAACCTAATTAGGTGCTCCTGCACCAAAATTGAACACATGAATTGTAAGGAATAAATCCTCACCATCTCCCTACATGCATTTAATGGGATAAGCACATCACAAACACTTAGGTTGTTGGTGACATCAAAAAGTGAAAGGTGATAGTGTCGATTGATACAAGAAAACACATAACTTCATTGATAAAAGATTGGCTAGTGATTTTGATTGTTTTGTGTGTCTAATCTCTAATATCTTGGTCACAATTTAGTAGATGGGAAAAAAATCTTTTATGGTGGTAAATGTCATCATATTTAAATGTCACAACCCTGCCAAAAAGGTCCAGTTCGCCTCTGAACTAGGTGTACAAATAAGGAGGGAAGTGATCTTGTAAGAAGTTAGTAATAGCGATGGTCATTTAAGGATTTATGAGGATATGTCTTTAGCGGCGATTCCAAATAGTTTTTAAATTAAATAAATATTGTTAATTCCATGCCCACCATGAAGAGTTGTGTATCCCTTAAGAGAGGCAATAGTTTGGAAAGATTAAGGCGAATAGGTGTATCTTTTAGTATGACTCTTCACCGATTTGGAGGGATTATAAATAGAATGTTGCTACTCATTTGGAGGGCATCAAATGGGTTAAATCTAAGTTGGCATTTTAAGAAATTAATAAATTGATTAAGAAAGTATTTGGTATGCATTTGGATGTATATGCATTTAATGTATAATATTTGATATATATATATATATATATATATATATATAATTTCATAATGACTAATATGTAACAAGGAGAGATATGTTATGTCTAAATTAGTAAATAAGGGAAATAGTGAATTCATTTATATCACTATAATCTACATCTTTTTCTTTAAGCAATCATGTGTGGGGTTCGCAAGGAAACATGTTAGGGAAGAGCAGTATAGATTCTCACAATGTAAGTATATCATCTTAAGTTGGATGGAATTGTCTTGGTTGGATGTTCTTGCCACTTAGGGCCAAGGTGGGTGTGAGCACACCCTTGGACTTACTTGTGATGAATAGTTTAAGTTCAATATCTATTATATATTTCACTATGGAATATTATTTGTAAAACAATTTTATGTTGTATAATTGTCACTCAAGGTAAATTCAGGCATACTCCAAGTAGGGGACATTACAATTGGTATCCGACCCTTGATCCTACCAACCTGAGGGAGAAAAAGTATAAGCAAGAAAATTGAAGAACTCAAAGGGAAATGGATAGAGAAAAGAGGAAACTTGCAATAAGAAACAACTCTACTCTAAACAATACAATGAGTGAACAAATAGGAAATGAATTGAGGGATTTCATGGAGCACAACAAACAAACCACTCAAGCTCTCATGGAGAAAACGAGAAGAAAACACAATTTCTCTTACAAACCCTTCAAAACATGAACACCACGATCAATACTCTTAGACCTAACCATACTAATGGGAGGGAAGTCACTTCTAATCATTCCAGAAATGAAAATAAAACTGCATCATGTCAACACCAAGAATAACTAGACCCTCCTTCTTACCCAAAGAAGGGCCAACAAGAGATGAATAATAAATTAATACGCCAAACCATAACTTAGATTAACTTTTTGAATCTTATTCCAAACTTTCCCACGAATTTAGAAGTATCCCATTTAGGGAATATTGTGAGGCTAGGTCAAGAAGTAATCCTAGAAGGGAGAAGGGTGAACCTAATAAAAACCAACATCATAAAGTAGGCAAGATGAATCTCCCAAATTTTTATGGATCAAGAAAGGTCACTACCCATTCACGAGTCCAATAATTGGATACATACCTCTCTCTTAATCCCATGATAGAAGAAGATGCTATCAAATTCGCCATCCTACATTTAGAAGGGGTTGCACACGACTGGTGGCACCATGGCTTGATTACTCAAGGCCACCAAAACATAACAACTTATGATGAATTCACCACAAAACTCAATGAAAGGTTTGACCAAAAGCACCCAGAGAGATATTTCAAAAAATTACCTCAATTACTAAGGCAAGAGGGGACTGTAGAAGACTATATGATAGAATTCCAAAGGATTCCAGTCATGGTTCCTAGAATCACCAAAAAAAGGCTTACTTACATATTTATAGAAGGTTTAGCAAAAAGTATCTATGGCCTAGTTAGTGTCTTTGATCCCACCACTCTCCAAGATGCAATCTTAAAAGCCCTTGAACTTGAGACCACTAAAAACAAAAGTGACTCCAAAGATATATCACCAAAGATAAAACCTCCTACAAGAAAGATAGACACCAAAGAAATTTGCTTTCCAAAGATGAACATGCAGAACTTAGAAAAAATAAATTATGTTACAAATGCAAGAAGGACATATTTGTAATCAAGAAGAGTATCAAAAGAAAAAACTTGTGCTACAAGTGTAAGGAAAAATGGAGCTAGGACATAAGCGTGGGAAAAGAATCCAAGCACACAACATAGAAGCACTATCCAATAAAGAAGTATGGGAATAAGAAGAAGAAAACTCAAATAAAAGAAGAAAATACGAGGAAGAACATGGAACTTCATTGTTTAATTGTTTGGCAGCACAACACTACATTGTTTAACTATTTTTCTTGCATCTTTGCATCCTTAAGAGTGTCTAGTTCTAATTATCAACCTCCTGAAATCGTCAGTGTTGTAGTCGGTGCAAATCTTATGAGAATAGCACAAAGTTATCTACTTTGTCATGTGCATGTCACTACTCTTTACACAACTAACCAACATTTTGCAAGGTGTCTAAAAGGATGATTAGACATGTTGAGTAAATTCAAATCACATTAGATGTGAGATACTAAAATACATATTAATCAGGATGTTAGATCTAAATATTCGATTA
Source organism: Sequoia sempervirens (assembly GCA_007258455.2). NCBI lineage: Eukaryota > Viridiplantae > Streptophyta > Pinopsida > Cupressales > Cupressaceae > Sequoia > Sequoia sempervirens. The sequence continues at coordinate 463,393,089 of VDFB02193867.1, forward strand.
TAGAAATTCATTTACATGTTTCAATTTATTTATTTTCTAAATCCTAGTTTTTAATTTTCTTTTCGGTTGATAAAATTCTATAATCCATGAAAGTTCATTTGGTGTCTCTTATTCTAAATTGTTTCTTAACTTTATACAATTGGATGTCATTGTTTTGTAGAGTCTTAATTATGGACAATTACCAGGCTCAAATGATAATGGTAGTGCACCATATCAATATATGCAACAAGTTTGTTTTCTTTAATCTACCATATCATATGTTGTCTGCACTTTTATTATACATTAAGTTGACACTATTGTAAATGGGTTGTGTTGAACACCTAGAATACTGAGAAGGGGGGGGGGGGTGTGAATCGGTATTCTATTAAACCATTCAGATATTAGCCATCAAATTACCAAAACATATTCAACTAAAATAATGATTGAAAACATGAAACATCCACAACATCACATAACACATGAACACTAGGATTTTCACATGGAAAACCCAAAATGGGAAAAACGTGGTGAGGGTTAGCTCACAATATATTATATTCGGATATAGTATATTACAAAAATGCTCACTATAGGTGGACTCACTTTCCACAAAGAATAAGATAGAAGAAAAAAGGGGTTTCTTACAACCTATTGAACTAGTACAATAGCATCTATCATATGTTGGATTACAACTCCAATGAAGTGCAAAAACAATCCTTGCACTAATCTAGATCAATGCATTGCTCTACTCTAATTTCACATAATTCACACAACTTTGATCACATTCACATCATACACATGTGGGTGGAACACCATACATGTCATATGTCATTCATCACTCGCACATAATCATAATATTATCAAAACAATCCACTATATATCCATGTCAATTGTAACACCAATTAGGTCAGCCTAATTGGATGTAACACACAAAAACAACCTTGTTGGCATCAAAATAATTCATCCCCACTTCACACCTCAATTCAAAATTTAATTAACATCAAGATAGGTCAGGGTGGATCTAATATAGGTCCATCATAAGATAAAATTACTTACTCAACCTTCATGAAACATCAAACGTGTTATGTTAGCCCCAAATGAGATAGCTTATGGAACTCAATAAATTTCATTTGTATACTCAATTTTCCACATGTGGAACTCAAAAAATGATTCCTATTCAACAAACATCCGGTAGCTTATCTCCAATACTGCAACACAAAATATTCATTTGTAAAGGAATGCGAAATCTCCCACATTGATACTCTATCTAGGAAATGATTGGTATATGCAGGACCGAACTCTAGGAAATGATTGATATATGCAGGGCCAAACTCTATCATCCATATCTTCTAGCATACTTCACCAAAAAACAACAAATCTTGGATTTAGATGCATCTAATAGTCACTAAGCTATAGTTAGAACTATAGAGTGATATCTCTATTTGTGGTGGAGTGTCAACCCAAAAACTGATGCATTGAATCATTGTACTACCAAAAAGAATACTTAGTCAATTTTTTGTATAACCATACTTTTTGGACCAACTTATCCTATACAAATTCTTCAATAACACTTCAAAATCATGTTAGGATGATCCACAATAATGTTGAAATCAATGAAAACACTAGATCATGCAATATGTACATACCATGCTCATGTCAAGCGAAATTGCATCATCAATGACAATCTTCCAACAATCTCCCCCTTTGTCATTGATGGCGACATGCTCTCCAAAAAAACCTGAATATTCTTCAAAAAAAATTATCCCCCTTTTTCACATCTTTTCTTTTCCAAAACACTTCAATACTTTCCAAGGATCTCTCCCCAAATGACTTACCAAGCATCTCTCCAAATATCTCTCCCCCTTTGATAGCAATGGCAAAGGGTGTACTAGTACCAAAAATTTGTATACTCCCCCTCAAAAATAACTTAATGAATGTATTAACTCCCCCTTAGGAAGTTAACCAAAACTTTTATACCATTCACATATTTACAAAAGAATTAAAAAATCTTGAAAAATTGAAAGATGCATAAAAGTAGAGATGGTCAACCCAAAGATGTTGACCCTTGAAGCTTCTATAAGATAACTTGCAAGAAGATTTACCTTCTTCCTAATGTTTCTTCATTGCAACAAGTATACTTTATTGTGACTCAAGCTCCATCAATTTTTTCTCTCCTTCCAGAGTACTGGGAGTAAGATTTAGTTTTGAAATTTCATCTATATTGGTAAGGGCACTTGAGATAGGTATGTGCTTTATTTTCACCAATTCCTTTAGCTTCCCAAACTATTTGATTATCTCTTCTTTCTAGCTCTGCAGGGTAACAAATTTTTCATGTAGATCTTCTATTACAATCTAGATCTGATCATTTCTATCTTGTGTAGGATCATAGGAACTTGAAGCATTACTTATTTGTACCTCAGTTTCATGTACATTGCATCCTTTATGCTTTGTGTGGCATTTGACCACTTCAAGCAATACAAAAAATAATGTTTTTACCTCTTCCTCACATGTTTCCACTTATTTTAAGCATTCTTCAAATTTTTTGTGTGTAGATGCACACTTCTCTATAATATCCAATCATTTCTTCTTTGCAAGCCTTGCCTCAACTTCTATTTCAACTTGTCCTTTTAGATCGAAGTCATATTCCTTGAAGAAACCAATCAAAATTTGGAAGTTATCCATTGTAGGTAGGGAGGTGTCAATATTTTTTCTAGGTGTTATCTCTTGTGATGCCTTTACATCTTCATCCATTAATTCACTACTCTTTTGATATGTTCCAATAATCTATTTCCTTATTGATGTGTGAAACACATCACCTAGCTACAACTTGTGAATGGGAGATACTTTCTCTAGATCTACACTTCCTTGTTGCATGGGAAATTGCAACAACTAAGATGAGACAACTAGTTGGAATCTTACTTTCTTAGAAAAATAATTTTTCAAAGAATTACCATAGGAAGATTCACTAGAAAGCTTAGACAATTATGTTTTCTCAGTTTCTTCATCCTTGTTCGACTCAGTCTTCTCTTCCTCTGTCTTTTCTTCATCTTCAGAGGTCTTCTCTTTATATTTGTCTTCATCATCCTTTCCCTCTTCATCTCCATTGCCTTTATTCTCTTCTCCTTTCTCATTCTCTTCATTTTTGTCTTCTTCTTCCTTCTCACTGTCTTCTCTTCCCTTATTAACTTTATTCTCTTGCCCTTGACCATTATCCGCATCATTCTTATCACCTTCACTGGAGGTTTGTTTTGTATCTACCAGAGGAACAAATGTGTCATCTTGATTTCTTTGATTAGTGTTTACTAGTGGGAGAGTATAATGATCTACTATTGTACCATGTGTTGTCGGAGGAACAAAAGTGTTACCTTGTGAAGTTTACTTTGCAACCTTTGTAACTTCCTCATTCTCTTGCACTGGTGGAGTATTATCTATATTTTCCTCTACATCAGTAACTCCAACATTGATCTCATGCTCTTGTTGAGAATCATCTATGGGAATTTCTTCCTCCTCACTATGTTTTTGGGCACAAGAATCAACAATCAAATTTTCTTCAAATACTGGAAGCATACCCAAATTTTGTACAAGTTCCTCAGCCTTGTCATTACACTCTTTTTGAATCCTATTGCGATCTTTCAAATCCATTCCCATGAGTATGTTTACCTTTAGTTTTTCTCTTATCTCCTTTTTGTAGATGGTAGCTAATGTGGCTTGGTCTACATTAGTCAAAGGGGCACCATTTCTCTCAAATGCTTCATCTTTCATCTTTTCTTGCTCCATTATTGCATCCTCTCTTCTTTTTAACACAAACATCATCTGGTATATCCTTCTAGATATTTTGTATATCTACCTCAAACAAAACAATGTATTGAACTATAGCTTCAATTATGGTAGTTTTATCTACCTCATGAGCTTCCTTGTACAGTTTAAAAATTTATCTTAACATTTCATGTTGCACTATACTATTGAATAGTGCATCAAGCTTCATAGGGGAGTGAGGTTTCTTAGATTGCTTCTACTTATTTTCTTTTATCAAAGGCTTCTTTGTTTCTTTCTGCTTATTCTCCAGAGAAGATTCCTTGGCTTCCTTCACCTTTTCTCTCTTCTGGATTTTGAATTCCATTTTCTCTCTCTCCACTTCCTCCTCACTTTCAGTATCAACAATATCAATCCTTTTTTTCTTTTTGAGCTTGCTTCACCTTGTGAAGCACCTTTCTTACTTCTTCGAACTAGAGGGATATCATCTTATAACTCTACTTCTTCAAAAACTTTTCTCTAGAAATTTTTTGCTTCACTCTTCTTCTTATAGAAATAGTGGTTTATGTGGTATTAATTTTCTTTGCTTCTTCCCTAGTGGCATGAACTATTATAGGGGACTTATCCCTTACTGGAAGGATATCTGTAGATTTCCTCTTCTCAACAATAGTAAGAAGAGTTGTTGTAGCTGATCTACCTGATTTGCTAGAGCTTCCAAAGTCTTGTGCTACTCTCATTTTTTCTTTATTTTCTAGCTCTAACATATCTAACCTTTTCCTTTGAAAGAATAGTTTCTAGTGCATACAGATCAACCATATGGTCAACATTTTTTCTCATAATTGGTTTCTTGAACTCTAGGTGAACTTCCATTGGTTTTTTCACATAAGTCCCATACCTTGGCCTATTGAGATCTTTAGGAATATTTAGTAGCACCTTTGCACAACCAATAACTTCTACCTTTGACACTTCATAACCTAGTTCCAAAACCCAAATGGTACTAGGTTCTACTGCTTCCATCATACAAAAGCCTATGGAAACTTAGAAAGTGATATCATTTTTTAATTTTTCCACAACACTCCTAGGAATCCTCTATCTCTCATTCATCCTTCTTTAGAACACTACAAAGAATCCAGTAAGTGCATCATCTTGAGTGATAACATTTCCAAGGCTCCTCATATAATCTCCTTTTTGATGTGTAATAGGTCTTTTTCTAGATCAATTAACCTTCCCAATCACTGGAGCTTCCCTCAAGAAGTAGAAGAGTAAACACATTACAAATGTGCCATATTTGAACACATACTTCTTCTTAATCTCCTTCATCTATTCTCCATCAATTGTTTTTGAAGTAACTTGTAGAGATTATAATCAACACCATTTTCAACCACCATGTCTTGTGCCACATGAATTGTGGTGGAAGAAACTAAATTATCTTTGTTTGTGTAGTAGATCTTATATCCAATGAGCATAGTTGCATATCTAATAGTTGGATTTCTAATAGGGTTTACTATGAGTACTCTTTGATCAAATATTACACTTGTTCTTTCCATTACATCCTTTTTCTTGACTGATTTCAATACTAGAACCGATCCAATGGACCATAAACCAATTATGTCTCTAATAACTTCCTTTGTAGTCATATGAGGTCAATCAGTCCATACAAATTGGTCGTGAAATCTACTTAGGGCTAGTTTGATATGCTTCTCAGCATAGCTAAAACTTGGGAACCATTGCCATACATCTAATTTCTTCTCAATTAGGGATTTGTACTCTAGCTTCAAAGTATAATCATCACCAACTAACTCATTCATCCATATGTCCAATAATTTTTCAGGAGAGTGTTCATCCATACTACCATGAATGTATGCCCTATTGTCTTCATTTGGAAAACCCCATAAGGTATATGTGAAAATGCACCTATAGGATAATCTTCTATGGTTTTATGAGATGTCTCTTGAATTTGGATTGGGTTTTCCATGAAACATCTACAACCCTTTGAGTTGCCATAGTAAAATGTATTCAAACTACTTTGAAACAACAATTCTAGAAAACTAAGGTATACAAGAATTGTTAAATATGTTTTACTTTGCTCAAGGAATTAGGGCTTTGATGCTCTACAACTTAGAAACACTTTCAACACTTCAAATTCACTTATTTCTCCTCTATTCTCCTTTGAATGCTTTTGATGAAATGAATTTTCCTTAGAAAATTTTCTTTTAGCTCTTCAATTTGTCCTAATTCTACAATAAATGCCTCATTCCATAAATTTGGCAACCTTAAAACTATATTCACAATCAACTTCTCAAGATCCACAAATATTTGCATTAGCATATTTCCTTCTGCAATCTTCTCCAATAGATCAATCATTCCATTTTTCATCACATATCTTCATGTTGTGGCTTCAACACCTCTTCTCAGCTGAGGGATATAAGATATCCATTAATGCTCCCCTTAAGCCAAGCATTTGGATTAGTTACCAAAGGAAACATCTGCACCAGAAGATGGTACAAACTCTTCCTTAGTCTCAGTCTCTTCTTTCTTTATTTACTTCAACTAGATCAACCTTCTTGATTGGTTCATTCCTCCTTACCAGATTATATTTCCTTGTGTTTATGCTTTTGCAAAACTTAGCAATATGTCCAAGTCTATTGCAATTATGACATACACATTCCTTTGAGTAGTATTTCTTCCATTCATTTTAGATCTTCATTGGTTAGCCTTGTGTCCAAATCCATAGCATGTATAACAGTAACCATTAAAGGATCGAATCATTCTGCCATTGTTATATGCATTCATCATTTGACTTCTACAGTCATTTTCTATATGTCCAAACTTCTTCCATGTAAAGCATTGACCAATAAAATATGGAACATTTTGATTCATTTTGCTTCTACACTCCATTGCTCTATGTCCATAATTATTGCAAGAATAATAAAAACCATTTCAAGGATCAGTACTACATAGGAGCTACACTACACTGTAGCTCTTGTTAGAAAATGCAAAAAGGATCAGAACATGTTTCATATCCTCTACTAATATTTTCTCAAGAGTAGAGGCAAGCACACCATCACTTTGGTCACCAATTATAATTGGAAGAAAGTTGATAATTTCTTCCTTAAGCACTAATTGAAAAATAGCCCAAATATCCAAATACTTTCTTGTTTATGATTCAGTATCAACAAGAAAATCAAGCCATATGAATTGATTTAATATTAATCTTGGTATGTCATGGTTTAGGGAGCATGAATTTGAAAAAAGAGGTAGAGGATGTTGTAGATTAGGAAAATTTAAGGTAAAATACATAATCAAATAGAAATCAAACCCTAAAGACCTAAACCAACAATGAAGTACAATCCAACACGAAACACCAAAATAACAAAACAATGTTACCCAAGTCTGCATGCCATGGTTGAATGAACTCCATTGCTCTTCTCCATTTTGTTGAATATGGTTGATTGCCCTCATATTTTGAGTATGCAAATAGACCTAATGAAAATGACAAGAAAAATATTAAAGATAATTATATCTAGAATGTACTTGCAACATAAACTAAGTAGCCTAAGATGTAGATTGCATAAAATGTTGAAATGACAATGATGGATGTCTTTTATAGAAAGACAAATTGGGATGAGGGGCTAATATTGAATGATGTTAATCAATGGTCAAGAATAGAAGTTAATAGGGTTAGGGCTAAATTAGGGAAAAATAAAGACGAATGGTCAAGATTTAATTATGAGATAATTCAATCATAGGTGAAAAATGAATGAGACAAGAGATAAGATTGACACAAAAAAACATGTTGCTGGAAAATCAAATAATTATAAAAAATCATTTGATTTAAGAGGGAAAGTGATTTTTAAATAATTAAAGTAATTATTTAATCAAAGAAGAAAAAGGAAAACTTTGTCTTTCTAATTAAATAATAGAAACAATTATTTTAATTAGAAAGTAGAAGAAAAAGACAAATAAATAATTAAAGTAACTATTTATTTGTGGAAGGAAAATTTTAATCAAAGACGAATGAAGAAATGAATTAAATAAACAATTAAAATTATTTAATTAATAGATGAGCATGACCCTTAGACAATAATGAAATAATTAAATTACTTAATTATGTCAAGAAGAAGTGGTATTGACAAGCAAAAATGAAACTTACAAACTTAGGACATTTTTTTGTGTCTACGTATGTAATATATATAAAAAAATAAATAAAATAAAGAACAAAAAGGAAACATAAAGATTTGAAATTGAATTATATTTTATATATTTTCAAAACATTCAACTATTTTTCATCATAAAATCAATTACAAAGTTGCTGCTCTTTTTAATTTTACTCAGAAAACACCCAAAATCACGGCCCCCCATTTCACTAGCTGCTTCAAACTATTGCTGCTACAAAAATTGGCATCTACCATTCCTTTTCTCTTTGCATACATACAAAAAGGACTATCGTGAGCCTATGCATATGCCCAAAAAGAGAGAAAGAAAAAAAAACATTAATTACAATTAATTTTGCAACATGAGAGAATCAAAGATAGAGATTATGGATTTAATTTACATTTGAAACTGTCTTAATATAGAGAATGAGAAGAGAGAGATGTGAGAATCTGAGTTGGAGAAAAGAGAGTTCATGTGGTTGTCCAGACATATGTGTGACCATGGAGAAAATGATGAGGTTATGGAGGAATTAATTGGAGGCAATTAGGATTAAATTCCAACACTCCCCCTTAATTACAGTTGCTAACATCCTTGATGCTCAACTTGTCTCTTTGATGGATATATTTCTTTTCCTAATGGCTTGCTCAAGGTATCTAAATACTATTCCTCAAACTTGTAGAGTTCTAGAACAATTTCTTCATCATTGATTAGTTCTATAATAAAGTGATACCTTGTGTCAATATATTTGCTTCTTTTATAAAAAAACTAAGTTTTTGGATAGTGCAATTGCATAGTTGTTGTCATAATAGATTTTAGTTTCTTCTTATTTTTCATGCTTTAAGTCTCTTAGTACTCTTCTCATCCAAATGGCTTGACATGCAACCCTTATTACTACTACATACTCAACTTCAGCTATGGAAAGGGAAACAATGAATTTCTTTTTGGAATCCAATGAAATGACTATTGAATCCAAATGAAATACATACCATGATGTGTTATTTCTATCATTTACAATTCCTTCCCAATCACTATTTGTGTATCCAACTAGCTTAAACTCATTTGCTACATTGTATAGAATGTTATATCCCTTGGTTTCATTCACATATATTATGATTCTTTTAGCCACTATTCAATGCGTCTAATTTGGAGTCTTCATAAACCTTGAAATCAAAGTTACTACAAACATTATATTAAGTCTAGTTGTAGTTAAGTACATCAAACTTCCAACCATGTTGTAATGTCCTATGTTTTAATAAATTTTAATTAATTTAATTATTCAATTTTCTTGGTAAAAAGTGCAATCATAAAGGTAATATTAAATATTTATACCAATTGGAGTTATAAAGTGATGTCGAGGAATATTTAATAAAGTCACTTTATAATATAGTGTAATTGATTTGGTGGGAAAACCCTAAAAGGTATTATAAAAGGACTCAAAGAGCTTATTCTCTCATTATGCAATGGTTATTGTTATTTGTCTATTTTAAGGAGAGATTCACTTTTAGGTGACTTGAGGACAAAAACCCTCAAGTTTCAAATTTAAAGGATTGGATGAAAACCCAATCCCTTCTATAGGTGGATTCATGCAATATTCACATTTGGGCATCAAGATCAATTGAAGGAATTTTGTGAGTCTTTGAAGACAAAATTATGTATGTTAGGGTTTGAAGATTTTTTCAAGGATATTTCATAATCCATTTAGAAATATTTGTCAAGAGTTTTTGGAATGAAGAACTGGATCCTAGGTAATATTAATTTAATATTATATTGAGTTGCATGCTTGGTTCGTTTATCTGTTGTATCATTGGAATAGTAATAGTAGGTTATATGGTGATGACATTTTCAAGGCATCAAAAGTCTATCTTTATCCATCGAATTCCTTTTTTAAAGGTGGTCATGGCTTATTCATTAGTACCTCATATTATTTAATACACCATAGGAGCTCATTACAAGCTTACATATGAGTTTGGGAGTGCGTTGGGAAATACATATTGTCTTTGTTATATCAGCAAGTCAAAAGGAGATTTGAATCTTTATTCAATGTGCCACCTATATTTTCCCTACTATGTTTCATTACTCTGGCCACCAAATTTAAATAAAATAAAAACTCAAAATTGAGAAGTTTAATGGGCCCAATAATATGTGAAGTGGCAGTGTTGATTTGTGGAGGAATAAAATACTCATAATTCCTACATTGGACAAATAGGAGATAAGAAAAAGGCAAATAAAGACAAAGGAAGATAGAGACAAAAGAGTCAACCTTTCTTTCCTATGTGGGTTGTTGTGGGTCATCATTCTATTGACTATAGCTGTTGAAGCATCCAATAAAGGACGTGAAGATAGATTGAGGCTTTGTATGAACATGTATAGTTAGACATTGCCTCATACTTCCTTATCTTGGTTATTTGGAGTTGCTAGTGTGTGTCTATGCAAGTATAGGGTTGCTATGAGAGCTGCCAAAGGTCTTTAATGTTGGACATGAGCCTATTCTAGATGTGCATTGCATTTTGTGGTGTTGTTGATTCATTCCAAGTTCTAGCTTGATGTTCTAGGTTTGAGATTATTGCTACATGAGGGTAAGTGCAAAAAGATGGGGGGCCAAAAAGGATGCATAAGTGGCCAATTTTTTTTTTTGAAATCAGGAAATACTAATTTTGGACATGAAATTGAGGATAGTTACACTCAAAATTTTGAGATGCAACAAAAACAAGGATCGTAGTGCTCCAAGTCTACTTTCTAAACTACACTTTTTTGAAAATGGTTGAGATTAAGGGGTTCAAAAGAAGGGACCACATAAATTGGTGTTATTTTTGTTAGAAAAACATAACATAGAAACTTTTGTGGCTCCTTAGCACAGCGAAATTTTTTTAGTATTTTTAAAATCACTTTGATGAGAAATTAGCTAATAGTATTTAGTTTATGCTTGATTTTTCTGATAATTTTTTAATTAATATTTGTCTTTTTACTAATTTTCAAATTGGACACTTCCTGAAAAATAGAATTTTGGTTGTGCTACCCCTATAAATTTTGGAAACTAATTGCAAAAATATATATTTTTTAATATGTGTAGAATGGAGTCTAGTTTCTAAAAATGTAATTTATTTGAAATTTTGTTGAACAGTTATTTTATAATGAAAAAAACACCAAACACTGGTTTTTTCCAAAAAATAGACAAACAAACAAAATAAAGTATAGATCAAAGGCTTAACATTTTCAAAAAGTGAAAAAAAACATCATTAGATAGCTAATAGAGAAGCTAACATTAACTAGGTGTTCAATTTGTTTGACATTGAAACATGTGCAAACCAGATGGTCAACACAAATGGGATTATGTGAAATATTGTAGAATTTGCAAAAAAATGTCTTTGGATGTTGGCAAGGCCCTCCAAGCCTTTGGTTTGGAATTCCAAGGAAAATACCAAGCCCAAGGCTTGGGGATTTCCAAAGCATGAAATAATGTGAGCGTGTTATAGTGTGCTCACGTTATTTCTTAGTTTTGACATGGTTTTTGTGTTTGTGCAAGACATGTCTAGCAAGACGTAGCATAACTGCATTATAATGTGCTCGCATTATGTCTTGCTTTGTGTTAAATGCTACTCTATTGAATGCATTTATATATTTGTGTATGTTTGTATGTATGTATGCATGCATGCCATGTATGTATGTATGTCTATATGTATATATGTATGTATCAGTGCATGTATGTATGTATGCCTATATGTAGGTATGTATGTAAGATTGTATGTACATATGTATGTATGCTTGTATGTATGTCTATATGTATGTATTTCTGTTTATATGTATGTATTTATGTAAGTATTCAGAGGGAGGGAGAATTTTAAGAGAGAGAGAGAGTTGTCTAGGTAGGGTGGAAGGGAGAGGAGGCATAGACCTGAGAGAGAGAGAGAGGTAGTGAGAGAGGGACCTGAGAGAGAGATATGGGGTGGAAGGGAGAGAATAAAGAGAGAGGGAGTGGGAGAGATAAATGGAGAGAGAGAGATAAAGAGGGGTGGGAGAGAGAGAACTAAGAGAGAGGGAGAGAGAAATTTATGTAGGTAGGGTGCCAAAGGGAGAGACTTGAGAGTGTGAGGGGGGGTGAGAGGGAGAGACTTGAGAGATAGGAAGTGAGAGGGAGTGCAAGAGAGAGGGAGTGGGAGAGAGAGGGAGTTTGAGATTGAGAGACTTGAGTGAGGGAGAGGGTGTGGGAGGGAGTGACCTAAGAGATAGGAAGAGAGAGAGAGAGAGATGGAGGGAGTGTGAGAGAGGGGTTGGAGTGAGAGGGACTTATCTAGGTAGAGTGGGAGGGATATATAGAGAGAGGGGGGAGAGAGAGAGAGAGTTACCTAGGTAGGGTGCTAGAGGGAGAGACTTGAGAGAGAGAGGGGGTGGCATGGAGAGACCTGAGAGATAGGGATCAAGAGGGAGTGGGAGAGAGAGGGAGGGATGGAGAGGTAGTGGGAGGGAGATAAAGAGAGAGAGATAGAGGGAGTGAGAGAGACTCGTAGGGATTGATTGAGTGAGAAGTATGTAGAAAGAGGGAGATGGTAGATAGAGATTGTGGCAATGGAAAAATATCCCTTTTAATTTTTCTTGCTTGTTTGGGCCCTCCTTAACTAAGCTTAAGGTTTCCTTGGTTTAGTGTTGTAATGTGTCTAACACATTCACTTTAGGTCTTGGGACCTTATGAACTAATGAACATAAATGGCACCTTGCTAAAGTGTTGTGAAGTTTTGTAACACACTTTCACACTTTTATAAGGTTTTATTAATTAACTACACCTAATAAACCTCTTTTTAATCTTAATCATGCCTTATTTGAAATGTTGTAACACACTTTCACACTTTTCTAAGGGTTTTCATTAACAATTAGGTTTCCTTATGCTTTAATTGGCCTTATTTTGCATCCACAAGCCTTATTTAATGCATTCTTTCAAGGATAATCCTAATACATATCAACATCCAATCATAATTCAGGTGTTTTCAGGTTGTGTGGCCCATATTTGGTGGTATGGGACTCATTGACCACCTTGAGCGAATGAGTTCTACCTAGGATTTTGGGTCACGATCCTAGTTTTACACCTTCCTAAGAATTTTTGAATTTGGTTCCATAAATTATGCCTAATGGGATGTATTCACCACCTTGGATGGATGAGTATCATGTGGCCCAAATTAAAATTAATTCAAAATTTTGGCAAGATTTTATCCTCCTAGATCTAATGTCTTCTTGTAGTGTTTTAATTTCAGGATTTCTTGCATAATTAAGTATAAATACAAGTTTTTTTCACTCATTTTCACCTAAGACTTTTGTGAGAGCATTCATAATAGCAAGTTTGAGTTCACAAGAGCATTCAAGTGTCTAGAAGAGAATTCAAGAGTCTTCAAGGGAAGATTATCAAGCATTTTAGAGCATTATTCAAGCATCAAGCATCATGTCAAAGTATTCATGCATCATGTTTGTTTTTTATCAAACAATTGTGACATAGGGTTTCATGATTCAAGCTAGCATTTCATTCAAGATCTATCCTATTCAAGCAAGAGTCAAGATCCACATCCATTAGAGCCATATCAGACATGTTTGCAACATCTTATTGATAGGGTTTGGTGAGTTGGAACATCATATTTTATTCATTCATCATTCTCCATTCCTATTTCATTTCATTTCAAGGTTTGATTACCAAAATGGGGTTTGACCAAGGAAAACCCATTTCCACTAACAAAACAACATTTTCCCCTCTCTTGAGTGTCTAATTTTCACGTTTATATTGAAGATAAATTAAAGAGAAAGATTGGAGAATTTTGTCAAAGTGTTCAAAGCTGTCACCTTGCATTGGAAATACTTGAAGAACTTCTACATGTCACAATTTCGGAGTAAAGAGCAGGTGTTGAAGTGTAGATCTGAACTTTGAATTCTTGAAAAAGTGAAATAGGACTGATTCATGAGAAGTGGTGAATGAGTCCCACTACAAGTGTTTTTACAGATTCATATACCCTTTTCCATAAACTTGTTCATGTATAGAAACCTAGATTTGGGATTGATCCACCCAGATTGGCGTATGAGTCCTAGTAGGTCAAAATTTTATGTTTTTTAGTGTTTTAGAGCTCATTCAAGTTTGCTTCAGATTCCAAGTGCACACATTTCATCTTGCAACTTTTGGTTTTGTTTTACATGCATTTTTAGGTTATTTAGTGAAAGATTGCATCATATTTAGTATTTTTCTTTCCAAGCCTTAGCTTGGTGGTGAACCCCTCATTAGTTTATAATCGATCCCTAGGACAACCCTACTACAAGATCTTCTTTCATTCCATCTATGAAGTGAGATCTTTGGGGCCTCCTTGAATGAAACTTGAGGGAAATAGGTCTAGGTCTCTAAACACCTAGTTTGTGTTCCACCTCCCAAAAGGTGGAACACTATTTCCATTATTTCATTTTGGTGAACCTGCATTTAGAAATTTTCATTTTCTGATTTGGAGTCCATCATCATCCTAGATCTAGCTTGCATTAACTTTCCATTAGTTTTTGCATTAGTTAATTGAAATCTATGGTTTCTAATTTTTGCATTAGTGAAAGTGCATATAGATTGCATTTTTGCATCTCAAATAATTGAGAATCATATAAAATCTACATTTGCACTTAAGCTGCAGATTGAATACAAACTAAAAAGCATAAAACTCACTTAAAATTCTTTGAAAATTTTGAAAAAAACCCTCATTGGGACTCATACACCCCTTTGGGAAAATTAGTCCCAATGCACATCTAAAACTTCCTTTTACAACATTTAAAACCCTATTTCTAGACTTATATTTGTTGCCATTAGTTATCTGTTTCAATTGGTTGAGTTTCTCTTACATGCATTTCACTAAATCTAGCTTAAATTGGTCCATTTCATGCATTGCTTAATTCAAAATTTTCTTTTACAACATTTCATTTTTAGATCATTACATAGTGTATTTAGTAAATTACCTTATTTGAAATATGAAAATTGCATTTACACATTTCATTATAAGTCTTTAAATTACATTTGCATAGATTACTTTGCACAAAATGTAAGTATCCATCTTTTCCATGTTTGCAAAGAAAAATTTAGTCAATAAGCATGCTAGTCATTTGTTCAATACATTTCCTAGTTATGAGAGTCTCTTAGTGCAAGAGTGTGAAAATGTTAGTGATTTAATTAAACCTATACCCCCTCTTATATCTTTTTGTGAGATAAGAGGGATTCATTGCACATGAGTCTCTTCGTTCTCAAGAGATTTCTAGGGAACAAACTGCCCTTATCCACCTCAACATTAGTTGAATGAAGAAATTGCAAAGGAAATGTATGCACACTAACTTTCAGAGAAAACTACTTCATATCCTGAGAGAGTGAAACTTCTAGATTTATGCCTTCGATAAGAGATCTCTCAGTCAAAGGATGACAACGCGGATTTAGGATGCCAATGTTGTGTGCTATTTTCCAACTAGTACACTAGCGTCCTGAGCAATAGAGAGCTCAAGAGCTCAAACGGGAAAAAAAGTTTCACTCTCTAGTTTGTATTTAAGGTCTATTTAACAGAACAATGAGACATAGAACAAAAACTATGAGAAAAGTACTAGGAGGACTTGGAGAAAAAATACTAACAATGAGACATTTGATTCTTCACTCCAAGCTTCACTTTGTAACCTACACACAAAATGAATGAGGGGAAAATGTTGGGATTGTATAGGGGCCTACCACAATGAGACCCCTTTGGTGTTCCCACCTCCACAGAAAACCAAATAGAAAGGGCGTGATGAAAGAAAAACTCACTTCAAGAGTAGAACCCACACCACCAAGTAGTAAATGTACAAGAGATGAAAATAGGAAAGAGTGAGAGAGAGAGAGCTACCAATGGGCCTCAACCCTCTCTAGAACACATGGATGCATTGTTGACTGCTTGCTAGAGAGCTTTGGTTGTTGGAGGGACCTTAGTTTGGTAGAGCTTCGCTTGTAGAAGTGTAGCTATCAAGAATGAAAGAGATTCAAGAGTGAAGTTGAAGAGATAGCTTGATCAAATGAATGAACCCCCAAAATGAGATCAAATGAGGGGTTTTGTTACATGTAAGGGTGGAAAAGAGTTACACTCAAAAACCTAATTGCTAGAACATGTGTCAAGAGTCAATATTCGAGATTCTTCATTTCAAACTCATAAAACTGCTAGGATGCTAGCATGCCACACAAATGTCCATGCATCGTCCAGGTGTACAAGGCATCAATTTTTAGGAAATGTGTCATTAGGCTGATGTTGCTCAACATTGATCCACATGGAGCTAGAATTATGAAATTCTGAACCATGGGATTTTTTCCATTAATGTGTTTGGGTGTCATAAATGCTAGGTAAAGTGCTAAAATGTGGGATTTCCCCTAGGTGTGATTCTACGACATTACATTTTTCCCCCACTTTAGTGGGCTCGATTTTGGAAAAATCGGCCACACTAAAGTAGAGAAGAAAATATTTTTTCCCAAACTTCAAAATTTTATAGATTTGCATGCCAAAAGAAAGTGCCTTAGAGGTCACCGAGGTCAATCCAAATGGTACCAAAGGTTCCCCCAACAACTAAGCTCGAAAAGTAGTGCGAGACTGAATGTGAAAAGTCACATGGAATTATATTATGAAAAACTCAAATTTAAGTCAATTTCAAAAATTGGAAGAAGCTATAACTATGAGAAGAATGGTCAAGAAAAATTCGATGATTCAAAAGAAAAATATGGTGAAGAGGTGACTATATGCCTCCTCCTGAGTTTTCCCCTAGCTAGGTGGGGTAGAATCAAGAGAAACTAGTGGGGTAGAATCAAGAGAAACTAGGGAGCCACAAACTCAAGGAAAAATGGGCCCCAGGGTGCCTATATAACCTAGGTGGGCCTTGAGAAGGGTCATTTGCACTATTCATTGTGAGGATTTTGTTAAATTTTGTGAGAGAAAATTCATCAAAATGTTGAGCAAATAAGGCTACGAGGATCCAAGGTTGGACTAGCTATTTGCAGACATTGTTGAGGGCATCGAGGTTGACCAACTAGGCCCCAAAATCTCCTCATTAGTCATTTTTTGGTAATTTTTTGCAAGTTTATAGGACTTTTAATGTGCACGCATCTTGGGTGCACATGCACATCTTTAGAACACATTGGTGTCTAGGATGGGCACTGGCGTCCCAAGGATGCGCTAGAATCCAAGGGGCGTGCTATCATCCTAGTGTCATTAATGGCAGTCATGACGCCTGCACATTGCGTAGACACCTGTGTGACACACATTTTTCCTTAGATGTTTTTCACTTTAATTTTTCATAACTTCTTGTGCATTGATATGTATTTACTTTTTCTCTCACAGGACTATCCAAAGATCCAAGTGCATCTCAGAGGACGGGTGCTATGCCATCTACTAGATTAGAGGGATCGATTAATTGATAATGAGGTCTCCCTTCTGTAGTAGGTCAGACTTTGGCACATGTATACCATGCCAAAGATGCTCTATCATGACCACATGTTGATGGCATTGATGGAGCGATGGGACACTATGACCTCCAGATTCCATTTGCCTACTAGGGAGATGAATATTACATTGGAGGATGTCTACCACATCCTCAAGCTCCACATCTATGGTCATTGGGTGTTGATTGATGATTATTTCTAACCACAAGAGAGATTAGATAGATTCCTATACTACTCTGGCTAGACAGATGGCGGGGATGGGACCAGGAAAATTTACACCCAGTGGTTCGACTAGGCTCAGACCACTACCCCTCTAATACATTGTGTCCTAGTGGTTACCATTGCCATGAGGGTTACCATTGATGCACGAGGCTCTCACCTACATGGGGCCGTCATTCATACCATTTAGGTGATGGTAGAGAAACATATCATCTTCTCCTAGGGGTGCAACATGTTGGCACACCTCTACTAGGAGCTCTTGGATGGTACATTCATTATGAGTACCACAACCTCATAGCATGCATAGTGCTTCAAGTGTGGGCCTTCATCCACATCATATGCACAAGGCTAGAGGGATATCCATAGGTGTGGAACTATGTTGTCCATATGGCCCACTAATACAAGCCGACATGATAGTGGAGGCATGGTGATCTATAGTTCTCACCACTATAGTTCGATACATTGAGGCTAGAGTTTGTCAGATGGAGACCCTATCGAGCCTTTCAGTGGGTGGATGATTGCAAGTTCCTTCAAAATCGGCAATGTTCATCCTCAGTCGCACTAATTTTGTTATTATGTTATAGGAGCTAGGTTATGTGACAACATTAAAGGGTTGAAACCATTCCACCTCCCGTGCTGACATACACTTGAGCCGTGCAGAGTGCGGTGAGGTTAGAGGACCACCCATGCCCTACTCTGGAAGATGTGGATCTCTCAAATGACAAAACTAAGATGCAAACCTGTCATTGATGGGCACTCTAGACAACATCAGCATTGATTGAGCACATCGTCCCACCCTAGTTTTCCTACGGATTCCCCTAAAGAGGATTGTGGCTTGTAGGGGGACATGCCACCATAGCCACTTAGACTGAGGTGGAGGTGCAGAGGTAGCAAAAGCTAGGAGGAGAATGAGTAGGAGGCCAAGGTGACACTGCCAAGATCTAGGAGGTGGCAGAGGATGTCATTCCCTTTACAGGCTACACTTGTTCCATTGGCCCCACTAGCCCTTGCCACATATGGGGTGGTTCTTGACATTGACGGTGTAGGACCAAGTCCACCTCCTCCCCCTAAACCATTTTGGCAGCTAATGGACCCAGGTATGGAAACTATTTATGTTATTTCATTTTAGTATCTAAAATTTCATCACATTTATATTCATACCATGTTTCAATTCTATACACCACGTGATACTGATGTACCTTCTACATCAGTGGTTTCAATGGATACTTAGGGATGGACCAGGTTCTTTTTCTAGTGCATATTAGAGGTGGCCCCTATTGTGCCCATTTAGGGGACAGTCCTAGATGCATACCGGCCAACTTCATTGGGACACCATGTCAACCTCTTTGAGTTGATAGTGCATTTGAGGATTGTGTACAAGGAGGCGCAAGAGGAAGTGGTACAAAGGACTACTGATGTTACTACAATATAGGGGTAGTATGACCAACTGTCGAGGGAGCTACAAATGGTACTCACAGAGTGAGACATGACTGTGATGAGGGATGATGTTTCCAAGTAGGCGTGTGACGCTCTTTAGAGCCATCTTGATGACCTTGTGAGTTAGTTGAAATTCATGATCTCGACAAGTGATCAACAGCTGCAAAAAGAGTTGATCCAGGTGTGGATGCATATATTCTCTCTTCAGGGAGAGATTAGGGGGATGTGTGTGGCATTTTCTGGATCACACTTGTACCACTCTAGATCCATATCCACTATGCATCCCCTTCCTAGGCCACAACTACAACTAGAGCCAAAGGGTTCTGAGAGTCACATTCCTCAGCCCTAGAGAGCTCCATTTTGTACATCAGTTTTGTAGTTACAACGTATATTTGTAGATATTTTTGTGTAGACATTGATACATATATTCAATAGCCACTCATTTTTTTGACAATAGTGGCCAGATACATGTACATGACTTTTGATATATATAGATATATGAGATACTGATTTTGACATTATGGCATTGTGCATTTTGATGTGTATGTTCCTTTACTTTAATGTATGTTGATGCTATGGATGCTATACATGTGTATGGATTTATGTTTACATTAGATGTTATCATGATTTAATGAACACACATGGATGTATGTTAATTAAATATAGTAATGATCTAATTTCCTTAAAAGATACACATGGATGTAATGCATGGATACACAACATGTTGGGATACATGTATGTACCACACACACACACACATGATAACATGATAACACAAAAAAAAAATCATAATTTGTTAATGAATAATGTCAACATATGAAATGCTACAACCCATAAAGAGTGAACATTACACATATGACAAATTGAACACTACACATAGTACCGATGAAAATGCATTGCATTAATAGGTTCTTTTAAAGGTGTTCCATCCATAGATGATAATCCATAAGCACCTGAACCATACACAAAGATGACAATGTAAGGGCCTAACTAGTTAGGACTAAATTTTCCCCTCTAATTAGGCAGTGCATTTACATTCCTTTGATTCTCATAGAGAACTAGATCACCTAACTTGAAAGTTCAAGGAAGTACACTTTAATTATACTATCTAGATAATGATTGTTGATAAGATTTAAGATGATTAAGGGTCTATAATCGGTGCTCATCAAGCATCTCTAACTGATAAAAATGATTAGCTTGATAAGTTTTGTCATCAATTAACCCTTTAAGGGAAACTCGCAAAGATTTAATTCCAACTATAAAGGCATGATAACTTCAGCACCATACACGAGGTTGTAAGGTGTTGTTCCCGTCGTCATCTGAACACTCGTGCGATAAGCCCACAAAGCATATATCAATTGAACATGCCAATACTTACCATGCTTATTAACCATTTTGTAAAGAATAAGTTCAAGGATCTTATTAGATTCTTCTACTTAGCATTGGAATGAGGCTAATAAGGTGTAGAAAATCTATGTTGAATGCGAAACTTCTCTAGGAATCAATTCACTTCCTTCTTCTTGAATGGCATGCCATTATTGGAAAAATGTGTAGCGAGAAATCCAAAATGAGAAATAATCTTGTTTAAAAGAAATCTACAAATACCCTTAGCATTCATGGATCGAAGTGGAATAGCTTTGACTCACTTCATGAAGTAATCCATAGTAGTGATAATAAAAGTATGTCCTTTAGAAGGATGTGATATTTTTCCATTAATATCCAACCCCTAATTTGCAAATGGCCAAGGAGAGGTCTAATTTTGTAACCCTTGTGTAGGTGCATGATTAAGATGACTATGTTGCTAAGATTGCAGAAACATTTTAACAAAATCATAGGAGTCTTGTTCCATCATTTACCAAAATTACCCCATGTGTATCAACTTCCTCACCAGGGATTTACCACCAAATTTCCACCCCAAGAGCCTAAATGGGCTTCTTCAAGGGCAAGGGGTATTTCCACTTTAGTGAGACATTGGGGAAGCAAGCTGTTATAAGATTTTCAATAGAGGACATTAGACAAAACAACATAAAAGAATGAAAGTTTTCATATATGAGTGCAATCATTTTTTGTCACATCATCAAGAAAGTTTCTAGTCTTCAGGTAGTTTTAAATATTAGAAAACCATTTTCTTGAGTCTAATTGAGAACACACAAAAGCATCAAGTCCAGGTTGATCAAAAATAATTGTGGATCAAAGGACTTGAACCACAAAGTGGTATTCTTTTGTATCCTCATCTGAAGGTACTATGGAAGCAGTGCTTTCCATGGCATTTGCATGTCTATTCTTGATCCAGGTGGATCTTGAAGGCCTCAAAAATCTAACAGCTTTAGAATCTCCCATAACTGGCATCAATGCATAGAGCACAGCGATATGATCCTGACGCAACTTGAAGCGTGTCAAAAGGAGGTCATACGTGCGAGTTATGCTTGGTCAAAGGTTTGGTCAAACAGGGTACTAGGGGCCGACAGGGAGTGGAAAAATTGATCATTTTAGAATTCATCAAAATCGATGACAAATCGAAGTGCTCGTCGAGACGATTCCAATGGCGTTCGTTTCATCGAAAACGGAGCTCGTATGCGCAAGATATGGCTAGTCAAAGTTTCAGGTTGACTTGTGGCCAGCGGGTGCAGGTGATGACATCATCATTCGTACAGATGATGTCAGCATGTGGTACGAATATCTAATGTGGACCAACCGGATGTTGACACGTGTCAAATCCATACACTTCATACATGATGATGTGGCATCTCCGTGGCAGCTTAGGTGGCATCCGAGTCAGCGGTCATACATCCAGTCAGCATGATGATGTGGTAGCCAAGTTAGCATTCTGTGGCAGAGTTGGCAGAACAGTCAGTGTCTTAGTCAGCTTCGCCATCGAATGATATCGTGCCACGTGTCGGTGTCGGGGTTTATTGAGTTGTTTGTTCGTTGAAATAAAATGTTGAACGGGTTTTGAACCTGTGACGTCCTACGAAACGACCGACGGTTCCACTGTTAGACCAGCAGATTCTTCGCTATAATATATAGGCTCCGTTTTGTTTTGTTAAGATTTATAGTGGATAACATTGTTAAAGATGGTTGGCGGCGTTGGAACCTCTGACCAACGGTATGACTAAAATATACATGCATCGATCAACCACCGAAGCTCGTTTGGATGTGCTTTGAGCTCGGTTATTTTTATCGGTGTTTTGACCGAATATTGTTTATTTGAGGGTATGGTTATCACCTAACCTCTATTAAAGGAACAAAGCCAAACCTCGGGAAAAATAGAAGACAAAAGGAGTTATATTCGAAGGTTATTTTGTTATAGGGAGGTTATTTTGCATTTATGATTTTGTTAAGCCATTTTAGGCTTATTTTCATGTATAAAAGGAGGAAAGTGAGAGTGTATTCATTCAGAGATTCATAATTCCGGAATTAAGGAGGCTTTAGGAGTCTTGTGAATTTTCTCTTGGGAGAATTGGGGAAATTCTTGTGTGTTCTCATTTATTAACTCTTGGAGAGTTTTGTTGCTCTTAGTAAAGGGTTTATGGGGAAAGTGAGAATTTTCTTGTAATGGGCTAAGTGGTCTCTAGGGAGAAGAGATAATAACTTAGTGAGTCCTTTGAGAGAATTTGTATGACTTTTGAGTCATTTGTAAAGGCTTGATGCCTATGTACTCTTGTTGAGAGAGAGAGTTGTAGCTTTATTGCTTGATAGCATTGTAAAGGTGGCGAAGGAGTTAGGCATGAACATGATGCCAAATAAATCCTGTCATTGTAGTGTTTCAGTGGGAAGCAGATTGTAACTCAGTGAAAGACCATGGTGATGTAAAGCAGTTGCATCATAGTAATGGCATTGATCACGCTATTTTGCGGATCCAGAAACGTAGCCAAAATCTGGTGAACTCCGTAATCAAATCTTTGTCTCTCTTTTTGGTGCACGATTTTATCAGTTTCTCTTTACTTTCCTACATTTCATGTTGTTATTTGCTCGATTCACAAGCATCGTCAGTTTCGATCTTAAATTAAATCTGTATCCTGGTGAATCTAACGATTGTTAAGTGATTCATAGTAAGGAGTTTACAGATCAATTCTCCCTCCTAGGGACATTGTCTATCGTGAAAGAGGAGAACCATTTAAGAAAGGACAAAGAAAGGTCTTGATATATAGACAACTTACTTTGCTTAGCCTAATAGGATCCCATTATATGATTCACAATAAGCTCAGAATCACCTAGTATACAAAGATTTCTTGTTTCTAGCACAATTGCGGCACAAAAGCCAACAATGAGGGCTTCATACTCAGTGATGTTACTAGTGTAGGGAAATTCCAATTGAAAGGAGAGAGGGATTGCCTTACATTTGGGTGATATTAGGACCACACTTGCTTTGGAGCCAATCTGACATCTCGACCCATCGAAGTACATTTTCCATTTGAGGTCATAGTTTGTTGCAAGAATGTTTTCATCAGGAAACAAATACAAGCCTAGGAAGGAGCGAGATGATGGAGCACCTACCAATTGATCAAAAATGGCTTGACCCTTTATCAACTTTTGAGTAATAAATTTTATGTAAAACTCAAAGAGTAACATTACCCATTTCGCTAACCTCCCAACAAGATCAGTACTAGAGAACAAATGCTTTGAAAGGTCACTTTTTACAATGACATGTGTTTCAGCATGAGGAAGGTAATGCCTTATCTTTTGTGTAGCGAAGACAAGAGCAAGACATTGCTTCTCCATGGAGGAGTAATGAGTTTCATAGTCAACCAGGACACAACTAATGTAGTAGACTGATCTTTATTTCTAAACATCATCATATTGAGCAAGCAAAGCCACCAAAGCATATGGTGATGCTGCGAGGTAAAGCAAAAAGGGTCTATCCTACATAGCTAACATTAGTATAGGAGGATTGGCCAAATAGGCTTTGATTGACTCAAAATATTTTTGACACTCCTTGTCCCATATAAAGTGAACATCTTTCCTTAACAAGCAAGTGAAAGGAAGGGTATGATCAGCCAATTGAGATATGAATCTTTGAATTTCCTGAATCTTCCCTTATAAAATTTGCAACTCAGTGATATTCCTAGGTGGAGGCATGTTAACTATTGAATCGATCTTATTTGTGTCAAACTCAATTCCATGATGAGAGACTATGGATACCGAATGTTTTCTCACATGTACATCGAAGAGACACTTAAGAGGATTAAGTCTCATCTTGTGAAGTCGAAGCCTCTTAAAGATAAGATGAAGGTTCTTCACATGATTATGATGGGTTGTAGACTTTTCCAAGATATCATCAATATAATCTTCTAAAATCTTATGAATGAAATCATGGAATATTAGGGTCATTTCCCATTAGTAGGTAGCTCCTGCATTCTTTAACCCAAAGAGCATGACCACATAAGAGAAAGTACACCAAGGGGTAGTGAAGGTTTTCTTGTACTGATACCCCAAATTAATACGGATCAGTTTATAACCCAAGAAACCATGCATGAAAGATAACAAGGCATGGCCCGCAATCAAATCTATATTTGGTAGCAAAAAAAACATCTTTAAGAGAGGCCTTATTGAGGTCACAAAAATGAATGCATATACGAATACGACCATTAGGTTTACTAACAGTGACAATGTTTGAGATCCAAGGGGAATAGTCAATTGGATGGAGAAAGCCTGCTTTTAGCAACTTCTCTATCTTAGTCTTAACCAACAATGCAACCTTGGGATTGATCTTTCAAATTTTGTGCTTAACTAGCTTGGCATTGAGACATAAAATGATATTGTGAACCACTATGGACTCATCTATACTAGGCATGTCCTCATACATCTAAGAGAATATATCCAGATGATAATGTAGGAGATAAAAATGTTCCTTTGCTTCTTCCAAAGTAAGACACTTCCAATCTTAATCACCATTTCAAAAGACTTAGGATCCATAGAGATTTCAGTAGTATCTCCTCAAAGGAGGGGACTACAATATATAGGATGCGATATTGGGATGTTGTCTTGAATATTAGCTAGAGGGTCCTCCTCATCAACACTGAAGATAAATTCTCCAAAATGTGCCCGTTCATTTTGGCCATATAGGAATCATCTTTTATGATGGAAAGGAGGAAAAGGGGAGTAGTTGCCTAAGAATTCCTCAAGTGCTTCATCTGAGGAGAAGAAATCTAGAGGGACTTTGTTGTCCTACACTCCTTCCTCTATTAGTTTAGGATGGACCACACCAAGTGGTTCAACTGAAATCATGTTAACACTCCACCAAGGCTTTTTCTTAAATTGTTCAATAGAGCATCCCAAACCTAGATAATGCTTATGAGGCTCGAACTAGATAGGGACCTAGATTCCTTACTCAATACGTCCAAGGCCATTTTCTCCATAGCCATATTGAGAAGTGAGTCTATATTCAAAACCATAGTGGGTTTGTAAAACTTCGAAAGGTGGTGGTTCCACGTAGAGAGCTTCATTCCACCAATGAAACTAAAACACATTTATGAGAGCACAACCGTATCCTTTACTCGATTCACAAACATTAACCTCCTTTGTATGAGAAGAACTATCCTCCTTAGGAAGGGAAGGACCGGTTTCCTGAATAGGATAACAGTTTTTCTCCTTGGAAGGAGAATCATCCAATTTTTCATCAGAGGCATTCAAGGTTATTAGAAGTCTTAGGTGATTGGGGCTTACTTTGTATTCTCCAATAAATAATTTAGAGAATTCCAAAGATCCCCAATCATCACCAAGGAAATCATTTGATTCAAAAGAAGAAGAAGAAGATGTAGAAGACCTAGGACTTTTTGCTTTAGATAGTTTGTCTTTAACAATGTTCGCTTCAGGGACAACCCCCACAAAGGGTATCTCCAAGGAACATGCCATAGCATCAATAGTTAAAGATGGAAAGAGTGGAGACAACCGAAGCCCAACCAACAACTACTAACTCACAAATGTGAACAACTTTTGGGTTAGCTTTAACTGTGACCACTTGATTATTTGCAAAAAACTTTAAAGAATGATGTAGAGTAGAATTTATGACACCCATATCATGAATCCAAGGTCTCCTCAAAATAATATTGTAAGGTAAAGGCCAGGCATCACATAAACCAAAATAGGTAGGGTAACAAGACCTAGTTGCAAAGGTAGTATTATCGTTCCTAGAGCTTAGCGACCAACATTATCAAACCCAAAAATATGCGAAGAAGCAGCTAGGGAAGACAAATCAACTTTAATCTTAGGTAGTAGGTCAATACCACAAACATTGATGGCCAAATCAACGTCAACAAGGGTAAGCCTAATATCAATAGTATTAGCATTGACTATAATTAATAAAGGATTTTCTTGCTTCTACACATCTGGAGGTGGGAGTTCTTGTAGATAGAATATAATATTCAGAAAATCCACATGAATATGAGCCATCAACATAGTAACATTTGTTGGCCTAGCAAAGGTAGGAAAGAGAATCTTCTACAAATCTTCCTCAAGAATTTCCTGATAAACTAGAGTAGTCTGAAGCAAATCCCAAAGTGAGATCTTAGGTAGAGTAACACAGAGTTTCTCAACAAGATCATAATCACTTGGTGCTTTAGTCACAGGTTTAGGTGTTGAAGGAAGATTTGGTTGATAAGGTGGTACGGAATTAGAAATCTGGGTAGGTTGAGATGTAGGGATAGGAGGTTGTTAATCCAAATTCTGTTTATTTCTTCTTGTATTATATGTGTTCCCAAGGACATTATGAGAAGTGGAGTCCATAGCTTTTACAAACCTTGAATACAAGTTTGATGAATCATCACAATATGAAATCCCATAGACAGAATGATCCTTCCTTGGAGAAGGATAAGCTAGGGTCAAGTAAATAACAAGTTTCTTAGGGCTTGGAGGAGCCACAAAGAGCACCACAATATTTACTAACTCTTCACTTAGAAGATTTATGGAGAGGGGAAGATGCTTCTAAGAAATCCTTAAGAGCATCATCAAACATGTTGAAATCTTCCTTAGAGAAAGCATTATCGTAGACATGAACACATTATAAAACTATATCTGACATGGTTCACATTGGGTTTACCAAAATGTGAGATAAGAGGAATTTGTTGCACACGAGTCTCTTCATTCTCAAGAGATTCCCAAGGAATGAACTACCCTTATCCACCTCAACATAAGATGAATGAAGAAATTGCAAAGGAAATGTATGCATGTTAAATTTCAAAGAAAACTACTTTAGATCTTGAGAGAGTGAAACTTCTAGATTTCTGCCTCTAATAGGGGAGCTCTCAGCCAAAGGACGACAACATAGATTCAAGACACCAGTGTGTCATGCTGGCATCCTAAGCAATAGAGAGCTTAGGAGATTAGATGAGAAAAATAGAGTTTCACTTTATAACCCAATCTAAGGCTTGTTTAACAGAACAATGAAATAGAGAACAAAAACTATGAGAAAAGTACTAAGAGGACTTGGAGAAAACTTACTAATAATCAAACATTTGATTCTTCACTCCAAGCTTCACTTTGTAACCTACACACACAATGAATGAGGGGAAAGTGTTAGGGATATATAGAGGCCTATGATAGTCAGACCCTCGCTTTGGTGTTCCCACCTCCATGGAAAACCAAATAGAAAGGTTGTGATGAAAGAAAAACTTGCTTCAAGAGTAGAACCCACACCACCAAGTAGTAAATGAACAAGAGATGCAAACATAAAAGAGTGAGAAAGAGAGTTATCAGTGGGCCTCGACCCTCTCTAGAACACATGGATGCACCATTGAATGCTTGCTAGAGAGCTTTGGTTATTGGAGTGACCTTAGTCTGGTAGAGCTTCGCTTGTAGAAGTGTAGCTGTGAAGAATAAAAGAGACTCAAGAGTGAAGTTGAAGAGAGAGCTTGATCGAATGAATGAACCCCGAAAATGAGAGAAAATGAGGGGTTTTGTTACATTCAAGGGTGGAAAAGAGCTATTACACCTGAAAATTTTTCTTCTAGGACACGTATCAAGAGTCAACATTCGAGATTCTTCATTTCAAACTCTAAAAACTACCAGGACACTAGTGATCCAGGTGGATCTTCAGGACCTGAATTTGAAGTGTTCCAATTTCTCTTGGAAGCAATGCCATCGCATAGAGCACTAAATTCTGAATCTGGCGCAACTTGAACGGGCGAAAAAGGAGTCCGTTTGCTCAAGTTACGCGCAGTCAAAGTTGGGTCAACCCTTTGACCAGGAGGCCGTCAGGAGGTGAAAAGTTGATGGACTCAGAATCAGCCGAAAACAGTGTCAGTTCGGAGGGCTCGTCGACACGATCACAACAAAGTTCGTTTCATCGAATTTCGAGTCCGTATGTCCGAGATATCACCGGTCAAAGTTTGGTCAAAGGTCGGTCAACTCTGCATTCAGGGACGAGAAAAAGGTGGAAAAATTAATTGTCACCAAATTGGTCAAAGTTGGCGTCATCGTTAAAGTCTCATCGTCACGATTCCAACGACGTTCGTTTCATCGAAAACGGAGCACGTACGCGAGAGTTATAGCCAGTCAAAGTTTGTGGTTGACCAAGGTACCATGAGGTACGGTTGCTGACGTCAGCATGACGTCATCCTGCTGACTTGGCAGACAGGTCATCGTACGGATAACAATGTGGACCAATAGCATCTTGACACGTGTCATTCTGTACTATGATGACGTCATCATTGCCACATAGGCAGTACGGGTGACGGGGACCAATGAGGTGTGGACACGTGTCCATCCGGTGACGTGGCACGATGACTGGACAGCTGAGTCAGCGACAGCGTGGAGCAATAGCGGTCTGACACGTGGCATGCAGACGATGAACGGGCAGCTGAGTCATCGATGGGATGGTGAACACATAGGATGCTGACTGGTTGCTTCCGGCGAATCATTGCACGACACGTGGCTTGTTGCGCATCTGACACGTGGCTCCGTCGATCGGCGTCGGTTGAGGAATAGTGCATTTGTTTAAAATGTGAATGGCCGAGAGTTTGAACTCCCGACCTCTACGGAGAGAACCAAGCGCTCCTACCGTTGCGGCAAAGATTCCGGCCTCAAACCGTATCTGGTGTGAGTTTGTTTTGTTATATTTCTGCTCCCGAATTTGTTGGAAAAATGGCCGGCGGGAGTTGAACCCCGCACCGGCCGGGTCCCAAAGCCTTATCTCCACCGCTGCGCCAACTACAATATCATGTATATATGTGGCGCGGGTTCGATATAAGGGGTTGTATTCTAACTATAAACCTTAAAAGGTTATTTGTTAGGATTTAAAATTAAATCCAACCAAATCCTCAAACTAAAAAGCCCGAAAAATCAATTAGACAATGGGCCACGAATTATTAAGTGGTTATTGTTTTGATTTTTAGGAGATAAGGGAGATTTTGGAGATTTTATGGTTTTCACCATATTGGGAAAACTCCAAGTATAAAAGGAGGAAGGCTTGGAGCATTTTTGATCACTCATTAGTTGATCACTCATCCATTAGTTGATGAAGCATCCATTAGGATCATTCTTCTTTTGTTTTCCCTTTCTCTTAGTCTTTGTGAGGCTTTTTGTGAGAGAGATTCTTAGAGGGAATTAGGAGAATATTTTTGGATGTATTGATGTTCTGAGAGTTGTAATAGTCTTGTATTAGTCAAAGTTATTTTCCTTACTCTTTGTCATCTTCCAAGGGGTGTGAGTGAGAGAATTTTTGGATAACTTTGTGGAAGTCTACAAGACATTGTAAGCAGGAGGCTCGTGGAGTTTGTACTGTATTCCAGAACATATCAATAGAGTGGTCACTCGTTTGAGCTCGACCCGGAGACGTAGTCCACTCGGACGAACTCCGTAATCAAATCGGTGTTATCTTATCTCTCTCTTGATTCTATGTTTTTGAATCTTCTCTGATTAATGTTCCTGTTACTTCATTATTGATGTCTTTACACCTTTGTTCGTAATCACTCGCAACAATTGTCATAGATCCCTTCCGCTATACGGATCAAAGTGGTATCAGAGCTTTGTTTGGCTAGTGTTGTAGGAGTGATTGCTAATCAGCTTGCGAGTTTGCTGCTTTTGTTAAGCTGTGTGCAAGTTGACAGGTGGACATTTGGAGGTTGGAGCAAAGATGGCATAAGAGAAGGGTGAATCTTCCAGGCTGACATTGTCCCCATCCATGGTGGATGATATTGTGGCAATGAAAGGCATGGTTGAAGAACTCTACAGAGACCATCGGGAGAAGGCTGACAGGATGAAAGAGTTAGAAGAAGCCAATCAGCGCTTGCAGAGTGAGAATGCAGAACTTCAACGGTTGTTGGAGGAATCCAACATGGAGAAAGAAAGACTGCAAATGTGGTTGCAGGACATCTTAGAGGAGCAGAACAGGAGAAGTCCTCCTGTATCTGGAAGTGCACACATTTGTGGTTTCTGTCCGCATTCCGAGGATAAATCATCCTCATACTCCCCGCTTACACCACCTGATAGTACGGGAGCTTCTTCAGCGACAAAGCCAGTGGCCAAGTTTGCTTGTGGCCATGATTGGGCTAACTCTCCTGGAGCAGTAGAGTGTGCTTACTGCCGACAGATGGAGTACCTCCAGACACTCAATCTGCCTGACACTGACAGTAATTATCTCGAAGCCTCCTCTTCAATCAAACAGAAGAAGTCAACGGAGGACGAGCAAGACTCATTTGGACACTTCAAGAAGCACACGAGGGGCATAGGATCGAAGCTACTTGGACAGATGGGCTTCAAAGGGAAAGGCTTTGGCATTTCTGAGCAAGGCATCGCCAATCCGATCGAGGCGAAGAAGCGACCACGACACCAGGGATTGGGATTCAGTGGAGAAGGACAATCCTCCAAAGCTCGGAACTTCTGCAACCACTGTGGCATCAGTGGACACTAGGAGGCAAAATGTTGGAAGCTACATCCAGAGCTTCGTCGTCAATCGAGGTCTACCAACCATCAGCAAGTTGAGGAGACGAAAGCGGAGCCGGCAGTAGCTACCACATCTGAGGCGGTCCCAGTAGAAGTTCAACCACAGCCTGAGCAACCTGAGAAAGAGAGTTCCTTTGAACAGCTTCGTAGGAGCTGGGAACAACGCTCTTCAAACTAGTATCTCAATTTGTGTGTTTGTTACATCTATTGTAAGTGTGATGAATAATGTTGATAAGCTAGTTTTGTTTTGTGAGCTTTGAATAAACTTGTTTGTAATAATTTTTATGAAGTTGTATTTCTCTAGAGATTAAGAATTTGTAAGGCTCTTGGAAGCCATGTTTTGTAATCTAGAAAGAGAATACTTGTAACTTCTTATTGCAAATATGTTGTTAAGTACTTGTACTTGCAGTTTCTTATTGTGCGAAGCTTCAGTTGAAGAGCACTTATTTAGACAGAGTTGTTGAGAATGGTCAACAGTGACCTTGTATGTTCTCAACTTGACGACTCGGTGATGGTCAGTTAGAGGATAAGTCTGAACTCAAATGGAGTTCTTGAAGGATTTATTGATGACCTTATTGCTGGACCCGAGCTATGGTGGAGCCTTGAATCAGCTGTTCCGAAGTACAAAGGTGAAGGAATATGTCAAGCTGAGGCGAAAAATCCGTGCTCGAGTAATTGAAGGAGCAACAGAAGCATGCCCGAAGAAGGCGAGAGATGCAGAATGCGAACTACCTGTAAGAAGCACTGAGGGACAGGTTTATCATCCTCAGTTTTCTCTTCTTGCTTTTGGTATTTTATGTTCCATTTTTGAACTGCATCATGAGGAGTTGTGAATTCCTGCATTGCCGAAGTGTAAGACCCCGACCGGCAGATGTGGCAGTGTGTTCTGGTGATTCAGATCGTGGCGAATGGCAAGATGCTCAATGCGAGATGTTTTTCAAGGAACTATACACTTTTGGATGACCAAAAGTTCTTCAGTGGGGAGGTTTGATCCAGGTGGATCTTCAGGACCTGAATTTGAAGTGTTCCAATTTCTCTTGGAAGCAATGCCATCACGTAGAGCACTGAATTCTGAATCTGGCGCAACTTGAACGGGCGAAAAAGGAGTCCGTTTGCTCAAGTTACGCGCAGTCAAAGATGGGTCAACCCTTTGACCAGGGGGCTGTCAGGAGGCGAAAAGTTGATGGACACAGAATCGACTGAAAGCGGTGTCAGTTCGGAGGGCTCGTCAACACGATCACAACAAAGTTCGTTTCGTCGAATTTCGAGTCCGTATGTCCGAGATATTGCCGGTCAAAGTTTGGTCAAAGGTCGGTCAACTCTGCGTTCAGGGACGAGAAAAAGGTGGAAAAATTAATTATCACCAAATTGGTCAAAGTTGGCGTCATTGTGAAAGTCTCATCGTCATGATTCCAATGACGTTCGTTTCATCGAAAACGGAGCATGTACGCGAGAGTTATAGCCAGTCAAAGTTTGTGGTTGACCAAGGTACCATGAGGTACGGTTGCTGACATCAGCATGACGTCATCCTGCTGACTTGGCGGACAGGTCATCGTACGGATAATGACGTCATCCTGCAGCGTCTTGACACGTGTCATTCCGTACTATGATGACGTCATCATTGCCACATAGGCAGTACGGGTGACGGGGACCAATGAGGTGTGGACACGTGTCCATCCAGTGACGTGGCACGATGACTGGACAGCTAAGTCAGCGACAGCGTGGAGCAATAGCGGTCTGACACGTGGCATGCAGACGATGAACGGGCAGCTGAGTCATCGATGGGATGGTGGACACATAGGATGCTGACTGGTTGCTTCCGGTGAATCATTGCACGACACGTGGCTTGTTGCGCATCTGACACGTGGCTCCGTCGATCGGTGTCGGTTGAGGAATAGTGCATTTGTTTAAAATGTGAATGGCCGAGAGTTTGAACTCCCGACCTCTGCAGAGAGAACCAAGCGCTCCTACCGTTGCGGCAAAGATTCCGACGTCAAACGGTATTTGGTGTGAGTTTTGTTTTGTTATATTTCTGCTCCCGAGTTTGTTGGAAAAATGGCTGGCGGGTGTTGAACCCCGCACCGGCCGGGTCCGAAAGCCTTATCTCCACCTCTGCGCCAACTACAATATCATGTATATATGTGGCGCGGGTTTGATATAAGGGGTTGTATTCTAACTATAAACCTTAAAAGGTTATTTGTTAGGATTTAAAATTAAATCCAACCAAATCCTCAAACTAAAAAGCCCGAAAAATCAATTAGACAATGGGCCACGAATTATTAAGTGGTTATTGTTTTGATTTTTAGGAGATAAGGGAGATTTTGGAGATTTTATGGTTTTCACCATATTGGGAAAACTCCAAGTATAAAAGGAGGAAGGCTTGGAGCATTTTTCATCACTCAGGAGTTGATCACTCATCCATCAGTTGATGAAGCATCTGATCATTCTTCTTTTCTTTTCCCTTTCTCTTAGTCTTTGTGAGGCTTTTTGTGAGAGAAATTCTTAGAGGGAATTAGGAGAATACTTTGGGATGTTTTGATGTTCTGTGTGTTGTAATAGTCTTGTATTAGTCAAAGTTATTTTCCTTACTCTTTGTCATCTTCCAAGGGGTGTGAGTGAGAGAATTTTTGGATAACTTTGTGGAAGTCTACAAGACATTGTAAGCAGTGATGCTCGTGGAGATTGTAACGCATTCCAGAACTTATCAATAGAGTGGTCACTCGTGTGAGCTCGACCCGGAGACGTAGTCCACTCGGACGAACTCCGTAATCAAATTGGTGTTTTCTTATCTCTCTCTTGATTCTATGTTTTTGAATCTTCTCTGATTAATGTTCCTGTTACTTCACTTTTGATGTCTTTACACCTTTATTCGTAATCACTCGCATCAACTATCATAGATCCCTTCCGCTTATGGATCAAATTGGTATCAGAGCTTTGTTTGGCTAGTGTTGTAGGAGTGATTGCTAATCAGCTTGCGAGTTTGCTGCTTTTGTTAAGCTGTGTGCAAGTTGATAGGTGGACATTTGGAGGTTGGAGCAAAGATGGCATCAGAGAAGGGTGAATCTTCCAGGCTGACATTGACCCCATCCATGGTGGATGATATTGTGGCAATGAAAGGCATGGTTGAAGAACTCTACAGAGACCATCGGGAGAAGGCTGACAGGATGCAAGAGTTAGAAGAAGCCAATCGGCGCTTGCAGAGTGAGAATGCAGAACTTCAACGGTTGTTGGAGGAATCCAACATGGAGAAAGAAAGACTGCAAATGTGGTTGCAGGACATCTTAGAGGAGCAGAATAGGAGAAGTCCTCCTGTATCTGGAAGTGCACACATTTGTGGTTTCTGTCCGCATTCCGAGGATAAATCATCCTCATACTCTCCGCTCACACCGCCTGATAGTACGGGAGCTTCTTCAGCGACAAAGCCAGTGGCCAAGTTTGCTTGTGGCCATGATTGGGCTAACTCTCCTGGAGCAGTAGAGTGTGCTTACTGCTGACAGATGGAGTACCTCCAGACACTCAATCTGCCTGACACTGACAGTAATTATCTCGAAGCCTCTTCTTCTATCAAACGGAAGAAGTCAACGGAGGATGAGCAAGACTCATTTGGACACTTCAAGAAGCACACGAGGGGCATAGGATCGAAGCTACTCGAACAAATGGGCTTCAAAGGGAAAGGCTTTGGCATTTATGAGCAAGGCATCGCCAATCCGATCGAGGCGAAGAAGCGACCGCGACACCAGGGATTGGGATTTAGTGGAGAAGGACAATCCTCCAAAGCTCAGAACTTCTGCAACCACTGTGGCATCGGTGGACACTGGGAGGCAAAATGTTGGAAGCTGCATCTAGAGCTTCATCATCAATCGAGGTCTACCAACCACCAGCAAGTTGAGGAGACGAAAGCGGAGCCAACAGTAGCTACCACTTCTGAGGCAGTCCCAGTAGAAGTTCAACCACAGCCTGAGCAACCTGTGAAAGAGAGTTCCTTTGAACAGCTTCGTAGGAGCTGGGAACAACGCTCTTCAAACTAGTATCTCAATTTGTGTGTTTGTTACATCTATTGTAAGTGTGATGAATAATGTTGATAAGCTAGTTTTTTTTTGTGAGCTTTGAATAAACTTGTTTGTAATAATTTTTATGAAGTTGTATTTCTCTAGAGATTAAGAATTTGTAAGGCTCTTGGAAGCCATGTTTTGTAATCTGGAAAGAGAATACTTGTAACTTCTTATTGCAAATATGTTGTTAAGTACTTGTACTTGCAGTTTCTTATTGTGCGAAGCTTCAGTTGAAGAGAACTTTTCAAACAGAGTTGTTGAGAATGGTCAACAGTGACCTTGTATGTTCTCAACTTGACGACTCGGTGATGGTCAGTTAGAGGATAAGTCTGAACTCAAATGGAGTTCTTGAAGGATTTATTGATGACCTTGTTGCTGGACCTGAGCTATGGTGGATCCTTGAATCAGCTGTTCCGAAGTACAAAGGTGAAGGAATATGTCAAGCTGAGGCGAAAAATCCGTGCTCGAGTAATTGAAGGAGCAACAGAAGCATGCCCGAAGAAGGCGAGAGATGCAGAATGCGAACTACCTGTAAGAAGCACTGAGGGACAGGTTTATCATCCTCAGTTTTCTCTTCTTGCTTTTGGTATTTTATGTTCCATTTTTGAACTGCATCATGAGGAGTTGTGAATTCCTGCATTGCCGAAGTGTAAGACCCCGACAGGCAGATGTGGCAGTGTGTTCTGGTGATTCAGATTGTGGCGAATGGCAAGATGCTCAATGCGAGATGTTTTTCAAGGAACTATACACTTTTTGAGGACCAAAAGTTCTTCAGTGGGGAGGTTTGATCCAGGTGGATCTTCAGGACCTAAATTTGAAGTGTTCCAATTTCTCTTGGAAGCAATGCCATCACGTAGAGCACTGAATTCTGAATCTGGCGCAACTTGAACGGGCGAAAAAGGAGTCCGTTTGCTCAAGTTACGCACAGTCAAAGTTGGGTCAACCCTTTGACCAGGGGGCCGTCAGGAGGCAAAAAGTTGATGGACACAGAATCGACCGAAAGCGGTGTCAGTTCGGAGGGCTCGTCAACACAATCACAACAAAGTTTGTTTCGTCGAATTTCGAGTCCGTATGTCCGAGATATTGCCGGTCAAAGTTTGGTCAAAGGTCGGTCAACTCTGCGTTTAGGGACGAGAAAAAGGTGGAAAAATTAATTGTCACCAAATTGGTCAAAGTTGGCGTCATCGTGAAAGTCTCATCGTCATGATTCCAATGACGTTCGTTTCATCGAAAACGGAGCATGTACGCGAGAGTTATAGCCAGTCAAAGTTTGTGGTTGACCAAGGTACCATGAGGTACGATTGCTGACATCAGCATGACGTCATCCTGCTGACTTGGCGGATAGGTCATCGTACGGATAATGACGTCATCCTGCTGACTTGGCGGACAAGTCATCGTACGGATAATGACGTGGACCAATAGCGTCTTGACACGTGTCATTCTGTACTATGATGACGTCATCATTGCCACATAGGCAGTACGGGTGACGGGGACCAATGAGGTGTGGACACGTGTCCATCCGGTGACGTGGCACGATGACTGGACAGCTGAGTCAGCGACAGCGTGGAGAAATAGCGGTCTGACACGTGGCATGCAGACGATGAACGGGCAGCTGAGTCATCGATGGGATGGTGGACACATAGGATGCTGACTGGTTGCTTCCGGCGAATCATTGCACGACACGTGGCTTGTTGCACATCTGAAACGTGGCTCCGTCGATTGGCGTCGGTTGAGGAATAGTGCATTTGTTTAAAATGTGAATGGCCGAGAGGTTGAACTCCCGACCTCTGCGGAGAGAACCAAGCGCTCCTACCGTTGCGGCAAAGATTCCGACGTCAAACGGTATTTGGTGTGAGTTTTTTTTTGTTATATTTCTGCTCCCGAGTTTGTTGGAAAAATGGCCGGCGGGAGTTGAACCCCGCACCGGCCGGGTCCGAAAGCCTTATCTCCACCGCTGCGCCAACTACAATATCATGTATATATGTGGCGCGGGTTTGATATAAGGGGTTGTATTCTAACTATAAACCTTAAAAGGTTATTTGTTAGGATTTAAAATTAAATCCAACCAAATCCTCAAACTAAAAAGCCCGAAAAATCAATTAGACAATGGGCCATGAATTATTAAGTGGTTATTGTTTTGATTTTTAGGAGATAAGGGAGATTTTGGAGATTTTATGGTTTTCACCATATTGGGAAAACTCCAAGTATAAAAGGAGGAAGGCTTGGAGCATTTTTCATCACTCAGGAGTTGATCACTCATCCATCAGTTGATGAAGCATCTGATCATTCTTCTTTTCTTTTCCCTTTCTCTTAGTCTTTGTGAGGCTTTTTGTGAGAGAAATTCTTAGAGGGAATTAGGAGAATACTTTGGGATGTTTTGATGTTCTGTGTGTTGTAATAGTCTTGTATTAGTCAAAGTTATTTTCCTTACTCTTTGTCATCTTCCAAGGGGTGTGAGTGAGAGAATTTTTGGATAACTTTGTGGAAGTCTACAAGACATTGTAAGCAGTGATGCTCGTGGAGATTGTAACGCATTCCAGAACTTATCAATAGAGTGGTCACTCGTTTGAGCTCGACCCGGAGACGTAGTCCACTCGGACGAACTCCGTAATCAAATTGGTGTTTTCTTATCTCTCTCTTGATTCTATGTTTTTGAATCTTCTCTGATTAATGTTCCTGTTACTTCACTTTTGATGTCTTTACACCTTTATTCGTAATCACTCGCATCAACTGTCATAGATCCCTTCCGCTTATGGATCAGATGGTGATGAAGTGGCGGTCCCCATATAGCAGTTCGCAAAGATGAGTCTGCCAAATGTTTTACTTAGTTATTTTTCCTTAGATAAGTTTAGACGACAGAGGAAGGTGTGGGTTCTAGGTTGCAGGTGGAAAGGATGGTACCGCTGTTAATCAATGGCCGTCAGGCAACAACAAGCTGCAGACGGTGGCCCACAAGGAGAAGTCTGCATAGACCAAACTTAGCAATTTGTTTGATGAAGGTCTTGGAGGGAAGCAACCTAGGAAAAGCGTGCAGCGTGGGTGGATGTGATCTCTTAGTCATTTGGAATGGGGAAGGAAGCAGAGCGGTCCATAGATGGACCCTCGTAAGGTTTAGTCCACAAAAAAGTTCTACCTTGGTATTTTCATTTGGGAACCTGAGCCAGAGTAGTGGATGGTGGGATCTGTCATGCAAGTGGAAGGATTAAATTTTCCATTTAGTGAGTTGCATTTAAAATGACGGTGAAGATTGATCAACAACCCATAGGGGACAACCCATGAGGCATGACTTGGTCTATTTCTGCCCAGCAAAAATTGGAAGGGCTGATGAGGCAGCAAGATCCGTGATGTGGGGAGGAGGTTTGGGATTGGGCGTTAGAGAACAGTACTCACAAAAATTTGAGCCGTGGGCACCGGCCTGCACAAGATGACCCACAAGGAAGCATTGAGACTTATTTTCCTCGACATTCAATGAAAATAGTTTCATCAGGGCCTGCAATGAGGGATTCAGGTAAAGGCCAACCATTTGAGAATGGCTATGAGACATGGGCCATCTACATGCAGTGACTCGCAAGGGTTTTGAGGCTTTGAGTTTTTCACATAAATGTTTCACTAGGATGACAGCGAGGAGGATGTGGGCAGAAAAAGGGATGGCACTTTGTGAAGAATAGCGTCGATAGGGTGAAGTTCCTCATTTCTTAAAATGGTGTCATTTTCATGGTTTAATCAAGTTTTTAAATGATTCTAAGTGCGTAACAGATAGTTTAAATGGCCACTGGACAGAATTAGGGGTTTCTCTTAAGATTTTACGATTAATTTTAAAACCCCATTCACAAAGGACGCATTTCAATTTGTTGATAGCGGACATACCTAGAAGGTGAAAAGAAATTCAATGAAGGTCAAGTTTCAGATTCTTCAGAAGCTCATGCGGGCCCAGGAGTCATGATCATTGTTTTCCCCCTGATAGATTTCAAACTTGGTCGGTGAAAATGATAGGTCAAAGGGCTATTTATAGGAAAAATTTCATTAATTTCCTGCATCAAATGTGAGTACGACGGCTAATTGGGTAGTTGGGCATGAAGTTCAATGGGTTGGTGGAGGGAAAAGTGTAGCTCGCGCTATGGAGAGACCTCTAGGCTTCACTGTCGATGAGTGACGAAGAGATGACGGTCGAGAAGGGTGCGAGACCCACCATGTGGGTGGACATCTTGGGTCGACTGCAGATGAAATAGCGAAGAGATAACATCAACATGTAGAGGGAATCCCACAAGGGCGGACCTGCAGGACTTGAAGGATGCCAGAGAAAAATGCTAAGGGAAGTCTGCATGGGAACCTCTGTAGGGGCTAAGGACTTAGAAAAATTTATGATGGTGAATTTTGGTCAACTGAGAATGGTGACTTTATGGTCCCTGACCACTTTAACCTCAAAATTACGGGCACACAAAATGAGGAAAATTCAAAAAGTGACCCAAGAAAGGCTAAAGGAGAGGGTCCCCATTCTGAATGGGGCATGTGTGCTATAGGCACAACAAATGGCGACTCTGCTGAGAGAATGCTCTTGTGCATTTTGAGGGTAAAATTCATTCAAAACCCAAAATCTCTAGTTTCGTAGACCAAGAGCTAGTTTCTATAAGTGAACTAGGAACTCAAAGGAGGACATGATCCTTAGCTGAATCAAGTCATAGGGACATCTTAGAAGTGTGTGTATAGTGAATTCATTCCCTTTCTTCATAAACCATAATAGATAGTAGTTAGTTAGTCAAGGCAAGCTACATAAGTTGTCCTACCCCAAAAGTAACTTGGACATTGCTCTGTTGCCAATCAGGCGTCCATAGCCTCGATGGAGTTGTCACTAAGACTTGATGAACATTGCTCTATTTCTAGCCAGGTGTCCATAGCCCTGATAGAGTTGCTCGCACACCCACATAGTTGCTTGTTTTAACACTTTTTCTTTTCTTTTCTTTTCCATGATATTTTCCTTTGGTACTCTCTTCTTGCTCAACTATGTAAGATTGAAGCTTATTGTGGATTTGGAATCACAGTGGTCACTGTAGTAGACTCAATATTTTTCACTTACTGAAACCTCATAATAGCTATTGTACAACTCATTAGAAACTTTTAAAGTTTGTTCTTGTGCATGATCTGAGATAAGTGTGAAAATATTCAAACAAGGGTTCTATCCTAGGTCAAGTCAGACTTTAAGTATGAAGACCCACTTCATGGGAGCGGTCAGAAATCAATAGTTATGAATGAATATTTATCGAGAGAATAGATAGGAGTGGACAATAAAGAAGGTCATCTGATAGGCCAAGCACAACCACCACATCAAGAACAAAGGAATACTCTCAACAAAAAAAAGAGCAGTTAGGAAAGCAAGCAAAAAGTGAAACTCAAGCGCAATAGCAAAGCAAAAAAACCTAAGCTAACCTATATACAACTATATACAAAGGATGAGCTTGAAAATTTCATGCAAGGAAATAATGCTTGAGATGCTACTCATTGAATGGCAACAAGACATCCTCTCTAGTGAGTGTCTTGAGGCAAAAAGCATTATCTCCCAAGATTTTTGAAATCTAAAAGGTGCTAAGCCAGAGCTTGTAGAGTTTGTCATGTCCCCCTTTCTTTTCATGGGATTTGTCCTAACAAAGAACTAGATCAACAATCCTAAAGGCCTTCACTTTGGCTCGGTGATCAAACCATCTTTTGACTACACCGTGGTGTTTGGAAATTTTTTCAATTGCACAGTCACAGACTTCTTCTAAATGTATTAACTCAGCTAGATGGGCTTCTTGATGGTCTCCCTCCTCATGGTATGTGTTAAGAAATTGGAGATTGGGGATCTTAAGGTGGAAAAGAAAGATAGGCTCTAAGCCATAGACTAGATGAAATGGGGAATCACCTAGAACATCCTTATGGTGTGTATGATCTACCCACAGGGAAAAGCGTAGCTAGGTGTGCCAGTCCTTGGGATTCCTGTTAAGCAGTTTCTTAATTATGGTTGTAAAATTATTGTTTGTTGACTCAGCTAGGCCATTTCCCTGACGATAATAATTGGAAGAAAATTTAAGTCCAATCTCGTAATCGAAGGCCTAGCTAGCAAACTTAAGCGAGGAAAATGCGGGGCCATTATTGCACACAAGAGAAAATGGGCAACCGAAGCAATTCAATATAAAATTTTCTAAAAAATTGGTAACAACTTAAGTAGTGCATTTCCTACACGCTATTGCTTCTGTCCATCTAGTGCAGTAATCGAAGGTGGTTAGAATGTACCTATGGCTTGTAGAGGATGGGGGGCTTATTGGACCAATGAATTCAAGTCCCCATTGAGAAAATAGTCTTACCTCTAGGACTGGTTGTAGTGGAACAATAACATTTCTTTCCTTGGTAGTAATAGTTTGGAAAACATGAAAGGTTCTATCATGGTTATGTGCATCCTTAAATACCATCGGCCAATAGTACCCAGCCTGCAAAATCTGGTGGGCAGTGCCAAATTTTTTGTGAAATTCATTGAGAACTTTGGCTGCTTCTTCTTTTCTAAGGAATCTAAGGTAGATTCCCTCGTGATTCTTCTTGTACAATTTAGATCCTTGTAGAATGTTGTTGTTGCTCTTTAGTCTCAAAGCACACTTTTGTACTCCTTGTAGCTGAGACATGCACTTATTATTTACCAAATAGTAGACAATGTCGTCATACCATTCTCCAAGAGAAACATCTTCCAACTGGTATTGCTACATGGTGAGCCCAGGTCCTGCTTAAGCTATCATTTTAGTTGTTGTTCGGGTGAGGGCTTGTCCTCAGATCAATTTCATGGGTTGAATCTCCATGTAATATTCCTTCATTAAAGTGACCCATTTTTCTCTCCTTTCTCCCAGTTCATTCTACATTAGCAAAGTCTTGACTGTTGGGTCAGGCACGATTGCGAATACCTTGTTTCGCAAGATATAGTGCTAGAATTTCTTAACTCCTCTGACCAAGGAATATGATTTTTTTTCAACATTGTGGTACCTTAATTTTGCATCCTTTATCAGAGCACTCATGAAGGAAATTGGGTGTTCACTCCCTTCATCATCTTTCTGAGTCAATATACTAGCACATGAGTGATCTGAAGCAAATGAATAGATATAAAATGGTTTGAGATAGTCTGGGTTGACCAGCTATTGCACATCAACAATTACTTTCTTGATTTCCTCAAAAGCCTGCTTGGCTTCTGGTGTCCATTTGACTT
Organism: Sequoia sempervirens; assembly: GCA_007258455.2. Lineage (NCBI taxonomy): Eukaryota > Viridiplantae > Streptophyta > Pinopsida > Cupressales > Cupressaceae > Sequoia > Sequoia sempervirens. The sequence goes on from VDFB02193867.1 coordinate 463,435,225, forward strand.
TGGCATCTTGCTTCAGCATAGCATTCAGTGGCTTGACTATTTCAGCAAAGCCTATGATGAAATTTTTGAAAAATTTGATCTTTCCAAAGAAAGATTTCAATTCCCTCTTGCTGCCTAGAAGTTGAATTTTTAGAATAGCCTAGATGCGCTCGAGGTCTATTGAGATTCCCTTCTCTGAGATTATGTGTCTAAGGAAGTTTACTTTCGTAACTCTGAATATGCACTTCTTCGGATTCAAGGAAATGCTAAACTCTCGACACTTTTGGAAGGCCTTGCATAAATTAGAGACGTGATCTCTTCTTTTCTTTGAAAAAATAGTAAAATCATCCATATATATGATTATGTATTTTCCAATCAAGTCCTTGAAGGAAATATCCATTGCATGTTGAAATGTTATACCAGTGTTGATTAGCCCAAACTGAATTCTTCTAAATGCAAAGGTTCCCCATTTTGTAGTGAATGTTGTTTTGTGTCTGTCTTCGTACTGTACCATTACCTGGTTGTATCTCGAGTACCCATCCAAAAAGGACATCATTTGAGACCCATTAACTATTTGAAACACTTCATCTAGCGAGGGCATTGGGTAGTTGTCCTTGTCTCAGGCTCTGTTCAAATTGCAGAAGTCTAAGCACAGCTTGATTTCTCCATTCTTTTTCCTGACTGAAACCAAGTTTTCCACCCACATGGAGTGTCTGACTAGGAATATGATTCTAGTAGACAAAAAAAATTGGAATTTTTGTAGGTGATAGGCTCCAACAAGGTGTTGATCGGGCGTTGATCTTGCCGAAAAGGTCTCACATCTAGCTTGAGAGGGATGGTGTGAGTGATGATTGAGGTATCATATGTCTTCAGGTCTTCATATCTCTAGGCGATCACATCATGGTACATGCACAAGGCATCAATGATCCATTTCCTTTCTTCTGGCATGCACACTTTGCTGATGAACACATTCTTGAATTTGTCAGTTGTTCCTAGGTTGATCGCACTGGTTATCAATGGAATCCTTCTCTATTTTCTAGTCCTGATCTCTTATCTGATCTAAGTCAAATATTCATCTAGTTGAACCATGCCTCATGGTATTGTATTCATTTTGAGGTTAATAACCCCTTCTATGTCTAATTTAGCTTCCTTAGACTCTTCCTCATCAATGATTTGGGTTGCAAACACATCAGAGTTGGTGATGAAATCCAAGATATTCTTATCATCATTGAACACTTGGAAATTGGTGAAATTATCTAGTATTGATGGGGTGGAAGTGAGCTCAACAATGAACTTCTTCAATCCGGCTAGGGAAAGATGCTGGAGGGTACTAGCTACCTGGGCTAAGGCATCAACAGTGTGATTCTTGCTTCGAGGATCAATTGAATGTTAAATGCACCAGTCTTCTATGAGATCCCATACTCTATGCATGTAATTTTCTACTCTCCTATCATGACAAGAGTACAACTTCCTGAATTTCTTTACTACTAGCTCCGAGTCACCAAAGACTTGTAACATTTTAATGTTCTTTCTTAGTGCCATCAGAAGCCCATGAACCAGTGCTTCACATTTTTCTACGTTATTGGTGCAATAAAACTAAAGCATATGAGGAAAAAAGTATGTCTTACCTATGGGATTGATGCTCGAAGCTAGCTCCCACTCCTGGCTTAGACTTGGACCCATCAAAGTGCAATGTCCAAAACTTGGAGGAATCTTTGATCTTAGAGCTAGTGGAGCTCATTTCTTTCCTTGGAAATGAATTTTCTTCAACATTTTTAAGTTGTTGCATGGATTCTTCATTGCTTTGGTTTGGATGCACTGTTTGGATTTCCCCTTTTGGGGTGACTTGCCCCCTAATATTCTCAACTACTATTTGGGATAGGCAACATTCAAATTCAGAGTGGGAAAAATAGTGTACCCTGCACCAGCTGGGTAATGGGAGCTCCTAAAAGTCCATTCTTGCTCCTAGGCTAAGTTGATCTTGCACACATTTCTCCATAAAGTCTTGGAATCATTTACCCTCTAGTATTCTTTCTTGAAGTTTCTATATTGAATTTGAGGTTAACGGTCATATACTTTGAGTTCTCCTCTCCTTGGGTTCAGATTGTTTGCAACAAAGAGGCCCTTGTATGGGAATGGATCTGCTAGTAGATATACCAAGTAGGAGGTCATGTAAAACTAGGGCGTTTTCTTCATAGCCATAAGCTAGTTGTGCTTTTTTTCACTAATGATTTTGGCCCAATGGAACTTTCTTTTTACCTCAAATGATCTCGATGAAGTAGAACATCCATTCTTAAAAGAAGGCAGTAGTAGGGAGGCCTATTACCCTGCTCAGTGGGGTGACCAAGTCATGGTACTCCTCATAGAAGTCTCTTCTGAACAACTCCTATGGCACTTTAGCAACACTACCCCTCTTTTCCTTCAACCAATGCTGATTGATCAATTTCTTGCATCTTAGAGGGTTCACTTTCCACATATTCTCGAAAATATTCCTTCTCTATTTCCTCCATGACATCGAATGTAGGAATATGGAACATTTGGCTTATGGATTTGGAAAATAAATTTTCCAATAATTTTCCATCATGGTGAATGATCTTCTTGCTAGTATGATAGCATTCCTGACATACCATTACTAAATCGAGAGCAACAAGCGCAAGTGGAAAGCTGGCTGCCTTAGCAAGGCCACTCTTTCTGATTTTTCATGCATTTTCAATTGTAGGGTTGATCATGACCCTTCATCAAAAATCATCTATATCCATAGGCCCAAAGTTGGTGTCTTACACTGAATCCCAAGTGGAAGTGATTTTGGAGGTGCACTCCACCCCATGGAACTGGTACTTCATTTGATCTTTCTCCTCTTTCCCTCTTGGTACTTTTGCAGGATTCTTTCCTTTCTCTTTCTCAATAGACTTCCCCGATGGTCTCATAATAGATTCCATAAATCCTGCATACAAATACATAGTAAGTAAATTCACATAAAAATTAGGGGAGTGTTAGTCAAATCCTACAAAATAAGGGTTAGATCCAGTAGTTCATCTTCAAAAGGTCATAAAATCTATCATCATTCATCATTTGATGCTCGGTTGGATCAAATACAAGAATGTGGGCCCAGGGATGTAGGTTTCCCTGGGCTAGGAGCCATCAGGAGCAATCAGGAGCAGGATGACGTCGGGGTCACAATGACCCGCATATAACCACCCACACTCAAAATTACGCATTCGAGATTTGGTAGTCAAGGTATTCAACAAGGAATTTGGCATGTGCGGGAGTCAGTTATAAAGTCTTTTGAGGCATTTGATTGGTCATCTTGCTTATGCGAACTTGAGGAGTATGGAGGCGAGAAGTCTCATGGACATTTTGGAATCTTCCATTGAGAAACGACGAATAGGGCACAATGACCCACAAGGGGAATTCCATAGTGCAAGACTCAGAGGCAGTTAGGGTGGTGCAAGATAACTTCCTTTGGTTTTATCAATTTGAGGCATGCAGGAAGAAATTGGCAGACAACCATTATGTGAAGGCCATTAGGAATGACGACAATGAGGCGGCGGTCTACATATAGCGGTCTGCAAAGATGAGTCCATGAAACATTTTACTTAGTTATTTCCTCTTCTAATTTATGACGATGGAGGAAGACGTGGGTTCTGGGTTGCGTGCGGAATGAATGGCATCACCGTTATTCAACAATCGTTAGGAAACAGTGAGTTGCAAATGGTGGTCTGCAAGAAGTCCGCATAGACCAAAACTAGCAATTTGTTTCGCAAAGGTATTAGAGGGAAGTAACCCAGGTGAAGCCTGCAACATGGGCAGACAAGGTCCCTCGGTCATTTGGAATGATGAAGGAGGTAGGGTGGTTCATAGATAGATCCTCGCGAGGTTTAGTCTGCAAGAAAGTTCTACCTTGGTATTTTCATTTGGGAACTTGAGACAGAGCAGTGGATAGTGGGATCCATTATGTGGGAAAAAGGATTAACTTTGTCATTTAGTGAGTGGCATTTAAAATGATGACAAAGAGTGATCAACAACCCACAGGGGATAGCCTACGAGACATGACTTGGTTTATTTCCACCCAATTGATATTGGAAGGGTTGATGAGGCAGCGGGATCCGCAATGCGAGGGGGAGGTTTGGGCTCAGGCATTAGAGAAAAGTACTCATAGAATGGTGAGCCATGAGCGGTGGTCCATGCAAGCCAACTGGCAAGGAAGCATCAAGACTTAGTCACCTCGACATTCAACAGAAATAATTTCATCAAGGCCTGCAATGCAAGATTTGGGTAAAGGTCGGGCATTTGAGAATGGTTGTGAGATGAGGGCCACCTGCACGTTTCCACCTACAAAGTCAGACCCACAAGGGTTTTGAGGCTTTGAGTTTTTCAATTAAGTGTTTTACTAGGACGACATTGAGGAGGATGCAGGCAGAAAAAGGGATGGCACTATGTGAAGAACAAGGCCAATAGGGTGAAGTTCTGCATTACTAAAAATGGTGTTGTTTTCATGGTTTAATCAAGTTTTTAAATGATTCTAAGTGTGGAATAAACAGTTTAAATGGTTGCTAGATGAAATTAGGGGTTTCTCTTAAGATTTTATGATAAATTTTAAAACCCCATTAACAAAATACGCATTTCAATTTACTGACAATTGACATACCTGGAAGGCGCGAAGAAATTTGATGACGACTGAGTTTTAGATTCTTGAAAAGCTTGTGCGGGCATAGGGATCATGATCGCCACTTTCCCTTTGATAGATTTCAAACTTGGTCAGTGAAAATGACAAATCAGAGTGCTATTTATAGGAAAAAGTTCATGTACCATAGAAAAAAGGATCATTGAAATTTTTATGGTCTTTTAGGTCTTTCTCTCATGATGTTTGGTTCGTTTTGATTTGATTTAATGTTGCAATGTAACTTCTACATTCACATTAGGTCCCTAAACATTCAAATTATGATGTCTTGTGAAGATGTTGTGAAGTGTTGTAACACATTTCTACACTCTTTTAGACTCTTCTCATTACAATTCACCTAAAAATCACCTTTTCATCACTTATCAAGTCCTATTTTAAAGTGTTGTAAAGTCTTGTAACAAGATTTCACGCTTTTCTAGGCTTGATTTCACTATTTACACCATTCTTATATGCTTTATTTAACCCCTTTATGCACTCATAAGACTTAATTAAGTGTATTTTTGAATGTAAACTTAACAAACAACATTAAATGTGACTTAATTCTCGACACCCACTTACAAGCCCAAGGTGGGACCCATTTGCCATGGGTGGTAAATGAGTCCCTCTTGGCCCCAAATTCAAAATAATTCAAATTCTTTTGAGTTTTTATTCAAAAAGACCTTATGTCAGCCTTTGATGAGGTATTATTGGGTTATTAGGGCATAAATGTGCATAAATATTTTTTTTCTTCTCATTTTAACTCCCATTCATTTGCATTCCCTCATTCAACATCAATTAGCATTCTTGCATTCAATCCATCAAAGCATCATTCAAGCATCTTGGAGTAGCCATTGACATATCTTCAAACTTCTTCAACAAGGTTTTGGTGAGTTTAGGACATTTTCATGTTTTTTATTCATCATTCCTTGTTCATTTCATTTCATTTCTTTATTAAGGGTTTGATTGCCAAAGTGAGATTTGACCAAGGCAAATCCCTATACTCTAACCCTTAACCATTTCCCCCATTTTGCATGTGTGTTTGCAGACTTTTGTATGAATATTTGTCAGGTAAATAGGTGTTGAAAGGTGATCAAGAAGTCAACAAAGTGTTTCAAGTCAACTAAACCCTAGTCCAAGCTTGGAGACAACCTACAATCCATTTTCTGCAGATTTGACTCTGTTAATTACCCGATAAGAAGACAAGTGCAAATTTGGAGTTACAAAATTGACCTTTGATTTCATAGAATTTTGGAGGAGGATTGATTTTCCATTAGTGGTGAATGAGTCCCACCTTAGGGCTGAAAAAGTTAATTTTGTCAAATTCCAGTTCCTGATGGTTGGAAAGTAGTTTCAGGTGTTTTTGTTAGTAGCAGGACTGATTCGTCATCAGTGGAAAATGAGTCCCACTAGTGATTTACATTGATTTCTGCTAGTTTTCAGAGCCTTCCAGATTCAACATTCATTTCCTAGGTGCACTATGTTTAGCCTCTTTCAATTTTGTTTATATTTGTTCATGTTTTAGTTCATTCTTGCATACCTCACTGTGTTTTCAAACATTGCACATTTCATTAGTTTTGCATTAATAATCAGTCAAATTCATAACTTAGTTGCACTTAGATAATTTCATTTAGCATTAATCACATCATACATTCCTTTATTTGAGTGAACCACCTTCAATTTTAGGATTCTATCTCTCTCCTAGTTTTAGGTGAAAGATCCTAAGAGTGCAAGAGAAGTCCATAGAACCACAAAATTGATGGTTCATTTTGGTGAACCTGCATATTGAACACATTATCTTTTTGATTTCAATTGCATCTTGCATTCTAGGTATCCTTTGCATCAACATTCACTTAGGTTTTGTTTTGTTTTTGCATCCTAGGGTTTCTCAAATTGCATTAGTGAAAGACTCATATAGACTTCATTTTTGCATATCAAATCATTAAAAAAATGAAAAATTGCATTTGCATCCTCATTCTACATCTGAAAAGCATTGATTTTTTTTTAAATTTTATGAAAAAACATAAAAAAATCCATACTTGGACTCATTCGCCACCCTGGGAAAATTAGTCCAGTTGCATTTTCTGCACTAAAATTTTTGGCATTTTTACAAAATTTCCTGCATTTATATTTCCTATTACTATCTTCTTGTTTCAGTTTACAAAATTTATGTCATTAGCATTTTATTATCCCTAGTTTTCATTTGCATTCACCCCATATTTTGTGGTACTTGTATGAGTGTTTGGTGCCCGATTGATAATACTTTAGTGAGACAAAGCTCTAGACTCATGGCTTCCCGCGATAACACTTTTGTTGTGGACCTTAGGATCTCAAGAGCTGCTACTCCTAGTATGGAAAATGGTACATTAGGCATGGATACTATGAATATAAAATTCATCAAGCTCCCTTAGAGTTTTGGTTTTTCCTAAGTACCGACCCATGCCTCAAATGAACATCATCAACCCCTTTTGATGAATGATCACCAACCTCCGCCACATGTTCACTCAATGCTTTCCGAAGGGATTCTTCCCTTCACTTTTCAAATGGCCCTCGCCATGTTCCCACGTGTCGTCACCATGCATGCTTAAAGTTTGATTCCCTTCACTTTTTAGTCGGGCCCTGACTGTGTGCCACGTAGCCTTCATCTGCATATGCTTTGGCAGACCCAACAATTGGCACCAATGAAAAATCATGCTTCCACATGTCTTCCTAGCACAAACCTTCAACGACAAGGAGGAGGAATAAACCATGAGATGCAAAATTCCGCTATGCATTTCTTCGGCAGGTACTTCAAAGCGAAGGATGGAGTGAACTATTGGTTGTGATATGCCGCCGTGTGTTCTAACTACTTATACTGGGTGGTGACACTTGTTTGCATGGGACTATGCCAGGACCACTACCATCATTCACAAGGGATGCACTTGGATGGGGAGTGTCCACATGCTATGGCCCAAATTTTTTTTTGTTACAATGGTTGAGGGGAATCATTGCTACTATATAATTGCTCAAGATACCAAATCTTTTAAGTTACTGTTCAACAAGCGATGGGAATGCTCACTATATATATACTTCTCTTTGCTTCTAAAGAGGGGTCCACAAGTTTGAGAATTGCAGAAAATCCATAATTTTAGAAAGACACAAGACCTTTTTGTTGTTATTAGATTATTGTAGAAGGACTCATAGACTGTGGCATTATTCAACCTTTCTATTTTTCTTAAGCTATTTGATTAACTTTATACTGTGCCATTATTTTTTGAATGGTTCATTTGTAGAACTTCTATAATTTTAATTCAAGTTTTTTCGTTTAGATCATGTCTTTTGACTACTATTTTTAGTGAATGGATGTGAAAATTATTTTATTTCATTGAATGCACTATTCATGCTTCAATCTTTATTTTCTGTCATTCTAGGACATTGTAAATTTTTGAATGGGCCCTTAGATCATATCCAAAAGATAGATTTATCATGCCTTTTATCTAAATTCTAGTGCATTGCCTTAGTTAGATCCTTTATTTTTATATTTGCTTCATTTTCCCTTTCCAAACCCCAATTACAGAAGAAGTGAACTTCTTTAAAAACCTGGAGGTCACTCAGTTTAGCACAATAGGTTCCCCATAAACTTAGTTTCCCACAAAGGGCTGTTACCTTACAAATTTTTGGCATCAACAGTTTTTCTTTTTTTGGCATGCCTGATGGGACCGAGCTTAAATGAACCTAATTTTAAGGAGGGTGTATGAGCCATCAGCCTGTAACTAGATCCCAAAAAACAAATAACCTTGGTTTACTATTGCCGCCACTACAAACAGTACAGGCTACAACTGAATTAGTAAACATTCCACTTCCTCCGCCCTTTTTGCTAGCCATGTTGCTCATTGCTAACAAAAATTACGTGGCATGGGACGCTTGAAGCCCTCTTACTGCACCAGTAGCACCTATTGTTTGGGCTGTTATCTCAGCCTATGCTCTAAAATCCATACCTAAATTCACCAGAGATGGCTCAAGAACGCCGTCTAAACATCTGCAAGATGTTGCATATGTATGTCTGGTGCATGAAGTTACAACCCAAAATGTAGCGTTAAGGATGCTTGCAGCATCTTTCAGAGGCAAGGAATTGGATTGGTACCACACACTATTGGAAAATTCTATCAATACCTAGGATGAACTCAGAGATCCTTTCTATCAAATGTTTTCAAACATTGGAGACCGGTCCTCTCTATATTATCAATTGTCTACCATAAAGTAGGCCCCACACAAAGCCATGAATGACTTCAATGCCCAATTCCATACAAGTTGGCAGAGAATCCAAGTTGATATCTGCCCACCGCCTGAGCTGGCATTCATGTTCTACTTGAAATCTATCAACCCTGACATTTCCATGATGATCCAGTCTTTGGGCAGGACCACACTACCCGACACTTATAGTGTCGCTATCAAGGTAGAGAACAATTTGATAGATCCTGGGAAGTTGCCACCCCAGCCCATCATTCCTATATTTATAGAAATATCAGTTCTGACTTAGGAGATGCCTTCTACCAGCACGTCAGCTCCTCCTTAATCTATGTACACATATTTGAATGTGCCACAAAACATTGCTTCTACATATGACTCTTCAAAGGAAGAGATGAGTGAGTTCAAGGAAATGTTGTAGACCATCGCCAATGAAATAACTATCATCAAGGGAAACTAGGAAGTGCCTCTGAAACCAAATTATCAAAATTATCAAGGTGGAAGGTCTTCTTAACAATAGAACCAATTCCAAGGAGGCGCTCATGCGAATCCGTAGGTGCAAACAACAAATCAAATAGTACCGATGCCTTCTTTGCTGTAGAGTGCTAACCTAAGCTCGAACAGAGAGCTAACTGCGGGAAATTTTTTTTTAATAGATGACACCAACCCCTGGTTCTTCCCTTATGGAAACACACATATGCCTTGAAACTTCCCACATGGTAATCTACAACAAAAGGTGTTAGAGTAGTGCAGCCAAGGTGCAACATCAGATCCTTGAAGCTATGTGTATACCTCTTCGCAAATGGACAACACAGTGTTCACCACACAAATGCAAGGGATGTCACTGGAGAAAGAAGCATACATTGCTCCCGATCACACACTCTTCTCATGGATGGAAGAAGAAGAGGTGGTGTTCACAAATGATGCATCCACATCAAAAACACCGCAAGTGCAGTTTGATTACAACACCCACTCAAAGAGGAGATTCATGGGTGAACCATTCACCCGACAACTAGTCAGTCTATAACCTAAAGGTGCTTCTGACCAGATATTAAACACCTCCACAGTAACACAACAATGTTTGCCATGGAAGGAAATTGTTATAACCAAAGTAAGGAGTAGAAGCCTCTAAACCTGTCACCATTCAATGTGGTGGAACAATCAAAAAAATCATCCGCTAATGTGTCTCTTTGGGATACATTATCTATTCCAAAACAAAAAACATTACTACAGAGGGCTCTCTAGAAGGATGCAAGTGCAAAGCCAATGAAGCAATTGCTCAAGGGA
>VDFB02193867.1:463445474-463455944 GCA_007258455.2 Sequoia sempervirens
GTGAGTTTGTTTTGTTATATTTCTGCTCCCGAGTTTGTTGGAAAAATGGCCAGCGGGAGTTGAACCCCGCACCGGCCGGGTCCCAAAGCCTTATCTCCACCGCTGCGCCAACTACAATATCATGTATATGTGTGGCGCGGGTTTGATATAAGGGGTTGTATTCTAACTATAAACCTTAAAAGGTTATTTGTTAGGATTTAAAATTAAAGCCAACCAAATCCTCAAACTAAAAAGCCCGAAAAATCAATTAGACAATGGGCCACGAATTATTAAGTGGTTATTGTTTTGATTTTTAGGAGATAAGGGAGATTTTTGGAGATTTTATGGTTTCTACCATATCGGGAAAACTCCAAGTATAAAAGGAGGAAGGCTTGGAGCATTTTTCATCACTCATTAGTTGATCACTCATCCATTAGTTGATGAAGCATCCATCAGTTGATCATCCTTCTCTAGTTTTCCCTTTCTCTTAGTCTTTGAGAGGCTTTTTTTGTGAGAGAATTTCTTAGAGGGAATTAGGAGAATATTTTGGGATGTATTGATGTTCTGAATGTTGTCATAGTTTTGTATTAGTCAAAGTTATTTTCCTTACTCTTAGTCATCTTCCAAGGGGTGTGAGTGAGAGAATTTTTGGATAACTTTGTGGAAGTCTACAAGACATTGTAAGCAGTGATGCTCGTGGAGATTGTAACGCATTCCAGAACTTATCAATAGAGTGGTCACTCATTTGAGCTCAACCCGGAGACGTAGTCTACTCGGACGAACTCCGTAATCAAATTGGTGTTTTCTTATCTCTCTCTTGATTCTATGTTTTTGAATCTTCTCTGATTAATGTTCCTGTTACTTCACTTTTGATGTCTTTACACCTTTATTCGTAATCACTCGCATCAACTGTCATAGATCCCTTCCGCTTATGGATCAAATTGGTATCAGAGCTTTGTTTGGCTAGTGTTGTAGGAGTGATTGCTAATCAGCTTGCGAGTTTGCTGCTTTTGTTAAGCTGTGTGCAAGTTGATAGGTGGACATTTGGAGGTTGGAGCAAAGATGGCATCAGAGAAGGGTGAATCTTCCAGGCTGACATTGACCCCATCCATGGTGGATGATATTGTGGCAATGAAAGGCATGGTTGAAGAACTCTACAGAGACCATCGGGAGAAGGCTGACAGGATGCAAGAGTTAGAAGAAGCCAATCGGCGCTTGCAGAGTGAGAATGCAGAACTTCAACGGTTGTTGGAGGAATCCAACATGGAGAAAGAAAGACTGCAAATGTGGTTGCAGGACATCTTAGAGGAGCAGAACAGGAGAAGTCCTCTTGTATCTGGAAGTGCACACATTTGTGGTTTCTGTCCGCATTCCGAGGATAAATCATCCTCATACTCCCCGCTTACACCGCCTGATAGTACGGGAGCTTCTTCAGCGACAAAGCCAGTGGCCAAGTTTGCTTGTGGCCATGATTGGGCTAACTCTCCTGGAGCAGTAGAGTGTGCTTACTGCCGACAGATGGAGTACCTCCAGACACTCAATCTGCCTGACACTGACAGTAATTATCTCGAAGCCTCCTCTTCAATCAAACAGAAGAAGTCAACGGAGGACGAGCAAGACTCATTTGGACACTTCGAGAAGCACACGAGGGGCATAGGATCGAAGCTACTTGGACAGATGGGCTTCAAAGGGAAAGGCTTTGGAATTTTTGAGCAAGGCATCGCCAATCCGATCGAGGCGAAGAAGCGACCACGACACCAGGGATTGGGATTCAGTGGAGAAGGACAATCCTCCAAAGCTCGGAACTTCTGCAACCACTGTGGCATCAGTGGACACTAGGAGGCAAAATGTTGGAAGCTGCATCCAGAGCTTCGTCGTCAATCGAGGTCTACCAACCATCAGCAAGTTGAGGAGACGAAAGCGGAGCCGGCAGTAGCTACCACTTCTGAGGCGGTCCCAGTAGAAGTTCAACCACAGCCTGAGCAACCTGAGAAAGAGAGTTCCTTTGAACAGCTTCGTAGGAGCTGGGAACAACGCTCTTCAAACTAGTATCTCAATTTGTGTGTTTGTTACATCTATTGTAAGTGTGATGAATAATGTTGATAAGCTAGTTTTGTTTTGTGAGCTTTGAATAAACTTGTTTGTAATAATTTTTATGAAGTTGTATTTCTCTAGAGATTAAGAATTTGTAAGGCTCTTGGAAGCCATGTTTTGTAATCTAGAAAGAGAATACTTGTAACTTCTTATTGCAAATATGTTGTTAAGTACTTGTACTTGCAGTTTCTTATTGTGCGAAGCTTCAGTTGAAGAGCACTTATTTAGACAGAGTTGTTGAGAATGGTCAACAGTGACCTTGTATGTTCTCAACTTGACGACTCGGTGATGGTCAGTTAGAGGATAAGTCTGAACTCAAACGGAGTTCTTGAAGGATTTATTGATGACCTTATTGCTGGACCCGAGCTATGGTGGAGCCTTGAATCAGCTGTTCCGAAGTACAAAGGTGAAGGAATATGTCAAGCTGAGGCGAAAAATCCGTGCTCGAGTAATTGAAGGAGCAACAGAAGCATGCCCGAAGAAGGCGAGAGATGCAGAATGCAAACTACTTGTAAGAAGCACTGAGGGACAGGTTTATCATCCTCATTTTTCTCTTCTTGCTTTTGGTATTTTATGTTCCATTTTTGAACTGCATCATGAGGATTTGTGAATTCCTACATTGCCGAAGTGTAAGACCTCGACAGGCAGATGTGGCAGTGTGTTCTGGTGATTCATATCGTGGCGAATGGCAAGATGCTCAATGCAAGATGTTTTTCAAGGAACTATACACTTTTGGAGGACCAAAAGTTCTTCAGTGGGGAGGTTTGATCCAGGTGGATCTTCAGGACCTGAATTTGAAGTGTTCCAAATTCTCTTGGAAGCAATGCCATCGCATAGAGCACTAAATTCTGAATCTGGCGCAACTTGAACGGGCGAAAAAGGAGTCCGTTTGCTCAAGTTACGCGCAGTCAAAGTTGGGTCAACCCTTTGACCAGGAGGCCGTCAGGAGGTGAAAAGTTGATGGACTCAGAATCAGCCGAAAACAGTGTCAGTTCGGAGGGCTCGTCGACACGATCACAACAAAGTTCGTTTCATCGAATTTCGAGTCCGTATGTCCGAGATATCACCGGTCAAAGTTTGGTCAAAGGTCGGTCAACTCTGCATTCAGGGACGAGAAAAAGGTGGAAAAATTAATTGTCACCAAATTGGTCAAAGTTGGCGTCATCGTTAAAGTCTCATCGTCACGATTCCAACGACGTTCGTTTCATCGAAAACGGAGCACGTACGCGAGAGTTATAGCCAGTCAAAGTTTGTGGTTGACCAAGGTACCATGAGGTACGGTTGCTGACGTCAGCATGACGTCATCCTGCTGACTTGGCAGACAGGTCATCGTACGGATAACAATGTGGACCAATAGCATCTTGACACGTGTCATTCTGTACTATGATGACGTCATCATTGCCACATAGGCAGTACGGGTGACGGGGACCAATGAGGTGTGGACACGTGTCCATCCGGTGACGTGGCACGATGACTGGACAGCTGAGTCAGCGACAGCGTGGAGCAATAGCGGTCTGACACGTGGCATGCAGACGATGAACGGGCAGCTGAGTCATCGATGGGATGGTGAACACATAGGATGCTGACTGGTTGCTTCCGGCGAATCATTGCACGACACGTGGCTTGTTGCGCATCTGACACGTGGCTCCGTCGATCGGCGTCGGTTGAGGAATAGTGCATTTGTTTAAAATGTGAATGGCCGAGAGTTTGAACTCCCGACCTCTACGGAGAGAACCAAGCGCTCCTACCGTTGCGGCAAAGATTCCGGCCTCAAACCGTATCTGGTGTGAGTTTGTTTTGTTATATTTCTGCTCCCGAATTTGTTGGAAAAATGGCCGGCGGGAGTTGAACCCCGCACCGGCCGGGTCCCAAAGCCTTATCTCCACCGCTGCGCCAACTACAATATCATGTATATATGTGGCGCGGGTTCGATATAAGGGGTTGTATTCTAACTATAAACCTTAAAAGGTTATTTGTTAGGATTTAAAATTAAATCCAACCAAATCCTCAAACTAAAAAGCCCGAAAAATCAATTAGACAATGGGCCACGAATTATTAAGTGGTTATTGTTTTGATTTTTAGGAGATAAGGGAGATTTTGGAGATTTTATGGTTTTCACCATATTGGGAAAACTCCAAGTATAAAAGGAGGAAGGCTTGGAGCATTTTTGATCACTCATTAGTTGATCACTCATCCATTAGTTGATGAAGCATCCATTAGGATCATTCTTCTTTTGTTTTCCCTTTCTCTTAGTCTTTGTGAGGCTTTTTGTGAGAGAGATTCTTAGAGGGAATTAGGAGAATATTTTTGGATGTATTGATGTTCTGAGAGTTGTAATAGTCTTGTATTAGTCAAAGTTATTTTCCTTACTCTTTGTCATCTTCCAAGGGGTGTGAGTGAGAGAATTTTTGGATAACTTTGTGGAAGTCTACAAGACATTGTAAGCAGGAGGCTCGTGGAGTTTGTACTGTATTCCAGAACATATCAATAGAGTGGTCACTCGTTTGAGCTCGACCCGGAGACGTAGTCCACTCGGACGAACTCCGTAATCAAATCGGTGTTATCTTATCTCTCTCTTGATTCTATGTTTTTGAATCTTCTCTGATTAATGTTCCTGTTACTTCATTATTGATGTCTTTACACCTTTGTTCGTAATCACTCGCAACAATTGTCATAGATCCCTTCCGCTATACGGATCAACTAGCACACTGTGTAGACATCTACACATCACATAGGTGTCCAAGGAATCATTTTTCAGGAAATATGTCATTAGGCTATTGTTGCTTTTCCATTGATCTACATGGAGCTAGAATTATGAAATTCTAACCCATGGTATTTTTTCCATTAATGTGTTTGGGTGTCATAAATAATAGGCAAAGTGCAAAAATGTGGAATTTCCCCTAGGTGCAATTCCTTTACATTGCACTTCTATTTGTGGGAATGATGTGATAGAAGAAGATGAAAATATAGACAATCTTGATGATCATAGTTTCTCTTCTCCTAATACCTCTCCTACATGCGACGAAGGTATTTTAGTGTTAGAAGATGCAATCATTGAGAATCATGAAATTTTTTAAATCTCCTCTTCTATAAACTCTCCTACATTAGAAGATATCATAACCCAAGAGAATGACATCATAGATACATTTCTCAACATCACCTTACCTAATTTCCATTCTCCCTTTTCTTGTGATAATGCTTTAGCAGAAGACGATAAGATTGTCAATGATGGGGACACTAGATTGGTGTTAGATGATCAAATATTTAAGGTCTATAACAACCTTCTTTATGATCCTTCCCCTACCTATCCTATTTTGGAGGATATTATGGGACAAATGAATGAAGTCATTAATGATCATGATAATCATACTTTTTCTTCTCCTAGTATCTCTCATAGCTATGAAGAAGATACTTTGATGATAGAAAATACAATAGATGGTCATAATAATCTTAGTTGTCCCTATTCACCTAGGGAAACCATTATTGAGCAAGACCATTCAACCATTTATCATCTCCCTACTTCTAATGAATTCATTTTGGAAGAACCAATCCTTGAATGTCAAGAAAAATTGGTTTGTAGTTCTCCTAAAAACTCTCCTCCTAGGGTGGATATCATGGTGACAACAATAGTAATGTGGCTTCCTTTAATGATGGTAATAATGCTATACTAGAATTCCCTTTAATAGAAATACTTCAAACCAAGACTGTTGAGGTTATGAATGTGCAAGTTTCCATTAGATCCACCTTGGCTATTGGACTTCCTACATACCCTATAGGACATCCTAAGAATCCTCTAATTCTTTATCCACCTTCACACAAACCACATACTCAAAACAAACCTAAACTTATCCTTTACCCACCTTAGAATAATGTCATTTCTCATATATTTAACACTATAAAAAATCTGCAACCAATATCCCTCCCATTAATTGAACCTATCTTACCAAGTCCCCCAAATTTACCTTCACAAAGTGGAAAGAAGTATGATCTTACTGAACAACTTAAGAATACTCCCACTAAGATATCATTGTGGTACCTTATTCAAGCCTCCCCCCACTATCATAACATGATTCAAAGTGACTTGAAACAAGCTCCTATCCCTTCTAATGCGCAACAAAATGACATAACAACCATGATTCAAGGAATAAAAGCTAGCATTGTTTCCCACCAAAGTGAGCTCCCTCCTTTGGAAGTGCCAAAACAAAATGATGATCTCGTAATAATAGCTCAATGTAAAAGGAAAGGGATAAAGTAGACCCTCATTGAAAATGGATCCACCCTTAATGTGTGTAGCATAAACCTTAAGGATAGGATTGGTGTGGATAAATCAAAAATTCCTCCCGACTCTTTTTCTATTAAGGGATTTGAAAATGTAGGAAAACAACTGCTCGATGTGATCAGTTTTCCTATTATAGCTAGAAGGGCCACACTAGAAACACCAGTCCATGTTATGTCTCATAATATTTCATATAACCTCCTTTTAGGAAGACTATGGACTCATGCAATGAATGGGGTGCCTTCTACTCTTCATCGTGTAATGAAGTATGTCTACAAAAACAAAGTGTACACACTCAAAGCTAACCCTAACCCAAATAGATATTTGAACATTGAGAAAAAGAAGGAAAATCCTTTGAAAATATTGAAACCAGCTACACAAGTACAACACATGCAAAATAAAGACAAAAAACCATATTGAGGAAGTCACAAAGCTAGTAGAAGATGATTGGGGTTTCTTAGACTTCGAACCAACATTCAAGGGAGAATACAAGATCATAAACAAAGATTTAGACAAGGGAAAATAAAAAGTGGTAATGTCAACACAAAATTTGGAAGATCCTTCAAAAGTATCCACCTCAACCACTTAAGAACAAAAGATAACAAATTACACAACAAACTTTGATGAAGCTGATTATCAACAGCCACTAAATGCTAAATAAATAAATACACTTTATGGAAGAGGTTATGAACTTATTGAACAACTAGGATATAGTGGAAAAGGATGTGGTGGTAGAGAAAATGGTATCTGTGTCCGTATAAAATGCAACACGTAAGAAACAACTAATGATCTTGGTTATTGTCCTTTGATTTAAATAAACAATCCTTCAATTAATAGCAACACTCTTACAAAAGATTCTTCTAAGCCAACTTTAAAATTAGTGTATCTTGAACTGATAGACACTAGTGGGCTTGAGAATTATTCTTTGAAATAAATGAAAGAAACAAATAAATCTTTGCATAATGTCACTATCATCATGCAAAACACTAATGATTTGAATAAATTAGATTTTACACCCTCTTGTAAAGGAGAGAAAAAAATCTCGCAATCTAAAGAGTCTTGTGTAAGTATGACACCTTGTACTAAGAAAGAGATATCTTTGTCACAAAACAAAGCAACATATTCTACTGTCAACCAAGAAAGTATCTTGTTGAGACTCCTTCAAGATAGTTTGATATCCCTTCCTCCAAGAACACAAAAGAAATTTTACTATAAAATTTTATTTTGTGCATATCACAGAGTTCATGTTCATTCTACTAATGAATGTAAGGCTTTGGGTAACAAAATTCAACATCTTAAGGATCATGGTGCTCTTCCTTGTGTTGAAGCACCTACTTCCTCTAACTGATACTTAATTTCATCATTTTTGGCTCATCCTTGTCCTACACTAAGTGGGGTCAAGGGGGTTAGGTAGCCTTTTCCTTGTATGTCACTTGTCGTTGTCTATTTTGGCTAGTTGACTGCCTTTCATGTACATATAAGAGCAATTTTGGGATGTGGATGACATGCCTTAGGTTGGAAGGTATGTGCAAGATCATGATGGGCCAAAAAGTGGTGATATGTAAATGATATGATGGCCCATGTGGCTGGTGAATTTTTTTTTACCAAAAATTGATGAAACAAAAAGGGTTTTTAAAGGATATTCTTAGCTTTCCACCAATATAAGTAATTATGCTTTACTTTTGAATTTAATAATAATTATTAAATTCATTTTCTATTTATGACTAGAATCTTGGATTGATAGGCTAATTGAAAGCATCTATAGCTTTTCAAAGGTATCATCTTTTGAATCAAAACTACATCACATTCTATGCTTCACATACTATAGGATTAAAAAAATTAAATTGAATTTTACTTGAGAAGCTTTTGATAAGAGTTAAGGTGGTCGGACATACAAGTTTTTTATACTTTTTTAAAAAGTTGTAATAAAAAATTCATAATTAATTATTTTAATTGGAAAAAGGGGAAGAAGTAGAAAAATGTACATCACATTAGGACATTGAAGGTCCTCTACTTATATCAAATCTTATAAAAAAATATTATGATTTTTATTGGTTGGAGTGGTCAAAGCGGACCCCTTTCACTTCTTATTTTCCTTGGGAATTTAAAGTATATTGTGTTGAAATTTCAAATTTTCACTAAAAAGATTTAAAAATAATAAAAAAATCTGGAAGTTTAGAAACTACATTCAATTTGATATAAATTATATTCTTATGTATTTTTGAAATAATATAGATAACTTATTCAAATTTTTACGTCAAGTTGCCTAACTCTAATTTTTCTAAAAAAAATCGCCACTTAAGGGCCTATTTTTTCCATGATGATCCTACACATACCCTGGCTCACATGTGATATACTTATCCATGACATAATTTCATTCAGGAACATATGACTTGGCATAGGGATTTTTAAATAACCTCTCATGTCTTCTTCTACTTTAAAGCAATTTCTCACAGCAATGGTGTTAGCAACTACTTTAAAGTGGGAGCATACATCGACACTCATCTTTCAATGTGTGATTTCCTTTCCTCTTGTGATGTATCCTTTTCTTGGTGTTGTTGTTGGGCTTGATTTCCTCTGAGAGCATGATATTTCTTTGACTTGTCCTCTCTTGGAGATATTAGGCATGATGCTCCCTAAGAAGAGAACTTACATGAACTAAGCAAAATACCTTTGAATGTACCTTACACTATTTTGCATTTACAATTTTAGTTACATGGCCACCTTGCATAACACACTGTGCATGCCTGTGGAGCCATCTTGTTTGTTCGTGAGTTCCAAGCATATAAATTCTTCCTTGCACATGAAGCTCAAAGTTCATTATTTGTTCATGAGCTCCAAGCATACAAAGTTTTTCTTGCCTCATGAAGCTCGATGTTCATTTTGTGTGGTGCCTTATTAAATTTATCAGGAGGTATAACATTGGTATGGTTTTATGCAAAGCCGAATGAGGGCATGACTTTCCCTTAGCCACTTGCATGTGTGTGTGAGCGCATATTGGCCATGAGTGTATGTGTCTCACCTTCTTAGATTACTCACCCAATAGATAGCCTAAAGTTTTGTTGCCTCAGAGTGAGTGCATTTTTCAAAAAAACAACCTAGAACTAATCCACATCATGATAGAAAAACGGTCAAAGCTTGATCCACCCTTTTATTTTTCATTTTGTTTCATTTTCTTTGTCTTTTCTAGTATATTCATGTGCCTTTATGATTCTCTTTATATCTTTTTCATGTGTTCTTTTGTGTCTATGTTGGTTTGCCATGGGATCTTGATCCTAGGGGCTTGATCACCCCTCTTGATCGTTGTCATCCCACCTTACTGACATTGGCACACTTGGACCTCTCTTGATGTGTGTTTCTCTACTTTAGTGTGAGTTTCAAGCAAGTCCATCCCATCAATAAAGTGGGGGCTAAATGTGGCAAGACAAAAAGTATCCCTTTTACTTTTCCCTCCTTGTTTGGGACCTCCTTGTTAACTAAGCTTAAGGTTGACTTGATTTAGTGTTGTAATGTATGTAAAACATTCACTTTAGGTCTTGGGACCTTGTGAACTAATGAACATAAATGTCACCTTACTAAAGTGTTGTGAAGTTTTGTAACAAACTTTTATAAGGTTTTATTAATTAATTGCACCTAATAAACCTCTTCTTAACCTTATCATGCCTTATTTGGAGTGTTGTAACACACTTTCACACTTTTCTAAGGGTTTTCATTAACAATTAGGTTTCCTTATGCTTTAATTGGCCTTATTTAATGCATCTTTTCAAGGATAATCTTGATACATATCAACATCCAATCATAATTCGGGTGTTTTCAAGTTGTATGGCCCAAATCTGGTGGTATGGGATTCATTGACCACCTTCAGCGAATGAGTTCCACCTAGGTTTTTGGGTCCTCATCCTAGATTTACACTTTTCTAAGAATTTTTGAATTTGGTTCCATAAATTATGCTTAATGGGACTCATTTTCCACCTTCAAAAAATGAGTCCTGTGTGGCCCAAAAATAAAATTAATTCAAATTTTTGGTAGGATTTTATCCTCATAGATCTAATGGCTTGTATTGTTGTAATTTTGGGAATTCTTGCATCATTAAGTATAAATACAAGTTTATTTCACTCATT
>VDFB02193867.1:463456044-463629141 GCA_007258455.2 Sequoia sempervirens
TAGATTAGAGCATGACAAGTGTCCTCATAGGAATGAATGAGACAACATGTTCTAATATTAGAGGCTTTAATGTAAAAAGAAACTAATTAATTAAAGAAAATGATGAAATAAAAGCACTCCTAAGTTTAGCTTAAGTGTAATAAAGCATAAACTGGCCTAATTAATTAATGATTAATTAATTAATTAGGTGATGACTTTATTACTCTAACAACCTATTTATATATAAATAAAATAGAAAACAAGATAAAAAGAGCTTGAAACATAAACAAACTAGCACAAACAAATCAAATTCATATTTACCAATCTCACTACAAATGATAGATTGAGCTTGCTATGGTGAGTTTCTCATTACGAACACGGGTACAACTTATGAGCATAACATTGTATTTAATTGATAATGGATTTTCATAGAGTGGGTTTGCATAAATACTTAAGATGTATGAAAATGATGAGATGATGAAGACATTTATAGTCTTTATAGATTGGTGACATCCAAGGTAAGCTTTGCATTATGCTCCTTATGTTTTGATCCTACACTAGCTTACTCTTCTAGATGTTATTTTAGTTTTCGTCTTCATACTCATCATACCCCTCATAACCTCAATCTTTAGCACTTTGCAAAAAATCAAACTTTATGATATCTTCATCATACTTTACCTATGGTATAGAGAACTTTGCACAAGATCAAACTTTACAATAACTACACTTTTTCCAAACATTGGATAGTTTATACCATGATTTCAACAAGGTTCAAAACATCTCTAGGTTGAACTGTAAATGGTAACTTCAATATCTCATCACCACACTATTATAAGCATCACTAAGTGGCATACTTGATAAATAGCCACAATGATTTAGAAAATAGAAATCATATATCTTTTTCAAGAGAATGTCATGTATAGGATGAATAGATAACTAATAATACATCTATTATTTTTAAATGTCTCTCGATCTTTGCACTATTCCATTCTACTAAGTTTTTGCATAGACACTTTATACTCTTATCTTAATTCTCATCTAGAGAATTGTTCACCGAAACAAATACCGACATACTAGATCAAATTATAACAAGCAATCACACCTTGGTGTGCAATGGGTATGTTGAAGAGGTGTGGAAAGTCAACTAAGTGAAAAATAGATATTTTTTGTACATTTGTGTAGTACATGAGATCAATTGGTAGGTCATTTAGAAATTATTATTATTATTATTTATATTTTTATTATATAATAATATGAATATATATATATATATATATATATATATATATATATATATATATATATATATATATATATATATATATATATATTTTATGTATTGACTATTATATTATGTGGCATTATTATTATATTATTAATGATTGGATTAGGTATTATATTATATTATATTTATATTAATATTTATTTTATTATATTTATATTATCTTATATAATTATATTATATTATAGTTATATTAAATTATATTATATTTATACTATATAATATTATATTATATAAATATTTATTACATTATGCAAGTATAATAGAGTATATTATAATAATGTTTATTATATTATTATATATTATAATATATTTTATTTATATCATTATATTATATCATATTGCTAATTGAATGGGTGTGGATTATGAATTGGGTTTAGCATAAGGGTTGAAATCAGATAATTATTTTAGATTATTAATATTAGTATTAATATTATATTATTATTATTACTTATATATATATATATATATATATACAACCACTCAACAATACCACTCCAATAAGGTTTGAGCTTTGGTAAAATATTATTAATATTGATAATATATAATTAATATTAAAATTATTATATTAGCCATAATATTATATTATTTGTTTGATATGACTATTATTTTATTATAAATATATTTTTCAAATATTATACTCAGAAAACTATTATTATATTTAATATTATATTAATATTAATAATATTAATAATATTAGTATTAAATTATTATATTATAATATTTTACTTAGCAATTAACAAGTACGCTCCCACCCTATTGTATATTAATTTGGAAGTGTTTTACGCATAATAAAATTCTATGATAATCCATTGGAAGGAACGCAAAACATGCATATTACTTTTTATTAAATTCACAATGGGAAGATTACTCAAACATCTATATTTAATCTTTAGTCATCGCCCCCCCAGATAAACTGCATGATTTTTCCGTTTGATTCATTTCACTATTAAAATATTCTAAGGCTTAGGAAGAAACTATTTATCATAACGCGTTGACTAATTTTAAGCTTCTTAATTTCACGGCAGACTGCACGGAATATTTGATGTTCAAATAATACCACAAAATATGTAGCTGTGACTCATCAGTGTTAAATGATGAGGTGTCTTATACGTGGAGTGGGCCCTACTCTTGGTTACTCTTTCCATCTCCTTACCATCATTTGATGGCTACTCTTTTTATTTTAAAGTTTTATTATATATGTTAAAATAATTTAATAGAAATTTTGATAGTTTATAAGAATTTTTATTTTATTTTATGTGATAATGTTCAAATATTTAAATATAGTGAGATGGCAATTTTAATATCTTAAGAAGTTTTGAAGGATGAATAGTATCTTAAATAGGACTATGACGATCACTACATATAGTGGTCACAATTGTACCAAGGGCATTCTTAATTAATCTAAGTCTTCACCAATGCATCAAATGACCTCTATGTAAGGTTGAGTGCATTCAAGTTAGAGTAGCATTGAGTCCTTAAGTACTATTAGTGACCTATGACTACCATTTAGTATATATCGAAGTTATTTAAAGTCAAGATGATAGGGGAATCATATCACTATGTGGTAACTATGTTAAGGAGTTCAAGTGAAACGAAAATGGGAAACAACCACCAAAAAAAGAAGACACTATCTTTGAATATGATAAAACTATCCCAATAGGGTGAATAATGCGATAGACACAAAACTAATAGTTATTCTAGAATCTAATTATAGTGACTATTCCATCTATAGATGTGGGTACAATGGTAATCATTGTACTTCATGATCAATCACAAGAGCATGAAGGTTCCTCATTCCTTTAGCAACCATTAAGTAACTAAATTTTCCAACGAAGCCTCATTTGTAGCCTTACAAATTGGGACATGGTTCAACTCTTAAAATACATGTAAGGTATACACATTACTCTCTAATGTTTCTTTTAAGATATTATTCACTTTTTAGGAGGAGATAGTTCATTATGTAACACCAATATCTATATATATAGTTACAAATGAATGTTTAACACAAATCCTCACATCATAGTTTTATTAGTGGACAATAAGAGGTACTAGATTATTGAAGTAATTCCATGATGAACACATGACACGTGAACTCTAGAAAAGACTGTCCCACAACTATGAATGCTTAGTCTTTTGCACTTCATTGCTAACAAATTCGTGCCCTATTGTGATAAATTAAATCATTTTCTAGAAACTATTTTTACATAGAACCATTCTATACTCGTGTACATAGTAGTCAGAGTGAGTTAACTTCCACTAGCCAAATGGTTTGTTAAGTAATAGATACAAGTTAAGGTTTCCAACCTACATCCTAAACTTAATGTAATGGAGATTATTGCTACATAAATATGGACAATTGATCTACTAGGATCTCCAAAGAATGGTTCTTGTAGCAATACCAAGACAACTCTCATGGCTTGAGATAATTCCAAGGCCATTTTTATGGCTTGTAGTAGAACATAAATGGTCTATGACACACTAGAGTAGCATTGGGATGCTTGCAAAAACACAATGATCACCCATTTATCTCCAATAGATGTCACAAATGATTTTCTAGTGGTATAGAGCACTTTGCACAAGATTGAAATTTTTGATAACTACACTTTTTCCAAACATTCTATAGCTTCTACTATGACCTCAACAAGGTCCAACACATATCCAAGTTGAATTATAAAGGCTATATCTCACCCTTCATCACTGCATTGTTAAAAATATCACCAAGTGGTATCCTTGATGCACATGGTGATATTACACAATACATAGTTGATGCAACAATCTAGGTGGCATTGTTGAAGCTTATGCCACCCCAAGACATCCACCAACACATCATACACCCACCTGCAAATGGTTCAACACCCCAAATGTCAAGAGATGAGAAGTCATCATGGAAATGGTTCCACTTTCGTATAGAAACAATTCAATTTTTACAATAACACTCAACCTTTACACCATGTTATATATATACTTTAGTATATATACACACAGAGATATATAATTATAGCGGATTGTAAAATAATAATCATAAATCTTTTTGAAAAATATGTCATGTAAAAGATGAATAAATAAATAATAATACATTTATTATTTTTATTCTATGTTTATTTGGATCTTTAGACTATTTTATTTTACAAAGCTTCTCTACAAATAATACAAAAAAAATTCTTCTAGTTCCTCATCTAGATAATTGATGCTTGAGATTGAAGTAGGATCCAGGGTCAAGCAACCAAACCAATACAAAGTCAAATTATAACAACTAATGGAATGGTTGACAATATATAAATTTGAATTTTGAAATTTTTTACAATTTCGAAAGTGTCTTGAGAATTTTTTTTTTATAATCTAATTCATTGGAATGAACACGTAACAGGGATGTAACTTTTTATTAAATTTGTATATGGGAAGACTAGTCAAACATAGTTTAAAATCTAGGCTATATTTCATCAAGGCATTCCCCTCCTAGATACACTCCCTATAGTTCCATTAATTTATTTTACTATTATTACGCCAAAGACGTGTCACTCTTTGAGCTTTCCAAGCTCATTTTTACCATCAATGGTGGGAAATCATGAAGGCACTTGGCAAGGTTCTCCATCTCTCAACAACCGTTGATCATTTTACTGGAAAGGTTGGTCGTGTTTGATGTTGCATTAACTCTCCTTCCAAAATATCTTTCTGTTAATAGCTGCCTTAGTTTCCTGACCTCCTTTTTTATCAGTGACATCCAAAGATTTGTGCATAATCTGGAGGTAAGTCATATTTCTCTCACTATTAATGGTTTCCACTCCATGTTTTACTGCTTCCCCTACCGCTAATGCTTTCCACCCCTTTACTATGAACAAATTGAAGTAGCAAGATTAAGCAACAATAGTACACAACTTGGGGTTTCCTGCAAATTCTTGCGACCTCTGCCCATTTTCTCTCATTGGCATCATTGACAGGTTGACACAATTTGCACATAATCTATAGGTAAGTCACTTCCCATGATTTTGTTTTACTATTTTTTTAAAGATTTTGTCGTAGTTTGTGTGCCTTCTGTGAAATGCGTGAAAAGGGTCCCTTGTCTTACACAGATCACTATAGGCTTACTTTAGGATCTCCACCTTCCCATGTATCTTCATGCTACATAAACAAATGCTTCATTTATTGTGCTTACTTTCATACCCTGATTAAAATGCCCCTACATAGACCAAAAGCAAATAACATAGGCAAAGGTTTGGTGAAAATAAAGATAACATAAAAGAATATATGGATATAATGAATAGAAAAAAAATCATAATAATGATATAGAAACAACAGGGTCTTCAGCTGGCTCGAAAACCCTCTGTACATTGTGTTACTCTTGTGCAAGTGTCAAAAACGTGACCCCTCTATTGTGTAGTTTCCTATTACTTTAAGTCCCCGGTCACCCTTTTGTAATCACAGAGTCTTCCTTTTGCTTAAGCCTCTAAGGGCAATGGGCGTAAAAGCAAATATGGTGAAAGTTGCAGTCATCTTCTCTCTTCATGCATTGTTGAGAGCTGTAGAAGTGTTCGTTCTTATCATACTGCACAAATGATGTCGCTGTGTGACTGCTACTGATGGGAAATACTGGGCAGAGTTCACATGAAAAGCATTATGAAAACCTATCAATAAAAATTTTCAAAACCAATCATGGAAAACTTTATGAGAAGTAGTATATTGTAGGTGGGATTAAACACTAGTTCCCAATATTACAAATCTTCGTAATATCTATCAGCTATTGAGGGTTTTGTTGGGGTGAAACTGGGGTGCGAGTGGAATGGTTAGATAACTATCCTAAGCCCTACAATGATTCAACTAGCACATTGCACAAACTAAGATCTTCTTAACCATAAATGAAATTGGTAGTAAAACCAATAAGAACTATTGACTACCAACATATTTGAATTGACCTGTCAGAAAATGATATGGAAAAGAAAGGTGAAATAAAACATAATATAATCAAAACATTATGTTGAACATCTTCATATGATAGAACATGTAGTGTAGCTCCAGAGTTTGCTAGGGCGGCGATTTCCATTCCATCCAAATGGAAAACACAAAATGAAATAATGTGTGGTGACACACCAAATAAAACAAATACGTTTAAAATACACTAGACCTTGCTTCCTAATAATTGTTGTTTTCTGGAGGTCAACGTGGGAAAGGAACAGAGTAGAAGGAGGGACGACTAGGGCATTTTAATGCAAAATTCTTAAGGCCACCACCACCAAACAGGAGCCAGCAGCCCTAGCGTCTACTCGTGATGGAAGTCAAGTAGAGGGAGGGGTTCAAGATTTAGGGTTAGGGTAGCGCTTGATTACCTGGGAAAAAGAACAATGCATTTCCATGTGTAGGAAGGGATAGTTCCTTGAAGTACGTAATGAAAATGAGTGGATGAATCTTCAGCTAGACATTTAGCAAGAGTGTGCCAGGAGGTATGTGGAAAGAGTTGTTATGCCTTCCATAACCACCCCACTTTGAGTCTGGATCAAAATAGGTACCCCCTTTTTCTTTTGGTTTCTTTGGCCTTTGGTTTTTTTCCTTATGCGTTTTCCCTTCTAAGTTCGATCAGAGGCGAAAACGGAACCAATACCGAACTTGGAAATTCCTTCTAAGTTCGGGTCTTGTTCCTTCCCTAGTTCCAGTTCTGACAGACCTTGGTTTTTGTTTCTTTTGTTCTTTGTCAGAGTCGGGTCCGGGACCAGGTCTGGAATGTTGAACTTTCTTAAGTTCCTCATTTTGGTCCCATCCTGGGTCCGACGTCGCCTTTTCTTTGCTCTTCTTTGGTCTCTGTTGGTTTGTGTCCTTTGCCGTGGTGTTTTCTTTTCGACCTAGGCCATCTTTTTCTTGTTGTTTTTGGCAGGCTCGGAGTCGGATCGGATTTCAAACTTGGAATTCCTTCCAAGTTCTGTTGTCTCTTTCTTCCCTAACCCCGGTTCTACCACTTTGATCTTTGTTGCCTTGTCTCTTTTTGTGTTTTTTCCGCAGGACTCAAAACTGGAATGGATTCTAAAGCTGAAACTTGGAGAAGTTTCTCGTTCAGATTTGGTTTTGGCCCGGTTCTGCCTTGTTCGTCGCCCTGCTTCGGCTCTTCCGATGTTTTGTTTTCGTCCTTTGCATTTTGGGTTTCCTCGTGGATGCAAAGCCGGGATGGGTATGAACTCAGGAATGTTGATTATTTCCATGGCTTGTTCCCATCCCAACTCCGGTCCCAATTTTGGCTTTCTTTCGGCCCCGCCCCTGCCAGTTTTGAAGGCGAGGGATGTCGTTCTTGGGTCAGGTTTTGTCTTGGTCCCAGTTCTGCCGGGACTCGTTTAAATTTTCCTCTCGTATGGTCCCAGTTTGGATTTGGTCACACCTCCACTGGTTTTAAAAGGGAAGTATGTTCCCATTTTGGATTTGGTTCTGCCTCTGCCAGAATGGTGTTTCTTTTTGATGAAATTAATGACATGATAAATAATGTTATATTTTTAGTTTCCTTTGAGAGCTAATGGAGGAATCTATTTTGCAAGATCAAATTATTTATCTAAAGATATCTCTTGATGGAGTTTCGCCAAAGGATCTAAGTTCGACGTGATGTCTAGTCGAAGGAAGGAAGGCTTGGTGATTTGAAAATCTTAGCAAAGAGAAAGGTCTCGCCAATGTGAAGTAATGTCAGCATAATCTCTTGCTGAATCAACAGGGTCTGGTTGAAATAAAATAAAGTCACCAAAGGATAGATAGTCGGTGTAATGTCTCACTGACTCATGAAAGTCACATTGAAAGGAAATTTGCTCAATAAGAGAGGGGAAATTCAGGGTAACATCTCCCCGATTCTGATAAGTCTCAGCGACATAGATGAAGCTCACAGAGAGGAAGGACGTGCACCAAGAGGTCTTAGCGAAACGAGGGAGTCTTGCTGATGGTTTTGCAGACTCGGTATGACTTCCCCTGCTCGCTGAAACCTCACACCAAGTGGCCCATGCTACACCGATGGACTTGCAGAAGAGCGGATCTGGAGTGGGAAGAGCGCCAAACGAGGGAGAAGATGAGGTTGTGAGTTAAATGGATAGCTATAAGGTCTACTGACAGGGTTAGCCTGGCATTAACAACAATATTTTGGGGCACTCAAATCAGCTCTGCTGGAGATTCGAAATGGACACGAAGGCTAGAAATAAAGTGCGGTAGCTGCAAAAGATCTACAGAACACCTCAGGAGACAACCTTCTCTAACGTAGACAACAAGGATTCAAGTTTAATGCAGAATCGACTTTCTGCAAAAGATCTGGATGCCGACCCGCTTGCAACTGACTCTCCCAGGTGTAGATATTTTGTAAACCCTAGTATGGGGGACAACACATTCAAGTTGATGCATTCTGTATATAAGGCATTCTTACCTCTTTGTAAAAGAGAGGCACTTCTAGGGGAGAAAGTGGTAGATAGGAAATTTCTAGTTAGTATCCAGTAGAATAGAAATAGAGGGGATAGAAGCTGATCCTAATTCTTTGTAATAGGAGCTTCTTTTGTCTTCCTGAGTAAAAGTTAGATTTAGAATAGACTCTAATGTACTTTCAACTTTCTTAGTGTAAATGGAAACAATTTGAAATCACAGATTTCCTGTACACTGGTGATTGTGCCAAATTTATAAATGTTGTCTATCTGTTTCACTGACAATAGAGGCGACCAGATTTTAATCTATTTCATGTTTTGTTTTAGAATGATGTTTGTGTTAGGTTAATCATTTGATTTTTAAAGCTTTCAAGGAATGAGGTTTGGTTTTATGTTTTGTTTGAATGGTAACCTGCAATCTGCTATTAGAATCAGCACTGTGGATGGATGAAGCTATGTGTTAGTCACAAGTCTACTTCATTCTGCAATTTTAGTTAGGAATTCCTTGGAAGGCAATAGGTCTGGTTAATTCAGATGAAGTGTCATTCTTTTCTGTCCCAAAGCCCTGATCCATCTTTTTTTATTTCTTTGAAAACCCCGGTTAGAGTAGATTTAAATTCATGTTCAACTCCACAATAGTCCAAAAGCTCAACACCAGCAGGCCCCCTGAATATTACTATTGCATTGGCCACTAAGAAATGTCAGTACATTCGAGGCCCAACTACCAAGACCTTGGGAGCTAAGGCATCCATGTGTTGCCTTTCTCTTTCAGGAGAAGCAAAGTAGCAATATTCTGCTTATCATTGTTGTGGTGCCAATGAGTAATCATGGATCATTGTGAGTTGGAGTGGGTCAGGTCTTGGAAGACCTGGCTTTGATGGGTATCCCTTTGTATATACCAGGATTTATCCATGAAATCCATGATCACCTGTATGATAGGCTTCCTTTATTCTTCCCTGGCAGTGGGAAAAATGCTTTTGAACATGTCAAAACTTGTAGGCGTATACTTACTTTTCTCCAGGTTCAGCATGAGGATGTCATATGTTAGTTGTTCATCAGAACACTTCAAGGTACAGCCAGGCAATGGTATGATAATCTACCACTAGAATCTATTTATTCATGGAGGGAACTAGAAATCTTATTTTTAGATCAGTTTGATCCTCATACTCTACACCCACTACATGAATTTGTAGCTACAAAAAGGGTACCTTTAGAAACCATTCATCAATTTAATCACATATTTTTGTTCATGTATTAGAGGGTTCAATCTTTGGATTTGGTTGTTGATAATCTTATACTAATAGAACATTACTATTGGGGTTTAAATTTTTCATTGGACACCAAAGTCAGGGGGTGTGGTGAGGCTACATCTTTGCATGATGCATTTAAAAAGGCTCTCTTATTGGCACAATTTGGAGGTGACACTAGAAATTCAGATAGCCAAACTCAAGGTTATAATCCTCTTGTGCTTACAAACTGCCATCATCTGCAACCTTATGCTACTTCACCCACCAACCCTGCCCAAGTGCAATCATTCTCACCAAACTGCTCTCCTAATCAAGACCAGAATCAGGGTGGTGAGGGATGGACAAAGGAACATGGTTCATGCTGGCTAGATATCCCTCGTATGAAAAATTGAATAAGGGAGAAATTAGAAGAGCTAGGAGGTCTAAAACTATCAGAACTTGTTGTGCCAAGTGGATGTAAGATACATCGAACTGATCAACATTCTCAGATGGACTGCCAGGTCTTCCTAGGGAGGATGGATTTTTATTTCAAGTGAATGATCACTATTGAAGGAATACTTATGGAGGATCCTTGGAGTACCTATCCCCCCAATGAAGAGGAGGAAATACACTTTGGTGGGTTAGTGCAAGAGGATAACTTCGCTGATTCAAGCAGTGAACAGATTGGAGCAGATAGCACACTTCAAGATGAGATTGCCAATGGATCTGGTGGTAAAAAAACAAGGACTCAAGTGCCCAAATGAAATCTTAAGGGAAGAAATTCAAGAAGATGTGCAAATCAGTCAATTTTTCCCTGAAGAAGTTCATGACGAAGTACATTTGGATGAAGCAGAAGAATGCCAAGAAAGCAGCAAGAGGCTATTTCAAAAGTCGAATCTCTTCAACATAACGAAGAGAATGAGACAAGCGAATATCTTCTTGATTTTGATTCTAATTGCTCAAATGTGTTGCTCGAAGAAGGTCCTTGCTTAGTATCCACTAATCAATTTGTTTTTAATACTGATGAATTTGATACTAAGTGGCATGTTGATGATATGGATGAATATGAAATGAAAAGTTTCCCTGGCTCTGACTCTGTCCACTCAAATGAGTTTGAAGAAGATCCTTGTTCACCATGTGCAAGTATCCCTGACATCAATGATGATAAGCTAGAGGTGGATTCTCAAACCCTTGGGGATGACATGTTGCAAGAGAATGTTCAAAGTAAGGATTCATCTCAAGAAATTCAGAAAATCTTTGACTTCGTGCCCAAGATGAATACAAAGATGCTGGTGAATGAAGATGCTAACTGCAAGACGAGCCCTGATTCAGTGGTGATCCATGAGCTGAGACCTCGTGAAGAGGAGATCATACACCACAAGCCTACATTACCAACTAGCAATCTTCAGAATCAGGTGGTGTCCTTTCATTATCCTCTATCTTTCAATGATTTTCAGTTTGATTATGGTGTTGGGGATAGTAAAACATGTTTGTGGGTAAGCCATGACAAAATTGAAAACCCACAACTGATAATATCTCTATCTTTATGCCCTCAGAATGAACTAATTGCATACAAGCTTCATATTTCTGAGTATAAAGATAAATTTGCTAGGTTTAGAATTGTGCCTAGTAAGTTGAGATTGTTGCACATAATGAAAAATCAGTCAAATCAATGTACAAATTTTTACAGTCTTGTGTTTGCAATTTTCAACTTTGGAGTTAGTTTAGGGATAGGATTAGTTAGTTTTAGTTTTTTTTAGTTTAGTTGGTTTTCTTTTGTTCTGTTGTTTTCCTTTTTCCTGTTCCTTTGGCTTCTTTTTCTGCTTGTAGATAGTTTGTTTCTCTTTTTGTAAATATTCTGTCTATTTGCAAATAATTTACTATTGGTTTGTTCTTTCCTTCTGTCTTTTGTGTTTCCTTTGTTCTTTGTTTCTGTTTGTTTTGTTCTTTGGGGTTCATCTATTTCCTTGCTTCTTTGGAATGGTGGTGGTTATCTGAAGCATACTCTGGTCATTAGGAGAGAAGTGGTTTAGATATTTTCAAGTTTTCTGATTAGATGATTTTATCCTCAATTCGTTGTTTCATGCTTGTTGTCAATAAGAGTTGTGAAAGTTTTGAAAACAAGGTGCCAAGTAAGTAACCTTCATCAACTCCCTCAAATCTATCACAAATCATCAAGATCATCTCCTCTTGTAATGATATATTTTTCCTAGGACTATGGTGTTATAAGATTTGAGTGAAAAATTTGATCTCCCAAGTGCTGTTATGAGGTCCATGGTAGTTTTCAACCCAGATCAGATGTCAAAATCTGATGTATTGAGAAAGAATCAAATGAAATGTCTGAAACTTCAAAAAAAAAAAGAAGAAAATAATTATCAAAAGAAAGAGGACTTAATATGAATGAGTGATTCTAGTATCTCTACCGGGGCTATGGGCACCTGTCTAGCAGTAGAGCAATGTTGTGAGAAAACTAGAGGTATCTCCGTCGGGGCTATGGACACCTGACTAGAAGCAGAGCAATGCCCAGGATATCATTGCACAAAAGCTAAGGAAATCAATTCATGTAGCTCATGTTCTCCAAAAGATGAGGAAAACTTCATAAAAGGGTGATGCACAATCAAGAACACACACATAGATTCAGGGGTAGCCTTTGATTCACTTAAATTTGAGATTCCAGCTCTACCTTGCTTGTTATAACTGACCCAAATGGAGTTGTAATGTTCATGAACCAGGAGTTCTAGGTAGCTGAATCCTTCAGATTCATGAAAATTGTAAAACCATTTTCCCAGCCGAGTCGCCATTTGTTATGCCTTGCATAACCACCCCACTTTGAGTTTGGATCAAAATGGGTCCCCGATTTTTCTTTTGGTTTCTTTGGCATTTGGTTTTCTACCTTAGGCATTTTCCCTTCTAAGTTCTATCGGAGGCGGAACTGGAACCAATACCAAACTTGGAAATTCCTTCTAAGTTCGGGTCTTGTTCCTTCCCCGGTTCCGGTTCTGACAAACCTTGGTTTTCATTTTTTTTGTTCTTTATCGGAGTCGGATCTGGGACCGGGTCCAGAATGTTGAACTTTCTTGAGTTCCTCATTTTGGTCCCGTCCCGGGTCTGACCCCGCCTTTTCTTTGCTCTTTGTTGGTCTTTGTCGGTTTGTGTCCTTTTCCTTAGGTGTTTTCTTTTCGACCTTGGGCATCTTTTTCTTGTTGTTTTTGGTGAGCTTGGAGCCAGATCGAATTTTGAACTTGGAATTCCTTCCGAGTTCTATTGTCTCTTTCTTCCCCAACCCCGGTTCCACCACTTTGATCTTTGCTGCCTTGTCTCTTTTTTTCTTTTTTCTGCCAGACTCTGAACCAGAATGGATTCTAAAGCCGAAACTTGGAGAAGTTTCTCGTTTGGATTTGGTTCTGGCCCCAGTTCCGCCTTGTTCGTTGCCCTGCTCCGGCTCTGTCGGTGTTTTGTTTTCATCCTTTGCATTTTGGGTTTCCTCATAGACGCAAAGCCGCGATGGGGTATGAACTCATGAATGTTGATTATTTCCATGGCTTGTTCCCATCCCAACTCCGGTCCTAGTTCCAGCTTTCTTTCAGCCCTGCCCCCGCTATTTTTGAAGGTGAGGGATGTCGTTCCTGGGTCAGGTTTTGTCCCAGTCCTGGTTCCTTCTGGGACTCATTTAAATTTTCATCTTGTATGGTCCCAATTTGGATTTGGTCCTGCCTCCGCTAGTTTTAAAAGGGAAGTATGTTCCCATTTCGGATTTGGTTCCACCTCCACCAGAATGGTGTTTCTTTTCGATGAAATTAATGACATGATAAATAATGTTATATTTTTAGTTTCCTTTGAGAGCTAATGGAGGAATCTATTTTGTAGGATCAGATTATTTGTCTGAACATATCTCTTGAGGGAGTTTCACCAAAGGATCTAAGTTCGGCGTGATGTCTGGATGAAGGAAGGAAGGCTTGCTGATTTGAAAATCTCGGCAACGAGAAAGGTCTCGCCAATGTGAAGTAATGTTGGCATAATCTCTTTCCAAATCAAAAAGGTCTAGCCAAAATAAAATAAAGTCGCCAGAGGATAGATAGTTGATGTAATGTCTCACCGACTCATGAAGGTCACACCAAAAGGAAATTTGCTCGGTAAGAGAGGGGAAATTCAAGGTAATGTCTCCCCAATTCTAATAAGTCTCGGTGACACAGAGGAAGCTTGTGGAGAGGAAGGACGTGCACCAAGAGGTCTTAGCAAAATGAAGGAGGCTTGCTGATAGTTTTACGAACTCAGTATGACTTCCCCTACTCGCTGAAACCTCACACCAAGTGGCCCGTGCTACACTGAAAAACTTGCAAAAGAGTGGATCTAGAGCTGGAAGAGTTCCAAACGAGGGAGATGAGGCCGTGAGTTAAATGGATAGCTGTGAGGTCTACTGACGAGGTTAGCTTGGCATTAACGACAATATTTTGGGGCACTCAAAGCAGCTCCGCTAGAGATTCGAAATGGACACAGAGGCCGGAAATAAAGTGCGGTAGCTGCAAAAGATCTATAGAACACCTCGGGAGATATCCTTCACCGACATAGATAGCAAGGATTTGAGTTTAATGCAGAATTGACTTTCTGTAAAAGATCTAGACGCTGACCCTCTTGCAACCGACTCTCCTAGGTGCAGATATTTTGTAAACCCTAGTACGAGGGACAACACATTCAAGTTGATGCATTTTGTATATAAGCCATTCTTACCTCTTTGGAAAAGAGAGGCACTTCTAGGGGAGAAAGTGGTAGATAGGAAATTTCTAGTTAGTATCCAGTAGAATAGAAATAGAGGGGATAGAAGCTGATCCTGATTCTTTGTAATAGGAGCTTCTTTTGTCTTCCTGAGTAAAAGTTAGATTCAAAATAGACTCTAATGTATCTTTCAGCTTTCTTAGTGTAAATGGAAACAATTTGAAATCATAGATTTTCTGTACACTGGTGATTGTGCCAGATTTATAAATGTTGTCTATCTCTTTCATCGACAGTAGGGGCGACCAGATTTTAATCTATTTCATGTTGTGTTCCAGAATGATGTTTGTGTTAGGTTAATCATTTGATTTTAAAAGCTTTCAAGGAATGAGGTTTGGTTTTATGTTTTGTTTGAATGGTAACCTACAATTTGCTGTTAGAATCAACACTATGGATGGATGAAGCTGTGTGTTAGTCACAAGTCTACTTCATTCTATAGTTTTAGTTAGAAATTCCTTGGAAGGAAACAGGTGTGGTCAATTTAGATGAAGTGTCATTCCTTTTTGTCCCAAAGCCCTGATCCATCTTTTTCTATTTCTTTGAAAACCCCGGTTAGAGTAGATTTAAATTCATGTTCAACTCCAGAACAGTCCAAAAGCTCAACACCGGTAGGCCCCTTGAATATTACTATTGCATTGGCCACTAAGCAACGTCAGTACAGTTGAGACCCAACTACCAAGACCTTGGGAGCTAAGGAATCCATGTGTTGCCTTTCTTTTTCAGGAGAAGCAGAGTAGCAATATTCTGCTTAGCATTGTTGTGGTGCCAAAATCGCCATCAACAAGAGTGCTTAATATAACCTTAGGAAATTTAAGTAATAAATCATACACTCATGGTTGAGGCAAGTGATAGTTAACTATGCTTATGCTAATTATGCTATGGCATTTTTATGTTGATAGTTGCCTATTAATTAAATTTGCAAAGTCATTTCTACTTGTGCATTTGAGAGAGATGGTATTTCTCATGTACTCATAATAACTCAAATTATTAGACATTTTTAAAATTTAATTTTTAAAGTATATGTTGCATTCATAGACTCCTCTGCCCAAATTTTACTTCCAAATAAACATTAACTTGCAATTTTGGTTAACTATACTTTTCCTTTGATATGCTACTCAACATTTGTTGTTTTTTTTGGATTCTAAAACTTTTTGGATGCTAAGACATTAATGGAAACTCCCTAGATTTCTTCCTATAATCTCCACATTGGAAGACAAATTCAAGCATAAGAAGATAGCAGTAAGGATAGAATATGAAATTAAGAGCATGTTGCAATTAGTAGTAGATTATCACCAAAATTGAGCTTTCACTTTTTAAACCACGATGATCATAAATAAAAACTTTGCTTGCTATTTGAATGTAAGTATTGGATTTTCATTAGTTAAAACCCAAAACCTATCACTAATTGACCTTCCACAACTCTTCGGCGGACCCATTGCACACGAAGGTACCATTGCTAGTAATATTATAGGGGATACCCATTGCATGCCCAACACCAAATCCATTGACTTAATAATGAAGTTAATAGATATTTTGTCTGATTCGAGCCCTGCATAATCTCATGGAAGATTGCACAGACTATTTTAAAGAGTACCTACCTAATCTGAAACTATATGTATCGATAATATGTAGATTTCACTAACTCACATTCATCAGTCTTAAGTAATGAGGCATCTTTACCTTTTTCTTCTGACCATTGTGTACTATTTTAAAAGACGAAAATATTTCATTTTATGATTTTTCGTGTTGTATTTAAAGAAGTAATCCTAGACATTCTAGACTTTCAATAATTCAATCATTGCATGTTAGACCTCATTCTTAAAGCTATAACTTGCATGTGTTATGATGAGCATTTATCAAAGAATATATAATGTATAAACACCTAGGCCATCTTGCATGTTTGGAATGTTATCCTCAATCTTTTATTGAGCTATCAATGAATTGTTAACTTACATAATTTGACAAAAGGGAGCAAATATACCTATCACAAGTAAATTAATAAACACCTTTTAAAATTGTTTTCAAGCAAGGATAGTTTGGAAGCATTAAGGTGAGCCAAAATAGATCAAGTGTATTCATGTAACACCCCACCACGCAACCCTAGAGGGAGTTACAATTAACTACTCAAACATACTAATTTTTTTATTTATTTTTTATTTTTTTAGTACAAATAACATGCAAATTCACTACCCATTGCAACAACCTCCAAGGTTACAAGACTGGGGTTACTTTAAAACCAAAATAAGAAACATGAATTGAAACCATAGCATTTAATTACTTAAAGAATTAAGAATGCATACATTCCATCCATGATAAATTACATTAAAGAATAAGAAATACCACATGATTTCAAATAGCAATCATTTAACAATAAGATTACAAATCTCATTCCCTGAATGAGGTAACTCCAAAAAGCATGGTTATAAATTACATCTTCCACCTCGATACAAATGAGGGGTAATTAATTACAAGATTCAACTGAAATGAATAAAGCATGAAATTAAAATAGATTCCACGAGCTCTCCAACTAGAAATCTCATCCACACGAACAAGAAGAAGGCCCAACAGATTAAGGTGCATGTTCCACCCAACCAAGTGATACCCGAAGGCTCATCCCCCATGCTAGGAGATAGTAACAAGGATTTCTAGACAAGAGCATCTACCTCTCTAGACATAGGCTAAAACATAACTAAACTTAATCGAATACAAACACAACATCACTTAACACAATGGTTACAATGCTTCTAGATACCAATAAGCCACCACACAATACAACAAAACTGACTTATGGTTGTCATAGAGAGAGTTTCACACATCATTTTCTATGAGTTACCCTGGCTCAACCTTCCTAGGCTACCAGACCCCCATTCGGGGTTACCCTGGCTTGCCTCTACTAGCTGTCCCCCCTTACAAACTGTGCTTCTCATCTCATCTCAAGCCTTAATAAGCGTATGAGTCATGAGAGAGGCATTCATTATCTTAATTAGTCTAAAATTTTTTTATTAATTCTTTTTAAGTTATCACTTACTTAAACCCTAAGTGAGTTACCCTGGTGCCCCTCTGTGTGCCAGACCCCCACATAGAGCCACTCTCCTATCGACAACACACACGGTACAAAACCACAATTCAATGGGTAAACTAGATAAGACAACCACTCTAATCCAAGGAGGCAACATATAATGAAAACTCACTCCAAACACTGAAGGAAATAGAACACCTAATCCACTCCTTCCAAAGGAGGAACAAACCACACAAACCACTCCTAATCCAAAGGAGGCACAAATCACATAAAGAAAGGACAATTTTAACAATTTATTTATCTAATTAGGATTTCCTAAATCCAAGTAAAGCACTGACATAACACATGTAATCAATTAAAATAGTTAACACTATTTGCAAATACTCAAAAGTAATTAAGATTACATTGGCAACATTAAGGAACTTAAACTAATAATTTAATTCCATGTTTTCTCGATTATCCATAATAATCAAAATCAAATTTTAAATAGAAAACATTTTATTATAAAAAACAATTTTATTTCAATCAATTATTCTAAAGTAACCATCTCAAGATCAATATATTTAAATATAAATAAATGTTAAACATACATATATACAATCGTATATTCAAGGTATATACAATTATATATATATATATATATATATTTAAAATATATAAATATAATTTAAATATATATTTTTAAAAAAAATTAATTTAAATTCTCAATTATTTAAATCAAACTCCAATTTTCTAATCAATTACACCAAGAAAATATATAAAATATATATATATATATATAAAATATATATATATATATATAAAATATATATATAATATATATATATATATATTAAAATAATATATAATAATATATATAATAATATATATACATATATTTTGAATTTTAAAAATAGATATATAAATATATATATATATACATATATATTTATATAACATATATTATATATATATTATAAATAAATAATATATATAATATATATATATTATATATAATATATAAAATATATAATTTTTTTTATAATAATAGAATAAAAATGAAAAGTTTATTTGTTGTTGCGCAACCCCCAAAATAGGGGACGCAACCCCTCCCTAGCATGGGGGTCGCTGCCTTCATAGCCAACACCTCCCATGGTTGGGGGGGGCAGCTGTGGGGCAGCGTTCCAACCCCATACAAATATTTTTAAAACTTAAATTTATTTTTTATAAAAAAAATAAAATAAAAAATACAATAAATTCCTTGTAGCTCCCAGAACTTTTGTACAGGGACAAAAAATTCCCAAATAATCTTCACTTACAGTTAAATTGGACAAGCTTTCAACAAATTAAACTATAGTAA
Source organism: Sequoia sempervirens (assembly GCA_007258455.2). Classification (NCBI taxonomy): domain Eukaryota; kingdom Viridiplantae; phylum Streptophyta; class Pinopsida; order Cupressales; family Cupressaceae; genus Sequoia; species Sequoia sempervirens. The sequence goes on from VDFB02193867.1 coordinate 463,475,030, forward strand.
AATAATATACAAGCATGGTTTCATAGTTTCAATTTTTGGATATCCCCAATTTCAAATACAGAAATTTAAATGCTTTCCTTTTGTTTCCTTTTCTATTTTCTATTGTTAAACTTGGAAATTTCTGTTGTAAGAGTTTGTTTTTCCACAAGAAATCTAAATTCTTTCAAGATTTTAATAGGGTTTTCAAATTTGTTTGCACAAGTTTTCAAAACTAAAAAAAACTAGATTTTCAAAAAAAAAAAAAAAAACAAGAACCTGTTTGAAGCTTGAAGAAGAAATCTGGTGTTGAGCTACAAAAATCTTTCCAAATCTTCACTCCAATCCAATAATGCATATCTAAAACAAGAATACCTTCATTTTCATTTTAACAACAATTTTCTTCCAAAATGAAATATCTTCCCCAAATTTAGTCAACTATCCCCAAAATATCTCATCCACCATAGTTATTACTCCCTTTATGCAATTTGGAGATATTTTTTATTTTATTTTAAATTTAAAACTAAAATTTCTTTTCAACATGACTTTATTACTTTTTTTAAATTTCTATTTCAAAATGAATTCAAATTTGCTTTTAAAAAAATTCATTTCCAAAAGAATTTAACTTTAAATTTTATTTTTTTCAAAAAACTTTAACACTTTTAAAATTTTCATTTCAAAAAGAATTTAACAATTATAATTTCTAAAATAAATAATTTGATTTATTTCAACATATTTATTTTAATTAATCAATAAAATAAATCTAATCCAATATTAGATCATTTTAGTAATTAAATTTAATTAATTAATAAATTAAATAACATTTATAACATTATAACTAGATAAATTTAATAAACTTAAATACATAAAGCCGATTATTTACCTTTTCCAACTTGCAATTAAATAAAATTAAGGAGAGATGAACAACATAGAAACAACTTAACCCAACTAAAACCCGATGACACACAATGACTAGGGTGATGACTTGGCACATAAAACTTAGCTACTATCTCCCAATCGAATACCTTTGGCCAATGGACACGCTCAAACCTATGAAATCAGGTGGAGTCGATGTCCTATACCTATCAACCTGCCAAAAAAGAGTATATCGAACATGCATATATATATATATATATAATATGATCAAAGACATCGTGAAGAGGAAATCACAAAATCGTAGGGCGCTCGCAAGTGAGTGGTACAATCTCGTCCCCTTCACCAATATGTACATAATTACTAACTGATGAGTCTAACAGCAATAATATACTAAAAGGAACAAAGTATCATTAATTAAATATCTGTTAAGCTAATTCAAAGCATGCCATAATGATAACATCAGAATAAAATAATATCACATCAAAATATAACATTCACATCACTTTACAGTTTGCGATCAAATAGTAACCAAGTACCAAATTCAAAGTATCAACAAGAACAAACATAACAAAGAAAAACACTATACGATCAAAAGAGTCAAAATGGAGGGGTGCTAAAGAAAAACACTATACGATCAAAAGAGTCAAAATGGAGGGGTGCTACAATTCAACAACTAGTATTAGAGAAAGGTTCCTTGATATTGCTTAATAGCTGAGGTAGATCCTATATCCAAAACACATGGAGAATCAAGTAGTATCCAAGAAGAAGTCCTTTATATAATAAGAGGTCATATTCCAAAAGGAGGAGGATGAATATAAATTTGAATTCAACAAAGAATATTTTTCTATATATTTTGTAGCAAAGCTTAATTTTGATCTAAATGAGCTGGATGAAGAAAGAGAAAAGAATGAAGAGCTTCGGCTCCAACTTGAAAAAGTTGTGAAGAAAATTGGCAAGTTGAAAGTTCAAGTTGAAGAAGGGAAAAGAATTGAAGAGTGTGTGAATTTTAAGCTCATTGAAAAAAATGTTGAATGTTCCAACCTTGAAGAAGAAATTGTTTCCCTTAGGAAAGAAAAACTATTCAATGTGCAAAACTTGAAGAAGAGATTGTCTCCCTAAGAAAAGAACTGGAAAAAGAAAAAAACAAATAGACAAAGTTTTGAATTTGAAAGAATGTTTTGAAATTCCTTATGAGTTGATTAACTCTCAAAGTCATCAAAATAAAAGTTTGGTCTTTTTTTTTAAAACGGAAAAATTCTAATAATTAGTGCATCCACAAACCTATATGAAAATTTCAAGGAAAAACAAAAAGTTTGAATCAAAGGAGGAAAAATATTTCACTGAAGAACCTAAGATGAAATCCTTCGGAGATGCAAAAGTAGATTAGGATAGCAAGAAAGAAGGTGGATTCATTCCTATCTAGAGAAAATAAATAAATTCAAAGATACTCCAACTGCTAGACAACATGATCCTACTAGGTTCAATCAATATTTTCAAGGTCATTGTTTTTTTCTTGCAATAACTTTGGGCATAAGGTTATTGATTGTAGATCTAGGAAAAGAATAAATGATATTCTTTTCATGGATATTGCTAAAAATAACAGCATTGTGTACTATAAATGTAATATGGTTGGACATAAGGCTAAATTTTACAGAAGTGGTTTTGTGAAGCCATTGGTTTAGAACTAGAAGGATGAAACCCTAAGTTGACAAAAGAAGGGAAATTAAAAAGTTTGGAAAGAGAAACAAGATCTGTAAAATGAGAAGAAGGGTGATTTCATGCTTGTGCATTCTACACAAGACTTAGTGACAAACTAAGATAAAGAATTATCTCAAGGGGAGCTATGATCTGTAAACCTTTTAGCCCCCTAAAAAGGACAAGATGTTGAAGATTTCAATGTGGAAGATGAATTGGCTCATTTCCTTTGGTGAGAAGATCTATTGAACAATGTTGAACCTATTAATCAAGGTTTTGTAGAAAGAAGATGTTTTGTAGAAGTTTGTTGAGCTTCAATGTATCCCTGTGAAGAAATATAGATTTGGAAAATGTTTTACCTAACGAGTATCAATACAATTATGGCAAAAAGTTATGGCATTTGAAAGGATTTTTATGTGGTTTTTGAATGATTTAATCTCATTTGCATTCAAGAGAATTTTTGTTTGGAGAAAAGAAGTGAGAAAAGGTTTTCAAGCTATTTGTGTGAAACCCTAGCTATTATGTTTGAATATTTCTGAAGGAATTCTAATGGAAACACCTCAGGTGATCGATGTGGTGAAGAAACCTAGGCCTAAATGCAAAAAGTTTCCATTCAAAGAAAAGGTTGACAAAGATGGCACATTCTCAAATGTTTTAGAAAAAAATGTGTAATGTGAAGATGTAAGTATTTACATCCATGTACCACTGAGTGAAATTGATAATAATTCATCCTTTGAAGTGGTCCAACATGAGTTGCTCAATGAGAATGGTGTGTACAAGTTAGAGTATGAAAATGTAGCTATGAAAGGTTTGGATATTTGGAAAGATTTTCTAGATTATTGTGAATGCAAGGAATGGGTAAGAATCATTTTGAGCCACATTCATGGAAATTTCATTTGGCTAGATAAACCCTTTGTGATACCTAAAGAAGTAATTAGGGTTGTAACTAGTCTTTGTTCCCCACCAGAGCACTCCTAGTGTTGAATTTTGTAAATAATAAAATGGTTATTGAGCTTATCAGAGAAAAAATTGATAATATAACACAAACTATGAAGGATATCATAGACCCTAGTGTCTAGTATGCATCAATGGGCATTGCATATAAGATTTATTTCACAAAGAGAGAAGGGTCTACCATTGCCACCATAATTCACACTACCCATGAAATGTTGAAGGAAGGTACCATTTTTTACCTATGTGAGTATTTGAGAGAATGACAAATGAAGAACTTGAAGTGGACAAAAGAAACTGGTTATAAAATTTTCAGGTTTGGATCTTTGATCATATATCTTACTTTCTATTTCTTGAATGAATTGTTTGGATATAAAGAGAAGATATGGGTTAATTTCACTTTGGTTTCTAAAATCAAGAAGCACATTAATGGCTTTCAAAATAAACAAGCATATCTCACATTCTACTAGGGATTTTTCAAGAATTTGCAAGTTGAGATATAGAGAAGATATAGGATACCATTTGATTTGGTTAGGAAGTATGACGAGGTAACATTCTTGGTTGAAAAGGATCATTGTGATATAGAAGTTGTAGAGCCCCACACCTCATGGATTCTCAAGTTTCCTTGTGAGGTTGAACTTGAGCATGTTCAAGGTTATGTGGACATTCTACTATCAAAGCCAAAGGATCCTAAAACAGGAAGATTTGGAACATATATAAAGAGATAATAAACAAAATAAAAATGTAAAAGAGCATTTTTAAAAGAATAATGATAAGCTTCACAAGAGGAGAGGTCTTCCTCCAAATACTTCATCTAGTACCCTTATGGAGAGTTCCAAAGATAAATGTGTACCTTCAGAAGCTAGTCAAGAGTGAATGAGATCTAGTAGATCCTTTTTTGTCACTGCATCTACTCCACAACCCTCTAGATCAACATAATAAATTGGTGGAAAATAAAAATCTACACTTGAAACTCCATCACAAAAGGAGACCTTAGGAGTTGTCCAACCAAGGCATAAGGAAAATTCAAAGAGGAAGAAGATAGATCCGAATGTATTTGAAGAGGAAGAATCTTAAATATCTTCACAAAAAGAGAAAGGAAATAAGATAGAAAATGAAGGGATAGAGAAGACTCCTCTGGTAACACATGATCCTCTTAATTTTGGTGCCATTTTTAATGGGATTTTCAAATATGGTTGAATGATACAATTGAGTTGCATCTAGATATTTCTATAGAAGACAAGACAATTGAGAGATTGTCATTGAGTATATGCCAAATTAGAACATTTATTTTAGTGACATTGTTGATAAAGCTCTAAATAGCCTAGCTGAGGCTCTAAGATAAAGAAGAGAAGATGGGCCATCAAGGTAGATTAAGAACTGAAACAACAAGCAATTGAAAAGGTTGGGATCCCTATCTCCTAGGAATAAAAATAAAATATTGTCTAGAGACAAGCTAAGGAGCTTCACACCAAGAGAATAATAGATCTTCTAATGACCTGGATGGGGATATCAAAAGGAAAATTTAGTCAAAGATTGAAGATGCTACAAATAACATAATTGATGAATTGCAAAGTGAATTTCATTCACAAGAATCTTTGAAAGAGCATAATATTGTTAATGAACTCTCTCTAGATAATACAAATGATCAAACTATTTCTAGTCAACAAGAAGTTGTTTCTACTCAACAAGAAGGAGAAGGTCTCATCAGTATGGAGATGGAGGATGAAATTCATAAAGAAATAGAGAAGGAAAAGGAGCAAGAAGAGGAGAATGAAAATGAGAAGGATGTTGAAGAAGAGAGTTTTGATAAATCATCTTCCTCTCTGGTAGATTCAATTAAAGAATTTTTGGAATAGGAAATGAAAATTCAACTAGTAGTGACTTCACAATTACTACATGTTTCTACTTCTGATGGAAAAATGAACTTGTCTAGTATGTCTCCCTTGCACAATATGAAACTTAGAGATGTACTCGACTCCATTGCAAGACAATAATTGCTACAAAAACAAGTGGAAAGTGTTGGTTTGTTGAAAAAAGAAATAAATTTGTTGGAAGAGAAGTTGTCAAAATCCAAAAGGCATTCCTCATTGTCGTCAAAATAGTAGATGAAACAACTAATGGAGTGCTTTGAGACTTATTCTTCTCATTTGGAGAATAAGGGAGAGAAAAAATTGAATGGGAAGAGAATGAATGATGTCTTTAGGAAGTGTGAGCAAACTTCCTAAGTTGTAATCCTGCATTAAGGATATTCAAAAGTGCTTGGAGGATGCCAAGGTTTTGTATTTTTTCTATTTAAAATGGCCAACAACAACTAAAATTATAAAGGATCATACAAGCGTGAATTAATGTAGATCACCAATGCATCTACAAAAAACATATGATCTGATAAAAGATAATGATGGTTCCATCAAGGCACAAGTAGAAAGTCTCCACTCCAAATCACAACAATTACAAGATCAAATGGAGTAGTTCAAAAGTCAAGTGAAACAGTTGAGAGAAATAGTGAGCCTCTTATTGGAATCACTCACAAGTTTCCTGACAAAGGAAAATGGGGTGGTTAAAAAGTACAAGGCACCATCTTCTTTGGAAGATTCAAATGATACATTTGTGCAATTGTCCTCTCAATCCCAGACATTGATTGTTGCTAAGAAGCAATGGGATAGCAACCTGATTCAACTCAAGAACATCTACAAGGGAATTTTTCCATCATCTAAGGGAGTTGTGTCTATTTTAATGTAAGATATTTTCCTTATTGTTGTTGTGTATATATGTGGAGTAGTGCATTCTATAGATATGAAAATATTTTTTTACATCCCAAAGGGACTAAAAGTTGAATAGATTGAGGGGGAGCTTTTAGAGTTTTTTCTCAAGTATAGAGAATGTTTTTGTTACCCTTTTCCCTTGATGCCAAAGGGGGAGAGAGAGGTATGTGCACCTAAGGGATATTTTTTTTGCACATTATTTTGATTTTGTGATCAATGAAAAAGGCGATATTATCTCATCTCGGGAAGATTAGTTTTCATTGATGTCAATGTGTGTTGAAGATTATTTATGCTCTAGAGATACTTGATATGTAGAGATATCAGTTGGTGCTAGCAAACATTAAATTATGTGGAAGAATGGTGATCATTTTGATGTCTAAGTGTAATTTGGAGGTGTTTACACATGTTCTAATATGTTGATAGTATGTCTACATTGATATCTTATCAATTTAGTGTACCATACTTTGAGGAAATTTGTAGAAGTCTTGCTAAGGCATTCATAGTGTATATCCTTAGACAAAGTCATGGTGTTTTGGTTTGCATCCTTTCACAAAGTAAGATTTAGTCTTGTGGATCAAAATATAAGTTGTTAGAGATGTGAAGGTGTCATATCCAATATTTCATGTCATTACACCTTTTGCAGTGAAAGTTATAAGTGACAGATTTTTGGTTTGTACTCTTGAATAGTATTATGATGATGAAGGCTTGTTGGAATGCTCCACATTCCTCCAGAACTAAATTTTTTCCATGCGGTTTTCTCGACACATTTATGTAAGTTCAGTGAATGCTATATTAAATATTCAAGTGGTTTGGTGGTCTACAAGTGCATTTTTCAAATGATAGAGGGTCACAGTTGGCTTTTGATGCCTTATCCTTCTACAAAATATATGTTTGTTAGGTACTTGTGCCAGCATGAGATTGTATAGATTAGTTGTATGATTTTGTGTGTAAATTCTACATGTCTCATAGATTCCATTGTTTTAAGCACATGCAAATCTTTCTTATTTCCAGTACTGTACAATTGGTTCAAGTTAGATTATGAAGATATGTATTTTCTATGGTCAACTTGTGTATATTCTTGTTATGCAACACAAGTTTAGGATTGAGTGAAGTCTAATATTTTTTTGTATATGTTGTATGAATCCTTTTGACTCACCTTAAAGCATTATAATTAATTTCTTCTCATTTTGGTTACCCCCAATGATGTAGTAGGCTGACATGTTAAAAGTTTCATTATTTTGTGTTTGTGTCTGACTATATTTACAATTGCAAAGAATGCAAAGGAAATTTATTGAAGGTCAAATATATAGATATTATGATGGGAGTGTGTGAAGATTTATAAGTTCATGAGCAAAGCATGACAAGTTTCACTATAAACTCAATGAGAAGAATTGTTGATTATCAGTGGTTAAAGCCATAAAATAGTTATATTTCAATTGTTCTTTTTCATATTAAAGAGTAGTAGCTTCCTTGGGTGCAAGCCCCTAATATAAATTTAGGGAGTAGCTGCTTCCTTGGGTTGTATCCCTAAAACAAAGTTGTAAATTATTTTTACTTATGAGGCTGGATTAGGACAATAGCTAGACTAGCAACATTCTTATTGTGGTTTTTCCCTTGTCGAATTTTCCACATAAATCTGGTATTATTTGTGTTCTTGTGTGTGTTCTTAACTTCTTTCATGTTATCATTAAGTGGATGGATGCTTAATTGTTATAACTTAACTTTACTAGTAGTTAATTGGGATTGAATTTAAATTATATTGACTCACCCCCCTCTTCATATTCTAGTGTGTTTAACATCAAATTGAGGTAGAATTGGTTACACTTACAATTGATTCCTTCTACTCCATTGAAGAGGTTTTGGTAAAATTCAAGTCACTAAGGTCACTATTGTAGGCATTTTGGAAGGACACGACTACCAAAAAATATAGTTTACTGTTTTGTCTATAAGATTAGATGTCCATTTTAGGTCTTATATTCTACATTTTATTTTGCTGTGGATGCATTGAGTGATTATTCATTCCTTGTTTTTAAGTTTGTTACTATCTTCTAACATAGGAGAAAGTTAAGTTGGTTTAGCTAGATCTAATATTTAGTTCTAAAAATAAAGTATTAATATCACCATCATCTAAAGGGAAAGAGGAGAAGAAACATAAGCCTAAGATAGATTCTCCATTGGGTGGTGAACATCCCTCCAAGGAAAAATAAAAGTTAAAGAATAGAAAAAAAATGCACTTCCAACAATGAAAAATATTTTGTCTAGTTAGTCTTTCTCCAAGACAAATTTTTTTCGAGAAGTTTTAAGTTTTTTGTGGCAAATAGGGACATGAAATAACTAGATATTGGAATATTGTTGGATATTGTTGATATGTGGTTGTCATTGATATCAACACTATTGACGTTAATGTCTTTAAGGTTGTATATGTCAAGGATATTGAGAAAAGTGTAATAAAATAAGTTTCAAGTTGTCAGTGATGCAGTGAAGTTAAGTATGGTGGCTAGCTCAATATATTGATGATAAGAGGTTTCAGATTAAAGGGTTTGTTGAAAAGTATATCTAGTTTATCCACGTGAAGTTTTAGAGGTTCACATGAATATTTGATTGAGTTATGAGTATCTGTGTTCTCACAATTGCTCTGTTGCTTTAGTTGGTGTTCCTGAAGGAAGATGATGTGATTCCAGTAATTTGAGTTGTGGATGATTCTATGGTGATTCATGATGCTTGTGGATGTTTCTAGATCATGCTCTATCTATGTTTTTGGTTTGCATTGATCTTTGTGCTCGTAATTGGTGATTTTCTTTTGTGAGTTCATGTTTTTTATGATCATGACCGACAGGGTGATTGTAACGTGTTGTGAATCTTTGAGGCATAATTTTTGAAGGTGTTTCATATTTGAGAATGTTGTTTTGGGTCCTTACTATGTTCAACCAACATTTTTTTATCTGCATTGATAAATTGTTTATTGATTTGGTCTAATAGTTTGTACACATTTCATATTTTGTTGGAACAACATGTAGTTGGTGTTATCCTTAGTCGTGGATATATATGATCAATTTTTTTATTGTACAATGTGCGATGGATGTCATTTTCTAAGTGTTAATAATGTTCTAATCTTTCGAAGGAAGAATTAAAGTGCAAAAAGAGTGAGAAGATGAAAGTGTTTATGTGCTTAACTAGAACTATAATTAGGCATTAGAAGATGTTATTTTCTCAGTTCAAAATATTTCGGATGTAATCTAAATGTGACATTAAGACAATTAGTCTTCCTTTGGATAGTAAGTCTTTTGTATTTGAGCAGTGAGCTCTAGGTAGTGTTCCTAAATGCATGTGCATTCCCCATTTGTAATACTTTTAACAAGGTATAATGTTGTGGACTAACCTCTACCGTGGTTTTTCCCCTAACAGGGTTTCCACATAAAAAACTTGGTGTTATGTATGTTTTTGATGTGGTGATGGTTTATGCTTTCATGCTTATTTATTAGATCTAAGAATAAGTTTAATTTTTTATAATTTTTGTGACAACTAATTCACCCCCCCTCTCAGTTGTTTTCCTTTTGTTGCCAACAAAGATAATAAAGGATTTAGAAGAAGCCATGAAGAAAAATATTTATTTATAAATAAAACAAAAAGAAGATAAAAATAGTTTGAAACATAAATAAACTAGCATGAACAAATCAAATTCATATTTACCAACCTCACTACAAACCTTAGATCGAGCTTGCTATGGTGACTTTTTGATTGGGAATGTAGATACATCTTATCATCATAATATTGCATTTAATTGATAATGGATTTTGTAGGGTGGATTTGTATAAATACTTAAGATGTATGAAAATGATGAGATGATGAAGATATTCATAGTCTTTATCGATTGGTTACATCCAAGGTAAGGTCTTGATTATACTCACTATGTTCTAATCCTATGCCAACTTACTCCTCTAGATGTTCTTTTAGTTTTCGTCTTCATAGTCATCATACCCCTTATAACCCCAATCTTTAGCACTTTGCACAAGATCAAACATTACAATATCTCCATCATACTTTACTAGTGGTGTAGAGCACTTTGCACAAGCTCAAACTTTATAATATCTACACTTTTTTCTAAACATTGGATAGTTTATAACATGAATTCAAAAAGGTTCAAAACATCTCTAGATTGAACTATAAACCAATCTATCATCACCACATTGTTATAAGAATCACTAAGTCGTATTCTCGATAGATAGCCACAATGATCAAAATAATATAAATCAAATATATTTTTCAATAAAATGTCATCTCTCGATCTTTGCACTATTCCATTCTAGAAATTTTTTGCTTACACTTGCATACTTTCATCAAGATTCTCATTTAGGGAATTGTTCATGCAAACAAATTCAAACATACTAGACCAAATTATAACTAATAAAGTGCTTGACAATGTATAAATTTGAATTTTGGATTTTAAAAAATAGAGTTTAAATCTATTAATCTGGAAGTGGTTTACACATAATAAAATCCTATGATAATCTATTGGAAGGAATGCATAACATGCATATTAATTTTTTTTGATGAATAGGCAACTATCTATATTAATTCAAATATAAAGATACATATTCACAAAAAAAAGGTGGGTGGTAAAAAGGCACACCCCAAGAGTGAAATGGGAAGCACCCAGAAAAAACCAACAGATCAAATGGGTGAAGCCCAGTAGTCCAAAATTACAAAGTAAATAAAAAGGCCATTAAGCGGCTAGAGTAGTGCCAGCAAAGCCAAGATGGTCTTTGTCATCCAAAATTTTCCCCCATACATTAGCGGGGTCTGGAGTGATGTCAGGAGGACCCCAACCATCATCAACATCTTTTTCCTCTTTATCTTCTTCCTCACACTAGGGCGAGATTGCAAGCACTAGACATAGAAAAGTTTTCCAGCGACTCGCCAACCAGAGCCAAAAGTAGGAGGGTCATCAGAGGGCTGCCCGAAACTTCCACCGCTACTCCTCGAAGCACCGCCAAAAGGCCACCCCTGGATAGCCTACGGCGAAGGAGAGTGGTTTCATCGAGGAGTGCAAGAATCCTATGGAGGTGGAGGTTGGGAATGGGGATGCCCAGGGCCACTCCGCTGCTAGCCCTTGGAGGGTGACCGGCTGCAGGAAGAGGTGGGTGAAGCGGGGACCTAAGCAACAGTACAAGGGGCATTACCCTAGTGATCTAGGAGAACTAGAAGGTGAGCAACCTCAAATGCAACTTTGTTAGCTTGCACCTGAACCTGTAAAAGAACATTAGAGAAAATCATAGCTTTAGCATATAAAGATACATGAATATCCATTTGAGTATGTGCAAAAATGCAAGCATTTATGTATTTCCAAATATTGAAGAGAATTTCCACCCTGAAAGTGTGCCAAAGTTGGGTGAATTTTGCAAGAAATTTGGGAGAATCTCCTAGCAACACCATATGCCAAGAGAAAGGCTCTGGCCTAAAGGGATGAAAAAATTCATGAATCCAATTCCAAAGTTGGGCTTTGGGACAAAACCAGAAAAGATGCTTAAAATTCTCAACTTTCCTACAAAAAGGGCAATGAGGGTCCTGGACCCCCAAGTGAACCAGCCAAGAACCCACATGAAAGCCTTGGAAAAGAATACACTAGGAAAAGTGGGCAAGTTTCAGCTCAACACTTGCAAACCAAGTGGCAAAAAATCTTTTACACTAGACATGAATGAGAGATTGAAGAAGCCACCTCTGGTTCAAACTTTGAATCATAGGAAAATGTGGTGAGAGCCACCTGTAACCAAGCCGAGACTTGCAGTTTCTAAAAGGGGTGTTTGGATACCACTTCCAGTCTTTCCACCAAGGTTTGGTCCCATGAATTCCAACCTTATGAAGCATGTCAACAGGAATATCATTTACTAAACCATCATAAGTAGCACGGCCCTAGTTATGAAGCCTATACTGGGCATGAAAAACTTCCCACAACATAATACGCATGGTGGGTCAATGAAATATCTATTGCAGGGTCTGGATACCCTTTTTGTGAAACTTGAGCGCCTTAAGCCCAGGCGACTTAACCAACAACTGACCATTGCAAGAAAAAAGAGGTTACCACCAAATATTGTGTTGGTTGAGAGAAATCCCATCTCAAAAACCAGAGCCAACCAAACGGAGCTAGGGTTTGATAGCCTCCCAGGCTCGCCAGATACTTTTGGCCACAAATGCATATTACTTTTTATTAAATTCACAATGGGAAGATTAGTCAAACATCTATATTTAATCTTAATTCATCGTCTCCCCTAGATAAACTGCATGATTTTTCCATTTGATTCATTTTACGATTAAAATATTCCAAGGCTTAGGAAGAAACTATTTATCATAACGCGTTGACAAATTCTAAGGCTTGAGAAGAAATTATTTATCATACTGCATTGAAAAATTTTAAGCTTCCTAATTTCACGACAAATTGTACAAAATATTTAATGTACACAATACCACAAAATATGTAGCTGTGACTCATGAATGTTAAATGATGAGGTGTCTTAAATGTGGAGTGGGCCCTACTCTTGGTTACTCTTTCCATCTCCTTACCATCATTTTATGGCTACTCTTTTTATTTTAAAGTTTTATTATATATGTTAAAATAATTTAAGAGAAATTTTGATATTTTATAAGAATTTTTATTCTATTTTATGTGATATTTGTGATATTAAAATATTTAAATATAGTGAAATGGTAATTTTAATGTTTAAGAAGTTTTGAAGGATGAATAGTATCTTAAAGATGTTTATGATGATCACTACATATAGTGGTCACAATTGTATCAAGGACATTCTTAATTAGTCTAAGTCTTCACCAAAGCATCAAATGACCTCTATGTAAGGTTGAGTTCATTCAATTCAAAGTAGCATTGAGTCCTTAATTACTATAGTAACCTATGACTACCATTTAGTATAGATTAAAGCTATTTAAAGTCAAGATGATAGGGGAATCATATCTCTATGTGGTAACTATTTTAAGGAGTTCAAGAAAAAGGGAAAGTGGGAAACAACTACCAAGAAAAGAAGATAGTAACTTAGAATATGATAAAACTATCCCAATACGGTGAACAATATGATAGAAAAAATTAATAGTTATTCCAATGCTAAGTGCCATGATAAAAAGAAAAAAAACTATATTACATGAACTAAAATAAAAGATGATGGTGTGAAGTCTTAAAATGCAAAAAATTGGCATAGATCCTAATGTCCTAGTCAACAGGTTGCCACATGAGCAACAATGATGCTAGAACCTAATTATAGTGACTATTTCATCTATAGATGTAGGTACAATGGTAGCCACTATACTTCATGATAAATCACAGGAGAATGAAGGTTCCTCATTCCTTAAACAACTATTAAGTAGATAAATTTTCCAATGAAGCCTCATTCATAGCCTTACAAATTGTGACATGGTTCAACTCCTAGAATACATGTAAGGAATACACATTACTCTCTAAATTTTCTTTTTACATATTATTCACTTTTTAGGAGGAGATAGTTTATTATGTAATGCCAATATTTATATATATAGTCACAAATGAATGTTTAACACCAATCCTCACATCATAGTTTTATTAGTGGACAATAAGAGGTACTAGATTATTGAAGTAATTCCATGATGAACACATCATGTATGAACTCTAGAAAATATTATGTCCAACAACTATGAATGCTTAGTATTTTGCACTTTATTGCTAATTAATGCATGGCCTATTGTGATAAAGCTATTATTTCATTTTCTAGAAGTTATTTTTACATTGAAATATTCTATGTATACAGTAGTTAGAGTGAGTTAGCTTCCACTAGCCAAATGGTTTGTTAAGTGATAGGTATAGGTTAAGGTTTCACACCTACATCCTAAACTTAATGTATGGAGATTATTGCTACATTTAGATGAAGAATTGATCTACGAGGACCTCTCAAAAATGGTTATTGTAGCAATATCAAGATAATTCTCATGGCTTGAGATAATTCCAAGACCATTCTTATGGCTCATAGTAGCACATAAATGGTCTATGGTACACCAAAGCACCATTGGGATGCTTGCAATAACACAATGATCATTGATTTATCTCCAATAGATATCACACATGCTTTACTAGTGTGATAAAACACTTTGCACAAGGTTGAAATTTTTGATAACTGTAGTTTTGCCAAACATTCTATAGATTCTACAATGACTTCAACAAGGTCCAACACATCTCCAAGTTGAATTATAAAGGCTATATCTCACCTCTCATCACTACATTGCCAAAAAAATAACCAAGTGGTATCCTTGATGCACATGGTGATAGTAGACAATACATAGTTGATGCAATAATCTAGGTGGCATTGTTGAAGCTTATGTCATGCCAAGAAATCCACCAACACATCATACACCCACTTGAAAATGGTTCAACACCCCAAATGTCAAGAGATGAGAATTAAACATGGAAATGGTTCCACTTTCGTATAGAAACAATTCAATGTTTACAATAACACTCAACCTTTACACTATATATATAGTTTTGTAGATATACACACAGAGATATATAATTATAGTGGAAATTGTAAAATAATAATCACATATATTTTTCTCAAGAATATGCCATGTAAATGATGAATAGATAAATAATAATGCAGTTATTATTCTTGTTCTATTTTTATTTTGATCTTTAGACTATTCTATTTTATAAAGGTTCTATAAAAAATAATACACAAAATTTCTTCTAGGTCCTCATCTAGATAATTTTTGTGTGAAATTGAAGTGGGGTCCAAGATCAAGCAACCAAATCAGTACAAAGACATGCTAATTCAAATTTAAACAACTAATAAAATGGTTAACAATATATAAATTTGAATTTTGAAATTTTTACAATTTTGAAAGTTTTTTAATCAAACATTTTTTTTAATAATTCATTGGAATGAACACATATAGGGATATAATTTTTTATTAAATTTGTATATGGGAAGATTGGTCCAACATAATTTAAGAATCTATATTTCCTCAAGGCATTCCCCTCCTAGATACACTACCTATTGTTCCATTAATTTATTTTACTATTATAATATTATATGGGATGCCCACTACATGGTTCACACCAAATGGACATTGACTTAATAATGAAGTTAATAGATTTTTTTTTTATTCTAGCCTTGCATAATCTCATTGCAAATTGCATGAAATATTTTAAAGAGTATATACATAATTTGAAACCATAACATATGCATAATATTTATATTTCATTGAATCACATTCATCAATATTAAATGATGAGGTTTCTTTAATTTTTCTTGTGACCATTATGTACTATTTTTATGCTTTTCATGGGTATTGTTATGCTTGCAACAATTTTGGTCATAAGGATACAAAGTGCAGAACAAAAGTAAGAAGGATCAACTTTGTTACAAAGAAAAAAATTGTGTGCTATAAATGTAATATGGTTGGACATAAGGGTAAATTTTACAAAAGTGGTTTTATGAAGACATCAGTTTAGAACTGGAAGAAGGATGAAACCCTAAGTGAAGAAAAGAAGGAAAATGAAAAGGTTTGGAAAGAGAAGCAAGATCAAGAAAATGAGAAGAAAGGTGATTCCATGCTTGTGAATTCTACACAAGGCTCAGTGATAAACTGAGATAAAGAATTATCTGAGGAGGAGCTATAATTTGTAAACCTTTTAGCCCCCTAAAAAGGATAAGATGTTGAATATTTCAGCATGGAAGATGAATTGGTTCATTTCCTTTGGTGAGAAGCTCTTTTGAATAATGTTGAACCTTTTGATGAAGGTTTTGGAGCAAGAAGATGTCTTTCTAAAGTGTGTTGAGCTTCAATGTATCCTATGAAGACATGGAGATTTTGGCAAATGTTTTTCCTAACATGTATGAATACAATTATGGTAGAAAGTTATGAAATTTGAAAGGATTTTCATGTGGTTTTGTATGATTTGATCTCATTTTCTTTCAAGAGAATTTTTGTTTGGAGCGAAGAAGCGAGAAAATATTTTGAAACTATTTGCATGAAACCCTAGTTGTGGTGTTTGAATGTTTCTGAAGGAATTCCAATGGCAACACCTCAGGTGATTGATGTGGTGGAGAAACCTAGGCCTAAATACAAGAATTTTCCATTCAAAGCAATGGAGGTTGACAAAGATGGCATATTCTCAATGTTTTAGTAGAAATTGTGTAATGTCAAGATGTAAGTATCTACATTCATGCCCCACTGAGTGAAATATACAATAATTCATCCTTTGAGGTAGTCTGGCATGAGCTTCTTGATGAGAATGGTGTATATAAGTTAGGGTATGCAATTGTAGTTGTGAAAGGCTTGGATATTTGGAAAGATTTTCCAAACTACTATGAATACAAGGAATGGGTAAGAATCATTCTGAGCAACATTCATGAAAATTTCATTTGGCTAGATAAACCTTACATGATACCCAAAGAAGTAATTAGGGTTGTAATTAGTCTTTGTTCTATTGGACCACTCCCTATGTTGAAGTGTGTAAAGAATGAAATGGTTATGGAGCTTATTAGAGTAAAATTTGATAATATAACACTAACTATGAAGGATATCATAGACCCTAGTGTCTAGTATGCATCAATGGGCATTTCATATAAGATTTATTTCACAAAGAGAGAAGAGTCTACCACTACCACCATAATTCACACTTCCCATGAAGTGTTCAAGGAAGGTACTATTTTTGACTTATGTGAGCTTTTGAGAGAACAAAAGATGTTGAACTTGAAGTGGACAAAAAAATTGGTTATAATATTTTCATGTTTGGATTTTTGATCATATATATTACTTTTTATTTCGTGAAAGCATTTTTTGATTGAAAGGGAAGATATAGGTTAAGTTCACTCTGATTGCTACAAATCAAGAAGCACATTAATGGTTTTCAAAATAAACAAGAAAATATCACATTCTATTAGGGATTTTTCAAGAATTTGCAAGTTGAGATGCAGAGCAAATATATGATACCCTTGATTTGGTCTAGAAGTATGAGAAGGAGGTAACATTCATGGTTGAAAATGATCATCGCTATATGGAAGTTGTAGATCCCTAGATCTCATGGATTTAGGTGAGTTTCCTTATGAGGTTAAACTTGAGTATGTTCGAGGTTATGTGGATATTCTAATATCAAAGCCAAAGGATCCCAAAACAAAAAGATTTGGCACATATAAATAGATAATAAACAAAATGCATAAGAAGAATGTAGAAGAGAATTTTGAAAAGCATAAAGATAAGATTCAGAAGAAATGGGTTCTTCCTCTGAATACTTCATCTAGTACCCCTATGAGGGTGATCCCATAATATTGGTTTACAATTTTTGGCCAAATTGAACATTGAATTGATTTTATCTAACTAAATCTTCACTTTCGAGCACCTATTGTGGCTAAACCATGAGGAATTTGAAGATGATGCAAAATAGTGATTTGTGAAATTTTGTCTGTAGATTCTAAATATATTTTTTTGAAATTTTTTGGAATTAGATTACACTTCTTTCTCCATCTCCTTCAAAAACTAGTTTTTTTTTGTAAACACTATTTTTAAGGAGTGTCGCTCATCGTATAATGCAAATTTTTTTCCATGAAGGATAAAATTATTATTATTTTTTAATTTAGATTTGTGACTACAATATCTAGTGCTTCCAATTGGTTTCATAGTGTTATATTGAATATTTTTTCCATAATCAAGTTTCGAAGTCAAACCAATTGCAATTCAAAAATAGGCAAACTGTATAACACAACTTTTTTTGTATGTATCAAAATTATTCTTTTTTTGTTGGATCAAGGACTTCAATATCTAGTGCACTCAAATTTTTCAAAAAAAAAATTGATAATCTTCTATTTTTCCACGTGTAGAATAGAGAGTTTGATTTTTCAGTGAAAAACCTACATTCACAAGAAATAAAAAATAAATATTGTAATAAAATTAAATTTATTTAAAATTATACTTTTTGGTAAGCTTATAATAAGGAATGCATAATTACAAAAAAATAAATTTTAAGTGAATTCATTTGATCCCCCAAAAGGTAAATCAAAGGTGGGTTTTTATTAGCATTTTGATAGGTGTAAAGGAGACTTCATTATAGGTATGGTTTAAAACTAGCGGGATTCTATCCAAGGGGGTTTGATCTATAAGGTAGTTTGATCAAATTATTTTCAATTCGACTGATTTAAATGGAAATTTTTAAGGCTTAAATCATTATATTTTCTAAAAATATGCGATTTCAGCTAAAATTGAAATCTCCTAGAAATTGTAGACCATCTTTGTGGGATCACCCATGAAGATTTCCAAAGATAAATGTGTTCCTTCAAAAGCCAATCAATAGTGAATAAGATCTAGTAGATCTTCTATTGTTGCATCTACTCTGCAACCCTCTGGAACAATGCAATCAATTGGTGGAAAATGAAAAGCTACATCTAAAACTCCTCCATAGAAGGAAACCTCAAGAGTTGTGCAACCAAGGCATAAGATAAATTCAAAGTGGAAGAATATAGATCCTGATGTATCTAAAGAGGAAGAAGCTAAAATATCTTCACAAAAAGAGAAAGGAAATAAGATAGAAAAGGAAGGGATAGAGAAGACTCCTCTAGTAACACATGATCTTCTTGATTTTGGTGCCATTTTTAGTGGACTTTTCAAATATGGTTTGTTGAATGATACAATTAAGCTGCATTTGGATGTTCCTCCAGAAGACAAGAAGACAATTGAGAAGATTGTCATTGAGTATATGGGTGATTGCACAAAGCTGGTTTACAATTTTTGGGAGATCCTAATTTTTGTTGAAATCACATATTTTTATAAAATATAACGATTTAAGCCTTGAAAAGTTCCATTTATAGGATTCCAATTGAATATGGTTTGATCAAACCAACTTAGATCAAACCCCCTTGGATAGAACCCCGCTAGTTTTAAACCATACCTATAACAGAGTCTCCTTTACACCTATCAAAATGCTGATAAAAAACCACTTTTGATTTACCTTTTGGGGGATCAAATGAATTCATTTAAAATTTATTTTTGGTAAGTATGTTGTCCCTATTATAAGCTTCCCAAAAATTATAATTTTAAATAAATTTAATCATATTATTATATTTTTTATTTCATATGAATGTAGGTTTTTCTCCGAAAATCAAGCTCTTTGTTCTGTACATGTGGAAAAATAGCCAATTATCAAAAAAAATTTGAAATATATGCACCAGATATTGAAGTTCTTGATCCAAAAAAAATGAATTTCAATACATACAAAAAAAGTTGTTTTATATGGTTCACCTAAGTCTAAATTGTAATTGGTTTGACTTTGAAACTTGATTAAGGAAAAAATATTCAATAAAACAATATGAAACCAATTGGAAGCACTAGATATCGTAGTTAAAAATATAAATTTGAAAAAATTAGAATTTTATGGACTTCATGGAAAAAAAATTATGTGTTATATGGTGAGGATCGCTCCTCAAAAATGTTGTTTACTGAAAAAACTAGTTTTTGAAGGAGATGGAAAAATAAGTGCAATCTAATTCCAAAAAATTTCAAAAAAATATAATTAGAATATACAAACAAAATGTCACAAATCACTAGTTTGCATCATGTTCAAATTCCTCACGGTTTAGCTGCTATATGTGCTTGAAAGTGAAGGTTTAGTTAGAAAAATGATTTCAGTGTCCAGTTTGGCCAAAAATTGTAAACAAGTATTGTGGGATCACCCATATGCTAAATTAGAACATTTATTTTAGTGAAATTGTTGACAAATCTCTGAAGAGCCTAGCTGAGGCTTTGAGATAGAGAAGAGAAGATGCCATCAGGGTGGATGAAGAACTGAAACAACAAGAAATTGACAAGGTTGGGATCCATGTCTCCTAGGAAGAAAAATAAAATATTGTCTAGAGACAAGCTAAGGAACTCCACACAAGGAGAAGAATAGATCTTCTAATGATCTTGGATGAGGATATCAAAAGGAAAATTTAGTCAGAGATTGAAGATGCTACAATGAAGATAATTGATGAATTGCAAAGTGAATTTCATTCACAGGAATCTCCAAAAGAGCATAATATTGTTAATGAACCATCTCTAGATAATACAAATGATCAAACTATCTATGGTCAACAAGAAGAAGTTTTTTCTACTCAACAAGAAGGAGAAGGTGTCTCTAGTATGGAGATGGAGGATGAAATTAAGAAAGAAATAGAGAAAGAAGAGGAGAAGGCGAAGGTGAAGGATGTTGAAGAAGAGAGTTTTGATAATTCATATTCCTCTATGGTAGATTCAATCAAAGAATTTTTGAAACATGAAATGAAAATTCGACTAGTAGCGACTCTGTAATTACTACATGTTCCTACATTTGATGGGCAAATGAACTTTTCTAGTATGTCTCCCCTGCACAATATGAAACTTGGAGATGTACTCCACTCCATTGAAGGACAATAATTGCTACAAAAACAAATGAAGAGTGTTGGTTTGTTGGAAGAAGAAATAATTTTTTTGGAAGAGAAGTTGTTGGAAGCCAAAAGGGATTCCTTTGTTGCAAGAATGAAGGTGTTTTCATTGATGTCAATTGGTTAATTGGTTATCAACTAGTTGATATTGTCATTGATGTCATGGATTTAGGTTATTGGTTGTATATGTCAAGGATATTGAGAAAATTGTAATAAAGAAAGGTGGCAAGTGTTTAGTGGTTGCTCTAGGTTTGGATTTGGATTTTCTTTTATGTTTGTGTGATTCAAATATGTTGATCATGGTTGTTGGAATCTACTATATCCAAATTTTTGGGTTATGATTCATTGTATAGTCCCAGTTATGTTCACTAGTTGTGAATTGTGGTTTTTTGTGCTTCTAGCTAAGTTCTAGGAGAAATGTTGTTGATCCAAATTTCTCTTTAGTTAAGTCTCATGACTTGCGATTCTAGAGTTAATTTGTTATGATCGTGTTGAAGATAATTTTAGTATTTGGAAGGATTTGATTGTGCTAAGAGTTGCATGTGCTTAATTGCTCTATGTGTTTTACACTGGTTTTGTTGACCTTGTGTTGAGCACTACTTTTCAAGTTTATGAATCATGTTGGGACTTACTTGGGTCCTCATAAAGTGTGTTTTTGGGTTTCCCTCATTCTAATTCCACCCTAGGATGTTTTGGTGCCAACCTAATTTGAATTTAATGTTGGATGGATGACTTTGGATATGTTACAAAGTTGAAGATGGTATAAATACAGGATGCATTAGTGGTGAAACATGGACAACAGATAAGTGCAATGAAATAGGGAAGATAGATATGAAACAAATGTGAATCCATGTGCGTATGTGATGTGAGTGTGGTAAGCTAGTGCGAAGCCTAAATACCGAGTTTCTAAATGCAATGAGCTAAAGGTAGACTCTAATTCATGCATGTTTGCAAGTGGTTGAGAAAATTGTGGTTGAGTTTTCTATTGCATTGAGATTGTCTTCTCTCTATAGCATATCTCTTCTATCTTCTTTGTATCTATGTGGCAATGAGCCCTCTAGGTGGTTAACCTTGTTGGATAGTGAGTCTTGATCTAGACAATGAGTCCTTGTTTTGGTAGTGATTTTTTTTCCTTAGGTAGTGAGCTTTTGTAATTGATTTTGATATTCTCTATAGTGTGAGTTAATCCTCACTATGGTTTTTTACCCATTGGATTTTTGCACATGAATTTGGTGTTATTATGTTTGTGTGATGATTTTTAGTTTCTATACTTACACTTTATGTTTAATCATTTTAGCAAAGTTAAAGATTTGCAATTGACCTAAGTTCCAGTAATTTTTTAAAAGTTTAAATTTGCTACAACTGATTCACCCCCCTCTTAGTTTTTTTTTTCAATAATTGGTATTAGCGCTTGGTTCCTTGGAAAAGAGCTTAACTGCTTAAGGAAGGTATGATATTGCTGGAAAAATTACTC
Source organism: Sequoia sempervirens (assembly GCA_007258455.2). Taxonomy (NCBI): domain Eukaryota; kingdom Viridiplantae; phylum Streptophyta; class Pinopsida; order Cupressales; family Cupressaceae; genus Sequoia; species Sequoia sempervirens. The sequence continues at coordinate 463,497,193 of VDFB02193867.1, forward strand.
ATGATTATCTAAGGTTTGATGGAACTAATTATGTTATCTAGAAAATACTAATGGAAGAATATTCAACGTAATTTGGATAAGATGTGGAGAAAGCTTAAAAATAATACTTGCATTCCTCCTAATAATGGTCTAAGTACCACTGATGAGATCAAGGCACATGAAGTGAACAATAAGGTGAAGTACATTTTGAAGAATAGTATTGTACATTCTGAGTTGATTAAAGTTCAAAATATGAAGACTGCTAAGTGTTGGAATCATGTGCCTCAATCTCACTGGCTGTAACCTCTAGAAGAGCAAAGTCGGTGTGACATTCCTATTGTCTAGCCGACTGGCAGTTTAACCTTGTGTATTGCTCATGTCGCTGAGATAATACTTCTATCTTTCTTAATGGACCTATCACTATGACATGGAGACTTAGTGAGATCTCTTACCAATATGGAATGTCTCACCGACCAAAGGGTTTGTTATCGGGTGCCTAGCGTATGTTGAGGAGACTAATGGCGACTGGATCATCGGGGTAACTCAAGTGTGTTAGCATGTTGTCCTAGTGACATGGAGAAGTCTTGCCGATGACTATCCACTTGGAGTCTTCAGAGTGACATAAGGGTTCACTATGAACTCTTGGCGATAGGGAGAAGTCACACTGATAAGCTTTGACTTGGAATCTTTAGGGTAACACGGAGGAATTGCTATGAAGTCTTGGCAACGAGCATTTGTATTACCAATGATGTGAGATGTGTTTAGCATGACTCCTAGTGAAATGTGGGCTCAGGGTAAACTGGAGGCTTTGGCGTGAAGTCTTGGCGACAGGTGTTGGTCTCGCTGATGGCTGTGTGACTTCGGTGTAACATAAGAGGCTCGGTGTAACCTCTTGGCGACAGTGGTATGTCTAGCCGACAAAGCAACATGTGATCAGATGTTTTCGGTGAGACTCCTAGCAAATGGAGTCATTGAAGAAACACAAAAGCTTTGGTATGAAGTCTTAGTGAATGTGGAATGTCGGGCTGACAAAAGTCTTCGAGGTGAAATGTGAACATTGGTGTGATGTCTTAACAAAGAGAGATTGTCTTACTGATGGGAAACCTGATGTCGGTATGACTCTTGGCGACTACTCGATGTTCGGTATAACATAAAGGCTTGGTATGATCTCTTAGCGAAGGCGGTAAGTCTTGTTGACTGCTGGGAATTTTAGAGTGGCCTTTGAACATTGGTATGATGTCTCATCGAATGGCGATTGTCTCGCCAATGAGAATGCTGAGGTTGGTGTGACTTGAAGAATTCAGTGTAATTTTTGGGTGAAGAGTGATAGTCTTGATGACTAATGAACTCTTCAGAATACCTTGTGATCTTTGGTGTGAGGTCTTGGTGGCATGGCAAAGTCTTAGCAATAGCTCTCTGGACTCGATGTAACCTCTTGCCAATAGGGATGACTCTTGGCAATATTGAATGCTGGCTATGTTGGCATCGGGGAGACACGGTTAGTGTCTCAACGACATGACAACACAGGTTGAAAACCCTTGATCACTTGGATGACTGTCCTACATGGTGTGGCCTAGACATATCATCTTCTATGCAAGGAAGTGGAAACATCTACAATGCTGAGCTGGATGATTTGACAGTTGTGATCCGACAGTTGGAAACAAACTGATTCACAGGGCCTATTGAGAATGAATGCATATATGTATGCATTGGACATTCTGGATGAGTATGAGAGAAGGAAGCTGATAAGCCAGAGAGCTAGAAAGATGAAGAGCCAATGAGATGTGAAGGCCGAGAGGCTGGCCAGATGGATGAGGGCCTTGAGGCCTAAATAGAGGAGAAGAGAGAGCTCCTAATCATCAAGCATGTTTTTGATTTCTCTTATGTTGATTTGCACTGTATATGTGATTGTATTGTAATAGTGTGAAGATTGTTTAGTTTGAGAGGGTGATCAAAAACTATACAGGGAGATCTGTTGCTACCAGTTGTATCTAGAATGAACAAGATATAATCTCTGAAAGGCTAAGAGCTTGAAACTGTATTGTAATTTTCTATTGTTGAATAATACAATGGCTGAAACTTTGGACAGTGGGGTTTTTTACCTGAAAGGGTTTTCCCCACGTAAAATCTTTGTGTTCTATTTTTTGTAGTATCTTCCATCTGTGTTGTTGCTTGTTGTTGAATTTACTTGTGTTTCTCTTAGAAGGATCAATGTGGGAAATAAACTATCTTTTTCTGCATTTGGACATAGTTGTACATGTCTTTGAGGCAATCTAATTTTTGAAATTAAAGTTACCAAAGGCACCACTATTCTTGGAGAGTTCTCTAAGATTCCCTAGATTCCCCAACACTAAGGAAGTATGGGATGCTTTGGAAAAGGAACATGAAGGAGATGAAAGGGTTAAAGAGGAAAAGTTGTAGAACTTGGAGACATAGTTTGAGCTCCTACACATGTATGAAGATGAGAATGTTAAAGCTTATGCAAAGAGATTGGATGAGGTAGTAGTTGGAATGCGAGGACTTGGTACTACAATAAATGAATCCAAAAATGTAGAGAAAATTCTTAGAACTCTTCCTAATGCTTACAACTAAAAGGTATGTGCTATTTGTAAGGAAATAAATGGAGAACATCTAATGAAAACTCCAAATAGTAGCACCTTCGGTAACTTTCATTTCGATTAGGTTACCTCAAAGACACGTACAACTATGTCTTAAAGTGGAAACATACACATATTATTTCCTACATTAATCCTTCTGAGAAAAACACATGTAAATTCAATAGCAACAAACAACATAGATGAAAGATACTACAAAAAACAAAACACAAATATTTTATGTGGGAAAAACCCTTTCGGGTAAAAAACCCCACACTCCAAAGATTGAGCCATTGTATTATTCAGCAACAAACGGTTACAATACAATTTCAGGCTCTTAGCCTTTTTAGAGATTACATCTTGTTCATCTAGATACAACTAGTAGCAACAAATCTCCCTATATAGTTTCTGATCACCATCTCAAAACAATCTTCATACTATTGCAACACCCTCACACAGTATACAGTATAGATGAACATGAGAGATCAACCATCACATTCGATTCCTGATCAGGAGAGAATTCGGTAGCATAACCTTGCCTCTCACTTCCTCTGTTTCAGCCTCAAGGCCTCATGCATCCAACCAACCTCTTGGCCTTACTTGTAATGCTCTCTATCTCTCTCTCTAGAACCTCCAATGCATACGTGTATACATCCATTCTATACAGGCTCTGTGAATCAGTTCTTTTTCAACTGCCAGATCACAATGATCAATCATCTAGCTTAGCATCATTATTGTCGAAGATGTTTCCACTTCCTTGCATGGAAGATAATACATCCAAGTCACACCACATCGGATAGTCTTTACTCGGTCAATAGTGATCAACTTGTGTCGCATGTTGGTGAGACACAAGAATTGTCTCCCCAATGCCACAAGACCTGTTTACATGTTGCCAAGAGTCATCTCCATCGGCAAGAGGTTCCACCAAGGTTACAAGTTGCATCGATCTCAGCAAGCACATGGGTGAGACAATCACTATCGCCAGGAGATCACATCAAAGATCACAAGGTATTCTAAAAAGTTCATCTATCAAAAAATCTATCGCACTTCACCCAGACATTACATCAAATTCTTCAAGTCATATCAACCTCAGCATTCTCATCGGTGAGACAATCGCCATTCGATGAGACATCATACTAAGATCTTTATGTTATATTGATGTCACTATCGAAAAGACTTAGGAAAAGGTCATACTGAGCCCTCAAGTTATACCGAGCACTAAACAATCGCCAGGAGTCATACCGACAACAGACTGCCTCATCGGCGAGACAATCACAATTCACCAAGACATCATATCAATGCCTTTAAGTCATACTGAAGACCTACTGTCAGCCAAACATTCCACATTCACCAGGAGATCATACTGAGATTCCAAAGTCATACCAAAACCTATGATGTCCATTGCATTCCTATCGGCATCCATCTAATAGTTGGTAAGACTTCCCTCTATCACCAAGATGTTACAACAATGAACACACCTATCAATGAGACTATCATCTTTTGCTAAGACATTACACCAAGCCCAGGAGTCATATCAATGTCCAAAACACCCGTCGGTAAGACTTCCACATTCGATAAGACAACATACCAAAACACGTGTTACACCAAAGTCTTCACAACCATTGGCAAGAGAGTCAGCCTTCAGAAAGACTTCTTACCAAGGCTCCATGCTATCTTGAAACCATAGCTCACCAATAGTCACACTGAAGACCTTGTGTTTCTCTGATGACTCCATTCATTGAGACATCTCCCAGTGACTAGGACCACATACCAACAGAGGTAAGTCACACTGATATCAACCAGACTTTCTACAGACACCGAGACATCATCCTGACTATCCAAGGGTATGTTGAGGGTTTTCAATAATGTTAATTTCCAAAACATTCTAGAAGTCACAGTGATAGTCAAGATCAACTAGTAAGTTGGCTAGACATCTCCACAGTCTCACCAAAATTGCTCATAGGAGGTTTCAGCATGTGAGATTGAGGCACATGATTCCAACAATCTCCCACTTGACGAAAATCACACAGGCACCTCTAAAGCAACTAGAAACTAAGATCACACTAGCTCCACCAGTTTAGACCCCACAACACTCAAGACACCCAATCAACATGATTCCATAGATAATAGTCCATTAGACAATATGCAACAAAGACCAGGCATCCAACTGCAACTCAAACAAAGCCTTCCAAAAAACCACATAGATCTCAACATGCTCTCATGCTCCATCAAGAATTTTGCTCCAACATCCAAGATGTTCACCATTCAGGAACAATCCTGTCATCTTCTAATATGCCACCTGTGGAAGAAGGATACAAAGCCAAGGTGTATAAGCACCATTCCAATGAACACAAGCAAAAGATTCTAGTGACATCTTCAACAAGATACTGCTACCACTTCATTGTGCTCAAATGCTATACAAAAGCAATATCAACTTTAGAGCTTCAAACAGAACACAACAGTGAAGTCATTATCGAAAAACAAGATAAACTACACCAGTTAGAACAATAATCAGACTGACTGCTTCCATCCAACTGATAAACCCACACGACTAAAAATAGCAATCATAGCTCATGCTATACCATCCAATCTCACATACCTCAACAGGTATCAATATTAGTAAACTTATGCCAAACCAGAACCAACTCATCAACAGCAAATATAAGCTCCAAGTGCCAACCATTCTAAGATGACAAGACACATACAAAAACTCCCACTACCTGAGTAATCCAGATCTAAAAGATCAAAAAAAAAAGGGCATTGCAAGTCTACCAATACCAGCACATAGAAAAAGTAACCATGTAGTATCAAGGAAAAATCCACAATGATATGCACAACTTGCAACAACCTACCACAAGAAACATTTCTCTCACCACAAGTCTTCACAGTTATAGAGAGAAACTATGCACATCATCTTCCTATAGAGCATCCTCCTACATACACTTCTAACAGCCAAATGTGTCAAGAATGATCTTCTTCACATCCTAAAAGAAAAACCTTAACAACATCCATTCATTCAATCACCAAGATGAAACTGACTTTTAAAAACATGGATGTATGCTTCTTAAAGAAAATCAAACTACTTCATTCCCCATTTCAGGAAATCAGCCCATACAACATCTACCAATTCTCATTAGCAACAAGGAGATAAAACAACACTGTACAACTTCCACTATGAATCCTCCAGAACCATTAAACAACAATTCAAGATCCATATCATGAAATTGAACATAATAAAACACATCTAAAAAATATAAAGGGCTAAATACCTCTCAGATAAACTGTCAAGTAGACCAAGAGTGGGAACGAGAATACTCCTTTGAAATATACAAACCATCATGATTAATCCAAGAGAAATCTCCTCATTGATCTCTTATTGAACTCACATTCAACCAAGGTGTAGGCTTCTTAGACTTTCTATTGAAAAGATTTAACAAGAGTAACAAGCAGCAACACTCCTCTCATAAGAGAAAAATAGCCTCACCTTATTCTTCATGTATCAATGAGTACTAGCAACTAATCATCTCATTCTAAACTCCAACTACATTACTGCACTATAAGCAAATAATCAAAGCACCCAATACACAAAGAATTACCAAACCATTGTCAAAGCTCCAATCATCTAAGTCAAGAACTTATCATGACACCATGATCTACACACCCCCATAGGAGATTCCATGCTTCAAGTGACTTTTCCATTGTCTCAAGTACAATGCACAATGCCAAAACTCCAGTGCACAAGCTAGAGTATACCATGACATAAAACAAATAGACTCAAAAAGAACATCACCTATCAAGCACCACTAACACCTTAGCCAAAGACTCCAAGCATCCTCCATGGTTCCAAGATGTTGCACATCTTCAAATAATGTCCTTGCAAAAGCTAAAGAACCCTTTTGCAACACTAAAGAAGACCATTCACCACCATGTGATGAATCCATAGTCACTGCTAGAGCTCCCACTGAAATGTGACATTTGAGCTCTCCAAGCATCATGACCAACTTTTTTAGGTTCCCATAGCTGACTATTCAGGTACTCAATAGTATCCATCCTCTCATCTCAAAGCAATCACACCAATGAACAAGTGACCACAGACAAGGCCAGCTAACAAGTTTGCACTAACAATGAATCAACCTCGTGGATATAGACAGTCCACTTCTGAGTTGTCTCATAGCAAACATGTAGGTAAAGATAGCCCACAACATTGCACAACCCGTAGATCCATTCAACAGAAACGTGCAAACCCATCATCACATTAGAAATTCAAAACTAAGATTTCAAAGAGAATAACCACGTAGACAACATGACTCAAACACCAGATCAAGCCAAATCTGATTTTCCAATCATGTCCACAACGAGCACCAAAATCAAGGAACCCTCAAGTACCACCAAAAGAATACTGAATAAAAAATCACGTACCAACACTCCCATGCAGAGAAGAAATCATACCTCCTCAAACCATGCACCAAGCATGCATGCAAAACTGTAACTATCTCATCTAGCAACACCCCAAAAGGCTAGTGTCTAGACAATAGCTTAACAACAACTCCACATGATCACAAGTTTTGCTTAACCATGTAAAACCTACAAAACCATAGAGCCATGCAAATACAAACATCCTTAGAAAGGAAAATAGGAGAATCTAGCCCCTTTAAACCACCAACATGTACATGCATCCAAGAAGGAGAGAAAGGCTATTTTAGAAGCTTGCAAATCATCTAATGATTAACTCCATAGCCTTCAAGCATTCGAGGTTAACAGGAAATAGTTCCTTCCAACACCAGGAACCACCACCTAGCATAAGCACTCTCTTCCATGACTAAGAAATAACCTAGGCTTCTCCATATCACCTAGGAGCCTGTCACACAGACACCCAATATGAAAGCTTTACTGCTACACAACCACAGAGTAAGAAAATCCACCTCATACTTCAAGGTTAAACCTCTACCAGCCAGGAGACATAGATCACAACATTATCAACTCCCTTTTACATCTTGACCATCCTTCAAAATACATGTTTTCTTAGAATACCACAAGAATTCCACTCATCAAAGGATCAATACATCAGTCCATTCCTCTAGATTTCTTCCAACCTATCAAGCTAAGAATCTTCATAGGAGAAATATCCAGAACCAACAACCAGAAGAAAGCTCTGATACCACTTGTAAGGAAATAAATGGAGCACATCTAATGAAAACTCCAAACAATAGTTCCTTCGGTAACTTTCATTTCAATTAGGTTACCTCAAAGACACGTACAACTATGTCTTACAGTAGAAACAAACACAGATTATTTCCTACATTAATCCTTCTGAGAAAAACACGTGTAAATTCAACAACAAGTAACAACATAGATGAAAGATACTACAGAAAACATAACACAAATATTTTACATGGGGAAAACCCTTTCGGATTAAAAACCCCACACTCCAAAGATTGAGCCATTGTATTATTCAGTAACAAATAGTTACAATACAATTTCAGGCTCTTATCCTTTTCAGAGATTACATCTTGTTCATCTAGATTCAACTGGTAGCAACAAATCTCCCTATACAGTTTATGATCACCCTCTCAAAATAGTCTTTGTATTGTTACAACACCCTCACACAGTATACAGTACAGATCAACATGAGAGATCAACCATGGCATTCAATTCTTGATCAGGAGAGAATTCAACAGCATAACCCTACCTCTCACTTCCTCTGTTTCGGCCTCAAGGCCTCAGCCATCCAACCAGCCTCTTGGCCTTACCTGTAACACTCTCTGTCTCTCTCTAGAACCTCCAATGCATATGTGTATACATTCATTCTATATAGGCTCTGTGAATCAATTCTTTTTCAACTGCCAGATGACAATGGTCGATCATCTAGCTCAGTATCATTATCATCGAAGATGTTTCCACTTCCTTGCATGGAAGATAATATGTCCTAGTCACACCATGTCAGATAGTCTTTACTCGGTTAATAGTGATCAACTTGTGTCGCATGTCGGTGAGACACAAGAAGTGTCTCCCCGATGCCACAAGACATGTTTACACCTTGTCACCAAGAGTCGTCTCCATCGGCAAAAGGTTCCACCAAGCTTACAAGTGGCATTGATCTCAGCAAGCACATCGGTGAGACAATCGCTATCGCCAGGAGATCACATCTAAGATCACAAGTATTCTGAAGAGTTCATCAGTCAAAAAATCTATCACACTTCGCCCAGACATAACACTAAATTATTCAAGTCATATCAACCTCAGCATTCTCATCTGCAAGATAATCACCATTTGATTAGACATCATACCAAGCTCTTTATGTTATACTGATGTCACAGCCAACAAGACTTAGGAAAATGTCATACCAAACCCTCAAGTTATACCGAGCACCGAACAGTCGCCAGGAGTCATACCGACAATAGACTGCCTCATCGGCAAGACAATCACACTTGGCCAAGACATTATATCGATGCCTTTAAGTCATACCAAAGACCTACCATTGGCTAGACATTCAACATTCGCCAGGAGATCATACCGAGATTCCAAAGTCATACTGAAACCTATGATGTCCATCGTATTCCTATCGGCATCCATCTAATAGTCGACAAGACTTCCCTCTACTGCCAAGATGTTACAGCGATGATCACACCTATCAGTGAGACTATCATCTTTAACCAAGATGTTACACCAAGCCTAGGAGTCCTATCAATGTCCAAAACACCCATCGGCAAGACTTCCTCATTTGGTAAGACAACATACTAAAACACATGTGTTACACCGAATTCTTCACAACCATCTACGAGAGAGTTGACCTTTGGCAAGATTTCTTACCGAGGCTCCGTGCTATCCTGAAACCATAGTTTTCCAAGAGTCACATCGAAGACCTTGTGTTTCTCCGATGATTCCATTCGCTGAGACATCTCCCAGTCGCTAGGACAACATACCGATAGAGGTAAGTCACATTGATTGCAGTATCAGCTAGATAGACCAAAGGTCACGCTGATATCGGCCAGACTTTCTACAATCACCGAGACATCATCTCGACTGTCCAAGGGTACGCCAGGGTTGTCGATAATTCTTGTCACCAAGACATTCTAGAAGTCAGTGACAGTCAAGATCAACTAGTAAGTCGGCCAGACATCTCCATAGTCTCACCGAAATTGCTCATAGGAGTTTTCAGCCTATGAGATTGAGGCACATGATTCCAACACTATTGAATGACATATCGATTACAAGACTTAAACTAAAGATCAGTTGTTGGGAACTCTAACATCTTATGAAATGAGAAAGCCAAATTTGAGAAATGGATCCAAATCAAAAACTAATTTAAGGCTACAAAAGATGAAGATCTAGATGAAGAAAGTCTTAATGAAGTAGAAGATAACTTTGTGAGATAGATGAAGAAAGAATCCGGAAAGTATGAAGGTAAGTTACCCTTTAAATGCTTTAGTTGTGGAGGAGTAGGTCATTACACTTCTAGGTTTCCAGAAAGAGCTAAGAGGAATAAACAAAGCTATGAGAAAGAAAAGAAAGGTAAGAAAATCAACAAAGCATATTATGTGAATGAGGATGCTAGTATATCTGATGAGGAATTGGATTATGGAGATCTTGATGAAAATGAATGCTTGTTCTTGGCTATAAAAGATGAAACTACTTCTGCTAATTCTAAAAAATAGGTGAAAGAATGCCCTCTGAAGAAGGAGAAAAATGAAGGTACCATAATATCTACCCTACATGCTAAATAGGTAAAGAATTATTGGGTGGTTGATATTGGTTTCTCACATCACATGACTAGTAATAAGAGTAAGTTTGTTAAACTTGAAAAATATGATGGTGGCTTAGTTATGCTTGGAGATAATACTGGTGCTAAAATTTGTGGGATAGGTTCAATAAGTTTTTATGGAAATCATAATATTGATGATGTCTACTATGTTAAGGATTTAAGGAATAATCTCTTGAATGTTGGAAAAATGTGCAGTAAAGACTATAATCTTGTATTTGAGGATGAAATATGTGTGATTAGGAAAGATTCCATAAAAGTGATTGCTGCAGGAAAAAAATCAAAAAGAAATATCTATCAACTTAAGGGTGTTGATGGACAATGCTTTATGACTTAGATTAATGACAGTTGGATATGGCATTAGAGAATGTGTCATATGAATTTTGATAACTTGGAAAGGATTAGTATAGTTCAAGCCATGAGATATTTACCAAGGATTACAAAGCCTGTTAATGCTATTCACAAGAATTGTTAGTTTGGAAAGAAAGCAAGAAACCATTATAGATCAAAGGAACAATCTACTACTGGACTACTGGATTTAATTCATATAGATCTCTATGGTCCTACAAGAGTGAGAAGTTTGTAAGGTGAAAGGCATTAGATATATTAAAGGAATTTAAAGCTATAGTTGTGAATGAAGTAAATTCAAGGATAAACTTATTAAGGTCAAAAAGAGGTGGTGAATTCACCTACCATGAGTTTAATATGTTTTTTGAAGTGCATGGCATAAAAAGACAATTATCTACTCTGAGAACTCCCCAACAAAATGGAGTTGTTGAAAGAAATAACATAACAATTCAAGAGAATGCTAGATCAATGATTATTGATATAGGTCTAATGGAAGTTTATTGGAGAGAAGCTATTCATATTTGAAAATAGTACAAAGACCCCCCATGAGCTCTGGTGTGGAAGAATTCCTACTATTAAGAATTTCAAGGTATTTGGAAGAAAATGTTATATCAAAACTGATGAAGAAAATTTAGAAAAGTTTGATGCAAGAAGTGATGAAGGAATTTTTCTTGGATATTATACAAAAATAAAAGCTTACAAATTTTTCAATAAAAAACTGAGGAAAATTGTGGAAATCTCAAATTTCAAGGTTGATGAAGCAATGAAGAATTCAATTGATGTTGATGGATATATATCTGATGAACCTAATTGCATAATGATTGATGAAATTGTGGAAGAACAAGAGAAGGGTGAGAAAGAGAAGTAGAATGAAGAATAAGAAGATGAAGCTTTGGTGGTGTCCCCTAAGACACCTAGATATGTGTAGAAGAATCATTCAAAAAATTAGATCATTGGAGACAAGACAAAAGGAGTATTGACAAGAACCAAAGCTCCTACTAGTGAGATAAATTTGTGTTTACTTTCTATGAAGGAAGAACTTATGCAAATTGAGAAGAATTGATGAAATATTAATCAAATAATAAATTATTCAATTAATATGGCTTAATGGATACATAATAGAGGAATCCAAAGGTGAATTTGACCATATGGAGGTGGTAAAATTTAGGTGTCTACATCTAGAATGAGGAGAAATAGTTCCTCTCTAACCATTTTTGACTAACCTCCATAGCCCTAAATTTGACGCTCATTGGGAAAATGCTTACTTAAGATATTCTTCTCTTATGGATGAAGCATCCCAAATTCATTAAATGACCACCCTGTTGCTGCAACTCAACCCCTTTTTCTCTTTTGCACTTTTACAGTGAGAGATTTTGTATTTCCATGTATATATGAACGATACACATGTATAGGAAAAAATTTCTTTTCATAGTTAAATGTGTATTTACTATGCATGATTTTGTTTCTTTTTCATTTCATAGTGCAATATTTCTAGAATATTTCAATTCACTATCATGTGTGTTAAATTAAGCAAAAATTGTTAACGCGAAGAATAAACCCAAAAACAAAACAAAACAAACTCTACGAAAAAAAACTAACCTAGCTAACTAAAATTTACCCTAACCAATGGCTAACCCTAGCTAAGTATTCTACTTCAATCTCTATCACCATTTTCATAGTATTTTTCATACAAATTACAACAAGTTTATCTTTAAATTCACTTCAATATATTTCACATTTCCTAATGCGACAATGAATTATCTTAAATTTCCCACATTTAACAAACATAAATTCAAAAATGTACTTAGCAATAAATTGTCTCATATGCATGAAAACAACCTCATTAAAGGTCGATTGCACACACCTTTGATAATTCCTCCATACTCTACCTTCTTTCAGCCTTGGTTCATGGTTTTCTTCTTCATTATGTTTGATTCCATGAATGGGTGTGTTCATTTCTTGATTTTCCTCCTCTCGGAGATTCCTCAAGTCTTCAACTTTGTATTCACTTTTAACTTTGTTAGACCAAGCAGTAACACATTTTACATTATTATCAGAGAGAGAAATTAAAAACTTGATATTTTGTATTTTGCATGAGATCAAGAAAATTTCCCTTTTTAACTTATGAATTTTCAGTTTAGAGTGAAAAAATGAATCTCCCACTCGATTTTCCCACTTTTCCTCATCATGGCCATCTTCCACATGTGAAGTGAATGATGACTCACAACTTTTGTTTTCTCATTTTTGGTGTGGTATTTGTATATCCTGACGTTCTTGCCCACTTTCCCACAAAACTTTTGGATTTCCATCATAACAATTGTAGTTAACAAACCATTTTGATTTAGCAATTCATTTTCTAACATTTTTAGTTTCAATAGGGTTATGCGCTTTATAAAAATTTGAAATTCTTCTCATTGATGGTTCCTTTCTTTTAGCAATTAAAACATCTTTTTTTAATGAAATAACTTTATGTGTGGCCAAACTTAGCCTAGGTAGAAAAAATTCACAATCAATTTCACCATGGTTAGTTCTATCATGAATCCTACACTCAATGACCCTACCAAAGGTGAACAAACTCAAATGATGCAATCTCTAACTGAGGATTCCCTAGAGTTTTTCAACTTGGCCAAACTTAGCCTAGGTAGAAAAAATTCACAATCAATTTCAGCATGGTTAGTTCTATCATGAATCCTACACTCAGTGACCCTACCAAAGGTGAACAAACTCAAATGATGCAATCTCTAACTAAGGATTCCCTAGAGTTTTTCAACTTCCATTTTCTTAAGTTACCAGTTTGCATAGACTATTGTCTTAAAAGCAACTTCCAAACTCAAAACCGATACCAATTTTGCACAAAAACCAAATGGAAAAAGAACAAACGGAATACCCTCCTTCTAACACTTGTTCCTATTGATCATGATGTTAGCTGCACAAGAGTGTAGATAAATCCTCATAGATAGACCACATGAACCTATCTTTACTTGAAAGACTAAACCAAGATATCCTAAATCTTAGGTTGACTTTGCTTAATCCCAAGGCTCATTTAAGTTAGGTCTTTACCATACTAGGTTCATATCAAGGTTCATTGTGACAATGATATTAATCATGTGGGGTAAACAATAATTTCCAGTTCTAAAAGGAATCATAAGGTTAGGTGAAAGATATTATCGGTCTGGTCATCAAAAAATTTCATGAAATCAATAGATATGCAATAACATTCCATGAATTTCAAACAACTTTGCTATCACTTAAGTAGATTTAGCTTTAACCATTCAACAATATAATGGAAATGAAATATTTACAATAAAATTTCCATTCATTTATCTCTTCTTTGAAACATTTTCTAAAATTTAACATCTAATCTAAAAAAAAGCATCAAAAATACTTGAAAAGTAAAAGAGCTCCCGAGTATTATCCACACATGCCCCAAGAATTAACCAAATCAAAGTGAACCACTCTATAATTCACTAGGTTGCTTCACAACTAGGCATAGAATGATGTGAGATTTTAAAGAAAGGGCTCAGTTTATTTGGACATTGGGTTGGTTATGTATGCATCGTTAAACAACACAACATACAGTCTTGTCCAACTACAGAGAAAACTAGCTACAAAATATTTCATACCAGGTGGTAGCTTTCAAATTAGCTTTGATATTGATCAGTTTCTATGTGCATACAATTTTTTAATCTGGAATGAATCAAAAAATAGGAAAAAAGAACAAAACTTAAAGAATTTTTTGCTCTTTCAACATCCACAAATTCCAAACTTAACTTAAAATGAAATATCTCCTAGTCTTTTATAAGAACAAGACACATGGAAGACAAGACAAATACATGAGAGGAAATATAAGGGGTGAATCATAACAAGGTACATGGAATATGACAACTAGGAAGAGAATTGCTAACAAATTCAACAGATGTCAACCTTCCTTAGCACATTAATGTCTTTCAGGTCTTATCCTTTTACTATCAGGGTTCCATATTGGAACCAAAAAACCCCACCAAGAAAAGTGTAGAAACTTCCCATATATTCAAAATGATCAAGTGGACATTCTATTCCTAAATCTAGATTCAGACTCAGATGAAACATTCTTGAAATTGAACAACCCTAGGATTGGGTACACTCCTTCATCACATGCATAATACCAAGGCTTCTAGTTTCTCAGTACTTGGTGCTTCTTCCCAATTGGCTTTGTCCTTGCATGAACTTCCAAAGCATACTATCAAACTTGGTAACACCATTGGATTTTCTTGCAACCTTAGTTTTCTTTACCGTCCATACTGAATTTTGCATCACAATTTGTTTCTCCTGCAAGTGAAAATTCCACACATTAAATCCCTTTTAAAACATTCATAAAACTCTCATGAAAACAAAACCATTATTAGTAAGTCATCATTTTAAACTCATCATAAATGTCACACTTTTAAAATCACATTCTTGCATAATTAATCCTTAAGTTAGGATACTAGACCTTCAGGCAACATTAAACATTTAACTTTAACTCAACATTGTTACCTAGTACCCAGTACTCGATACTTCAGCTTTTACCAACAAATTTTCCTAGACCTTGAATTTTACTAGAAATTCCATCTTATTGGGCCTTTGATCTTGGACTGGAATGGTTCACTCAAAACCTTGCATTAACCTTTTTTGCATTCTAGCTTCTCGATACCTAGTTCCCGATACTCGATACCTTTGAATCACGAAGTACTCAAAAAATTTCCTTTGACTTTTATCTTCTGATGATCTCTTCAACTAGCCAGCACCTACCATAAGCATTAGTTTTCACTTGGGTCCCCAAGCATTAGATTTTTTGGGTGTGTTGTGAGACCACACAACACATATCTAGAAATATTTTCCAAACTACTATGAATGCAAGGAATGGGTAAGAATCATTTTGAGCCACATTCATGAAAATTTCATTTTTTTAGATAAACCCTACATTATACCTAAAGAAGAAATTAGGGTTGTAACTAGTCTTTGTTCCACTGGACCACTTCTAGTGTTTAATTATATAAAGAAATAAATGGTTATGGGGCTTCTAAGTGAAAACTTTAAGAAGATAACACTAACTATCAAGGATATCATAGACCTTAGTGTCTAGTATGCATCAATAGGCATTGCATATAAGTTTTATTTCACAAAAAGAGAAGGGTTTGCCACTTCCACCATAATTCACACTGCCCATGAGATGGTAAAGTAAGGTACTATTTTTGACCTATGTGAGCTTTTAAGAGAACAAAAAATGGAGAAGTTGAAGTAGACAAAAGAAACTAGTTATATTTTTTTTAGGTTTCAATCTTTGATCATATATCTTACTTTCTATTTCTTTAATGAATTTTTTGGATTTAAAGGGAATATATGGGATAAGTTCACTCTGATTGCTACAAAATCAAGAAGCACATTAATGGTTTTCAAAATAAACAAGCATATATTACATTCTACTAGGGACTTTTCAAGAATTTACAAGCTGAGATGTAGAGCAGATATATGATACCCTTTGATTTGGTCTAGAAGTATGACAAGGTAACATTCATGGTTGAAAAAGATCATTGCTATATGGAAGTTGTAGATCCCTATACCTCATGGATTCTTGAGTTTCCTTATGAGGTTTAACCTGAGTATGTTCAAGGTTATGTGGATATTCTACTATCAAAGCCAAAGGATCCTAAAACAAAAAGATCTAGCACATATAAAGGGATAATAGACAAAGTTGATAAGAAGAATGTAGAAGAGCATTTTGAAAAGCACAAGGCTAAGATTCACAAGAAATGGAATCTTCCTCCAAAGACTTCATCTAGTACACCTATGGAGAGTTCCAAAGATAAAAGTGTTCCCTCAAAAGCTAGTCAAGAGTGAATGAGATCTAATAGGTCATCTTCTATTGCTCCATCTACTCTGTAGGCCTTTAGATCAACACAATCAATTGTTGAAAAATGAAAAGCTATATATAAAACTCCACCATAGAAGGAAACCTCAGGAGTTGTGCAACCAAGACATAAGAAAAATTCAATGATGAAGAAGACAAATCTTGATGTATCTGAAGAGGAAGAAGCTAAAATATCTATAAGATAGCAAAGGAAGGGATAGAGAAGGATCCTCTGGCAACACATGATCCTCTTGATTTTGGTGTCATTTTTAATGGAATTTTCAAATATGGTTTGTTGACTGATACAATGGAGTTGCATCTAGATGTTCCTCTAGAAGATAAGAAGACAATTGTGAAGACTGTCATTGAGTATATGCTAAAGTAGAACATTTATTTTAGTGAAATTGTTGATAAAGATTTCAATATCCTAGCTAAGGCTTTGAGATAAAGAAGAGAAGATTCCATTAGGGTTGATGAAGAACTAAAACAAAAAGCAATTGACAAGGTTGGGCTCCTTGTCTCCTACAAAGAAAAATAAAATATTGTCTGGAGACAATCTAAGGAGCTTTACACCAAGAGAAAAATAGATCTTCTAATGAGCTTGGATGAGGATTTCAAAAGATAGATTTATTCGAAGATTGAAGATGCTACAAAGAAGATAATTGATGAATTACAGAGTGAATTTCATCCATAGGAATCTCTGAGAGAGCATAATATTGTTAATGAACCCCCTAGTATAGATAATAAAAATGATCAAACTATCTTTGGTCAACAAGAAGGGTTTTCTACTCAACAAGAAAGAGAAGGTGTCTTTGATATGGATATGGAGAATGAAATTAAGAAATAAATAGAGAAGGAAAAGGAGAAGGATGTTGAAGAAGAAAGTATTGAAAAATCATAGTCATCTTTGGTAGATTCAATCAAATAATTTTTGGCATAGGAAATGCAAATTCAACTAGTAGTGACTCTGAAACTACTATATGTTCCTACTTTTGTTGGACAAATGAAATTGACCAGTATGTCTCCCCTACATAAGATGAAACTTGGAGATGTACTTCACTCCACTATAAGACAAGAATTGCTACAAAAACAAGTGGAGAGCATTGTTTTGTTGGAAGAAGAAATATTTTTTTTGGAAGAGAAGTTTTTGGAAGCCAAAAGGGATTCCTCATTGTCCTCAATACATTAGATTATACAACTAATGGAGTCCTTTGAGACTTATTATCCTGATTTGGAGAAGAAGGAAAAGAAAAAAATGAATAAGAAGAGAATGAATGATGTCTTTGGAAAGTGTGATAGCACATTTTCTAATTTTTAATCCTACATTAAGGAAATTCAGAAGTGCTTGGAGGATGCCAAGTTTTCATACATTTTCTATTTGATATGGCTAACAACAACTAAAAGTGTAAAGGATCATTTAAGTGTGATTGAAATGTAGATCACAAATGTGGCTGCAACATGTGATCCAATAAAAGATAATGATGGTGCCATCAAGGAACATGTAGAAAGTATCCACTACAAAGCACAATAATTGTAAGATCAAAGGGAGAAATTCAAAAGTCAAGTAAAATGGTTGAGAGAATTAGTGAGCCTCTGATTGGCCTCACTAACAATTTTCCTGACAAAGGAAAATGGGGTAGTTCAGAAGTACATGACACCATCTTCTTTGGAAGATGCAAAAAGGGATATGGTGTTGTGCACCATTGCATAAAATTATTTATTATAATGTTTTAATTAAATAATTATTTAGTTGTGATGTACCTAGGTGGTGTGATTAATCACACTAGATAATTATTCGGGGACCACTTGATGTTGTATTGTAACATTGTATTATTATTTAATGTGTGGGAGATATGTGATAACAATTTAATATTGGGAAAGTATTAAATAAAGTGAAGTCTTAGTACCCAATATTAAATAAGGGGTAACTAGTGGTTTTGTGGCACATGGTTTTATCTTACCACTAGTTGTATTTGTGTGAGCTTGAGTCTATAAAAACAAATGCATGTGTAGTGGTTTAGGTTGAGCTAAGTAGTTTGGCTATCATTATTGAGTCTTTCTGAGGAGTGCATTTGTGAAGCATGGTAAGGGATCTGTGGATTCATGCTTGGACATATGAGAGTGCATTGGAGGGCTTGATGCTTTAGAAGTGTTCATTGTAACTCTTTTATGGATTTATTGTTGATTAATATGATGGAGTATGGATGCTTCTGGAGGTTGAGTTTTTCCCTCTTGAGGGTTTTCCTAGGGTATATCTTGTGTCATCTTTGATGGGGATGTTGTCTATTCTCTTGCATATGGATTCTGAGTACTTATTTGCATTAATATCTCTTTTGAGTTATGTGGAAATTGTCATTAGATGGGTGGAAGTTCCCTTACAAGTGGTATCAGAGCTTTGATGGTTGAATATTTTTATTATAACCCTAAGTTGAGAAAATACTGGTTGATTTTGAATCTATGCAATGCATGAGAGAATGAAAGACATGACAAGATATAAAGGTCTTGCAAGCTATTTATTGCAGATTTAATAGTTTTGGGTTTGTTGTTATGATGGGTTGTTTGCAAATTTGGGGTGTGAAAAATATAGGGTAAAAAGGGTTTCTTGATTGTGCATTCAAATGAGGGTTTTGAGTGGGAAATTTTGTAAATGACCTCTTGGGACAAAATAGACCTCATGGTTGGATTTAGGTTGGCTGAGAGATGAAAATTGATATAAAATTTGACCTATTTTGGTTACCAAAAAACAAATACAATTTTTTTTAGCCCGACTCCCTTTGTTGGTTATACAATTGTCATAATTAGTCATCAAAATAAGAATTGAAAAAATTAATTAAAATTTTTTGTTAGTCTTTTACCTACAAAATAAAAAGCTGAAAATTAAAAATTAAAAATCAAATATTAAAAAATTAGCTTTTGAAAAAAGTTTAATTGAATATTTTTCAAATAAATTATAAAATGTTGTGGGGAGGTGTGGATCCCCCCACAACCGATAGTCGTACCCTGGAACTGCAAGGTGCCAAGCCCTTGTCGGTAGGGTACTGCCATCAATGGTGTAAACCACCGATAGGCCCTTGTCTGGTAGGGTAGTATTGGGTCCCACCACATTAAAAGAAACCGTCGATTTAAATTTTTAGATGCAAAATTTTATTGTTAAAAATTTAATCGCTATAAATACAATCTACCATGGATATTTTAAATGCACTGACCCATTTTTTTTTTAAGTATAAAAAATTTAAATAAAATTTATAATTCCTTTGGGTCTGCCACCGGTGCACAGCCCGAGGGCCACCACCACAGGTGGCTCCACTTGAGGGTCACCCCTAATTGCACCTACATAGTTAAATTATGCAAACAAATTCCATAGGGCATAAATTTTTCCTAGGTGGGTCATTTTTTCTCTTCTTGGACTAATTGGAAAGCTAACTTCATGCTCTACACTATTGTGCTAGATATTTTAATTTTTTGTTGTTTTGACAATCTTTTTCTTGTTGGAATTAAGGTGTTCTTTTTGAGCTTCGAGAGGTCATATCTTGTGCATACGAAGTCATATTTTGGACTTCGAATAGTAAAAAAATATCTTGTTCAGAGTACTACACAGTGGATCATATTTGGAGTTGTTTAGACAAGATTTATTTGTTGATATTCTATCCTAAGTTGTTTATGTGTTGTTTTGACTATGGTGATACTATGAGCTTATGGATTGTCAAATCTTGGAGATTTTATGTTGCATTCATTGTATACTCAGTTGTACATATCTAATTACTCTCATTTAACATGGTTATCAGTATTTGGTTGGATTTGTATACTTCATTGTTGTATCTACAAGTTGTGTAACATTTTAGGTAGTCTATACTTACTTGTTGAACTTATGAATTGGATGTGGGTTTTCTATTCCCATAGATATTTCAGTGTTGATGCATTTTCAGTTTGGTGGCTTGGTGTAGTCATTTGGTTTTCTTGTTTTGATTTCATATTGAAGAGGTGTGATGGTATTAGACTGTAATAGTCATGATGTGAGACCTACGTAGTTGACTATGTTATGCAAACATGTGGGACATGGTTGGTTTGTGTTGTTGGTACATTTGGTGGTGATCATGGTGTCATGATCATTTCTTGTGCTTTAGGGACTTTGGATATCATGATGGTTTATGTAGGTGCATTATTGGTGGTGTTGGATTGATTCTTAATTCAGGTTGTGGCAGTGTATCTTCTTGGTATGCGGATCATGGTTTATTTTTCCTTCTTATTGGGGAGATCATGTTGCATTTGAGTTCTTTGATTGTGTGAGGGTCTTTGGTTGATCTTCATTTTGAGATTGATATCACAATGTCATGAAAGCCTATTACATTCATTGGTTATACACTTTTCAATGGGATCTTTTGACAATGATGGATTGAAAGTGTTGGATATCCTTATGATGGTTTGGAAGTTGTATGCATCTTCTTGGCTTCGAGATCTTGGTTTCACTTATATGTTACTGATATTGTAGTTGAGTGTGTGTAGACTTGGATGATCTTCATGGAGAGGATGGTTGCCATGATGCCATGTGTAGCTCGAATCATGATTTACTTGTAGTTGTTAGAAGTAATATGGATGCATCATTGGTTATGGTTATCTGCATGTGATTGGAGATATGTTTTCTTAGTTTAGAGTATGTTTGATATTATGTCATGGTTTACTCTTGATACTAGTTTAGAGTTTTGGATAATATGTGTTCTCTTGATACCAAGATGTTTGCATTGGTGCATGCGATCTCCTAGGAGGAGATGGTTAGATCATGTTGTAATGTTTATGTTCCTGATTCATGATTGGAGCTTTGAAATTGATCATGTGTGGTTCTCTTTTTATTGAGTACATTGATCATTTGCTTGATTGCTTCATGATGGTGCTATATTGCATTTGGAGTTGTGTGAACCCCAACCTTGGTACCTGCAAAGCAACAAGAATAAATGAGTTAGACAAGTGATTGCAAGCCAAAACAAGGATTCCCCATGAAATCCATTTGCAATATGAAAACTAGGAAGAAAAAATAAAAGAACACAATGAGAATGATAAAATAAAGATCAAATCCTAATTAGATGTGCAAAATCATGATCCCATGGGGGGATTGGAACTAATTTGATGTGACAATTGGCCCTTTCCCAATTCCTAAAATGCAAGCTTCGAATGTTGAAGAGATTGATCCACTTTGATGGTAGAAGATGAGAGCTCCAAGCCAAAAATCTGCAAGAACCTAGCTATGACTCAATGATAATGGATGGAATTCAAGAGATATTTGAGCATGGTAACTTTGCCTAGATTATGGATGATGAAATGAGGATATGGGCTCTTTATTTATAGAATGCCAAGATGGATGAATGCCCAAATTTGAGCAATATGGGACTAACATTCATCCAATGATATGATGCCACTTGTCAAGCTATGAATGGATGATGGATGTGTAAGATTTGGGGCTTGTGCCAATAAATGCAAATATTTGAAATTCAAATTTGTTGAAATGACATGCAAGAGAGAAGGGAAAATCAATAAATGCCACTTGGCTCAAGGCAAAGGACATGTAAGAGATTTTAAATGCCTTGTTGGATGTACATGTTGAATTAGAATTTTTGAATTCAAATTGGGAGAATATTCCAAAAGATGCCTTGTAAGGAAAATAAAGATTTAATAAATGAATTAAATCTATTTTCATGTGCAACTTGCATTATCTAGAGGATGTGACATGAGATGGGGTTAAATTAATCAAGGGTTAATTAATTTAACATGAGATTTGGCGATGTGACTTATTTGACTTAGATTTATGGATTTATTTAAATGAAATAAGAGAGGAATATGATAAGAGGCTAATTAAATAACGATTTTGATTTATTTAATTAAAAGGGGTGGTGTTAGATTAAATCAAATAAGGTTTTAATTTATTTAATTTAATGGATAGGCTTTAGAGATTTAATCAAATAAATTGATTATTTAATTAAATAGGGATAATTAGACCAGATGGATTGATTTAATTAACAAAAGATATTGAATCAATTACATAAAATGATTTATTTAATTAAGAGATGAATATTAATAAATTTAATCAGGTTGGGGAATTTTATTAAATGGTTAGACTGAGGGCTACTTCAGGAAGAAACGATGTTAGTAAGTCAGGATTAGATGCACGATGTTAATCAATATATTTTACATGTCTACATTTTGTCCCTCTTTGAATCAATGCACTCATTGCATTGGTTCAAAGAAATAAACGATCTCGATCAAAGCCAAAAATTTTGATATTTAAAAACTTGCCCCACTGCTGTATGGCAAGAGAAAACATGCCCTTATAATGCCCCCTCGAGAGATCGGATGAAAATTTTAATTTTTTGGGTGATCTCGCGAAAAAAAGGTGACAAAGAACCAGATAGGTCTAAAAGGGGTCCAGGAGGCTAAAAACATGTCTAAACGCAATAAAATGATGAAAAACAAGTGTTAATCAGACAAAAACAGGTTCGAGGGCCCAAAACCCTAGCAAAACAACATTTTTAGGGTTAAAAAAACCTAATTTTCATGCTTAAATGGGGCCCGAGGGGTCACTTTCAAGTCATTTTCAAACACCTCCAATAGTGACCTTGAGATTTGAGCTCTGACCCTATGGTGATATGACACAACGACAACTTCACTTGCACATTTTAGATCGAGTTCAGACATACCAGTGGCCACCTGGCATTGGGACACTGGTAAGTGACCCTGACACGAGCTTTGTTGTTCATTTAATGCTTTAATTAATGCCTTCAAGAGTTAGTCCATCTACAGCGCTGCTATATAGCGTCGCTCAAGAGTCAAACTGTGCCACTCAGTGCTGAATAGCGCCGCCACGGTGCAGTTTAGTATTTAGAAACTCCGACGCTAGGCTTGGGTTTGGCAAGTCGATTTAGGTAAAGTGCGCCGCGGCGCCGCCCTTTTCACCCAAACTATGATGCTGGAGAGGAAATTGCACTGCGACGGTACATTTTTGCTCTTTTTGGGCTCCAATGTTGGATTTTGAGTTAAATAAAACTGCGACACCATAAAAAATTGCACGCTCGAGACGTTCTTGGAGTGTTTGACAAGGGTTTTTTTCAAAAAAATTGACACATCAACTTTTCTTGATGCAGGACGGGCCTAGGGAGCTCTACTCCCGAGAGCACAGGTCGTGGTACCTGGCTGGCTACCTTAGGGATCTGAGTGATAGGAATCAGGATAGACTCTAGATTGTGGGGTTATGGCACATTATATATGCTACACCAATTCACACTCACCTAGGGATGTTGTCAGTGCTGGTAGAGAGATGGCACAGCGAGAAATCCTCATTTCATCTTCCCATAGGTGAGGCCACCGTCACCCTATAGGATGTTTGGTGTATTCTATGATTGTCAATTCATGGCCGATGAGCCATCTTTGATATGGATGAGGGATGCGAGGCCTGCTTCCAAGTCCTTGCCACAGATGAGATTGTCTTTTGCGATGGGCAGATTGAGCTTGAGCACCACAAGATCCTATTGCCTCCCTACCGCTGGGTGATTGCAACTATCATTTCAAGCCCTGTTGCCCTTGACATGTGAGGGAGATACTTCAGTCCTAGATGGGGATACTGCTGGGAGAAAATGGTCTGAGAGAGGTCGACCTGTTTTGCGTGGGGACCTATCCTTCTTGCCTCACTTTACAAAGACCTCCATGAGTATGTGTACATGGACGGGAGAGCATTGGGAGCAGGGGTAACCCTTCTTCATGTCTGGGCATGGGAGCACATTTTTGTGCTATGTCCATGGTCTGTTCCAGTTCTGATGGGGGCAAATGATCCCCTTTGGCATGGTACAGAGGCGGTGTGTCCTTTACACACACCGACGAGCATGGGATCCCCTATTGGAGGTGGGTCTTAGATGAGATGCTCATTTTTACTTGGAGACCATACCTCAGTTGACTTGGATGGGTCGACAATGCTGACTAGATGTTGTTCTACTTCTAGGATTGGTATATGCAGGGGCGTGAGCACATGATGATCGAGAGGTACCTGCCTGGATGTGTGCAGCATCAGTTTGGAGAGCCACAGGACTGGCCATATGATGCCTATGTTGTTGTCTTTACTCAAAGCATGACACAAGTGTCATGGGGATAGTACATTCCTGCTTCAAGCACTTGGTATCCCGACCATGGGATTATGATCAGGATATGGAAAATCTAGGCACCACTTAAGCCTATAGGGATTAGTTTCGACCTCCACTTCGGTTGACCATTCCAGGTGAGGACCCAGATGTGCGGAGAGTCAAGGGCAGAGGATGAGGATGAGGATGAGGAAGGTTCCAGAAGTTGTGCCTCTAGTCTTTCCAGGTCATGGGAATGTACCGATGTAGGATCAGCAGCAGGAGGCACTAGTCCCACCACCACGAGCCAAGGGTGGGGATTAGCCTCAGGTGCAGCCACGGGCATAGCCAGCAAGACTGGTAGATGCATGGGACACCTTGATTTTTTAGCTGTAGGCCCAGGTTCAGGTAGTGACAACAGAGAGAGATCAGGCAAGGGCTGAGAGAGCAACTCAGGGCAGAGAGAGTTCAAGCCGTGCAACAGAGACAGGCTGTAGAGCTATAGGCGGCTATCGAGCTAGGCCAAAGGCAGCAGATAGAGAGCATGATAGCATCCTCCTCACAGGGTATAGTGTCGGTCTGATCTTATAGGGATGCCATCCGAGAGGCAGAGTAATACCGATGGGCTTACCATGATATCATCCCCAGAGCAAAGTGGATCAGCCACAAGCTAGTAGAGGGTCATAGTGACAAGGGCTAGGGCAACATTCGAAGGGACTGACCCTGATTGAGATGATATGATACTTTTTGTGCCTTATGGGCCCCTTTTTGACAGTCTGATGGGCATTTCATACTGATTGACATATGTATAGTGATCTGATTTATTCTTTGTACTATGATAGTTAATCAGATATATATATGAGCCGATGATTTTGATTATGATGCGATGTGATGTGTACTATTTGCTTATGTATGTATGGATGAGTCTAATTCTATATGTTTGTGCAATGATGTTTATATGATACGTTTATGGATGCATTTAATTTTGATGATGAATGCATTATATAATGATTATAACTAATAGATTTCCATTATGCATATGCGAATGTATGAATGGGTAATATCTAATGATGCATTTATGATGATGATATGTGATATGAAATGCAATGTGTAAGATGATATGGAAGTGAAAATGATGTGAATCATGCTTATATATGAAATAATTATAGATGGATGTATGTTTTGCATGTGATGGATTTTTTATGTTTCTATATGATGATGTGGAATGATTTATGCAATGACGTGCTAAAATGGTTGTGATGGTATTTATGAGATGGTATGGATAATTAATAAATGATATAATGCAATGGTCATGTTTTATTTGATGTGTAAATGAGATGGTTAAGATGTTTAGAATAACAAATACTATTATCCTAAACATATTGAATGATATTGTAATGTATGTGATGTATTTAATGTGATGCCCTATATGTAATGATATGAGGATGTTTTATGCAAAATGAGCGTAATGTGTAGAGTATGTATGGAATGGATTATCTTATAATGCTTAGGTATCTATTATGTATGTTTATGCAATAGGTGGTAATGTGAAATGGTTATGAAATGTTTATGTAAAGGAATGCTATGTGATGGGTGTTGTGATGAATGTAATGTGATGTAAAGAATGGATGTCATGTAAATGAGATGGTTTTTTCTATGACACTTAGAATAGATGATGATGCAATGTATGTGATGTCTATAATAAAATGCAATGATATGTTAATGGAAAGTGATATGATGATGTGTAATGCAATGATGTGAGATTATTTCATGATGTTCATGCAAGTGTGGATGGAAATGAATTAAATGTTTAATTTGCTTACGATTATGCAAAAATGATTATGAAAAATGCTCTTGTTTACATGTTTATGCGATGATTTATGTATTGTAATGCAATGCAATGAATGGAATGTGATGAGATAGATGATACTATGCTTATGATGACATGTTTATATGATTAGGCATATGTTACCTATATGGTATGTTTATGCAATGTGCTAATGATTTGTGGATGCAGGAAAAATGTTGATGATGGTGATGATGATCAACTGTCATAGTACCTTGTTAGTGTGGTTAGCAAGAAAAGAATAATTCATTTCAACAAGACACAAGATGATGCAAATGAAAATGATGATGATGATGATTACTTGTCAAGGAATTGGGATTTTCAAAGGGCCAAATTTTCTTATCTTTGATAACACACGTGGTACAATGCATCAAGGTATAGAAAACTAGGATGGCATTATACCTAGTGAGATGAACTTTGACTCGACAAGCAAATAGGAATATTCTTGTTCACACCTGACATACAGAAACCTTGCTAGGATGCACTTCAAGAGTTTCAGACACCTCAGACCAAGACATGGAAAAGTAAACCTATCCATGCAATAGTCAACAAGTTTACCTAGACCTCTTCCCTACATATCTAATGAAGCAAGTATTTGCCGAGGTTATATTACAAGAATGTCCAACAAGCATAGCAGATAAAAGATAATGATCGTTGCCCCAATCCTATTTCTCTAAATCCTCTATTTTTAGGATATCATCGAGATGTCCTTGGAATGAGTGTAAGTAAGATAAGTCAAAAGACAAAGACCAAGTAAACAAACAAATTGATGCTCTTCAATATCGTTAACGAAAAAATGGATGTGTTTTCTAAGGATCAAAACTGAAACTTATTGCCAAAAGATAATGACCATTGTAGGAATGATTCATCCTAGGACATGTTAATGGATGGCGGCACGTCATCTTGTTTATCCAAAGTGCTCTTAAAGGATGATTAATTTGGAACTAACGGGATGATAAGTTACCAATATGAAGAGATGACCAACTTGCTTATGTACTAACTTAGACATAAGACTTAACGTTTGGACTTTTAGTTTTTTAATCTGCTACACTTGTTTCCAACTATTTCACCAAAGGTTGTAGATGACGATCAGTTTATTATGAGTGGTGCTTATTGCGGGTGCAAGCGAGATGAGATGGATAGATTTTTCAAATATTTGGATGTTTTTGATTGTTTGCAATGTTTTGAGGTTGTTTTTGGTTTTTTTTTTAGGTTTTACAAATGTTTTATTTTTTGGTTTTCCAATGTTTTGGGATTTTCAGAGATTTTGACCAAGAGACTAACCTAAAGGGCTATCCTAGGGGCCTTGGGGGTTGATCAATAGATTATCCTTGCCTATGTTATACACATAGAGACCACGTAGTTTGACTGATGATTGGACCAATTTACAAATGATGATATACATGATGAGATGTTAGTTTATTGTGACAAACTCCTAAAGGAATGACCTAAATGTCTCAGGGGACGATCCAAGATCAACCTTGCCTACGTTGAAGCTCAAAGATGATGTAGTTCGATGAGACGACCTTGTTTTTTATCTTTTGACTGACTTTTTGACTTGTTTTTGGTTTTTTTGATATGTTTTGATGTTTTTAGATTTTGATATGTTTTGAATGTTTTTGGATTTTTCTGATTTTCTAATGTTTTTGGATTTTCTAATTTGAGGAGTTTAAGATCATACACGAATTTGATCTGATGCGAACATGCCCCCAACGTGATGCAATAGACTACCCCAATAAAGGTAGGACAAACTAACCTTGAGGATAGGCTGCATAGTACTAGGAGGGATCATGATACGAAAATAGGACCAAGCTATGGTGCGGATGTGAGTGGATGAGTGATAGATGGGGACCTGAATGCGATGGATGATGGAAGAAAAATGAATGGATGATGCAGACAAGATGAAAAGATCCTAGTGGATGGAAAGTGCTTATTTACACAAGGTGCCTATTTGCTAGGTTTTCACCAAGGTACTTGCCCAAAGTGCCACCAAAGTGGTTTTCACTAGAGGACGATTTTTTCTCTTTACTATTTTTTTATCCTTTTTCTAATTTTTTTGGATTTTTTTTGCTTTTAAAAAAAAAAAATTGTTGTCACCAAGATGCCTGTTTTCTAGGTTTTCACCAAAGTAACCATTTTTTCAGGACTTTTTTTGATTTTTTTGATTTTTTGGTTATACCTTGAAATACTTAGGCATAGAACTTTTTGAGATGGGAGCTATTCATGGGCTCCTGCAGAGGTTCCCCTTTGGGTGTTGATAACTGATATGCCCCTGATTTGTAACTTGTTGTTATGACCAAATGTCCCAACCAATTAGGTTCAAACTTACCTCTGCTACTTAAGTTTGGGACATTCTTCTGATTTTCTTTTAAGACCAGCTCTCTGACTTGGAATGTCCTGCTTCTCATTTTCTTATTGTAGCTCCTTTTGAGTCTATTATGATAGACTTGTAAATGATTCAAGGAATCTATTCGTCTCTCATCTAATAGCTCTAGCTCATTTAGTCTTGACACTTGGTAGTCTTCATCAGTGATGAGGTTTTGCAATGATATCCTGAGGGATGGGAGCTCAATCTCAATGGGGAGTACAACTTCTAATCCGTAGACCAAGGAGAAGGGGGTGGCACCAGTGGGTGTGCAGATGTTGGTTCGATAGGCCCAAAGGGCGGGATTAAGCTACAAATTCCAGTCATGACCTACGTCATTGACTATTTTCGTAAGGATTTTCAAAATGGTTTTGTTTGTAGCTTATGCTTGGACATTGCCTTGGGGATAATACAGGGTGGAGAAGCGATGTTGGATTTTGAATTTCTTGCACAAGTTGTGAACCTCCTGGTTCTTGAATGGTGTCCCATTATCTGAGATAATGGATTGTGGTACACTATAACAACAGATGAGATAGTTCAGGATGAATTTTGAGATCTGCTTCCCAACTATGTACGTCATGGGTATAGCCTTCACCCACTTTGTGAAGTACTTAGTTGCAGTTATGATGAATTTGTGGCCATTGGATGAGGTGGGTGTGATTTTCGCAATGAGATCGAGTCCCCACTATGAAAAGGGCCATGGTGTGACGATGGGATGAAGCTCTTGAGCTGGTGCATGGATGAGATCCGCATGCTATTGACATTGTAGACACCTTTTGGCATGATCATGTGCTTCTTTTCCATTGTGGGCCAATAATACCCCATCCTCAACAATTTCTTGGCTATGGTCATTCCACTTGAGTGTGAACCATAGATACCATTATGAACTTCAGTTAGAGCGATTAATACCTCTTCATCATTTAGGTAGCATAGTAGGGTTCCTTCTATGCTCCTATGATATAAGGAATCACCTAGGATGACAAATCTAGATGCCTTTTTTTACAAAGGTTCATTTTAGGTTTGAAGGTAGGTTAGTGGGTATGACTCCTAGACAAAGATACATGTAAATGTCATGGTACCGAGGATCACTAGGACCAATGATTTCACACATGAATTCTGATTCTGGTACTCGAATGCAGGAACAAGAAGCTACTCAATCAAGAATTCATATTTTGGACCATTGTTGGGGATATCCAATAGGGACCCAATTGTTGCCATGGCATCTGTTGCTCTGTTGTTGGTTCTATGAATTTGCTCAAATGTTATTTCTATAAAATATTCCTTTAGAGTCTCCACCAATTTCTTATATGGAATGAGCTTGTCATCCTTTCTCTGATATTCATTATTGACTTGATTTATGATCAACTGAGAGTCTCCATACACTTTGAGAGCTATGATATTCGATTATACTACTATCTGAAGACCTATAGTCAAAGCCTCGTATTCCACGATGTTGTTGGTGCAAGGGAATGCTAGTTTGTATGATCTTGGTATGTAGTCCCCTTGCAGGGTGATGAAGAAGACACCGGCTCCTGATCTGTGTTGCGTGTATGAGCCATCAAAGTATAGTTTCTAGTGGTCGGATTTATTGAGATTGAAAATAGGTTCATCTAGAAATTATGAGACAAGAGGGTTCTCCTAATAGATAGATGCTTCTGCTAGTTGGTCTACTATAACTTGACCCTTAATGGCTTTCCTCTCCACATACTCAATGTCATATTCTGATAATATCATTACTCATTTTACCATTCTACCTGTGAGCATTGCCTTTGATAGTAGATACTTGAGGGGATCAATTTTTGCGATGAGCTTTTTTTTGTGTGCCAACATGTAATGTCTAAATTTTTGGGATGCAAACACTACTGCAAGGCATGCTTTCTCAATGAATGAGTAGTTTAGCTCATGACTGACCATTGTTCTGCTGATATAGTAGATAGCCCTCTCTATTCCATTTTCATCATGTTGATCTAGGAGAGCTCCAAGGGCTAATGTTGTTGTTGATACATATAAGATCAATGGCTATCTTGGGATGGGTGGCATTAAGACTAGCGGTGTCAATAGATATTCTTTGATTTTGTTAAATGCCTCTTCACATTTTATATCCCATTTATACACTACCCCCTTGTGGAGTAGGTGAGAATATGGATTCTGGTTATCTGCCAGTTGTGCTATGAATCATCAGAAGGATTGAAGTCTGCCTTGGAGACCTCTCAATTGTTTTAATGTCTTTGGTGCTTCCATCTCGAGGATTGCTTTCACCTTTGCTGGATCCACCTCGATGCCCCTCATTGATACTATGTATCCTAGGAATTTACCTGATTGTACGCCAAAGACACACTTCTTGGGATTTAGTCTAACTTTGTATTCCTCCAATCTGTCAAAGATATCACTTAGGGTTGCTATATGATCTTTTCTTTTTCTTGATTTAGCTAGGATGTCATCGACATAGTCTTCAACTATTTTGTGAATCATGTCATGGAAGATTAATGTCATGGCCCTTTGATATGTTGCTCCTACATTCTTTAGGCCGAATGACATCATGTTCCAGCAATAAGTCCCCCATGGACAAGTGAAAGTCATCTTATGTTGATCCTCTTTTACTATCATGATCTGGTTGTATCCTGAGAATCCATCCATTAGTGATAGCATCTCATGTCTTGCTGTCATGTCTACTATCATGTCGATGTTGGGAAGTGGGAAATCATCCTTTGGACATGCTTTGTTCAAATCTCTGAAGTCCATATAGATTCTGATGGCTCTGTTAGGCTTTCAAATAAGTACCAAATTTGACACCCATTATGGATAATCTATTGGTCATATGAATCCTGCATCTATTAGCTTTTTTAGTTCCATTTTGACCAATAGAGCAATCTGATGATACATTTTTTGAAGCTTTTGTTTGACTGGTTTTTCTTCTGGATACACTGCTAAATGATGAACCACATTCTTTAGATCAAGCCCTGGCATGTCAGCATAACTCCATGTGAAGTTTATTTGTCTTTCCTTTAGGAATGTTGCTAGGAGTTCTTGTTCTTCTCATAATAGTGATTCTGCATAGAATGTGATATGTGGGGTCTCCCCTGTTCCTAGGTTGATAGGATTGCATTTTTCAGCCAAGACTGTTGACTTCTCCTAATGAATAACTCTTAAAGGAAGATTGAATCCTTCATCCTCGGGCACCTCAAAGAGGTTTTCACCATTGGATACATCCTTTCTTTTTACTATTTTCTTGTCAAAGAGTGCCACAATGTGGTTTTCACTCAAGGACTTGGATATGATTCTTAGTTTCTCACTTTTGTGACTAAAGGATTCAATCATTTCCCCGTAATAGGCATGTGTGTCCAACTCCATTATAAACCCTGCTTTGTGATCCCCATCTAGAATGTTGTCCTACAATCCCATGAATTATGACAGTGCCTCATTGTTTTTGAATGTAGCAAGAACCAGTCGTCCTTGGTGGTCATAGTCAATCAGTTGGGGGTACACTAAATGAATCTCATGATTTTGATGATCTGTTTCAAAGGATAGGGTACTAATCATGCATAGGGTGGTATCTTTGAATAGCCTAGGTAGATTGGTCATGGTATCTTCATCATTGCTACTAATATGGGCCTCAGTTATAAAGTTATGTGTGTCTCTACCTGTGAATATTGGTGAGTGTACTTCTATTAGTATTGGTTGAGGAGAAATATTAATCGTTCTAACAGGAGGACTTCAGCCACGTATGGTTATTCTCGGAGGGGTACATCCAAGGCCAATATTTGTTATGGGTTGCATCTCTAGTATGATAGGTATTATGAGCCCATTGTCATTTTGTCCTAGTCTTCAATTTTTATCGTAGCCCATTTCAAGCATCCTTTGTAAGCCCTTGTTTGTCTCATCCATTGGTAACTTAGGTATTGGTCTTTCATCTTGATATAGCATGTGTGATGGATCAGCTTCAATAACCTCCTGGCCAAGGTCTCCCCAGCTTATGAATTCGAGATAGTCTTCAGGATAGGTTTGTGATGTGGAAGCTTGATTTTCTTGTGGATGTCCCCATGATCGAGGAGATTGTGGTAACTCTCCTATCACAAAAGAATTGTTAGGGAATTTGTGGCTTCCACAACCATCCTCCTAGAAGATGAGCTTGATGTCAGAGATGGTAGGGATGGCGGTAGTGGCAGGTGTCTCTATCACAGAAGTGGACATGAGAGTGGTGGGGTCGATGTATGGTGTGGATGGGCCCTCATCATTTTTTGGCACTTGGGGGATTTTATAATGCTTTGCTTCAAGATTTTTGTAGTATGAGAAAGGTTCAGGATCCCCATGGATGGTAACTTTTTGCCCATTATGTGTAAATTTAACACATTGGTGGAAGGTTGATGCTATGACTTTCATCGCATGGATCCATGGACGTCCCAGGAGGATATTATACGGCAAGTCAAGATCCAAGACTTGACAAGTGGTTTGCATGAGAGTTGGCCCTACTTGAATAAGGAGTTTAATCATGCCTTGAGACATTCTTTCTTGGTCATCATATGCTCTTATCATGATGCCCTTTCCTTTGTCAATGGAATCTTCTAATATTTTCAACTGCTTGATAAGGTTGAGAGAACAACCCACACCTCCATCCACCAAGACCATTTTGATTTTTCTCTTGTGTACAATGGCTTCCAAGTGAAGTGCATGGTTGTGAGATGGTTGGATGGGGAAATCTTGGTTAGAGAATGTAAGGAGATTAGGCATTATGATATTTCCAACCATAGCTTGGAATTGCTTTGCATCGAGATTTGCAGGGACAGTGGATGAGGCTAATGCTTCCTCAAGGATCTTTTTATGAGATGATGATATTTTTAACAATTCCATGATGGAGATGTGTTATTTCATTCTCTTGAGTTGATCTAGTACATTATAGGCATTAGGAACGGATCTAGATGCAAGGACTCTATTAGGCTAGGATGATCCTGCGATGGTTACTTTGGGACTCTGTTAGGATGGGATGATCCTTCTAGCACCAAATGTGCGAACCCCAACCTTGGTACCTACAAAGCAACAAGAATAAACAAGTTAGACAAGTGATTGAAAGCCAAATCAAGGATTTCCCATGAAATCCATTTACAACATGCAAACTAGGAAGAAAAAATCAAAAACATGATGAGAATGATAAAATAAAGATCAAATCCTAATTAGATGTGCAAAATCATGATCCCGTGGGGGAATAGATGTGAAAATTGGCCCTTTCCCAATTCCTAAGATGCAAGCTTTGAATGTTGAAGAGATTGATCCACTTTGATGGTAGAAGATGAGAGCTCCAAGCCAAAAATCTAAAAGAACCTAGCTATGACTCAATGATAATGGATGAAATTCAAGAGATATTTGAGCATGGTAACTTTACCTAGATTGTGGATGATGAAATGAGGATATGGGCTCTTTATTTATAGTATTCCAAGATGGATGAATGCCCAAATATGAGCAATATGGGACTAACATTCATCCAATGATATGATGTCACTTGTCAAGCTATGAATGGATGATGGATGTGCAAGATTTGGGGTTTGTGCCAATAAATGCAAATATTTGAAATTCAAATTTGTTGAAATGACATACAAGAGGGAAGGGAAAATGCAATAAATGCCACTTGGCTCAAGGCAAAGGACATATAAGCAAAGGACATATAAGAGATTTTAAATGCCTTGTTGGATGTACATGTTGCCTTGAAATTTTTGAATTCAAATTGAGAGAATATTCCAAAAGATTCCTTGTGAGGAAAATAGGGATTTAATAAATGAATTAAATCTATTTTCATGTGCAACTTGCATTATCTAGAGGATGTGACATGAGATGAGGTTAAATTAATCAAGGATTTATTAATTTAACAAGAGATTTGGTGATGTGACTCATTTGAATTAGATTTATGAATTTATTTAAATCAAATAAGAGAGGAATATGATAAGAGGCTAATTAAATAAGGATTTTGATTTATTTAATTAAAAGGGGTGGTGTTAAATTAAATCAAATAAGGTTTTAATTTATTTAATTTAATGGATAGACTTTAGAGATTTAATCAAATAAATTGATTATTTAATTAAATAGGGATAATTAGACTAGATGGATTGATTTAATTAACAAAAGATATTGACTCAATTAGATAAAATGATTTATTTAATTAAGAGATGAATATTAATGAATTTAATCAGATAGGGGGATTTGATTAAATGGTTAGACTGAGGGATGATTCAGAAAGAAACAATGTTAGTAAGTCAGGATCAGATGCACGATGTCAATCAGTATATTTTACGTGTCTACAAGAGTTTGGCATGGATTGATTGGTTATAGGTACTCATGGATATTTGGAGACATAGGTGATGGTTGGATTTCTCTTATGATTAGAGACATTTTCTTGAGATGGTTACTCTTTGGAGGTTTCAATAGGAAGACCAAGGAGCTTTCACCTAGATATGGACATGAGTTCATGATGGATCGATAGAGGAGATTGTTCTTGGAATGAGTCATGATGGCTTGGTTATCCTGGAGGAGCATTCTCATTCCCCACTCTTGGTCTACTCAACAATTTATCATTTAAGAGGTACTGGCCATTATTACATTTACATGTGTTATGTTTTGTGCTTTGATTCTCACAAGATTGAGTTGATTCATTGTGATTGATTATGAAGACTCATTTGAGGATTGTTTAGCATGAGTTTATATGCTTTATCTTTCATAGATAAGGATCTTGAGCTATGTATAGCTAGTTCTAGAGGATTCATCTTGAGGTATTGTTGGTGTAATTAAATGTCTTGTACCTTGTTTTAGGTCATGATTACACCTTAGTTAAGTTTACTTAGGCACCACAAAGGAGGTTGTTGGAGATTTTCCACTTTTGGTGGACTTGACATGTCATTACCTCATCACTTCCACCTTTTGTGGTGATTATCACATTATCCCTTCCCACTTTAGGTGGAGTGATAACTTTTCATTATTGTCTCATGTCATAAGATTACAACACTTGTCAAAATCTTATGCCCTTCTATGTTCTCACCTTGGCTATATAACCAAGGGGTCTCTCTCATTGTAAACAATCCTCTCATATCATTGACATTGAATACAGTTTATTCTTGTCATCTTGTTTCTATCTCTCTTATGCTTGTTCTTTCTATTAGGCTTCTAGATTTAAGTGGCTATCTTCATAGCCAATTCTTACATGGTATCAGAGCTTTTGGAGTGCCTTTAGTTAGTCTTTTGGAGAGATTTTTAGAGGATTCCATTTTTGGCCTTATGTTGCAGGTGCATTTTGGGAGCTTGTTGCATTAGATCTAAGCTCGCCATTGCATCCAAAGTGTCCGAGATAGTCAGATTTTCCTTTTGTTTCATCTCCGTTGGACATTGGAGGCCAAATCTGCAAAGGGTTGAAGATTAGAGGTGGTCGCCAAATCCAAGAGCTAACTGCCACTTTGGAGCATTTTCAGCCAAAAAGGACATCGCCATTACATTCAGAAGGGCCCAAAACCCCTAAATCGATTGCCAAATCGTCAAATTTGGACAAAGTTGCTCTCAAAGGCAAAAAAAAATTAGCATGTAGGCCGTACAGCCCTACCTAAACAAGTACGATTCTATTTTTAAAAAATAAAATAAAATTTATGCACTTTTTCAATTAAATTTGAAAAGCATTTTTAAAAAAATTAAAATTAAAAAAAAACAAAAATCATTAAATTGTTTTGTTTTAAAGAAAAAAAATTTACCCACACCGCACACCGGCTAGAAATGCCTCAAGACACCAATCGGTCAAGGTGGTGGCATCCTGTCCCCGTAGAATTTTTTAATTTTAATAAAAAATTTCTTTATTTGATTTTTTAAAGTTTTTTAATAAAACTTTTGTCTTTTTTTTCATATATATATATATAAATTTTTTTAAATAAAAACTTTTATGGAATTTTTAAGTTTTTTAAATAAACTTTTATAGTTTTTTCTTTAATAATTTTACTAAGTTTTTAATAATAATAAAAACAACAATTTTGTTTTTTCTTTATTATTTTAATAAAGTTTTTAATAAATAAAAATAAATAAATTTCTTTATTATTTTAATAATAAAGTTTTTTCATAAATAATGTTTTTAAAATAAACCTTTTAATTAAAGTTTTTTAAAAAAAACAAATTATGCATTAATAAGCAAAATTGGAGAAATTATTTTGCCTCCCAATCGAGCCTTGTCTTGGACCATTTGCTCCTCTGATCGACAATCAATTGGGGTCAGTTGCTCCTACCAACATCCACCTAGAGGGCTTTCTTCACAGTCTTCTACTTTAAGCCACCTTTTGGTTGGCTTCATCAACATTTCTAATTTTGCATCATGTTTATTGTAGTTCTCCTCTTTCTAATGTTGTAATCGCACTAAAATAAAGTGCCACAATCTTTTTTTTTGAGTGTACTATGTCATGTTTTGTATGCTTCTTTGGATTGATCTATGTATCTAGTGTTAGTTCCTATATACTCAGTGTATGCAGTGGCTGGTTACCCATGCATTTTGGTGAGATGGACTAATCACCATATAGATGCCTATTTTGGAAGCACTCTACCTGTCTTCAAAAGTTTGGTTCTACATCTAGAGACTTGGTGCATGGCTCTAGTGAGACTTGGATTGTACAAATTGTGCATGGCTCCAGTGAGACATGGATTGTACCAATCTGCTATTATTGAGTAGTCATGTTGTTGCTCATGCAGTTGTCTTATTGGTTCCAACCTTATTCCTGTTGCAGTGTGGATTCATCTACAGTTCTTCATTGACAGATTTTGTAGTTTCTATTTAGTTGATAGATTCAGCTCAGTCACCAATGTGGCATCTTCTGCAATTGTACCTGATTCTTTCCATCAGTGCTTTGCATAGTTTGGCATTTATTTTGGAACAACATTTGGAGGACTCATCATCATCCTTGGTCCACTCTACTTCAACTTTCACATTGTTCTACATTCTCTCCTTCTTCAATTTAAATTGGGGACTCTTGACATTGTGACATTTGAGCAGTGACTCTCCATTGAGGGGGGGTTGCATGGACTATCTCTTATGGGGGGGATTTTTTCCTCACTTGAGGTTTTATCCTTCCTAGAGCACAATTCTTATTTTGTTCTTTCTTTTGGGGAGGAGTTTTGTCCCACATGGTTTTCTCCTTTTCTCTGCTTTATGAGAGATTGCATTGTGTGTACATGGGTAACTAACATGACCTTGTAGTTGGGACCCATTTTGCATTGTTTTCATTTGTGTACATTCTCCTTAAGTTGCACTTAAGGGGGGTGTTGGTGTAATTAAATTTCTTGTACCTTGTCATAGGTCATGATTACACCTTAGTTAAGTTTACTTAGGGACTGCATAGGAGGTTGATGGAGATTTTCCACTTTTGGTGGACTTGACATGTCATTACGTCATCACTTCCACCTTTTGTGGACACATCATGTGGTCATCTCTCCACCTTTTGTGGTGATTATCACATTGTCCCTTCCCACTTTAGGTGGAGTGATAACTTTTCATTGTTGTCTCATGTCATAAGATTACGACACTTGTCATAATCTTATGCCCTTCTATGTTCTCACCTTGGCTATATAACCAAGGGGTCTCTCTCATTGTAAACAATCCTCTCATATCATTGACATTGAATACAGTTTATTCTTATCATCTTGTTTCTATCTCTCTTATGCTTGTGCTTTCTATTAGGCCTCTAGATCTTGGGTGGCTACTTTCATAGCCAATTCTTACAGGTATATTATGGCATGGTTATATCCTTGTGTATTTGAGTTTTTGATATCATTCTTTGATTGACGATAATTAGGAGATGTTTTATGGGTTGATTTCCAATTTTGGGGATAGTTATTTTGAGTTTGATCTTCTTGATTAGAGAGGCTTACATACATTTTGGTATTATTACATTCATATGTTGTGCCTGGTCTATGAGATTGGGTGTTATGGATGTTGTTGAGGATTTTCATTTGGGGTTGTTAGGAGATCATACTTGGCATGTTAGTACACTTGTATGGTGAACATGGTAAGAGTACATTATGGTTTACACATTTCTCTCTTTAGAGTTCATTCCTTAGATGTTCATGTTCATATGATTTGGGAGGATGATGGAAACATCTTGTGAGAGATTATGTAACTCCTTGGGTTGCATGTGTGGATCATTGTTATTACTATTGGTACTTCACTCTTTGATTTACTTATAACACCTTGATAAAGTGTTGTTTGGTAGACTTGATATGCTTCGACATTACCTATGCAGTGGGAGTTCCTGGATATGTGTATTCTTCATTGATATGTTTGATATAGGGAGCTTGGTTGCAATTTATGTGTTGCATATTTCTTGGCATGAGTTTTTTGATGTATTGATGGTTGGATGTATTAGCATATGTTATGGAAGCTATTTCCAATCATGTGGGCTTTCACAATTGAAATCAACTTTCTTGGAGCCTTTGTTATCACTTTGATTTGATTCTTGTGCTCTTGGATTGATGCATCTTCACCTTGGCATGTTCATTTTCTTCTGTAGGTGGTAGATCAGAGGATGAGAGGATTTCTTGCTTGAGATATTGGTCACTTTGTCCTTATTTTAGGTATCTTGATAGAGCATGAGAGCATGTTGGAGATTCATGTCATTTCATGTATCCCTATGATGATGTATTTCATGTATTGATCTATTATGCAATGTATAGAACAAGTGGGAGAATGTTGGGATATGGTGTTGTACAACATTGCATAAAATGATTTATTATAATGTTTTAATTTAATAATCATTTAGTTGTGATGCACCTATGTGGTGTGGTTAATCACAATAGGTAATTATCTGGGGACCACTTGATGTTGTATTGTAACATTTTATTATTATTTAACGTGTGGGAGACATGTGATAATAATTTAATATTGGGAAAAAATTAAATAAAGTGAAGTCTTAGTACCTAATATTAAATAAGAGGTTACTGGTTTTGTGTTTACATGGTTTTCTGGCACATGGTTTTATCTCACCACTAGTTGTATTTGTGTGAGCTTGAGTCTATAAAAGAAAACACATGTAGTGGTTTAGGTTGGGCTGAGTAGTTTGGTTGTCATTATTGAGTCTTTCTAAGGAGTACAGTTGTGAAGCATGGCACAGGATGTGTGGATTCATGTTTGGGAACATGAGAGTGCATTGGAGGGCTTGATACTTTAGAAGTGTTCATTGTAACTCTTGTATGGATTTACTATTAATTAATATGATGGAGTATGGATGATTTTGGAGGCTCGATTTTTCCTTCTTGAAGGTTTTCCCAAGGAATATATTGTGTCAGCTATGATGGGCATGTTGTCTATTCTCTTGCATATGGATTTTAAGTACAAGTTATTTGCATTAATATCTCTTTTGGGTTATGTGGAAATTTCCATTAGATAGTTGCAAGTTTCCCTACACAAAAGATACATTTGTTCAATTGTCCTCTCAGGCCCAAACCTTGACTACTACTAAGAACCAATAAGATAACAACCTAGTTTAGCTCTGGAACATCTACAAGGGCATTTTTCCATCATCTGAGTGAGTTATGTCTATTTTTAATGTAATATATTTTCCTTATCGTTATTGTGTATGGATGCAAAGTAATGCATTCGATAGATATGAAGATTTTTTTTTACATTCCAAAGTGATTAAAAGTTTAATAGATTAAGGGGGAGCTTGTAGAGTTTTTTCTTGTATAGAGAATGTTTTTGTTGCCCTTTTCCCATGATTCGAAAGGGGGAGAGAGAGGTATGTGCACCTAAGGGGCGGTGTTTCTGAACATCATTTTGATTTTTGAATCAATGACAAAGAGGGATATTTTCAGATCTCAAGAATATTGGTTTTCATTGATGTCAAATGTGTGTTGAATATTGTTTATGCTCTAGGGATAGTTGATATGTAGAGATATTAGTTGGTGCAGGTCAACATTGAAGTATGTGGAAGAATGATGATCAATCTGATGTCAAAATGTGATCCGAAGGTGGGTAAACTCTTTCTAATATGTTGATAGTGTGTCTACATTGATATCTTATCAATTTGGTGTACCATACTTAGAGGAAAGTTTTAGAAGTCTTGCTAAGGCATTGACTATGTATATCCTAAGAAAAATTCATGGTGTTTTGGTTTGCATCCTTCAATAGAGTAAGAATTAGTCTTGCAGTTCAAAAGATCAGTTGATAGAGATGTGAAGGTATTATATCCAAAATTTCATGTCATTACACCTTCTATAGTGAATGTTATAAGTGACAGAGTTCTGGTCTATTCTTTGGAAGAGTATTGTGATGATGAAGACTTGTTGGAATGCTCTACATTCATCTAGAACAAAAAAAATTTCCATGTGGTTTTGTCAACATGTTTAGGGATGTTCAATGAATGCTATTGGAAAAATTCCATTTGATTCATTTTACTATTAAAGAATTACAAGGCTTAGGAAGAAATTGTTTATCATAACATGATAAATTTTGAGGCTTCCTAATCTCACAATAGACCATGAAATATTTAATACCCCAAAATATGTAGTTGTGAATCATCATTGTTAAATGATGAGGTGTCTTATACATGGAGTGGGCCCTACTATTGGCTATTTTTTCCATATCCTCACCAACATTTGATGGTTACTTTTTTATTTTTTATTTTTATTATATATGTTAAAATAATTTAATAGAAATTTTGGTAGTTTATAATATTTTTATTTTATGTTGTGAAATAAAGTCTTTTTAAAATTATTATATTTGTGATTAAAAAATATTTAAATATAGTGAAATGGTAATTTTAATAACTTAAGAAGTTTTGAAGGATGAATGGTATCTTAAAGATTCCTTTGATGATCACTGCATATAGTGGTCATAATTGTACCAAGGGAATTCTAATTAGTCTAAGTATTCACCAATGCATCAAATGACCTCTATGTAAGGTTGAGATCATTCAAGTCAAAGTCGCATTGAGTGTAGAAGTTGAAAAACTAACTTCACAGTCCCCAAGAATCACCTGCAAGCAATCACCTATCACATGCAACAGATATTCAGAACAAAAGAAGATGTTCTGTAAACTCTTAGAGCAAAATTCTGCAAGCAAAAATCAGCATTATGATATTGAATGAAATTGTCTTACAAATAATGCAAAATCTTTCAAAAAGGAAATCATGCAAAAAGCAAGACATGCACAACCCTAATCCTATTTTGAGCAAAAAGACAGCTCAACAAGATAAGGATAATAATTAACCTAGGAAATAGAATATGCCTAAGTAAACTTATGCTAAAGTGTAATTAAATAATTAATTACACCAACACCCCCCCATAAGTGCAACTTAGGGAGACTAACAAAGCATGCATCTAAAACTAAGATGAATGCAAGAAAGCATGAATGGGTCCCGACAACAAAGGCCTGATCAGGTACCCAAGTACAAATGCAATAATGAAGTAGAGAAGGAAAACCTAGTGGGAAAAAAACCCCTACAATGAGATGATTGCTACAAAGAAGCACTAGAAGAACACTGTGGAGTAACACTGGAACCACAATCTGACAAGCAAAGAAAGATAGTTCTATCTACAACTGAAACCAAAACTGGAATCATGATAATGTGATAGTAGACCTGACGCCACAAAACACTTGAAAACTCACAAATTGGAACAACCCTGGAATCGATGAAGCAATAGTAGATGAAATGATGACAAAATCTGGAAGTCGTGTATCTCGATGTCGATGCCAAACTGTGACTAAAACTCTTCCATGGAAAGCAGTACCATGAAGACTCTGGAACATTAACCATAAAAACATGGACCTCAAATTGAGAAGAATCTAAACCAATGAGGATCAAGAAACATAATCTCTCAACTGAAGTGTGAACTGATGAATCCGATATGTGTCAAACTATAGCAAAAAAGTGGCCAAAAGAAACTAGGAAACCAGAAAACTCATGCGAGCTACCATCAAATCAAGATGAAGATGGGGATCAAAGTGCATGCACACTCTAATCATATTATTATGCAAGAAACCCCCCTGATGGAACTTTATATCAGTTCATTTATTACAATACCCAATGATTGTAAAAGGAGAGAATGCAAAAACAAACATAAACTATAGAGAAAATGTAAACCTAGTGCAAGAAAACAAAACTGAGTGCATGCACAAACCAATGTTCACATATGCCTCCATGATGAAAAAGACCTCCAATATGTGTAGAGGTCGAAACCAGCTTTCTGATGATATCTCATTTGTGAAAATTTGAAGCCATGGCCAAAAGTTATATTTTTTCAAAAAAAATGAATTTAGCCTGCAGGAAATGGGTTTTCTAGCAAAAAAAAGTTTTTGCTTCTAATTTAATTTCTACAAAATCTATTCACAATGAGTGGACAAAATAGAAACTCAGAAATATTTTGAAGCTAAGAACAAAACCCAGAAATCATTTTTTGATCCAGCAAGCAGAAGATGAAAAAATAATTTTTTTAAACCTTTAGCCAAGAGAAAAATGACGCGCACTAATTTTTGTATAGTATTTTTCTCCAAATACGTACAAGATATCAAAAAACTAAAAGATACCCAGTTTAGATTTCGACCCTGGCTACAAAACCCAGAAATCATTTTTCCAACAACTGAGTGAAAGCTGGATTTCTGAAGCAAAAGTGAAAAATGGCTATGAGAGAATATCTTTAAAAAACACGAATAGGCAACAACAAGTCTGGAGCTCTGATACCATGTAGAAGTTGAAAAACCAACTTCACAGTCCCCAAGAATCACCTACAAGCAATCACCTATCACATGTAATAGATATTCAGAACAAAAGAAGATGTTCTGTAAACTCTCAGAGCAAAATTGTGCAAGCAAAAATCAGCATTATGATATTGACTGAAATTGTCTTACAAATAATACAAAAGCCTTCAAAAAGGCA
Source organism: Sequoia sempervirens (assembly GCA_007258455.2). Taxonomy (NCBI): domain Eukaryota; kingdom Viridiplantae; phylum Streptophyta; class Pinopsida; order Cupressales; family Cupressaceae; genus Sequoia; species Sequoia sempervirens. The sequence goes on from VDFB02193867.1 coordinate 463,540,926, forward strand.
GTCATGCAAAAAGCAAGACATGCACAACCCTAATCCTATTTTGAGAAAAAAGACAGCTCAACAAGATAAGGATAATATTTAACCTAGGAAATAGAATATGCCTAAGTAAACTTATGCTAAAGTGTAATTAAATAATTAATTACACCAACATTGAGTACTTAAGTGTTATAGTGGCCTATGATTGCCATTTAGTATAGATTGAATTTATTTAAATTCAAGATGATAGGATAATTGTATCATTATGTGGTAAATATTTTAAGGAGTTTAAGTGAAAGGAAACTAGGAAACAACCACCAAAAAAAGAAAACACTATCTTTCAATATGATAAAACTATCCCAATAAGGTGAATAATATGATAGACATAAAATTAATAGTTATTCCAACACTAAGAGCCATGATAGAAAATATAAATATATTACATGGACTAAAATAAAGGATGATGATTTCATGTCTTAAAATGGGAAAATTGACATAGATCCCAATGTTTTAGTCAACACCACCTGAGCAACAATAATGCTAGAATTTAATTATAGTGACTATTCCATCTATAGATGTGTGTACAATAGTAGTCACTATACTTCATGATCAATCACAAGAGCATGAATGTTACTCATTCCTTAAGCAACCATTAAGTAGCTAAATTTCCAAACAAAGCCTCATTTGTAGCCATATATATATATATATATATATATCACGTATGGTTGCTATAATTTCTTTTTTCGACAATGAAGTATAGTATACGGTTGGTACACATGCCTCTAAGGAGGTTGTTTGGTTATAGATACTTGGCAATAACATTGGTTTTAACTGCAAGATAGTGAGGATTGGATGTGACATCCAAAGTGTTATTTGTTGGAAAAAAATCCTATGTATCATACTTATAGGAAGCATGTTGATGTTCAATATCATTTTGTTTGAGAGATGGTTGAGAATGGTAAGGTCTTGATTTATAAGGTTGACATTTTGGCTAATGTTACAGATTCTCTTACAAAGCTAATGACTATGAAAAAGTTCTCTTGGTGTAGGAAGGCCGTAGGCCTTGATCACTATATACTTGATTAATTATTTCTATCTCTTGGATGTAATTTCAATAAATAATGCCAAGTGGGAGAATATTAAGTTAGATGACATTTACCTTGTAAAAATAAGTCATTTTTTTATGTCTCCATGTTTCTTGGAAAGTGTCCTATGTGACATGTGAGAGTGTGACAGAGTGGTGGATGTGAGGATGTTGTGGCTATAGAAGTTGTTTGTGATTTATAAGAAAGAGAACAAGAGAAGGACTTGTGATTGATTTGTGATAGTTAGTTGAAGATAGTATTGCAGAAGAGTATAGTTGAGAAATGTAGATCTACAAAAGAGCAGCAATTGTGAATCTAACAAGAGGTCAGAATATGATCAAGAACTGAAATGGAAATATAATTAGGCTTGGAAGAAGATATTTTCTCAGTTCATTTTTCTGTTGTAATAAAATCTCTCTATAAGGCAGTGATCCTTCTTATCTTTTGAGCAATGAGCTCTAGGCAGTGAAACTAAATGCATGTGCATTCCCTTTTGTTTCTCATTATACTTTCAATAGGGTATAATTTTGGATTAGCATCCACCGTGGTTTTTCCTCTAACAAGGTTTCCACACAAAAATATTGGTGTTATGGTGCAATGTGTGTTGTTCTTTATAGTTGCATGCTTATTTAGGTTTATGTGATGTGAATGGTTTCAGATCTGATTTGCAACTTACAGCTTTTTTTGAACACTGATTCACCCCCCCTCTAAGTGTTCCTTGAGTCCAACAATTGGTATCAAAGTAGGTTCCTCCTTAAAATTTTAACTTAAGGTGGATCTTGAAGCTACGGACTCTGGAAGTATTAAACAATAGCTTGTGTTGGCACTTGATGACCTTGATCAGTCGAAAGCAAAAGTATTGGAATTGAAAGTTAATCTTGTTGATGCTAAGAAATTTATTCAATCTCTGAAGGAAAAAATCAGTGAATCAAGAGAAAAGAGGAAGGAGTTGTGTGATCATCTGAAACAAAAAGAAGAAAGCATGGATGATACTCATCTAAATAAAACCTTAAAGGAGATAACTAAAGTGAAAAGCTTGCCAAGGATAATGCTTCTCTAAAGCTTGAGATGGAATACATGGCGATAAAGTTAACCAAATAAGTTGAAGAAAGGAAGAAGAGTGAAGAAAATCTGGTACAGTGCCTAAAACAGAAATCTAAAGATTTATTCAACTAGAGATGGAACTATAACAATCTATAGATCATGAACAAGAGCTTGAAAAATAGTTAGTCATTCTCAGTGGAGAAATCTCTACTGCAAATGAGTACAAAGAAAGGTTCAAGGTGAGTTTTTCTAAACTTTATGACTTGACTAAAGGGAATAGAGACGCATATGACAAAAGTGGGATTGGATATGAAAAGGGAGAAAGCTACGAGTCAAAACTGAAGAATATGAAGAAAGGAAATCAAGTGAATGAAGGTAGAAGACATCTAGTAAGATAGCCTAATGCACAAAAATTTAATGTTCACTTTTTTGTTTGCAATAAATTTGGTCATATAGATTCCCAGTGTAGAAGGAAAGATAATTCACATGGCTCATTATTTCCTGGTTGGTGTTTTAATTGTAAAATGTTTGGTCATAAATCAACTGAATGTGGAGGTATGTTCAACAATTTATCAGAAAAAAGAATGATAGATGTTATACTTGTGGGAGATTTGGACATGTTGTTAATCAATGCAGATCAAGAGGAAATCAGTGGAATGATAGGTACAAACAAAGACGTCTAATATGCTTCAATTGCAATAAAATTGGTCATATTACTAAATTCTATCAGAACAGAAATATTGATAGGAGAGGTCTAGGATATAGAGAAAGAAACCAGTAGATGAATGGAAAAGGAAAAGCAAAAGTTTCAGTGGAGGAAATAAGGGATCAAATGAAGAAGACATGGGTGAAGAAAAGTGAATTTGAAGGAGTAAACAAGTTAGTACCAAAAACTACTTCTGAAAAATTAATCCGCTAATTCCTCTAGGAATTGATCTCAAGTGATCAACCTAGGAGGAGTACTTCTTGAAGATCATTTATCCCCCCTGTCATTTAATTGCACTGAAATCAAGGAAATCATTTTTGATATGTGCAAGAAGTTTCTAACTATGCAAGTAATCCTTTAGGAAATTATTTGTGAAATTGGGTAATCCGCATCAAATCCTATTGTTATTGTTTGAGAAAATTAACCTACCGGCACTCCTAGGGAAAAATATTAAATGCAATAAAGATGGTTAGGTGCGAAAATTTATAAAAGGAAAATTGGAAATTTCATTTGGCACGCTGCATTGTTGAAAGAGAGCTCTAATATGATTAGGCGAAGTTGTGTGAAGATTTTAGAAGCGAATTTATTAGGTATTTTCTAATCATTGTGAAAATACTTTTGATATTCATTTTGTGCAAGGACAAAATGGGGAAAATCAAGGGTTACGAATGCAGAAGTTATCAAATTCATCCTGAATTAATTGAATGGTGATTTTTTGACTTTGGATAAACTCTATGGCATATCGAAGGAGGTAATCAAGAATCTAAAATGATTGTGTGATTTAAGAGAAGTGTCGAAGAAAAAGTTGATTCAAAATATGGAAGTACAAACCCTAACTAGTGTAACCAATGATCAACGAGCCTTGGTGATTTCAACAATTAATGATCCAATAACATGGTATGTTGCACATGGAATTTCCTATAAATTTTTATTTAGAAATAGAGAAGGATCTACTTTAGCAGGCATTGTCTACATCTTGCACAAAATGATTATAGAAGATGAAGATTTTGACTTGTGTGGCCTACTAAAAGACCAACTATTGGAGAATGTTCAACTAATGAAGGAAACAGGCTATGCATTTAGATTTGGAACCTTGATTATATGCATTGTGATGTATTTCTTAAAATGCTTGCCCCGAATAAACAATGTTGTGTGGAAGGAAGATGAACAAATATGTAAACAAATTTTTAAATACTACAACACCTTGAATGATTGTGATGTTGAACATCAAAAATTATTTTATGAGTTGTTAAAGGTGTTCGATGTAGTTGGCATTTCCCCTCCGGTAAAAAATATTGAGGTTGGATCCTCTTCTAGAAAAGCAGAAAGGAAGTAGAAAAGAGCTAAAAAGTTCTTGAAGACTCTCCTCTGGTACCTGTAGTGTCTAATGTTGAGAAGAAAGGAAAAGAAATGGTTGTGTTAGAAGTATTTGATGAAGATTATGAAGGTTATACTCCTATGGATGAACCAAAAATTAGTTAAACCAGTTTCAACTATAGAGGATAAGCTAGAAGAAGGAGAATTGAGCAAAGGAATAATACTAATGATGATTCAAGAAGATAATGGGATGAAGAAGATTGCAGACTTATGGTTAGAAAAACCATATTTTGAGAAAGACCTAATCAAGAACACCTTGGGAGCATACTTCAAGTATAACAAAGTTGATGTGGAGAGTATGCAGAATGTAATTTATGATGAGATGATTCTATGTACAAAGGAAGCAATGGTGTCTAATTCTTGGGACATAGAGGAAGATGAGATAATTCTTCACTTGAAGGAACAATTTAGATTATCTCTTACCAAACTAAAGAAGAAGATGAACGAGCTAAGGAAATGCATAAATCAAGCAAACTCTATCTACAATTATTGTTTTAGGTGTCCCCACGTAGTTGGGAAATACAAGGAAAATGTAGATCAGATTGAAACAAAATTGAATCAAATAGGCCAAAATTTCATTATGCAACAGGACTTGGATGGTTTAGCGAGAAAAAGGATTCAAGCTTTACAGTCTAAACATGCAAAGGTGCAATTCAGTAAAGGCAAACTTGTTGACATCTTTTGGAAGGTGAAAGATCCAACTAAAGGAAGGCTAGAATAGATGATTGAATTTTTTAAGAAAGGAGAAAAGATAGCAGAAGAGGTAACAATCCCTTAATCACTTGTGAAGATTGTCAACCATACTTTTGAAAATAACAACACAATTACCATTAATGGGATCACAATTGATGCTTGGAATGAATTCCTTCCAGTGATGAAGGAAAAGTACAAGGTAGTTTTCTAATTGTGTTGATTAGTTTTTTGAAATTTTAAGTAGGTTTTGGAGGATTAAGTACTTTGGGAGATAGGAAACTTTTATGTTGTACTTAAAAGGGGGAGTTAAGTAGAAAATTCTGAGATTGGAAGTATATATTTTTGTCATTGATGTCAAAGGGGGAGAGAATGTTGTGAAATATATATTTTTTTCATTAGTGTCAAAGCGGGAAAGAATGCAGTGAAAAATGAATAAGGAAAGAATACTATGACTTTGCTTTTGAAAATCTAAGAGGGAGAGAATGATGAGATATCTATATTTTGAAATTTTTCTCATTTTTCACTAAGTGTTGCCATCAATGCCAAAGGGGGAGATTGTTGGCATATGGATTGAGGATACTGGATATGACTTCTAGTGTTTTCATTGATGGCAACCTAAGTCATCTATGAGGTCCGCAGTTTTGGATTTATTTAGTCAAGCAAGAAAAGGAAAGAACAGTGGTTTACCAAATTAGCAAACAAGCAATAGGGTATCTATTCAATCTATTAATCAATTTGCTTCACTAGATGATGCTTTTGCATTTTGGATCATGGAGGAAGTGTTTTGGCATTTGTATAATCATGATCAAAAATCTTGGTAATGTTGTACTACTCTATGCTTAGGTTAAGTGATTCGATAGAAGTTATTTTTTCTATTTATTTTGTACATGAAGGTCAACTTGTGTGTACATTGAAATGTGGATTTATGCAGATGTATGAAATATAATTATTTTGGTTTTAAGATTTTGTATGAATCCCAACTAAGTCTTAGCTGAATTTTCAGAGGCACACATTTAACAATACATGTGTTTGAGCTGACTAATCTAAAATACTTTCATTATTTTGTTCGAGCCGACTCTTGGATGTAATTTGCATATAACAGATATATGTGTGTGTGTTTGTGTATGTATTATTTTGAAGAGCGAAAGTGTGAAAGAGTGGTGGATGCGAGGATGTTGTGGCTATAGAAGTTGTTTGTGATTTATAAGCAAGAGAACAAGTGAAGGACTTGTGATTGATCTGTGATAGTTAGTTGAAGATAGTGTTGGGGAAGAGTATAGTAGAGAAATGCATATCTGAAGAAGAGCAACAAGTGCGAATCTGATAGGAGGTCAAAATATGATCAAGAACTAAAATGAAACTATAATCAAGCTTGGAAGAAGCTATTTTCTCAGTTCATTTTTTTTTTGTAATCAAATCTCTCTATAAGGTAGTGAGCCTTCTTTTCTTTTGAGCAATGAGCTCTAGGTGTCAAGCCTGAATGCATGTGCATTCCCTTTTGTTTCTCATTATACTTTTATTAGGTTATAATTGTGGATTAAGATCCACTGTGGTTTTTCCCCTAATAGGGTTTCCACACAAAAATATTTGTGTTATGGTGCAATGTGTGTTGTTCTTTATATTTGTATTCTTATTTATGTTTATGTGATGTAAATGGTTTCAAATCTGATTTGCAACTTACAGTTTTTTGCTAAACACTAATTCACCCCCCCTCTCAGTGTTCCTTGAGTCCAACAGTTCATTGGTCTCACTCCTGGCTATAGCTTTACATATGGATTCCCAACCCTATAACTCCAAGTCACTTCAAAACCGTCACTACCCATACGGTGCTCCTCAAATACCTTTGGTGGCTTAGAGAAGGCTTACCCACATAAGACCCAGGCCCCCCTCTAGCAAGAACTCCAAGTCCACCTCAAAGAATAGGCCCCCCTCTTGGGAACTACAAGTCCAACACCATTGCAATGATCATAACCCTACTTCACTCCTTAGAACACAACTCCATTCACTATGCCAAATCCCATTCTCATGCCATGATCACCATTTCTCTATGTTTTCTTTCAAAATGATTTTAGATTGTTGGTTGTGTGTCTCCTTGGATCTCTCCACCATGACACTTCTTGTGTGAGAATAAGCTTACCATGTTGAATGTTATTCCAAATAGCAGTAGGGAACTCTCGTTCCCCTATAAGAATTATTTGACAGATTCCTAGACATTTGTAGGATGTTCCAACATTTTGGTCCAACACCATAACTTTTAGCATTCCACTTTTGGCTTGGGAAACCACTACCGCACATGGTTACCCGTTATCCTTGTGAAGCCATCACAATACCAATGCATAGAAGAATTTAGTATCCTTAAAATATTATGATAACCCTCTTTTGGTTTGATCCCAGGACTTGGTTGTGGTATCTCACCTATCCAATTCCTCATTTTGGAACACCATTATGAACCTTGACCTAAATCTTGGTGTAACCCCTGGTACACTTGGAATGACCCTAGTGCTCCCCTTGGACAACTTGTCTTATTTGCCCTAGCCCCACTCTGGAACATTATAATAAAACACTAGAACACTAGAACTAGAACGCCTCTAGACTAGACGCCCTATCCCACCTATGTACTAGAATGTCCCATTGGAATTGGAATTCCCTAGTGGAATGTAACTCCCCCCTTATATCCTCTCCCACTCAAAATCAAGTGACATCCCCAATGCTCGCACCACTATCCCAGACACTAATGGAGAGGTACCCACTTCTACTCTACATATTCAAAACAGAGTGGTAGAGTCCTTATCCAATAACTCCAACACTACTCCTAGAAACTCTCAACACTTTCCCATGATTCCTCATATTTGGGTTATCCCTTCCAATGAACCAACAATTCCCTCCATTTCTTGTTTCTAAATCCTCTCTCCATAACAAAAATCACCTCCTGCACCTCCAAGTCTGGCCTATCCCTAACATTAGTTTCCCCCCTTGTTCACACACTCCTATTGTTTTTCTCTTTATCCTTATGATATGGATGAAGTTTAATGACATGGAAAACATCATGTACCCTCATGTGTGCTGTAAAATTCATTTTGTATGCAAACTTATGAAATATATTTGTCACTATGTAAGGCCTATCATACCTTCAATCCAATGGTAGACTCAACCACTTGGGTGGTCTAAATTGAATCAAATCCATCTTCAAGTAGACCCTATAACCAACCTTGAATTCCAAATGCATCCTCCCTAATTCTAAATACTTATTCATCCTTTTTGTAGCTTTGACCAAGTTGTGCCTAGCAAGATCAAACTGATCATGTGATCCTTCAAACTATCCCTTGTACCTAGACACTATCCCAAGTATCCACTCATCACTGTACAAGGAGTTAGTGGTTGTTGCCCTGTAGCCAACTCAAATAGAGAATACTAACTCGATGCACTCTTTTGCATGTTGTAGCTAAACTAAGTTGGATCCAATTAGCCCAACTATTTGGACTAGTCTAACCAAATAAAGTGCTTGAGATAATCCTCCAAGATCCCATTTATCTTTTCAACCTATCTATCTGTCTCTAGATGATGACTAGTAGACATTATCAAATTTATCCCCATTATCTTGAAAAACTCTTTCCAAAACACAATAGTGAAGTGGGAATCCATATCATTGATGATATTAAGTGTTGAACACCCCAATACTTCACAACATTCCTTAAAAAGTGGTTTTTTGCATCCTCTATCTTGCATAGTGTCTTGCATGGTACAAATATGGTATATTTTGAGAATCTATTAACAACCATCATTATACTACTAAACCCATCCACCTCAGGAATCCATGCTCGCACTTGACCATGGTCTAACCAAAAGGGGTAGGGGCTCAAGTAGACCTCTCAAACACCTATTCACAACCTTTTCTTATTGGCATATGATGCAACTCCTGACATACTCATCAACATCTCACCTCATCCTTGGCCAGTAAAATCCCCTTTCAAGTAGTGCAAGGTTCATCTTCTACTTTGGGTTCCCAACCCACTTTCTTTCATGACAGTCACTAAGTGGCTCCCTCCTCAAATTCCTCCATTTTGGGATATAGACTCTCTCTTGGGTGAACACCAACAACCCGTATTTTATGCTAAACTTTTGAGTCCTCCCTTTTCCCATTTGAAAAGATCTACCTGAAGATTCATCTCCAATCTTTCCTTTATGGACTCCAATACCTTATTAGATAGTACCACCTAACTCTTCCCTGGATCTACCTTTGGCACCACTCCATCCACTATAGCTGACTAAGCCTTCCTACTTAGAGAATCTACTAAAACATTATTCTTCCTTGGGTTGTAGAGGATACTAAAGTAAAAATCTACCAAGGGCTCTTGCCATATGGCTTTGGAGTCAACTTCTCCCTAGTCTTAAAATAAGTTGAAGAGATATTGCTTGTCTTCACCAAAACCTGTCCCCAAAAGGTAGTGTCTCCAAGTCTCGAGATAGTGGATGATCCCTATCATCTCCTTCTCATGGGAAGGGTAGATCTTCTCCTTTTATTTCAACTTAGTCAAGACTTATAGGAAACTATATGTCCATCCTTCATCAAAAACCTTTCGATAACACATTTTGAAGCATCACTATACACCTCAAAAGGTCTCATTAAATTCAATAATGCTAGCATAGGTGATGTAGTGAGTTTCTCTTTGAGTGTCTCAAAATATGCTTGACACTTTTATGTCCACTTTAATTTCTTATCATTCTTAAGAACATTAATTAGAGGTTCTGTAGACACATAAAATGTACCGATTGACATTGTGCATCTAATCCCGACTACTAATATCATTTCATCCTGAATCATCCCTTGGTGTAACCATTTAATCAAATCCCCTTATCTGATTAAATTCATCAATATTCCTCTCTTAATTAAATAAACCAGTTATTTAATTAAGTCACCTCTTCTCGATAATTAAATTAATCATTTTGATCTAATTATCCCCATTTAATTAAATAGTCAATTTTATTTAATTAAATCTCTTAAGTCTATCTATTAAATTAAATAAATTAAAACCTTATTTGGTTTAATCTAACTTCACCCCTTTTAATTAAATAAATCAAAAAAATTATTTAATTAATCTCTTATCACATTCCTCTCATATTTGATTTTAATAAATCCACAAATTTAAGTCAAATAGGTCACATCATTTAATCTCCTTCATTAAATTAAGTAACCTTGATTAATTTAATCTCCTATCATGTCCAATCCTCTAGCATTTACCACTTGCACATGAAAATAGATTTAATTAATTTATTAAATCTATATTTTCCTCAACAAGGCATCTTTTAGGAATATTCTCCAAGTTTGAATTCAAAAGTCCAAGTTGACATGTACATCTAACAAGGAATTTACTCTCTCTTACATGTCCTTTGCCTTGATCTAAGTGGCATTCAATGCATTCTTTCTTCCCTCTTGCAAGGCATTTCAACAAAATTCAAAATTCAAAAATATGCATTTATTGGCACCATCCTCAAAACTTGAACATCCTCCATCCACTCATACATTGACAAATGCCATCTTTCCATTGGTTGAATATTAGTCCCACATTGCTCAATTTTGCACGTTCATCCTTCAATCTCATCTATAAATGAAGAGCTCATCTCCTCATTTGATCATCCACAAATTATGCAAAGTTACCATGCTCAAATATCTATCAAATTTCATCCATCACCATTGAGTTCTTAGCTAGGTTATGCAGGCTTTTAGCTTGGAGCTCTCATCAAGCATAAAAAAAGTGGATCAATCATCAATTATCATCAACATACATCAATCTTACATCATAGGAGTTGGGAAAGGGCCAATTTTCACATCAAATTGGCACCAATTCCCCCATGGGATCATAAATTTGCTAATCTTAATTAGGATTCAATCTCTATTTTTTTATTTCATTGTGTTCTTCATTGGTTTTTTCCTAATTTGAGCTATGTTAATGGATTTCATGGGGAATCCTTGTTCTTGCTTGAAATCTTAAATCTAATGTTTTTTTTCTCATTGTTTTGAAGGTATTGGGATTGGGGTTTGCACATTTGGTGCTAGAAGGAAGGCATGGCATCAATTCTAATAACTTTTTCCTAAAAATTCCACGTTTTTCATTGTGCACAAAAAAATTCCAACGCTGGAAGCTTAGCGTCACCATATAGCACCATTGGTTCTCTCGGGTCACCATACAACACCGCTAGAAATTCAAACTGTGACACTGAAGTTTTCCCACCCAAGATTTTGAATTCCAACCTGCGCCACTTGAACAATCTGACCTGCAGGACTTTTTCAAAAAAATCAAACAGCAACGCTAAGCAAAAGTGTGACACAGTTGAATTCACTAGTCCGAACATTGAGTGATGATGATTGGTAAGCAGTGTTGTACAACACCACTGAGAAATCAAACTGCGACGCAGTCACAGGTTGCACTACTAGCAGGGAGTAAAAAGTTGAAATTTAATTTTAGTACATGCTTTTTGTCAATGATGAGTTTACCTTTTTTTCTACTTTTTAACCTCTATGTTTTGTAGGATTTGACTGATTTTTTTCTTTCTTATAGGTTGAATCAATTGAAAATGAAATAAAATGAAAGATGATGATGGTACTTCACAAAATCAAAGTGTTTTTAAACACTTTAGTGTTCATTTAACACTTTTAAGAAATTGTTATCTCTTGTTGCTTAGGATACTAATTTTGTTTGGGTTTTAAAAAGAATATTTTCTATTTTTTATTAAAGGCTTAAAACGAACATTAGGATTACAACTTACTAGAGTTTGTTTTTTGGTTAACAAATTGAACAAAACAACTCTCATTTATCTTTTGGTGCTTAAAAGGAACTCACAATTGCTTTCGGGATCTAAAATGAACAAGTGCAACTTTATTTTGTGATGGCTTACTCAAACTAACTTCATTGAAAAAGGATGTATACACTTCTCTCGTGCTTTATAGTGATCTTGAGAATCAAAAGGACTTTTTTTGTGATTTTAGGTTGAGATAAAGCAATCACCTCCACACTTCATTTTTGGGTTTAAAATTGAACAAAATCTTGTGCGAGTGTGAATGAACTTATTGCATGTATTCTTCCTTTGTTTCTAAACAAGGGTTGATCGAACTATGAATAAGTTTATTCACTTTTTTTTATCTTAGAGGGCCTACCTTGGGGAAAAAGTACTCACCCAAGGGAATGACTCAACTAGTAACACTTTGAATCCAAGAGTATTCCCAACCGAGATATAAATATGGGTATTGGTATAAACGCCAATATCAGACGGTTGGCTCCAACGAGATGGATATGAAAAGGGACTCTTGTTGTATGGGTCAATCAACACAAACAGAAAGTCCTAATAAAAACCCATGTTTTAGAATTGTCAAAATCTTTGATCTATTTTTTGGCGCAAGAATGATAGTTCTGAAGTCGCCCCACACTTTTACGGTCTTTTAGTAGAAATGGAAAGCATTCCATGGGAGTTTCATGGGTGTTGATGCTTGGCTGCCTCATATAAGTGAGTGTCGTGGAGGGGAGCCAGTGGGGTCAAGCATCTAACCTTTTGCTAAATATAAGCATAGTTGGACTTGTTCAAGTGGGGATTTAACAAATATTGTCTTCCACATCCATAGAGTTGTACTTATTCTTAGTTACAAATGCTTTGCTTGTTTGAAAACATCTTGAAAACAAACAATTAAACTTCATCATCAAAATTTCAAACCCTTTAGGAGACAAATACAATTGACTCAATTCATGTGTTATTGCTTTCCCTTGGAATTTATCCTTAGAGGTTTCTAAACACTTGGATTACCTCTCAATTTTTTTACTAAAGTTAAACAATAGGTAACCCTTGCCTTAAGTTCATCAAATTTCCACATAACATACCTTGTGGGATTTGAATAAATTAAGAAATTAGACATCTAGCTTGGAAACCTAATCAAAGAAGTGTTTGAGATCAAATAAAGTCACTAAACAAAGAGAACAAAATTGGCTCTCACATGTGTTGAAGCATCATGATTTCTAAGAAGGTTAAAATGCGAAAACCAAAATCCTTGAGTCAAAGTTCAAAATTTAGGAGTCATACTCAAAATATCATCAAGAAATACAAAATAAAGTGTAATCAAAATCAATACATCAAGATAAGAAAAAAATTCACAAGGTTCTATAGGCTCATCCCTTTGAACAATCTAGAAATGTATGCTCAATTTGAACTTCTTAGTTATAGAGGTCCTTAGAAGCATTACATTTTCTTCAATACCGAGGTCTAGGTAAACAAAGTGTCTTGTTTAGGTTCATCTTAGAATCAAAAGACATAAAAATACTTTCTCATCCATCCTTCAAAGCATCAAATCAAAAATCATCTCATCATCACCTTTTGAGAAATCTTGAAATCATCCTTAAATGATAGGCTTTTTGGAAAAAATAAAAATCATCAAATCCTTGAAATCTTTTTTGGCTAGGTATGTGTAGATGCATCCTTTTTCATATACTTAGTCAAAGTTATCAAACCATCTTGTTTAGCTAGGTATATGTAGATGCATCCTTCTTCATATGCTTGGTTAAATTATCATCTTGTTTGAATAGGTGTGGGTAGATGCATCCTTCTCCCTACACATTCAAATTATCATCCTTTGAACAAAATTACCTCATAGATAATCATCCAACATCTTAGGGTCTATTTTTTTCTATCAAAGAAAACCAAAATCAAAAAATTGAAATCCGAAACATATCCAAAAGTCCCAAAAGTCTAGCATCCCCCTCAAGATTTATCAAAAGATCAAAACCTCCACATCATCCATCTCTTGCATCATGATCATATCACCTTTTGATCCTCAAGATATATTAAAATTTTCTCTTTTGTGCATATAGTAAAGATCAATCCAAATAATTAAGAGATTCATCTCCCATATTCTCAAAAATTGATCCTTGTTTTATGGTTCAAACTAGATCTCAATAGAAGAACATGGAAGCCAACAAAGAAACACTCGCTTCAAGTGACCTAAGCCAAACGAACGTCGAGATGAATCCAGTCGAATCAAGCAATCCTTTGACTATCTCATCATCACAAAATCCACAAGAGGAAACCCAAGGAGAAGATCTTACCTTTGGGATGTCACATGAAGAAATAACTGAAATGCTCCAAAATCTGGAAAACCATAAAATCGTCATCATGATGAGACTTAACCCTTCACTATACATGCTTGAGCTAGCAAGACAAGGGGCCAAATTACCTTCGGATTTCAATTTAAGTACTATAGTGGAGACATATTTACCTCCAATATCATCCACCATCCCCATCTCATCTACACCCCCATCCCAAAACATAACCCAAAACATTTCACAAATCACGACATCTTTTGCTCCAACCCAACCCAATGTTAATAAGGGAAATGCATTTCTTAATGCTATTCGAATACACCCCCTTGTTAATAATCAAGACTTGGAAAAAAATACCATTTTGAAACAAAACATACCCCAAAATCCATTACATAAGTATGTTCCTCCCAATTTCCATAATGATCCATCATCATCATCCTTCCATGCAACACCTCAAGATTCTCTCCTCACAAATCCACAAGAAAAAGGTGACATGTTCAAACTTGAGGGAATTTTTGATACCACACCCCTCATATTTCCACCACTTCTGCTATTGCCATCATCATCCACACCACTCCTTGGCTTAGGGCTTCTCCCTTTACCAAGTATCAATCAAACCAACATCCCAAATATCAAACAAAACATCATGCCAAACTTTCAAAACTTGTCACTGATATTGCGAGAATAGATGACAACTACACAAGAAATTACGGCATCATCAAACACCCCCTAACATCTCAAAGCATGGTCTCCCAAGGGCCAATCACATCAACAACACCATTTATCACTCAAACCACCACATCAACAACAACGTCCACCACTCATCACCACCACAAACGCCATTCCAAATCTACCACCACCAACTTCCAACATATCAAGCCAATACAACATAGCATTGCAAGAAGCTCAGCAAGCTGCTTTTCAAAGGGGATTCATACAAGTGAAAAAAAAGCCACGCAACTAGCTGCTCAGCAAGCCTCTCAAGCTGCACAAGTTGCCTAAGTAGCCCAATCCATATTACAAGCACAACAGACTACACAAGCCCAAGCTTTATTGCAACAACAAGAACAAGCCACTCAAACTATACAAGCTGCCCAAGCAACCCAGGCCATATTACAAGCACAAAAGGCTTCCCAAGCCCAAATTCTATGGCAACAACAAGCGGCACAAGCCCAAGCTCAAGCTCAAGCACAAGCCCAATATCAAGCACAACAAGCACAAGCACAAGCGCAACTTCTTGCACAAAAATATGTAGTGCAACTACAGGAATATCAGCAAGCAATAAAACAATGTCAAGAGTAGCAAGAAGAAGCCCAACAACAAGCATTGTTGGAACAACAACATGCAATCCTAGCACAACAATAACAAGCACAACAATAAGCAATCCTAGCACAACAACAAGTCAACAACAAGCATTGTTCATATAGCAACAAGTGCAAGCATGCCTAGCTTGGCAGAATATACAAATACCATCAAAAAACACACCAACCAACCCACCCGTCCAACCCACAATTGAAACACCCCAGAACACCTTCATGCCACCCCCTGATCTTGAAAATGACGTAACAACACAAATCAGGTTGCTCTCACAACAAGTGCTTGATCTTCAATCAAGGCGAACCACAAAAACACCAAGCAACTTGCATCCCTATCCATTTTCCAGGAGCCTTGTGATGAAACCCTTCCCCAAGGGATTTAAGATCCCCAATTTTTACAAATATCATGGGATGGGAAACCCTGAAGATCACATCAGGGAATTTCAGGTTCATTGCATGGAAGTCGCATATGACGATACTTATCTAATGTGGCTATTTCCTAGGAGTTTGGTTGGCCACGCTATGGAATGGTTCTCTCACCTACCTTCAGGCATTAGGACATTCCAAGAAATTATAGATGCATTCATTAAAAATTATGCATGCAACATTGCCATGGATGTTAGTCTAGAAGAACTCTCAGCTCTGGAACAAGCAAAGGGTGAATCATTCACTTCATTCCTACAACAATGTCGATCCAAGGCCAATCAGAGCAAATGGACCATGCCCAAGGAACAACAAGTTTGTACCATCATAGCCAACCTTGATGGCCTCTTGGAATTTCATCTCAAGGTTCAAGGGATCACCACATATGACCAGTTGATCCCCAACTCGCTCAACATCAAACAAGCCCTTATGACTCAACGAGTGGGATCAACTTCATACCCTGAACATCAAAACAACTACCCACCCACCAATTACAATGATAAACCTTGCACATGGGCAAGGAAGAAAAATGTTACTAATGATGGTGTTGTCGATGCTAAGGTGGTCATTAGTGCCCTGTGCCAAAACACACCTGCACCACAAATCCAAATTCAACACCAAGACAATCATCAAGCAACACAACAACCAAACAACAATCTGGTGATTAACAATGTCAATGTTCAAAGGGGACCACCCCAATGAAACAAAAATTACCCCAACCGAAAATACACTACTTTCGGGGAACCACTTGAAATCATAATGAAGAAGATAATAAACAAAAAAATCATCAAGGATCCTACCTTTGAGCATTACCAAGAACTGGATGTGAAACCTCCTTGGTATAATGAAAATCAACTCTATGTGAATTCCATAAAATCAAAGGACATACCATGAACAGTTGCATGAGATTAAAAAACATAGTTCAAGATCTCATCGATCAAAGGATTATAAATGTGGAACAACCTATAGGAAACCAAGACCTTAAGATATACATGAATTTGATGCCTAACCATGGCAATAAAGGGAATAATAATAATAACACGGATAAAGGGAAGGGCACCCACACAAACGTGAATAATATTTATGAAATTGTCGTTACCTCCCTAGATGAATACTACACAGTCCTCACCATCAAAGGTGCCCATGCCGATTGTGGAGTCACCACAAGAGGAAGAAAAGTTACCATCGCAGGATCATCCTAGCCAAACAGAGTCCCTACATCTAGATTTGTCCCTAATGGCTACAATATCCTAGATCAACTCAAGAGAACAACAATGTAAATCTCGATCATGGAGTTGCTAAAAATCTCATCTTCCCATAGGAAAATATTTGAAGAAGCGTTGGCCTCATCCACTGTCCCCGCAAATATTGATGCAAAACAATTCCAAGCTATGGTCAAAAATATCATTATGCCAAATCTCCTCACATTATCTGACTAGGATTTCCCTACTCAACCATCTCACAACCATGCGCTTCACTTATAATTCATTGTACAAAAGAGCAAAGTCAAAAGGGTCTTGGTGGATGGAGCTGTGGGTTTGAATATATGTTCTCTCAACCTCATCAAACAATTGAAAATCTTAGAAGATTTTATCAACAAAGGAAAGGGTATCACAATAAGAGCATACGATGATCAAGAATGAGTGTCCCAAGGCACAATCAAACTCCCTATTCAAGTAGGGCCTACTATTATGGAAACAACTTGTCAGGTCTTGGACCTCGACTTTCTGTATAACATCCTCCTAGGATGCTCAGGGAATCATGCGATGAAAGCAGTAGCATCAACTTTCCATCAATGTGAGAAATTCACACATGAGGGACAATAAGTCACCATCCTTGGAGATCTTGAACCTTTCTCCTATTGAAAGAGCCTTAAAGAAAAGTACTCTAAAATCCTCCAAGTACCAAAAAATGATGAGGGCCCATCTACACCATACATCGATCCCACCACTTTCGTATCCACTTCTGCGATAGAGACACCCACCACTCTCGCCATTCCCACCATCTTTAACATTAAGGTCATCATCCAAGATAACAGTTGTGGTAACTACATGATCCCTAAAAATTCTTTTATGGTAGGAGAGTTACAACAATCTCCTAGATCATGGGGACGTCTATAAATAAATGAAGCCTCCACATCCCAAACATCTCCTGAAGACTATCCCAACTTTACAAGTTAGGGGGATCTTGGCCAATAAGTCATTGAGGTAGATCCATCTCATATGTTGTACCAAGATGAGAGACCAGTAGCTGATTTACCAATGGATGACAGAAGCAAGGGTCTACAAATGATGCTTGCAATGGGCTATGACAGAAATCAAAGACTTGGGGAAACAACAATGGGATTATAACACCTATCATTCCAGAGAAGCAAACAATAACAAATCTTGGCCTTGGATGTACCCCAATGAGTATAACTATATGTGGCCGAAGTCCTCCAATTAGAAGGGTGAATAATCTTCCTCAGCCAACCATAGTAGAACTGTGCCTACCAGTATCTATAGGTCACATCATAGATAACTTTACATTTGATATAGCCGATATCTATACTAGTAATGATGATGAGGATCCCCTAACCAACTTACCTAGGCTATTTGAGGATACCACTCTTTGCATGATTAGCACCCTATCTTTTGAATCAGATCACCAACATCATGAAATCTACGTAGTATATCCCCAACTCATCGACTACGACCAACAAGGAGCACCAATTCTTGATACATTCGAAAATGATGAGGTGCTCTCATAATCCATGGGACTATAGGATAACATTCCATGTGGGGATCACAAATCAAGGTTCCTAATCGAGCTAGATACACATGCTTATTATGGGGAAACGCTTGAATCCCTCAGTCGCAAAAGTGAAAAATTAAGAATAATATCTAAGTCCTTGAGTGAAAACCACACTATGGCACTCTCCGACTAGAAAAAAGTAAAAAGAAAGGATGCATCATATGGTGAGAACCTCTTTAAGGTGACCAAGGATGGGGGATTCAATCTTCCTTTTAGAGCTATTCATCAGGAAAAATCAGCAGTCTTGGCAAAAAAATGCAATCCAATCAATCTAGGAACAGAGGAAGCCCCGCATATCACATTCTATGTGGAATCATTACTATCAGAGGAACAAGAGCTCCTAGCAGCCTTCCTAAGAGAAAGACAAACAAATTTTGCATGGAGCTATGCTGACATGCTAGGACTTGATCCAAAGATCATGGTTCACCACTTAGTAGTATATCTAGAAGCAAAGCCTGTTAAACAAAAGCTTCAAAAAATGCACCCTCAGATTGTCATATTAGTTAAAATGGAGCTAAAAAATCTATCAGATGTAGGATTCATCCAACCAATAGATTATCAAGAATCTTGGTACCTGTCTCAAAACCTGATGGGAACATCAGAATCTACACAGACTTCAGAGACTTGAATAAAGCATGTCCAAAAGATGACTTCCCACTTCCAAACATTGACATGATCATAGATATGACAGATGGACATGAAATGTTGTCACTAATGGATGAATTTTCAAGGTACAATCAAATCATGATAGTTAAAGAGGACCAACATAAGATGGCTTTCACTTGTCCATGGGGGACTTATTGTTGGAATATGATGCCATTCGGCTTAAAGAACGTAGGAGAAACATTCCAAAGCTAGTCGAAGATTATGTTGATGATATTTTAGCCATAATCCATGATCCATGACATGATCCATAAGATAGTTGAAGATTATGTTGATGATATTTTAGCCAAATCCAAAAAGAGAAAGGATCACATAGCAACCCCTAGTGCCATTTTTGATAGGTTGGAGGAGTACAACATCATATTAAACCCAAAGATGTGTGTCTTTGGTGTACAATCAGGAAAATTGCTAGGATATATAGTATCAATGAGGGGCATCGAGGTAGATCCAGCAAAGGTAAAATTAATCCTTCAGATGGAGGCACCAAAAACATTAAAGCAATTGAGAGGTCTCCAAGGCAAGCTCCAATCCATTTGAAGATTCATAGCACAGTTGGCGGACAAACAGAACCTATACTCTCACCTACTCCACAAGGGAGTAGCATACAAATGGGATAACAAGTGTGAAGAGGCATTCAAAAAAATCAAAGAATATCTCCTGACACCACTAGTCTTAATGCCACCAATCCCAAGAAAACCATTGATTCTCTACGTATCAACAACAACAGCAACCCTTGGAGCTCTCCTAGCTCAGCATAACGAAAATGGAACATAAATGGTAATCTATTATATCAGTAGAACAATGGTGGGGCATGAGCTAAACTATTCATTCATTGAGAAAGAATGCCTAGCAGTAGTGTTTGCATCACAAAAATTCAAACATTACATGTTGGCACACAAAATAAAGCTCATCGCCAAAATTGACCCTCTCAAATACTTATTGTCAAAGGCAATGCTCATAGGAAGAATGGCCAAATGGGTGATGATACTGTCAAATTACGACATTGAATATGTGGAGAGGAAAGCAATCAAAGGACAAGTCATCTTAGATCAACTTGCAGAAGCACCAACCTATTTAGACAATCCTCTAATCTCAGAATTTCTAGATGAATCTATTTTCAATCTCAACGTAGTGGACCACTAGATACTGTACTTCGATGGCTCATACCCATAGCATGGATCAGGAGTTGGTATCTTCTTTATCACCCCACAAGGGGACTACATACCAAGGTCCTACAAACTAGAATTTCCCTGCACCAATAACATTGCAGAATACGGGGCATTAACCATAGGTCTTAGAATAGTAGTGCTGTGGAACATTATACCTCTCAAATTATACGAAGACTCTTAATTGATAATAAATCAAGTGAATGATGAATACCAAACCAAGGATGACAAGCTCAATCCATACAAGAAATTGGTGGAGACTCTTAAAGAATCCTTCACTGAAATAACATTTGAGCAGGTTCCTAGAACCAACAATAGAGCAGCAAATTCCATAGCAACAATTGGATCTGTTGTGCAGTTTTTGCACACACGCCCCACTTGGAGTAGGGACCCTCTTTCGGGATGTCTTTTGACCTTCGGTTTTATTGATTTTGCTCTCTTGAGGTCTTGACATGTTGGTTTTGTTGGCTTTGCTCTTGTCTTGAGGCTTGAATTGATTAAAATTGAGTTTTGAGCAAAATCTGGGTTTTCACCTAACTCTGGGATTTTCCAGCTCCAGCAGATTTTTCCGGGCTCTGGTTCACTATCTGTTCATTGCTGAATTTTTTGAATCCGGGTTTTTGCCAGATTCTAGGATTTTCTAGTTCGAGCGGATTTTCCCAGACTTTGCCAAAATTCTGAATTTCATCATTTTCCTAGTTTCAGCCATATCCGTGGAATTCATGCTCATCCGGATTTCCGCGTATCTTTGGGGTTTCCAAAATTCTGTCCTGGGCTCAGGTTTCTGGATTTTCAGACGTGTCTTACCGCTCATTAATGCTTGAGGTACCTTTTTTCAGACACGTAAATGGGTGGATTTAAACTCTTTTGGGCATCATTTTAACTTCATTGTTCACTTGTTTGTTGCCTTATCGATTGAGTGCATTCTTCATTCGAAGCTTTGAGTGTTGATTCTGAACCGTTGGCGTGTGGACTATCTGGATCGCTAATCAAGGTTTTCATTGCTGGGGTGCATTTGCTTTATGGTCACTTCTTCACGTTTGGGTTTCATCTGGATTGATCCCATGGTAGGTTATCGATGGCCCTTACATTTATTTACACGATGATTAGGTTTTCTATGTTGATTAGTGGTCATGTCGAGTCGGCCCATGTTTGGTCACGATTTTCTTCTCATCGAGTTAGGGATGGATTCTTTTCTTCGTGAAAACCTCATCACTCATGCCATACATGCTTGTATTTATCCATTAGATGACGGGTGCATCTGTTGGACGGTGTTCTGGGTAGATTTCGGCCCTCTAAGTGCGTAATTTGCCATATTGTGCAAGGTTAGGGTTTCTTTGGTGCTTGGCCCAGAATAGTGAATTTGTCATAATTTTTGTATCTTGCGCCAGGATTACATTGACCCCTTCCTTGTGAGGATTC
The DNA here is from genome assembly GCA_007258455.2 of Sequoia sempervirens. Taxonomy (NCBI): domain Eukaryota; kingdom Viridiplantae; phylum Streptophyta; class Pinopsida; order Cupressales; family Cupressaceae; genus Sequoia; species Sequoia sempervirens. The sequence continues at coordinate 463,562,670 of VDFB02193867.1, forward strand.
GGAGCGCCCTAGATTGATCTTTATAGATGGTATGTTAAACCCGAGCTTAATCCTGGTTTTCATGGCGGGAAGTTTATTCATTGAAATTAGGGCATCGCTATTTCACCATGAGGACTAGTCATTTAAAGCTTTTGGGATTCAAATTTGTTTGCATTTGAAGTATAGTCTTTTGGCGTCGATTTTGGAGTCATTAGCAGCCAGGTGGAAAGGTTTTCATATTTGTTCAGTCATTGGTTCGCGTGTCATTGTCCGTCGGGTTTCCGTGGTGTTCGCGGAATTCCTGCGAACTCGGATTTTCTCGGTTTCTGCTAATTCTGCGGAGTGCAGTGATTTCTGGAACACTTCGAACTGTCCGCGAGAATCCATCTCGTTCGGATTTTTCCATTTTTTCTGTCTGTGTTAATTTCTTTCAATTTTCTGAAGATAGGATTCATGGAATGAGTGCTAAATGCTAATTTCTTGTTGCTAATGAACGAATTTCCTGATAATCTTATGATCTTTTATCCATACTAGCAATTTATTTGATTAATGATGTTTTGGCAGCAAGAATCCATCTAGGTCGGATTTCTTCGAATTCTGCCGACTAGATTTTCCTGGCTTACAGTGTTTTCTCAGACTACTTTATTTTTCTGGATTTTTAGAAATTGGCAGTTTGTGATGGATTTTAACTGTTTTATATTATTTATGCTAATATTTTGGTTGGAATATGAATGATAATTGGATACTCATGATGTCCTTTGTGAATGTAGGCCGAATCAAGCAGGACTGGGGCAGGAAAGTCCAAGGGTGACACAGAGGGGTCATCCATTTTAGAGGCAAAGAGATTAAGGTTAAATATTAAGAGTCAACTCCCTGAAAGCAAAATATCTTCGGTATGGTCCGAGGTGCCTGACACCAATGTGGGCGCCTGGAGATACAAAGAGTTCAAGCAGAGGACAACTAAGAAGAATCTGTCGGTCCTAAGGAATGGCATGATGAAGTCCAGATTAGTGCATGTGGCAGGTTTCCCTCCAGCGATCCAATGTTATGAGTTGATCTTAGAGTGTGCCCAACAGTATGATTTTGATACGCAAAGGGTTGTCAGTATTGAGGGAAGGGTCTTGGCCAATTTTAGCCCTATCTCTATTGCCCAAGCTTTTGACATGCCTGACTTGTCTTTTGTGTGCGCTCTAAACATGGACTTGGCTAGAACATACTACGAAAATGAACCCATCAAGGCTCAACAGATGATTAATTCTTGGTTAGAAAAGCTGAAATCACATTACTCCAAACTGCCCAAGCAGTTGTATAGAGTTAAATTTAGGTCAGACATTTATGATGCTATAACATTTTTGAGCAGGGTGGCAGGACTGAAGACTGCTGGAGTATTAGAAAGTTGGATGGTCCATGTGATCACCAAAATTGAGCAGGGGACCAACTATCATTGGGTCGGGCTTATTAGTTCTGAAATTGATAAACAGCTGAGGAATGTCCTAGAGACTAAGAGGTTCACCATGTCCTCCTATGTCATGTATGTGCTTTCCAGATTCTACCCATACGGGGGTTTGAATCCATGAGGGACATTCAGACAGGACATAGTCTATGAAGTGTACCCAGAGTTGCACCTAGGACATAAAGACTACCGCAGGGCTAATGATGCATTCACTATGCATATCACCCAGATGCTTCAAAATGCTGAGCATGTGAGACTGTCAGATGGAGCCAAAGGATTGATAAATAATTACGGAGCCTGGTTCATTCAATTTCCCACCTTCACCTACCTTAGAATTGATGGATGCCCGGTCGCTCCATACAGGTTACCTAGGTACCCCACAGATCACATTTTTCTATTAGAGATTGTCAGATAGATTTGTGAGTTTGATGCCATTGTAAAGAAGGAAAAGCATAAGACAGGTTTTGGTGGAGATTTCCCTCTTGGAATTGGTGTAGCAAAAATGTGCCCCTCCATTCAATCAGCACACATCGTAGGGGATGAATTGGAAGCATTTGGTTTCTCCTTCCACTCCAAAAGGATGAACTTTGATATCATAGAAGAAGCACAGAAGAAGGCTACCAAGGAGTACCAACATAAGGATGACCTAGAAGACTATTGGGCCAATATCAAGGATGATTTTGAAGCGAGAAAGAAAAGGTACTCTAGGCTCCCTGTTGATTACATTAGGCAATACAATGTTAGGCTAATCCTGGACCAACTGGAGGATGATGGAAATCTGGTACAGGATCATGCCTATGAAGCTGTTAAGGATAGCTCAATCAGGGAAATCAACTAGAATGAAGATGAGGTCACAGAGTTGGAAGACCTAATGGCCCCGGTTATGAAATTCACCACTTCTTGGTTGAAGCATAAGGTTTGGGAGCTAGAAAGTGAGAAGGTAACTTGTACCTTCAATTTGATGGGAGATCTCAATCCCATGTCTACTTCAAAGGAATCCGGGGATGATGACCCCAAAGGGAAAACCCAAAAGAGCTCTCCTTCCAAAATAAAGATTAGAGGCCCTAAAGAAAGTGAGCTGGAGCCAAAGAGGAAGCCCAAAGGAAAGAAAAGAAGTCAGGCTTTGAAGATAGGCAGATCCTCTGATGAGGAAGAATTGGAAAAAACAGAAGAAGAAAGTGCCCCTCCACCACCAAAGAAGACCAGAACAACCAGGGTTTCAAGGAAGAAGATTCAGGATACCTCAAAGGATGAGCCTCCGATTATCGATATAGAAAGTTCAGGAGGGGAGAAAAAAAAAGTCTACATGAGAAGATCAAAGACTCCATCCCCTAAGGAGCCAATGCAAAAGAAGGACCTTTCTCTGGAGATGACAATTGTAGAGCCATCTAAGGTTGTTTCTCCTCTGCCAAGCGGGTTTGAGCAAGAGACTCCGAAATAACATGAGACAAGTGGAGAGGCCAAGCCCTTTAAGGAAGGGGAGCTCTTTGGTGCTACTGCAGAGCTTGAACTTGAAGAGGTAGAAAATCATCCTTCTCCTCTAGTGATGTATGAAGATTCTCTGGAGATTGGCAGAGGAAACAGATTGCCTGAGCAAGAGGAAGACATCCCTGTTAGAACCCCATCACCGGTGCAAGAGTTGGAGCTTGAAGAAGGTGATCAAGATGAGCAGCTCCCTGAAAAGGAGGAAGATAAAATAATTGAAAAGGAAGAAGAGGAAACAACAAAATAGCAAGAAGAAGCAAGAACAGAGGAAATATGGGTAGAACCTGCAGCCCCGAATTGGCTTGAAAAGGAGATTCCAAGGAAGAAATAGGTAGTTGTCGAAGAAAGTCCCTTGGATTGGGATGAAATGCTATCTAAAATTGGCAAAGGGAAGAAAAAGAAGGCAGCTAGGGTGGTCTCAAAGATGGAGAGAGATGAAGCAAATAACTGAGTCATCCACATTGCCACCCCTACTGTAGACAAAACGAGAGAAGATATCACTGGTCAGGACTACAATGTGCAGACTATCAACCTTGGGCCAGCATCCATGGAGCAGGATATAGAGGAGTATGAGGGATCTAGTGCTGTGATCATTGGAAGGTTGAGGAAAGAAACCCAAACTAAGCATGAACTGAGGAAGGAGAATGAAAGACTTAGGAAATGCCTGGAAGAGGTGATAAAGCCTCTGCAGTCTCTCCACCCATCTTCTTGTGCCACTCCTAGCTTTCTACCCAAGGAAACCATCTCCAGGATTGAGAAAATGAAAGCCTCAGCTCAAACTACAGCAAATTGGCTGAAGGATGTGCAAATAAAGGGAGATAGTGCAATCAAGGACATCCTATCCATTGGGAAAGATGCAGTCCAAGCTAAGGAATTGCTAGAATATGTGTTGTCCCAAGACAAGGAAGACATTGACCTCTTGCTGCAGAAATCTAAGATTATCATGGGACATGGCAAGGATCAGTTGGCTACGGATGGAATCCTTCCTTCCTCCAGATTAAATGAACCCTGGGAATGGTTTGAGGCTCTACAAATTCGGCATAAGGCCATGAAAAAGATCTAGAAATAAAGGAAACAAATAGATGGAGATCTTACAGGAGTATATGAGGGGTGCATTTCATTCTTTGAGGTCATGACTGGAAGGAGAAAGATTGCTCCTAAATACCTAAGTCTGGGACAACTCAGGGAATGGTGGCAGGTTTATACCCCAGATTCTGAGAATGTTATAACTGGCCACCAATTGGATGATGCAGCCACCTACTTGGCAGTAATGGAAAAGTACCAAGCACATAAGGTTGATTGGAATAAGACTGTTGACCAGTCAAAAGAGGAGATTAATTCCATTCAATGCAGACTTAAGATCTTGCCTTCGCCACCTGTTGCTGAGTTGGATGGGGTGTTTTTGAGGGTTCAAGGATCGTTGGCCTAGGACAAGGATAAAGGAGGCAGTATTTAATGCCATTTTGAGATTTGTGCTTCCCTATTATCATAGGGCATGCATTGGACCAGACTGCATTGAGGATTGTGTCAAGGCCGACCTTGATGATACCAATGGCATTTAATGTGTGCCTTATTTTGTTTTCCTAAGGCCGACTTGTTTTGGGTGGTTATTCTTATTTTGTAAATGTTTGGCTGGGCCGACATATCTTGAGATGTGCTATAAAAGGCATTCTTGCCTCATTGTAAAGGGTTAGCTAGAAAGTAATAGAGATAAGTAAGAGAAAAAAAGAGCTAGAGCATTTTTGTAATAGAAGTAGTAGTCTATTTCTTGAAGCAAGTATTGTTACAGAACAGTTGAATTGTTGCAGCATTTTGGTGATCTAATACAATAGATGGCATTGTGGTTTCTCTGGTGAAATCTCTTGTGTTATTTTATCTTGCATGGTTCTTATTGTTCTATCTTTTAGATTGCTTGAAGATTTAGGGTTAGTGTTCAGAATAAGTTAGTTTTAGTTTGGTGAATGATGTTCATGATTTCATATTTGGAATGTTTGTAGCAATCTCTGGTCTATACTCCCAGTAACTATCTGATTGTAGTAGGCTGGTGAAGTCAACCTGGACCATATATTTATATGTGCTTAAGTTCGATTGTGGATGAATGTCTATAATTTGAAAATCTATATACCTTAGAAGATTGCACCATTCTTGTGATATTGCATTGTGGGTTAAGTAGGAATTGGTTGTTTGAGGTTGGTCCATTCCAGATATATGTCATTTACATTGTTCATTCTAGGAATAGTTTAGATTTTATCATATCCTTGCACCCTTATCCTTTGCTATTTCTTTATCATTTGGTTAAACTTAAGATTAAAGATCATCACATTGCAAAATCTGATAAATTGGAAGCTACAGTTTGCTTGTAGTAAGGTCCCTTTGTGATTACCAGCATTTTCACATATTATCTGAGTTGTTTATGCATTGTCATGACCTGACACCCAAGAGACCTTGGGGTGATTTTCAGTGATTTATTGTTGAAAATAACCTTTCAAGAGAGATAGAATATTGCATTCTGTCTAAGTTGTTGCTATGCAGAAAACACCATCAACAGGATCCTTACTGGATATCCCCCACAACATTCCAAAATATGAATTCCTGATAGAGTAGCTTCTCATGCCTGCATTCAAGGTACTAGAATCAAAATTCATGTGCAAAATCATTGGTCCCGGTGATCCTTGGTACCACGAAATTTATACATAACTTTGAATAGGAGTCATACTCGTTGATTTACCCTCAAACCTAAAATGAACCTTTGTAAAAAAGGCATCCATATTCGTCATCCTAGGAGATACCCTATATCATAGGAGCATAGAGGGAACCCTACTATGCTGCTTAAACGCTAAGGATGCATTAACCACTCTAACTAAAGTACATAATGGTATCTGTGGTTCACACTCAAGTGGAATAACCATAGCTAAGAAATTGCTGAGGATGGGGTATTATTGGCCCACAATGGAATGAGAAGCACATGACTATGCCAGAAGGTGTCTACAATGTCAGTAGCATGGGGACCTCATCCATGCTCCAACTCAAGAGCTTCATCCCATCATCACACCATGGACCTTTTTGCAGTGGAGACTCGATCTCATTGGAAAAATCACTCCCACCTCATCTAATGGCCACAAATTCATCATAGCCACAACAAAGTACTTTACTAAGTGGGTGGAAGCCATACAAGCATGACACATATAACTAGGAAGCAGATTTCAAAGTTCATCCTGAACTATCTCATTTGATGCTATGGTGTCCCACAAGCCATTATCTCAGATAATGGGACACCATTCAAGAATCACGAGGCCCATGGCTTATGTGGAAAATTCAAAATCCAACATCGCTTCTCCACCCCATACTATCCCCAAGGAAATGGCCAAGCAGAAGCTACAAACAAGACCATTTTGAAAATCCTCAAGAAGATAGTCAATGACATAGGTCATGATTGGCATCTATAACTTAATCCCGCCCTTTGGGCCTATCGAACCAACATCCGCACACCCACCTGTGCCACCCCTTTCTCCCTAGTCTATGGATCCGAATTAGTATTCCCCATAGAGATTGAGCTCCCATCACTCATGATTTCACTACAAAACCTCATCACAGATGAAGAGTATGGGGTATCAAGACTAAATGCACTAAAGCTACTAGGTGAGTGACGTATAGATTCTTTGAATCATTTGCAAGTCTATCAGAATTGACTCAAAATGAGCTATAATAAGAAAATCAAAAGTAGGACATTCCAAGTCAGAGAACTAGTATTAAAGTAGAACCAAAAGAATGTCCCAAACCCAAGCAACAAAGGAAAATTTGAACCCAATTGGTTGGGACCATTCATTATCAAAACAAGTTACAAATCAGGGGCATATCAACTATCAACACCCAAAGGGGAACCTCTACAAGAGCCCATGAATAGCTCTCATCTCAAAAAGTTTTATGCCTAAATCTTTCAAGGTATACAACCAAAAAATCAGAAAATGTCCTGAAGAAATAGGCGTCTTCATGGCAACAAAGAAATAAAATAAATAAATAAAACAAAAAATCCAAAAAAAATAGAAAAGGATCAAAAATAGTAAAGAGAAAAAAATCATCCTCTAGTGAAAACCACTTCAGTGGCACTTTAGACAAGTACCTTGGTGAAAACCTGGCAAACAAGCACTTTATGTAAATAAGCACTTTCCATCCACTAGGATCTTTACAGCTTGTTCTGCATCATCCATCCATTGTGCTTCCATCATCGATCACATTCAGATTAGCATCCATCACTTATCCACCAACATTCGCACCATAGCTTGGTCCTGTGTTCATATCATGATCCTTCCTAGTACTACTCAGCCGATCCTCAAGGTTAGCTTGTCTTGCCTTTATCAGAGTAGTCTATTACATCACACTAGGGGCATATTCTTATCAGATCCGATTCGTGTATGTTCTTAAAGTCCTTAAATCAAAAAATCAAAAAATCAAAAAACATCAAAACATATCAAAATCCCAAAATAGGTCAAAAAGTCAAAAACAGAGTCATTTTGTCAAACTACAAGTCTCTGAGCCTTGAACGTAGGAAAGGTTGATCTTTGATCATCCCCTAAGACACTTAGGTCGGTCCTTTAGGCGTTCGTCATAATAAACTGACATCTCATCATGTATATCATCATTTGTAAATCAGTCAAGTCATCAATCAAACTACGTGGTCTCTGTGTGTATAATGTAGGAAAGGCTAATCTATTTATCAGCCCTTGAGGCCCCTAGGATAGGTCTTTAGGTTAGTCTCTTGGTCAAAATCTTAGAAAACCCCAAAACATTGAAAAATCAAAAAATTGAAACATTTGCAAAACCTCAAAAATACCAAAAAATAGCCTCAAAACATCTCAAAAAGATCAAAAACATCCAAATATTTAAAAAAATACATCTGCCTCATCTCACTTACACCTGCAATAATATCACTCATAATAAGTGATCATCATCCTCAATCTTTGGTAAGATAATTAGAAACAAGTCTAGCAGGTTAAAAGTGAAAACTCAAAACGTCAAGTCTTAGGTGTAAGTCAGTACATAAGCAAAATTGGTCAACTTTTCTCATGGGTAACTCATCATCCAATTGGTCCCATATCAATCATTTGAAATAACTCTTTGGATAAATGAAATGGTGTACCGCCATCCACTAACATGTCCTAGGATGCATCCTTCCTACAATGGGCATTATCTTTTGGCAATAGTTTTGGTTCTTATTCTTAAAAACACATCCTCATTTGGTTAGCGGTATTGAAGAACATCAGCTTGTTTGATTACTTTGTCTTTATCCTTTGACTTATCTTATTGCACTCATTCTAAGGACTTCTCGATGATATCCAAACAAGAGGATTTAGAGAAATACTAATGGAGCAACAATCATTATCTTTTGTCTATTGTACTTGTTGGACATTCTTGTAATATAACCTTGGTGAATACTTGCTTTGTTAGATATGTATGGAGGAGGTTTTGGGCAACTTGTTAACTATTACATTGATAGGTTATACCTTTTTGTGTTTTGGTCTGAGGTGTTTAAAACTTCTAAAGTGCATCCTAGTAAGGTTTTCGTATGTCAGGTGCAAACAAGGATACTTCTATATGTTTGTCAAGTCAAAGTCCATCACACTAGGTACAATGCCATCCTAGTTTTCTATACCTTGATGCATTGCACCATGTGTGTTATCAAACATAAGGAAATTGGCCCTTTGAAAATCCCAACTCCTTGGCAAGTAATTATCATCATTTTCATTTTCATCATCTTGTGTCTTGTTGAAATGACTTCTTCTCTTTCATCCCTTCTTTCTTATCACGCTAATGAGGTACTATGATAGTTGATCATCATCATCATCCTCATCATCATTGATCTTGCATCCACAAATCATTAGCATATTGCATAAACGTATCATATAGGAAACATATGCATTGCATTTCCACCATCATATAAACATGTTATTATAAACATTATTCATAGATAAGTGCATCCATTTTATTGCATTAGATTTATTTCTTGCAGCACATTTCATTTATTACATTATTTAGATAAGTGCATCCATTTGCATAAACATTTCATAACCATTTCACATTATCACATACCGCATAATCATACATAATAAGTACATAAGCATTATAGATAGTCCATTGCATACATATTTGCATAACATCATAAAGTCATCTCATGCATTACATTCATTTTGCATAAAACATCATCATACCAATTTATATTAACATATCATTTCATATCATTACATCACATCGCATTAAATGCATCATATACATTACATACATATAACATGTTTAGGATAATATAGATTTGTTATTCTAAGAATCTTAGAAAACCATCTTATTTGCATCATATCATATAAAACACGACCATTGCATCTACATTGCATTATATCGTCCACTAAACATCCATGTCATCTTATAAATAGCATCAAAATCATTTTTGCATGTCATTGCATAAATCATTCCACATCATTATAAGCATAAATAGGAATATAAAAATTCATTACATGCAAAGCGTACATCCATCCATAATCATTTCATATACAAGCAAGATTCACATCATTTTGCGTATACAACATAGATCATTTCCATATCATTTTGCATATTGCATATTACATAGCATATCATCTCACATCATGACACATCACATAAATACATCTGCATATCATAGGTCAACATAATATAGATTTGTTAGTCATAATCATTACATAATGCATATATCATCATAAATAAATGCATCCATAAATACATCATATAGCACCATAACATCATTGCACAACATATAGAAATAGAATCACCGGATAAATGTCATATTACAAAATAATCAGATCATTGTACATGTATGTCAATTAGTGCAAAAGGCCCATCGGGCTATCAAAAAGGAGCCCATAAGACACAAAAAGTATCATCTCGATCAAGGTCTACCCCCTATATGCTTCCCTTTCCCCTGTCACTGTGATTCTCTACTGGTCTATGGCTGGTCCATTGTGAGTACTCTAGGACCCATGCTACTATGGGTATGGCCTCATGATAATGCATCTGATAGTACTCGGCCTCTCGGATGGCATCCTTGTAGGACCAAACGGACACTGTACTCTGAGAGGAGGAGGCTGCCATGCTCTCTAGTTGTTATCTCCAGCCTAGCTCTGTGGCTTCCTGTAGCTGTACGGCCTGTCTTTGCTATATGGCCTGATCCCTCTCAACCCTAAGCTAATCTCTCTCAGTCCTAGCCTGATCCCTCTCAACTGTCACGGTCTGCACCTAGGCTTGCAACTACGCAATCAATGCATCTCAGGTATCCACCTGCTCTGCTGGCTACACTGTTGGCTATGCTCATGGAGGTCATACTTGAGGTTGATCCTTGGCTTCTGGTGGTACACTTAGCGGCACCTACTCTTGATCCTACATTAGTACATCTATCTAACCTGGCTAAACTAGAGGCCCGACCGATTGCTCCTATTGTGCACCATCCCTCCATCCTCATCCTCTCCCTTTGCCTCTCACCCTCCACCGATTGAGGACTGCTCCTAGAATCTTCAAACTTAGGGGAGGTTGGAACCAATCCCTGTATGTTTGTGTCACACCTGGATCTACAAGCCCCTGATCATAGGCCCATGGTTGAGCCACCAACTATCTAAAACTATCAATGGCCTCTGAGGTAGGAATGTATCACCCCCATGAAACCTGTGACATGGTGTGGGTAAAGACAGCCATATAATTGTCATTTGGCTGATCCTGGAGCTCACCAAACTAACGCTGCACATGCCCAAGTAGGTATCTCTCAATAATCATATGCTCTCAACCCTACATATAGCAGTCCTAGCGGGAAAAGAAAAACTTATCTGCATCATCGACCCATCTGGATCAACCAAGGTATGGATTCCATATGAATACCTATATCTCGTCTAGGACCCTCCTCCAATAGGGTATCCCGTGCTCACCTGTGTGTGTGTGAAGGACACACCACCTTTGTAACGCCATATGAGGGGATCCTCTAGCATCATTAGAACTATAACAATTTATGGCCGAAGGATAGCAATGTGCTCCCATGCCCATATGTGGAGAAGAGTGACGCTCGCTTTGAGTGCTCTGTTGTGGAGGTAGACGTACTCGTGGAGATCCCTATACAAAGATGTAAGAAGCACCGGCCCCCAAACAAAATGAACTATTCTATCGCAAACCATGCGCTCCCAGTAAAGTCCCCAACAAGGACTGAAGTATCGCCCCTATCAATTTGGGGCAATGAGACCCGAAATAACGTCTACAACAACCAGGTGGAAGGGAGGTACTAGGGCCCTGTGTCACTCGAGCTTGATCTACCCCTCACAAATAATGATTTCCTCTATAGTGAGGACTCTATGGCAAGCATCTCACCCCTCATCCATATCAAAAATGACCCACTGACCATGAATCCACAATCTCAAAATGTGCCAAACATCCTCCAAGGTGACAGTGGCCTCACCAGTGGAAAGGTGAAACAAGGAGGTCTTATTGTGCCATCTCTCAGCCAGCACTGACATCATCCCCAGGTGGGTGCAAATAGGTAATACATAGGCAATATACCATAGCCGCATGTCTTGAAGTTGATCTTGATCCTTGTCACTCAGGTCCCGCAAATAACTGAATAGATCTCGCGACATGTGCTCTCAGGAGTAGAGCTCTCTCGCCGCATCCTGCATCAGGAAGGATCATTATGTTAAAAATTTTAAAAAATTCTTCACCAGGCATCCAAGAAACCACTCTAGCTTTGCAATCCATGAAGACATCAAAGTTTTTTTAATCAAACTCCAATGCTAGGGCACAAAAGGCCAAAAGCACACCATCGTGGTGCACTTTCCTTCCCAGCAACGCACTTTGAAAAGAAACAAGACCATCACGTTGCAGTTTGTAAATCACCCAAACTCCAAAATCCACCATCGCGGGGAAATTTGACATTGAGCGGTGCAGTTTGATTTCTGAGTGGCGTTATATAGTGCTGCTATAGAAGGACTAACTTTAAATGCATTAAATGAATGTTAAAAATGAAAAATGAAGCTCAAGTAGGGATCACTTACTAGTTCCCCAATGTCAGTTGGCCCCTAGTATGTCTGGACTTGATAAAAAATGTGCATCAGAAGTTGTCATTGCGCCATATCATTAGGTGGCTAAAGCTCAAATCACAGGGTTGCTAGATGGTTGTGTGTGAAAATGAATTGAAAGTGACCCCTCAAACCCCTTTTAAGCTTGAAAAATAGGGTTTTTTCACCCTGATTAGCTATCCTGCTAGGGTTTTGGATCCCTGAACCTATTTTTCTCCAGTTGAGGCCTATTTTACATCATTTTATGGCATTTAGACACATTTTTGGCCTCCTAGAGCCCTTCTAGACTTGTCAGGCACCTTGTCCTCTTTTTTCGCAAGATCACCTAAAAATTGAGATTTTCGTCCAATCTCTCGAGGGGGAAATATATTGGCATGTTTTCTCTTGCCAGGTAGCAATGGGGCAAGATTTTTTTAAATAATAAATTTTTTTGGCTTTGATCATTTAGATCATTTATTCTTTGAACCAGCACAACAAGTGCATTGCTTCAAAGAGGGGCAAAATGTAGACAAGTAAAATGTACCGATTGACATTATGCATCTGATCCCGGCTACTAACATCATGAATCATGAATCATCCCTCGGTCTAACCATTTAATAAAATCCCCTTATCTGATTAAATTCATCAATATTCCTCTCTTAATTAAATAAACCAGTTATTTAATTAAATCACCTCTTCTCGATAATTAAATTAATCATTTTGATCTAATTATCCCCATTTAATTAAATAGTCAATTTTATTTAATTAAATCTCTTAAGTCTACCTATTAAATTAAATAAATTAAAACCTTATTTGGTTTAATCTAACTTCACCCCTTTTAATTAAATAAATCAAAATCTTTATTTAATTAATATCTTATCACATTCCTCTCATATTTGATTTTAATAAATCCACAAATTTAAGTCAAATAGGTCACATCATTTAATCCCCCTCATTAAATTAATTAACCTTGATTAGTTTAATCTCCTATCATGTCCCATCCTCCAACATTTTCCACTTGCACATGAAAATAGATTTAATTAATTTATTAAATCTCTATTTTCCTCAACAAGGCATCTTTTTGGAATATTCTCCAAATTTGAATTCAAAAATCCAAGTTGACATGTACATCCAACAAGGAATTTATTCTCTCTTACATGTCCTTTGCCTTGATCCAAGTGGCATTCAATGTATTTTTTCTTCCCTCTTGCAAGTCATTTCAACAAAATTCAAAATTCAAAAATATGCATTTATTGGCACAATCCTCAAAACTTGAACATCCTCCATCCACTCATAGGTTGACAAATGGCATCTTAACATTGGTTGAATGTTAGTCCCACATTGCTCAATTATGGACATTCATCCTTTAATCTCATCTATAAATGAAGATCTCATCTCCTCATTTGATCATCCACAAATTATGCAAAGCTACCATGCTCAAATATCTATCAAATTTCATCCATCACCATTGAGTTCTTAGCTAGGTTATGCAGGCTTTTAGCTTGGAGCTCTCATCAAACATCAACAAAGTGGATCAATCATCAATTATCATCAACATACATCAATTTTACATCATAGGAGTTGGGAAAGAGCCAATTTTCACATCAAATTGGCACCAGTTCCCCCATGGGATCATAAGTTTACTAAGCTTAATTAGGATTCAATCTCTATTTTGTCATTTCATTGTGTTCATTATTTTTTCTCTCATTTGAGCTATGTTAATGGATTTCATGGGGAATCCTTATTCTTTCTTGCAATCTTTAATTTAATGTGTTTTTTCTCATTGTTTTATAGGTATTGGGATTGGGCTTCACACAGGTTCAAAACACTTTGAGTACCCCTCAACAAATCCGCTCTAGTAATTTTGCAAACCCAAAACCTACCTCACCTAATGAACATTCTGTAAAGGTTCCCAATATCTTATTTCCCTCAATTTCTTTAGATCTAGATTGATTTTCCCTTTCCCAATATGTACCCCAATATGTGTACCTCTTCTTGTGCTAATGTGTATTTTTCCTTCTTGACAAAAATATTTTGCCCCGAAGCAACTAAAAAACCCCTACCAAGTGTTGCTTGTAATCTTCCATATTCTTGTTGTTGACCAATATGTCATATAATTACACTACAAAAAACTTATCCAAGAATGGCTTGAACACATCATTTGCAAGTGTGGAGGAAGTAGCTAGTGCATTGTATAGCCCTAAGGGAATCACCATGAACTCATATGACCCATACTTGGTCACACATGCAACATTCTCTTCATCCCTAGGTGCTATCATCACTTGATAATATCCTTCCTTTAGATCAAGTTTACTAAAAACCCTTACCCTAGACAAGCAATCAAAGAAGTCTACAATGAGAGGTAGGGGATATTTGTTCTTAATGTTCAACTTGTTGAGGGCCCTGAAATCCACACATAACCTCAAAGTCTCATCCTTCTTCTTTTGGAATAGAGTTGGTACCCCATATGGAGAACGAGAAGGTCTAATGTACCCCACCTCAAGAAACTCCTCCAATAGCTTCTTACGTTTAACCATTGTTGGGCCAGACAACCTATATAGTGCTTGGGCAAGAGGCCTTGCCCTGGCTCCAACTCAATCCTGTGATCAACGATCCTTCTAGGTGGATGTTGTGTAGGAAATCTCAATAGCATCACATCCTCAAACTCAATGATGATCTCTTCTACTTCTGGTGTGACCAGTGTCTAACACACATCATGCAATTCATCCAAACATTGAAGTAGTGTAACTAGGAAGACTGGTTCTAGAAAAAATAATTAATTACGATAATCTACTAGTTCTAGAAAAAAATAATGGATGTTAAAATGGGATAATAGATCATTAAAATATTTTTCACTATATGATATTTATATATGTGTCTTTTAACTTTATATATATTTTTCATTATTATTGTTTATATGTGTCAACACTTTATTTAATTATTCCTTATTTAATATGTGTCTGAGCCTAAAATATGCTCATGATTTGAGTATTATGTTGTATTTTGAATACCTTTACTCTTGTTGTTAATGGTTGTCTTAACTCTTTAAAGACCTTTTTATCGGGTGGTATCCTGTAGCAATACATTCCTATATTCTTACAACCTAACATTTCTATATGTCTATATTAATTACCATGTTTGACTTCGTGAATGATTGATATAATGCATGTGGTTTTGAATAATGAAATAAATTTAATATGTGATTAATGAATGAATATCATGTAGTTGCCATGCATGCTTTCTTTCACTTCTATCGCCTTGTGTTTCACAGGTTGTTGAAGGAAGCATGAATGAGTCAAGTACAACAAATCTCGGCCTTGCAGTAAAGTCCAATTCCTGCATGACTTCGAGGAAGTTGTTATGGCGAAGACTCTCTGACCGAGTTGTTGGGAGGAAATCTAAATGTTAATTAATCTGGGAAGAGTGGAATGCTAAATTCTCTTTGAATCATGTTGAACAGATATGTTCATTTATGAAGTATGTTCCTCAGTTTTAGGATACATTAATATCCATGTCTTTCTCTGTTGAGTTAGGTAGTTAGTTGCTTTCCTGATTTAAATAAGTGTTCCTCCTACACAAGTGAGCAAGCAGATTATGTAAGAGTTAGTATCATAATAAGAATCAGAGTTTTATTAGTTTTCTGAGAGTAGAACAATCAATGTAGATGACTTCAAGTTACAAATAAAAGTTGATGAAGTTCTTAGTTTAATTCTTGTGTAAACTAGTTGATGCTTGCTAAGGGGGCCCACTTAGTAAGTATCTATAGTTGAGTAGTTTCTTATCTTCTGTTGATTATAGGTTATATTTCATTCTTGAAAGTTTCAATGCAAACTCAGTCTTATATTGTTCCTGCAACATCGGGAATCCATCCTTGTGTTTGTTCCTGCAGCATAAGGCCAGTTCATAGTTTGTCTCTTAGTAATAGTTGTTATTATTTCTACTTTGGTTAAGTTATGTTTGAGTTATGAAGACTTTACATTAAATTCTTGCAGCATAGGTAGAATTCCTTCCAAGTATTTATTTCTGGTAAGTTGTGACTGAAACTAGTTCTTAGTGCACATACAGTGCCACTCCATTTCAGGTATACATCCCCTGATTTGACAAAGTAAATGAATGACCATGAGAAGATATTAGTCACTTGCTGGAATGTCCAATTCCTAGGTTATGATTTGTCATGATTTTTATATCCTTTTGTGGATACGACCATTTTTTGTGCCATTTTTGGGGATGGTGTCAAGCTAAGAACCTGTCATAGTCATTGTTAGCAGTAGTTTAGTCTATTATTCAAGCATTTTCAAATTCCTTCAAGTTACCATTCATTCTATTGCATGCATAGAAGAAGAGACACTCTAGGAAGATTTTTCCCTAACCTTTCATTCATTGATAACAATTTTGAACTAGATTACAATATATTTGAGGAAGAAGGAGACCAGGATATCAATCCATTTGTTGAAAACCTGCTTGTTGAATTTCCATTTGATCTAGCTGATGAAGAACCTAAAGAAAATTCATTTGCTTTGATACTCCATCAATCAACTATGGCATGAAATCCACCTAATCGACCTACTGCTTTTGAATTCCCCATCATTCCTTAGCAAGATAATGATAACCTTAAAAATATTCCTTCTTCATCACTTCCCAAGTTCTATGGATTAGTTACAGAGGACCCAAAAACTTTCTTGTTTGAGTTTGACATCCTCTATCACAGCTATGATTACACTTTAGATGCTCATAAGTTGAAGTTGTTTCCTGCTACTTTGAAAGAAGGAGCTCTTAGATGGTTCATGATTTTGGGAAGAGGTGTTGTTGATAGTTGGGAAGCCATGCAAACAAAATTTCTTGAGAAATACAAGGAATATTGTCAGAGTGGTAGTAAGGGTGATAATATATTCAGAATTCAACAAAAGGAGGATGAAAGCCTGGAAGACTATATCTCAAGATTTTTTTGTTCCCTAAAAAAGAATTCAAACCATACCGTCAATGAAAAATCTTAGAAGCTACTTTTCCTAAGAGGAATTAGTGACACCTGTATAGATGCCCTGAACCTAATGGGAGGAGGAGATGTAACCCATATGCCTTGGGATGATATCCAGAAAATATGTTACAACTATTCTCGAGCACTTGTTAAGAAGCATAGAGATCATCAAGCCATAGTGGGAAAGTCTTCTACTAGTGGAGTTTCACAGATGGAGATTAGAAATTTGTTGTCTAATTTCAAGTAGAATATCATAAACAATATGGAACATAGTTGGATACTATGCAAGCTTGGAAGAAACATGAGGAAGCTGAAGCAATCTTGGTTGAGTTATGTCCACATTGCAGACAAAAGAAACATGACTGTAGATGTAAGATGGTGGCTAACCTAGAGGCTAAGCAGTTACCTACTGATTTTAAGATAGTAGAGGGTGATGATGACCAAGTATTCTTTGCTGCACAAAGGTAACCATGGGCTCAAAGACAAGATATGCCTCAAGACCCTTTGACTTTTGGTAATCCTTATTCTAATTACAATAACCAATGGAAACCAACATATGGCCCCTCACCACCTTGGAATACTTTTCAACCACACTGGCCTAACTATCAGAGTCCTCAATGGCAATCTCCTCAAGGAGGTTGGCAGTAGTAACAAGGACAATGGACTCCACCCCCAGGTAACTGGCAACAGAATCCTCAATGGAGAGGTTCTCAGCAATGGTAGAACCAACCCCTTGGATCCCTGCAATTTTAGCAGCCACAACCTCTAATCCTCATGCCACCTCCTGCAGCACCTACAGCAAATATTGTCCCTCCAAAAAAAATGCCTATGCCTACTCAACCATTGTCAAATCCTAATAATAAGCAGCATCAACAACAACAGCCTATGTATCTTGTAGAAACTGTTTAAAGAAACCTGGGAGAAAGAAAAGGGATCCCCAAATTATCCATGTTTTAGGATAGTTGGCTGATATTATGTTAGGGAAGGTAGTCATTCCAAACTATATTGATCATGGGAGTGATGTGGTACAAATAAATATTAATGGTTAGATAATAAAGAATGTTTTGATAGATCTTGGTGCAGCCATCAATGTAATGACCAAACATACTATGGAGCATTTGAATATCTTGAACATTCGGTCTACACCTATTGTCCTATAGCTTGCTAATAGTTCCACAGTCACACCTGATGGAGTGGTAGAAAATGTTATTGTCATCCTTGAGTCTTGGGAATACCTAGCAGATTTCA
Organism: Sequoia sempervirens; assembly: GCA_007258455.2. Taxonomy (NCBI): domain Eukaryota; kingdom Viridiplantae; phylum Streptophyta; class Pinopsida; order Cupressales; family Cupressaceae; genus Sequoia; species Sequoia sempervirens. Next base: position 463,580,863 of record VDFB02193867.1, read on the forward strand.
CTATATTTTCCACTAAGGCAACTTTGGGAGGATATCCTATCATCCTAGGTAGACCATGGTTGGCAACAACTGATGCTCTTATAGGATACCACTCAAGAGATATGGAAATTTCTGATGGTCAAGAAAGAAAGAAATTAGCTTTATATCCACTTGCCCAACCTCAGCTAGACTTGTCTCAACCAATTTGGTCAGATTTGGGAGAGAAATCTGAAGAATTCAATTCATTGGCTCAGCTAATGATGTTGCAAAATAATCTATTTTCTTAGCTTCATAGTGAAGATGACCTGCTTTTACATATTTTGCAGTCCAACTCTAATCTAAGTAGCCCATCTGTTCCAGATGGTTGTCCTCAGTAGTGTTTCCTACAGCAGCTAAATTCTGAAAGCCTGCCACCTAAATCTCCTACAATTTATCACAATTTTCTTCCATATGAAATAAAAACACCACCTTTATTAGTAGCCTCTATGAATGATCTTATTAAGCAGGTAGAAGTGTCTCCAGGCCACTGTCTGAACATCAATAATAAGCTGTGTCAATCTCAACAAGTTTCCCTAGTGAAAATGTTGCAAGAACAACACAAATCTTTTGCACAGGACTATGGGGATATGAAGGGAATAGATCCTCAACTCTGTATTCATAGGATCTACATTAAGGAAGATTGTTCACCTGTCAGGAAAACTCAAAGAAGGATAAATCCAACATTTAGGGAAATAGTTAAAACATAGCTCCAAAAATTGCTTGATGTTGGTTTCATCTACCCCATTTCAGACAGCCAATGGGTATCTCCATTGGTGATTGTTCCTAAAAAATGAGGAAAATGGAGAGTTTGTGTAGACTATAGGGAGCTGGACACATCAACTAAAAAGGATCATTTTCCAATGCCATTTGTTGACCAAGTGCTAGACTCATTGTCTGGTAAAAAGTATTTCTCCTTTTTGGATGGATACAGTGGGTATAATCAAATTAGAATTGCCCCTGAGGGTCAAGACAAAACAAAATTTACTAGTCCATGGGGTACTTTTGCCTACTTTGTATTACCTTTTGGCCTGCATAATGCACCTGTAACATTTCAAAGGGCAGTGATCAGTATTGTTGCTAACATTTCTCATGATTTTATGGAGATCTACATGGATGACTTCACCACTTATAGAGTTACTTATGAAGAAGCATTAGAAAATCTGGAGAAAGTGTTAAAAAGATGTAAGGAGCAAAAATTGTCTTAGAATAGTGAGAAATGCTTTATGATGATGCAAGAGGGAATTATTCTAGGACATCATATCTCTCAAGCAGGAATTCAAGTTGATCCTGCAAAAATCAAAGTTATTCTAACTTTGCAAATGCCTATAAAACAAAAGGATGTTAGAAGCTTCCTAGGACATGTTGGATATTATAGAAGATTTATCAAAGATTTTAGGAAAATAGCCAGTCCATTATATGCCTTATTGACTAAGGATTTTGAATTTAATTGGACTGAGGCCTGTGACAAATATTTCCTGTAGCTTAAGAACCTACTGACTTAGGCACCTATTCTTCAAGGACCAAAGTAGAGTTTTCCCTTTCATATACACACAGATGCTTCTGATTATGCCATAGGGGTAGTTTTAGGATAGAAGGATAATTTCATTGAGCATACCGTATATTTCATTAGCAAAAACTTACAAGGCCCTGAATTAAACTATACTATCACAGAGAAAGAATTGCTAGCAGTTGTATATGCTTTGAACAAATTTTGACATTATGTCACTGGTTACCAAATATTTGTCCATACAGATCATGCAGCAATAAGATACCTCATGAATAAATCTGCCATATCTAACAGATTAGCAAGATGGCTCCTATTGTTGCAAGAATTTGATATCACAGTTATTGATAAACTAGGGCAGGCTAATGTGGTGGTTAATTTCTTGTCCAGACTTTAGACAACTACACTTGCCACCCCTGAGGTAATTGATGATAGATTTCCTGATGAATATCTATTTTACATTGCTGCTTGAACCCCATGGTATGCAGATATTGCAAATTACTTAGCAACCAACAAGATTCCAGCCCACTTCTCACCAAAGGAAAGACAATTGTTGGTAGAGAAAAGTCTTAACTTTTCATGGATTGTAGACTTTTTATTCTACAAAGGACCTGACCAAGTCATGAGAAGGTGTGTTAAGGAAGATGAAACCTATGACATATTGCATGCCTATCATGATGACCCATGTGGTGGGCACTTTGCAACTAAGAAAACATCTATGAAAGTGCTTGCTACTAGATACTATTGGCCCACACTACACAAAGATGTTGCAGTCTACACCAAGAAATGTGATAGATGTCAATGCATGGGAAGACCAACAAGGTCTGATGAAATGCCCCTATATCCTCAAGTGGTAGTCAGTCCCTTTGATAATTGGGGCATGGATTTTTTTGGGCCTATTGATCCTTCATCCAATGGGAAATCTTACATTTTGGTTTGCACTGATTATGTAACCAAGTGGGTAGAAGTGAAAGCAATGCAACATGCTTGTGACAATAAAGTTGTTGAGTTCCTGTATGAATAGATTTTTACTTGGTTTGGAGTCCCAAGAGAACTTGTTACAGATCAAGGAGCTCAATTTACATCAAACTTAATCACTGCATTGATGAATGATTACAAGATCAGGCACAAAAAGTCTAGCCCATATCACCGTCAAGCCAATGGTCAGGCAGAGGTTACCAATAGAGAAATTGAGGCGATCCTTACTAAGACAGTTCAATTACACAATAAGGATTGGAGCAGTCGATATCCTTAAGCCATCTAGGCCTATAGGACAACATGGAAAACAACTACAGGGTTTACTCTTTTTGAGTTACTCTATGGCAAAAATTCCATGTTGCCAATAGACTTTGAGCATAAGACCTTAAGGACTGCTCTAAAGCTTAACATTAATATTTTAGAAGCCCAAAAGGAATGCATCCTGCAGCTGAATGCATTGGATGAGATAAGGAAAGTTTCCCTACAACATACTGAAGCTATCCAATAGCAAATAAAAAGATGGCATAACCACTATATCAGAACTAAGCAATTCTTTGTCGGTGATTGGGCAGTGCTCTATGACTCGAGGTACAAAGAAAATCAAGGTAAACTCAACACACAAATGCCTTGGTCCCTATGAAGTTGAGAATGTATTTGATAATGGTTCAATTAAGTTGGTTACAATAGATCCTGTCTGATTCAAGCTATTAGTTAATGGACACCATCTTCGATTGTATCATAAGCCAACATCCAAAGATGAATTTGTGAAGCATTTTCTTTTGGATGCGGCCACTGATCCTCCTACAGCAAAAGGCTTCGACCTTTCTCCTACAACATCTCTTTAAATTCCATGTTGCATGCTCATAATAAAGGTTTCCTTTTTAAGGAAGCCACTCTTTTCTGCTTTTCATCCATCACCTCCATTCATTTCTCTTCTTCTGCATCACCCATCCATGTCATCCATTCTCCTATACTACCCACATTTATGATTTCACTTCTAGCCATCATTTCATGCTAAGTTGTCATCTTTCCCAACACGTATGAGCATTTATTGAAAGGTACACGATATCTTTTGTTGTTGCATCATTTATTTACTTCATTTTTTCCATTCACTACTATGTCCATATCAGTCATTATTGCCAAATCTTCACCTATCCTTTCATACATGTGTGGACACATGTCACATTTTAAGTAGGGGGCGAGATAATCCATTTCAAACTTTTTCTTATGTCGCTGTCACAACAGTTTGGATATTTTCATTTTCTTGTACTTTCCAAATATGACTACATGTTTTCATCTTAAATAACAATTAATTGCTTGATTTTAGTATTTGTAACAATCATTGCATGCAATTATCTTTTGAGTTCATTCTTGGAAAAGAAGAGAAAAGTGACGGCAGGACAGAAAGAAGCAGAGTAGAAAAAGTAAAAGTTTTTTTGGATTTTCAGAAAAGAGTTTGAGTTTCAGCTGAGACAATTTATGAATATGGGTGGCCAATTGGTAAGACATGAGCCTATAGCTCATGAGCTATTGACACAAGATCCTCAAACAGTTCAAGCATTCAGCCTTTGTGGTTGGTTGAATTATTTTTTGAGGTTAGAATCTTTTAATGAGGAAGCTGCAGGTGAATTTTTGAGAACTCTCTCTGAAGGAGAGGCTACAATATGGGGTTTGATGGTAGTTGTAATAGAAGAACGAATTATAGAGGTAACTAGGCTTCTAGCCATTGGAGAGAATTTTTCTTCAGATGTTGTCTCTGCTAGGGCAGAAGTTACAGTACCAACTAATGGACCCTTAGAGGTTTCCAAGCAAGGATGCAAACGAGTGTCATTGCCTCCATACCAAGAATATGTTGCTTTTATAATTAGGTACTTAATGTGTGAGGGATGTTTTTCTTATCTACTTTCCTACCATTTTAAATTGTTGAGTCATATGAAGCACGGGTTAGCTATTAATGTTCCAAACTTTTTGTTAAATCTTTTGAAACAATGCACCCATGAAACCTAGAGGGGTAGGGATAACTCTGGTTCCCATCATGCCCTTATTAAACTCTTGATTGAGTGTTCTCTGAGGGATGTGTCACCTCTTTCTTGGCAAGAGTTTGTTTCCCAAAAGAGTCTACAACTTCCAAAACCCCCTAGAGCACTCCCTGCACAACCCAAGAAAAAAGAAAAAGAGAATAGAATCTACATGTAGGGAAGGAGAGCAAGAATCATCTGCTCCTGTAGTACTTAGTCCTACAGCCTCCACACTAGAGCCCTCTGCCCGAGTACAAACTAGGTCTGCTAGTAGAAGAAAAAAAGGAAAAAAGAAGGTAGGAGAGTCATCTAGGGCTAAACAAACCCCAGAATCTGACCCTCATCCTCAAAAGCGGAAACGTTCTACTCTTGCAACATCCCCCCTATAGCAGTTTCTCCTACAACAGCACATGTTTCCACCACAAGTTCACCATCATCTTCTTCTATTAATTTTGGGTCCTCTAGGAAACTCAAAAAGAGGAAAGCTACGAGAGCACCTCCTACAGCTACAACATTATCTAAAATATTTTCAGCAAGGAAACAATGTAAAGTCACCCCTACCTCAGCTCAACCTGAAATTATAATAATTTCTAAGGAATCTGAAGAATCTAAACTTGATGTTTCTCAGGATGTATCAGAGAATGTTGCACAAATTCTATTTGTTATTCCTGGGGAAGAGAAAATTGAGACAATGGAAGTTGAGGAAGCACAACATAATGAAAGGGGGATGCCAAGTCTTGATGACTTGGCTGAAACAGCTATGCAAATTTCAGAGGAAGCACAATCTCTTCTAGCACAGCAATAGGAATTTATCCTACAGCAAGAAGAAGAACAACATGTACAATTAGAGGTGTCCAATGAAACCTCATTACCTTCTACAACTTGTCAAGAAATGGTTGTTTATAAAAAGACATTTTTGATTGAATTTTTGGAATATCTTAGAACTACATGGAGGCCAATCACATTTCAAACCTTGAGTCTCTGCCACTTAACCAAAACTGAAGTACAACAAAGCCTTGGGAGGTAGAGGAAAAGCAATTGAAAAGAAAAATTGAAAGGCAAGAACAAGAAATTCAAGAACTAAAGGAGAAAATGAATGAAATGATGAAGGTAACTGGTCAAATCATAGAATGTAGACCACCACCCAGGGTTTATGCCCTGTGCCTTAAGGAATAATTCCTTTGGATTCAGTTAATGAGAATTTCAAGGAACTTAGATCCCATTATTCATACAACCAAAGAATTTTATGATGCATACCAAGTAGCCCCTAGTTGCCTAAAGAATTCTTTGTGTGAATTTTATTTGCATGGTTTGATAATTCCCTCTAAAACAGAGTGGAATCCACTTCTTTATATTGGTGATATTCATTTAAGGTCACTCATGTCTTAGGAAGAAAATGAAACTAATTATGGAAGACAATTGGAGGCCTATGAAGAAGCTAAAAGGGATGAGCCCATCCCTACACAATGTTGAAAACTTGGCTTACTGTTTCATATGGATTCAATGATCAAGCAGTCAGAATGAAAATATTTGATCTCAGGAAATAAGTATATGATGAATTCAAAGGCCAGCCATATCTGTTTTGGAAGCTCTCATCTTCCAGAATTGAGAAAAGATGGAAAAAATTAACTGTTGGTTTAAGAAGGTCTGAGCCTCATAGCCCCCTAAATTTCAAGGCAACCCTCAGAAGAACAGAAAGTTACATGTAGCTCAGTCTCTAGAAGAGGTTTGAGTTATGGTTTCCATTGACTTTGCGACCTCCTGTGCTGATGTTGCCACTTTACCCCTATCGGGCTACAGATATTAATGAGGATACAGAAGCCCGTAGATATGAAAGATGGTAGAATTTCAAAGGTTTCTATTACAAGTTCAGAACTTCATTGCAGGGTCATGCCACACCTATTGATTTCAAGGAGACAACCAGGAAGCTTACTGTTGGAGGACCATCATTAGGCTAAGTAGGGGGCAAATGATGAGCCTAAAATATGCTCATGATTTGAGTATTATGTTGTATTTTTAATACCCTTACTCTTGTTATTAATGGTTGTTTTAACTCTTTACAAACCTTTTTATCGAGTGGTATCCTGTAGCAATAAATTCTTATATTCTTGCAGTCTAACATTTCTATATGTCTATATTAATTACCCTATTTGACTTTTAGAATGACTGATATAATGCATGTGGTTTTGAATAATGAGATAGATTTAATATGTGATTAATGAATGAATATCATGTAGTTGCCATGCGTGCTTTCTTTCGCTTATGTTGCCTTGTGTTTCATAGGTTGTTGAAGGAAGCATGAACAAGTCAAGCACAATAGATCTTGGCCTTGTAGTAAAGTCCATTTCCTACACAACTTCAAGGAAGTTGTTCAGGCGAAGACTCTCTGACCGAGTTGTTGGGAAGAAATTTAAATGTTAATTAATCTGGGAAGAGTGGAATGCTAAATTATCTTTGAATTGTGTTGAACGGATATATTCATTTATGAAGTTTCTTCCTTGGTTTTAGGATACATTAATATCCACATCTTTCTCTATTGAGTTAGGTAGTTGCTTTCCTGATTTAAATAAGTGTTCCTCCTGCACGAGTGAGCAAGAAAATTATGTAAGATTTAGTATCATAATAAGAATTAGGGTTTTGTTAGTTTTTTGAGAGCAGAACAATCAATGTAGATGACTTCAAGTTATGAATAAAATTTGATGAAGTTATGAGTTTAATTCTTGCATAAACTAGTTGATGCTTGCTAAGGGGGCCCACTTAGTAAGTATCTCTAGTTGAGTAATTGTTTATCTTCTATTGATCATAGGTTGGATTTCATTCTTGAAAGTTTCAGTGCAATCTCAGTCTTATATTGTTCCTGCAACATAGGGAATCCATCCTTGTGTTTGTTCCTACAGAATAAGGCCAGTTCATAGTTTGTTTCTTAGTAATAGTTGTTATGATTTCTACTTTGGTTAAGTTATGTTTGAGTGAAGAAGACTTTACATTACATTCTTGCAGCATAGGTAGAATTCGTTCCAAGTATTTATTTTCAGTAAGTTGTGACTAAAACTAGTTCTTAGTGCATATTTTGTGCCACTCCATTTCAAGTATACATTCCCTAGTTTGACAAAGTAAATGAATGACCGTGAGAAGATATTAGTCACTTGCTGGAATGTCCAATTCCCAGGTTAGGATTTGCAGTGATTTTTATATCCTTTTGTGGACCTGACCAGTGTCCATAATTTAATTCTTTTAGTTAACTTTTTTTTGTTAACATGCATTTCACTCCACTCGATGCTAGCACTATAGGTTATGCCTCTTGATGTAATTGGAACCTTTGAAAATGGGGGAAGAGTGTTATCGTATGGTTTTAGGACATAGGACACACCCACTTTCAAGCTATTCCATTCAAGGATAACCCTAGAGATCTCAATGCAAAAGAGAAAGAGATATTGTAATAGGATTGTCCTAGGGGTTGATTGTAAACTAATGACGAGTTCACCACTAAGTAAGAAATTGGAAAGACAAATGAAATGCATAACCATAATTTGATGCAATGACCTAGAAAATGACCTAGAAAAGTGTGTAAAACAAAATAGAATGTGTGGACCTGGAAACTTGTAGAGACTTGAATAGAGACTAGAAATACTACAAATCCTAAAAATCTTTCCTACTAGGACTCATTTTCTAATCTAGGTGAATCAGTCCTAGATCTAGGTTTCTTAACAGGAACAAGTTTTATAAAATGGGTATCAAAATATGCAAAAGTCTTAAAATTGACCTCAACTAGGACTTATTCACCAGAAGTGGAAAATTAGTCTAGTTAGGGTTTCTAAAACTTGAAAGTCTAAATCTAGTCTTCAATGTTTGCTCTTCCTATTCCTCTTGCTTTCTAGATTTGAAACTACCAATTTTGGAACTGTAGGTGACATTTTTGTGAAGATGACAACCTTGCAATTAGGGAGAGACTTCAAACTTGTGACCTAATCTTCAATTATCCTTGAAGCTCCAAGACATCAAGATCTATGATCGCACATCTAAAGAGGAGAAAAACTTGTTGATTGTTAGTGGATGGGGCTTTGCCTTGGTCAAACCCCTTTTAAGTAATTAAACCAAATGATGAAATGATGAAACAAGGACATGAAACATGAAACATGAGAAATGATACCTTGAATGATGCCTTGTAAATGATGCTTTGCAAATCTACAACTCAACATGAAATGGCCATGAAGGATGTAGATCTTGATCTTGACAATAGCAATAGAACAAGGCTTCATCTTAGATCTTAAATGCTACATCACAACACTAGCTCAATAACATGCTTGATGCTTGATATGCTTAAAATGATGATGGATCTTGAATTGCTGCAATAATTGATGAAGAATTCTACCCTTGAATGACTTAAAAATGATCTTGAATGCTATCTTGATGATCTTGTAAAGTCTTGGAATGCTTAACTCTTGAGTGCTTGACTTAATAATAGGAATGCATAATGAAATAATGATTTAATAGCTTGTTTATATAGGCAATCCACTCAAATGACCATTTATTAGATCCCCAAGGCTGACATAGAATAAATTTGAATTTTAAACCCAATTTTCCTGCTTAAACCTCAAAAATAGGCCAAATGGGACTCATTTTCTCAAAATGGAAAATGGATCCCACAAGGCCTATTTTTCTTGCTAAAATATTGAGGAGTGTGCAAATTAAGCTTATTTGTTGATCTTGTCAGCTTTTTGGTTAAAATATTCCTTGGGATGCATAATATAGGGACTTAGGGGCCTATTAATAGTCATAAATGTAAGAGAGCCCAAAATTCAATGTGAAAGTGTAAATAAATACATTAAATTAAGGTAAAATTGGGTCTATTTAGCTTAGAAGGGCCCTAAATCCCATGTGAATGTGTAAAACACATTACAACACTAGATTAGGTCCACTTTAGTTTACAAGCCTCTTAAATTTAATGTGAAAGTGTAAATAGATACATTTTACAACATTAAATTAACTAAAGGTTAGGTTAACTAATGCAAATTTTGCTCCATTGAAAACATTAGTCTCTGCCTAATCGCATACAATTATTACACACGAGTGCGAAACAAAGCAATAGAAGCAAGGAGGGAAATGAAATGGAGGAAGAAGGGTTTTAAACTCTTTTATAGGTAGCTTCGATTCTACAGATGGGGAGGACGAAGGAGGTGGGACAGATGATGACGGACCTGTTGCTAATGTTGGTCCTGCATTTTATTCTCCTTTTCCTACTACTTCAAGGGGGTTTGGACTGGAAGACTCCCTTGGTTGCTTTGGTTCTATGGGGAGTGGCTCTACTCATTCTAAAAGAATGAAACTCTCCCCTAACTCCCTCGTTGATGACTTCTGGGCTCAAGAGTGGGATGAGGATGATTTCCTGTACTCTAATTTTGAAGACACTATTGATGGTTCTTTCTTTGCTACTTCCAATTTTCTTGAGGATGGGCTCTGTGAGGGGTCAATTGAGGAGGATGATCTTCTTCTTAATATCCTTCTGGATGCCCATCTAAAGACTCAGGGGAGCTTGGTTGGAAGTTCTATTGAGAAAACTAGTGGAAATGCTCTATTTTCTAGTCTCAAAAAGGGATTCCTTCTCCCCACTGTTGCTAAGGAGGGTGTTCCTTTCTTTGTTGAATTCCCTATTGTTTCTCCTCTACCCACTATAGTTGTTGAGCTTCCCATTAATTTTTTGGATTCTAGGGCTGAGGGTTTGAATATTACTCATACTATTCTCCCTTCCTCCCTTATGGTTGCTTCAGAGGAGCTTCATGCTCTGGAGGATGGTGGCAGGTTTGACCTCTGCGAGGTTTCTGTTGGTTTCCCCATTGCTAATGAGGATGGACAAGCTAAGTTTGATGTTCTTGACTCTACCTTTTCATAGACTTTGGAATGGCTTAAGAGATCCTTGGCTAGGAGATTTTGTGGCCTTCATCCCAACATTGATGTTGTTAGAAGTGGGTTTGTCAGATCTAGAAGTTCTATGATCAAGTCAAGGTAACTACCATGATAAATGGTTTCTTCATCTTTTCCTTTCCTTGCAAAGAAAGTTTCTGTAAGGCCCTTCTTGATGGCCCTTGGTTTTTTGGTCAAAACAACTTCTTCCTTCAAATTTGGTCTCCTAGTTTCAACCCTATGGAGGAAACTCTTAAGTTTCCTATTTGGGTTTGTTTACTAGGGCTGCCTTTGGAGTTCTGGCATGAAAAGATTTTTATGGGTATTGCTAATTATTTTGGGAATTTTCATTCTATGGATAAGATCATGAAATCAATGAAGTGATTATTGTCTGCTATGTTTTGTGTGTTAGTGGAGAATAACCTTATTATCCCTACTTAGCTAACCTTATCTTCAATATTTAGTAAGTGGGTGCAACATATTGAATATGAAAATTCTCCCATTATTTTCCATTGTTTTGGTAAAGTAGGTCATGCTTGCTTTACCTACCTAAGGAAAAAGAAACAACACTTTGTTTGGAAGGAAAAAGAGAAGATGTTTGTTGTTATGGAAGATCACACCACTCTCCTTTAGAAGCCTTAGGTTGATGATTCTAATGGCCCCTCTGTTGATACTCTTGGTTTGGTTGGTCTTATGAACAACCATGTTTCTTCTCCTTGCAATAATATGATGAAAAGATTTGTGGAGATGAACCCGTGTACAACCCTTCAGCAAAAATCCTTACAATAATTTTATAAACCACCTTGAGCAGGGTCCATAGTGCATTTCTCCATTTTGATGGAGTTCTAGTGGTTTGTTTTGGTTGTTTTCTTGTGTTGTCTTGTTCTCTTCTATTTTTTGTTGTATTGCTAAGCTAAACAATCTATCTTTTGATTTGTAAAAGGTTTCAGGGCCCTTTCAAAACCCTACTTATCTAATAAAAAACTAAAGGTAAGGTTCTTTAGATTTAATAGGGCCCAAAACCTAATGTGGATGTGGAAACCATATCACAACACTAGATGAGGGCAATATCAAGTCCAATTAATCATTCATATTTCCCAAATCATGCAAGGAAAAGGAATACTTTTTTTGTTACCACATTTAGCCCCCACTTTAGTGGGAGGATGAACTTGCTTCAAACTCACACTAAAGTAGACATTCAAGAGGGTTCCAAGTGTACCAATGTGGATGGTCTAGGATAACAAAGATCAAGGAGGAAATCAAGCCCCTATGATCCATGATCCTATGTCAAATAAACATAAGCCCAAAAGGACATGCACAAGGTGTATGGTATGCAACATCAAATACTCAAACATGCAATGTCAATAACTAGAAGAAAGAAGAACCAAAATAAGAAAAAATAAAAAGGTGGATCAAGCTTCAACTGTTTTTCCAACACGTGGATCAAATATAGGTTATTTTTCCAAAATGTAGACTGACTTTGAGGTAATGAAACTTTAGGCTATTCATTGGGTGAGTAATCCAAGAAGGTGAGCCACATACACTCATGGCCAGTATGCTCTCAAACACATGTGAGTGGCTATGGGGAAATTCATGCCCTCATTTGGCTTGCTATCAAACCATACCAAAGTTATACCTCTTTATAACTTTAATAAGGCACCACACAAAAATGATCTTTGAGCTTCTTGAGACAAGCAAAACTCTGTATGTTTGGAACTCATGAACAAACAAGATGGCTCCATGTGCATGCAAAGTGTGTTATGCAAGGTGGCCATATAACGGTTGTTGTAAATGAAAAATAGTGTAAGGTATGTACAAAGGGATTTTTCTTAGTTCATGAAAGGTCTCAACTTAGGGAAAATTGTGCCTAATGTCTCCAAGAGAGGACCAATCAAAGAATAAAAGATTTGCAACTTAGGGTATGTAGTGTGTCACATCAAGCCACTAATAGGAATGCAATATGCTAAGAGAGATCATGCTCTTGAGGGAAACCATACCCAATGTGACCACAAATCAGAAGACACATCATATGAAGTGAGAAGACTACACCATGAAACATGAAAAATAGAAATGTGAAAGAATTATGCCAATGTATGCCCCCAATTTAACGAAATTGCTAAACACCATGTTGTGAACAATTACTTTAAAGTAGAAAATAATAAATGTTAACAATAAAGAAGACATGAGAGCTAACTTGGAAAGCCCTATGTCAAGTCATATGTTTCCAAGTGAAGCTATGTCATGCAAAGGAAAGACAGTGGTTTCCCCTAAAATGTATAACTTAGTATGTCACATACGAGCCAACTTAAGGCATATCATCCACATCCCAAGATTGCTCTTAAATATGCATGAAAGGGGTCAACTAGCCACAAGAGAGAATGACAAGTGGCATACAAGGACAAGGCTACTTAACCCCTTGCCCCCACTTAGTGTAGGACAAGGCTGAGTCTAAATAAGTATTAGTTGGAGGAAATATGTACTTCAACACAAGGAAGAGCACCACAGTCCCTAAGATGTTGAATTTTGTTACTTAAATCCTTGCATTCATTAGTATAGTGACCATGAACTCTATGATGCATACAAAATGAAGTATTGTAATAAAATTTATTTTGTGTTCTTGGAGGGAGAGATATCAAGTGAACTTGGAAGAGTCTCAACAAGATTCTCTCTTGACCAAATGTAGAAAATGTTCCTTTATTTTTTCACAAAGATATCTCTTGCTTAGTACAAGGTGTCATACTTACACAAAACTCTTTAGATTGTGAGATTTTGTTATCTCCTTTATAGGATGGTGTAAATTTTGATGAAGTCAAATCATTAATGTTTTGCGAGATTACTAGCTAACAGATTGGACACCTTGAGATATCACAATTCCATGCCCAAAGGTGCCAAAATTAACCAAAAAGCTCTAAATATCAACCTTTAAACAAAGATAAATATCCTTTGAATTTTTTCAAGGTATACCTCCCTCACAAGATTTTCAATGAATTGAAATGCTTAAAAAAAAATACCATGTATGCTTTTAACTAGAAAGTAGGAAAGGTATACCTAATATCAAAAAAATCCTAAATATCAAGTGCAAGATCCAACAAGTAAGAAGTATTAGTACAAAGACCAATTTAACCAAACTATTTAGAAATAAAATATATACTCAATACCATTTGAGAAATAAAATCAATTATGAAGAAAAATACATTACTCACACAAAGATAAGATATGTGTTAAGATGTTCTCAAATGTAAAGATTCAAGAACTCAGATTAACTCCATATATTGAATGCACATAAATGAATAGTAATTCATTCACAACAAAATATGTATTGAGCAAAAAAAATTAAATGTCTAGAGAGAGAGCATATAAAAATATATACAATTAAATAGGTAGATGAGTAACTACCTCTTTTTCATGTCCATAGTCAATCAAATGAAAAGGAAAACAAAGAAAAAAAGGAAGTTCATCCATCATGATGGCATCACTTTGTTTCCATCTTTTGAGGTTACCAAGGGTTTCTTTTGGAAGGCTTGGAAAGATTTGAGGATGTGCATCAAGTCATTATGCTAAGGAATAGTTACATTTTTCATCCCGAGCTTCCACGTAAGATGATTTTCTTTAGTTGTATCCATGCAACGTTCACAAACCTTCATGAGATCAATTTCTTGAGATGTGACCAGGTGTAATTCATTAACCTTCTATAGGTGCTCAACATTAAGAAAGGGTGAATCAAGTGTCTCTTTAACCATTTTCTAGAAACATTCTATCAAACTCTTGGTGTTCATGTCATTTCTCATCTTGATTTTATCTTGGGGTAACCCAAGGGCCACCAAGGTACCCATTGCTTCTTTAGAAATAGTATCTCACTCATCAATGATTTCCTCAAGCTTTGTAAACTCTATTTTGCAATCTATAACTTCCACTCCACTCCTTTAATCCATGACAAGTAACGAGTGTCTAAAGCATTAGGTATAACCTTCTTTGCAGCCAACTTCTCCATATCCACACTTAGCATCAATTCAATTCAATTTGATAATTGTTCCATAACCTCTCTTCTTTTTCAGTCGAAGTGATCTCCTCCCTTAAAGTGGTTTCCAAATCATTTGTCTCTTGGAAACATTTTATAGATTCAGACACGACAAGGCTTCCCTTTTTTATCAAAAACTCACTCCAATCATCCATAACCCTACTTATATTTTGACAACTTTTAATTTTAATCATAGCCTCTTTTCCAACCACAGTAAGAGATTCTACAAAGGAATCAACCTGAGAGAGGGGTTGAGGAACAATATGAAAGATCAACCTTAGACATTCAATCAAATATCAAACCTGGGATTTCAATTCATTTTTCCTTTCTTTATCCTTCTTTGATCTCTCAACCATTATGGCCACAAACACCTAAAAAATTTAAACATCTCCATATCTGGTAGGAGGACCAAGGTCTACTCTATTTACCTCAAAATTACTTGCTACTACCTAAGTAACATCTTTTTTCACCGAAGGGTGTGCAATCTATATTAGGAGCCTTCTTGATTCTATATCATCTATCAACCTAGCAATAGTCTTTAACTTTTTTAATTTTGAGGGTGAAGTCATCTACAACAATTGGCTCACCATATCCTACTTAGGTAAACTAGGTTGTATAGCCTTTCTCTTCCTTGACAAAACATCTTCCAACTAGGCTGGAGTCACTAAAACCTTAGTTGTCTTAACACTTGGAGAATTGAATAATGTCCTAGTGACTAGAGGGGTTTCCTTTGCATGTGCAATTGTTTGTGGCTTCTGAGATGTGCCTAATTCTCTAAACAATGATTCATCATGAGAGGGAGAAGAATTTGTATTTATGGTTTCCAAACCCTCCTCTTCCTCATATCTTTCATTCTCTATTTCTAAAATAGGTAGGTTAAAGATATCTTCCCCACAGGTTTGTGAAAACACATTCTCATCAAGTGAGTCTTCACCACCATCCCTTTGTGCATCGGATGGTAATGACTGGGAAGTGCCAGCAGTTGATTTCCCACTTGTAGAAGCTTGAGAAGTGCCTTCGATGGGTTGTGGATCTTTAGACCTAGTGTGAGGAAGAGACTATTTAGTTCTTTTCTTGGTCACCCATTCTCGTGTTATGGTCAAAACACCAGCACTCCTTGCTTCAATAGTATCTTTCTCTCTAAAGTTCTAGTCCATGGTAGGGATAGGTTGGTTTTCTATTATCTATGTATACACTGGGTCCACCATGTCAAACCCATCTTCCACAATGCCTTGTAGATCCCAATTCAAATCATAGATGATTATCTACTCCACTATCAATCTCATCCAACTTCTTCTCCTGACTTAATATTCATCAAAGCAGTCATCGTGATAATCTTCAAGACTAGGTTGGTGATAAAAATTAGGGCTCAATTTTAGATTATTCTTAATATAATCTTTTGAATCAAAAGGAGCAAACTCCTCATATGAAGGTATGTTATACCTAGATAGCTCCTTTTCAATATTTAGGGCATCAGATATTGATTGAACACTTTAAGGACCAAAACAAAATGGAAAACAAACTGCCAATATTTTCATGTCTTGGCACAATCTATTTGCATCAGCTAACTGCCTACTTACTTAAATAATTACCCACTTATTTTCAAGATATTTAGGAAATTTGATAGGAAATCCAACATATCTGCCAACTCTTATGTAAGAAGATCTCTAAAAATGAATAAAATAACTGCCATAAAAGTCCACAAACTACATTACTTGAGGTGATAACCATATTGTAGGACGTCCATGTAACTCCCTAAGCACATTCTCATGGTGAAAGTGTCAGTCACTCTCCTAAAATTATAAAATCTCTTATGAAGCTAAAGTTTATCAAAATAATCATAAATTAGAACTTTCCCTAGAGGTAAATCACTTGGTCTTAATCCAGGACAAGGTCTAGTACTGGCAATGGCTTATATCAAGTATGAGGACATGTATAAAACCATGTTGAGTTTAAATAATGTCATCAAATCATGCATGAATTCATTGATAATTTCTACCCAATCCAGGCATTGTTCTCCAATCAGCATAATCTAGATGAAGAAATACATCCATTCTTCAAATCCATGAATGTATTCATTTCCCCTTACCCTTTGTAATAACACCACAATGTCAACCACTTCTACAAAATGAGTTATGTGTTTTTTTTAGGCAATTGGGACTTACCCCTCTTAGGCTTGTCCAACCAATCCTTTTCTATTTTAGTTCTCTAAACCCCTTTCTTAGTAGAAATTTCATTTTCAGAACAATTCATGTTCATGGGTGAATACCCATCCCTCTTTGGAATCCTCAGACAAGACACAAAGGTGGACCTCTAGGCTTTCAGGACTAGTTGATTATCTTATGTCCCGAACTCTCATGTTTTTGAATTATAATGCCTAATGCACTCTAGAATGATTTTAGGGAATTGCACTGTTAGAGGAAATGTGACAACTTCAACCAACCCACTATCTATCACTCATTCAATAATGGGTAGCAAATTGGGTTTATTGAATTTGCTTCGTAATTCGTCTAAACTCATAGGCCCTAGATAGGTATCACCAATTTATGATCCCCCATAAGTTAGCCCAAACACATACATAACCCACATATTCATCCCTCACCATGGATGAGAATTTATAACTCTAACAACATATATCCTTCTAAATGCAAGCAAAAATAGTCTAGGAAAGCAAACTAAAACCTGTAATAATGTAAATACCTTAATGGAATACCTTGCAGCTTGAAATTCTATGTCTCATCTAGCTCATCTTCGGAGAATTTCATCACAATAAGAATGTTTTTCCAACACTCTAAAATTTCTTAAAACTTCATGGAAAAACATGAGAATAGATGAGCATTTAATGTCTTAAATTGCTTCAAGACACATGGTAGTTGTCACTTCACCACTTTCAATATAACTGTCTTTCAAAAATTTGAAAGCAAACATCTATAAGTAGCAAAGTGGGGAGTTCAACTAACTTCACAAAAATGCACTTGAGTTTGAACATTATGTCAAAACATTGTTGAAACAATAATCATCACACAAGCAACAAAGGAGAGTTCGACAGACTACACAAAACACCGCCTAGATAGAGAAAACAAAAAAGTGATATAAAAAAAGCACAAGCAGCAAGGTGGGGGGTTTGGCGAACTATATAAAACACCACCTAGGTTCGAACAATAACATAAAATACTACCTAAGACTAAGATGCTTATAATTTTTTGAATGACTCTTCAAAATGTAGGCAAACATATAGGGTAATAGTGGTTCTAATTGGGGATGAAGACTGACAAGGATGAAGCCATGAATCTAGACCCAAACTAGAATGACTAGTGATTTTCCATTGGGAAACAAAGTTAGCTAAAGTGAAAACACACCCTCTAGCATCCAATAAACAAACCAAGACAAAACCAAACAAAAACCAAAACCCTAAACTATGTACAGAAAGGAGGCCATGAGGCCATCACAACTAATAGAGCTTTAGATCTTTCTCATTATAAGGAATGGGCAAGGGGGTCCCATCAGGATATGTGAGATGAAATATGTTGGGCCTGTACTCATGAGTTATTTTAAAAGGGACAATCCAAAGCAAATCAAACTTCTTATGGGCGCCTTTAGGTTCTCTGTGCTTATCCCATAGCAAAACCAAATCTCCAACCATAAACTTTCTCGGTTTGGCTTTCCTATCAAAAATATTCTAAACATTTTCTTGATGTAAGGTTATCTTATCGTCCATCTCTCCCTATTGTTCTTGAATCTTGGTCAAATATGAAATCCTTCTCTCCAAGGCATCACTGAATTCAGCCTCCTCAATAGTAATCTACAATTTATGAATTAACAATTCTAGTTTAAGAGGAAGCACACTTTCTACCCTATATACCAACTCGAAAGGGGTAATCCCAATATCCCTCTTAGGAATCATTCGATCTACCTATAGAGCTTCATACAATTTTTGTGCTAGTTCTTCTGGTTTTCATTAACTAATTTCTTGATAATACTTATCAAATTCTTGTTGCTAGACTCTACCTGACCATTCCCCTTAGGGTAATAATTAGTCGAATGACATAGGGAGATTCCATAATCATAGCAAAAAATAAAAATCTCACTAGAAGAAAAATTGGTAGCATTGTTAGCAACTAGCTTGTGTGGAACTCCATACCTGACCAAAATATTTTCTTTAATAAAATTGCAAACTACTTTAGAAGTGGTTCTCCTAACTGGAATCGCTTCCACCCATTTGGTGAAGTAATCAGTGGTTGTGATGATGTGAGTATGGCATCCACTAGACTGTGGGCTGATTGGGCCTATGAAATCAAGACACCATTGTTGAAATGGTCCATCAATAACTATAGGCTTAAGTGGTAAGGCTGCTAAATGAGGTCTTACTGCAAACAATTTGCACTTTTTGCACTTAACCACCCAATGATAATCACCTCTAAACATTCTAGGCCTATAGTAACCATCCCTTATAATTTTGAAAGTGGTCAGGGTGGAAGAGAAGTGACCTCCACAAGCCTCATTGTGAAAAATAGTAAGCAATCATTCATGTTGAGCTTTATCCACACACTTCAAGAAATTCCCATCTACACTGTGTTTGTATAAGGTATCACTCCAAATAGTATACTTATTTTCTTTCAATTTTAAGTTCCTTTTCTGTTTACCTGAGAAATGCTTGGGACACTTTCCATATGTAAGAAAGTAGGCTATATCAGAAAACCATTCATCTTGTAGACTAACGGTTAAAACCAATGGTAAATCCTCATCTTCTTCCTCCTCCTTAGGACTTTCCACCAGGGTGATCCCACAATAGTGGTTTATAATTTTTGGCCAAACTGGACACTGAATTTTTTTATTTTTAACTAAATCTTCACATTCGGGCACCTATAGTGGCTAAACCATGAGGAATTTGAAGATGATGCAAACTAGAGTCTCGTCAGATTTTGTCTATAGATTCTAAAAATTATTTTTTCAATTTTTTTTGAATTAGATTGAACTTCTTTTTCCATCTCCCATAAAAATTGGTTATTTCATTAAACAACATTTTTAAAAAGTGACGCACACCATATAATGCATAACATTTTTTCCATGAAAGATAAAATTCCAATTCTTTCGAATTTACATTTTTCACTCTGATATCTAGTGCTTCCACTTGGTTAGATAGTTTTTTATTGAATATTTCTTCTTTAATCAAGTTTCAAAGTCAAACCAATGACAATTCAGACATAGTGCAACCATATAATTTGTAAATTTTTTTGTATATATCAAAATTCAATTTAATTTTTTTTGTTGGATCAAGGACTTCAATATCTGGTGCACTCATATTTTTCAAATTTTCTTTTGATAATCTGCTATTTTTCCACATGTGTAGAACAAAGACCTTCATTTTAGATGAAAAACCTATGTTAAATAAAACTAAAAAAGCAAATACATAATAAAACCAAAACATATTAAAATTTTATTCATTGGATAGCTCATTCTAAAGACTACCTGATTCAAATTGGGTTTGTAAATATTCCCTCATTTTCATCCTCAACCAGAGCTTCAAAGCATAAAAATTTAGGTTTTTTGTGTGAACAAAGTAAAAAATTAGGGAAAAGGGGTTTCGCTAGAACCAGAGGTTCTAGCAAACCCCAGTGGGTTCTAGCGAACTAGGGTTCCTTCGAACCCCCTTTAATATGCATTTTTCCTTTTATTTTTTGTGTAGGAAATGTGGACCCAGTAATTAATGGGTTCACTTGAACCCTAGTTCGGTCGAACTTGTAGGTTCATGCGAACCCCTAAAACCAAATTTTTTTCCATATGGTCATTTTTTCTCAATTTTCCTTCCTCCATCAAATTTCAAACCACTATTGTGGCTTCACCCGCCATCAACTTGCATAGTCCTCTTCCTTTGAATAGCTTTGTAGCTTTAGGTATAATTCATGCTCTTGTACCTTTGCTATCTAGCTACCCATCCTCTTGCAATCAACATCTTGTTGAGTCAATATACTCTTAACAACAGGGTCTAGCACATATACCATTGAGTGTCAATGCAAGATATATAAGTGAAATTGCTTAGCTGCCTTAACTACTACAAATGCATGTTTCTTGATTGGAGAATAATTAAGCTCATGTTTCTTTAATGGCTTTCTCATAAAGGCAATGGGTGCTTGAATTTTATCCTCATTTTCTTGTAGCAGCATGGCAAATGTAGTATGCTCAAAAGCATAACAATAGATAACAAAGTATTTCTAGAAGTCCGAACTGACCAGGATAGGAGCTCGACCAATTTCTTCCTTAATATTTTTGAAATCCCATTTCCTAGATTCATTCCATTTAAAACCTTTCTTTTCCTTCATCATGTCCACAATGTCCTTAGTAATTTCAAAAAAACTTGGAATAAATTTCCTCAAGAAATTCACCTAGCCGAAAAAGCACTTCACGCTAGTTCAACTTGAAGGAAGGCCTAATTGTAAGATAGATTTAACTCTATATGGATCTATTCTAATGCCTTCCTTGGACACAATGTGACCCAAAAATTTTCCCTTAGTAACAAAAAAATAGAGTTCTTGAGGTTAAGAGAGATTTCGTGTTCTTTACATCTTTGCAAAACTTGTTCCAGATCCTGCAAATGATATGCTCTTAAATTCTTAGAGAACAATGTTAAATTATTAAGATAAATGACTATAATATTATTTTGGAGATCACCAAAAGATAATTCCATAGCCTGCGAAAATGTTGCTCCCACATTGATGAGTCCAAATGGAATTTGAATATAGGTGAAAGTTCCCCAAGGCATAGTGAACACCATTTTGTGTTGATCTTCTCCTACCACACTAATTTGATTGTAACCAAATAAGCCATCTAACATAGACATTATTTCCAAGCCAACTGTTTGCAAGATATGTTCCATGCTAGGTAGAGGATAGTTATCTTTTAATGATGCTTTATTAAAATTCCTGAAATTAACACATATTTGAATTTCTCCATTTTTCTTGCAAACTGGTACAATGTTCACTACCCAAGTAGAATGATGTATAGGATATATAATTCGTGCTTTTAGAATTTTGTCAAACTCTCTAAAAATTGCATTAGTTACTTTGGGATTATAATTCCTCTATTTTTGTCTAAAGGCAACCTTTCGTTCTTTAAGTGGTTTGTCAAGTTGAAACTTCCCATCCATGAAGTTTTTCAAGTGATCGTAGCACCAGGCAAAGACCTCTTTATAATTAATTAGCTAGGCTATTAATTTTTCCTTCTCCTTTGGAGAGAAGCATTTCCCAATGTAGACCATCTTAGGAGAATCAGGGTCATCGATATTAACTGCCTCAAATTCATTGGAATGCCCAACAAAATTGCTCATTTTTTGTTTTACAAAACAATCATGGCGGTCAAACAAGTCTTCAAGAGAAACCAACCCTTTAGGTATTTCATTCCCCTGTATCTGAATAAATTCATCTTCGAGACCAACCATGTTACCAGGGCAGAAATCTTTACATTGATTATCACTTCCTTCGAAGAAGACTTGAGTGAAAGCCCAACATTTTCTAGGAAAGCCTGAATTTGCTTGTCATCTTCAAGAACTTACCACTAATTGACGCTGTCAAGAATGCTAGGCTGATAAATCAATTCAAACCTATAGGATTTATCTTTAAATTCCAAATGTGGAAGGAGCAAAGAGGCTGAGACTACTAGAGAGTCAACCTTTGTGTTGAATTCCCTAGGAATGGCTTCTATTGAGAAGACATCAAAACTTTCAATGGCATCCCAAACTCGATTTTGGTAATGCTTCAACCTTTCATTCTCAATAGTGAAAAAATTCTACACCTGCTTGACAATTAGTTCAACATCTCCCAATACCTTAAGCATCTTTATTCACATACCCTCAACTTCAATGGACCCTAATAAAAGGGCTTCATATTCAGTATTATTGTTTGTATTCTCAAATTCTATCTTATAGGAAAAAGGAAATTACTCACTAGATGGAGAAATAAGAACAACACCTACCCTTGACCCAACATGGGAACAACTTCCATTGAAATCCATTGTCTAGAGCTCAAGCCCTAAATCTGGAATATGTATTTCATCCAAATTTTCTTCTCTTAAGAAAAGCATATAGTTTCCAAACTCCTTTTCCTCATATACGATATGCTCTTTGGGATCCTCAAACTTGAGCACAATTATTTTGGCTTTTGATTTGGGTTTGAGGCACACTTTTTCCTTGCTAATGGGTATAGTGGCATATGACCAATCCAACTATATTTCTCCTCCCAAATCTTTACAAAAACTCCTACTCAGAAGCATACCATAACTAGCAGGTATATCTATGACCAATATGGTGAGTTTGAGTCACTTCTCTAGGTAAGCCGCAAGTGTAACTTGGGCATCTTTAATCTTTCCAAGTAAGGGAACCTACTTGGAATCCATTGAATAAAAGTTTCTAAAAGTTTTAGTCATTTCTAGCCCTAAAGCTTTAGCAATTTGTGTGGGCATGATATTATTAGAAGCTCCTGAATCAATGATGCAATTGTTAACTTTGAACCAATTTATAAACAATGATACATAGATCGAGTAATGTTTTGCATCAAAGGTTGATGGAGAGAATTTTACTACAATATGCAGTGTTAGCAGCTAAATCCTAGGATTTTATCATTGCTTCATCTAGGCCTGCATGTGATTTAGAATGTTGTGGCCTAACATATTCAATCGGCTTGTCAAATTATTTAGGGTTCACCTTTAAATATTCAGCCTAAGAAATATGGATTTTAGTAGTTTTACAAAATTCCACAATATCAAAACCTCTTGCTTGACCTTCCGAGGGTCATACAATAGGATTTTTAGGGGAGCTATTGAACATACTTTGTGAAACATTTTCACCCTTGGAGATTGCACTAGCTTTTGTAAGTAAAACTTTAAGAGAATTAGGAGTACCTTTTTTATTGTGATGTTGTTGGTTTAGGGTAATAGCAGTGCAAGTAGCATCATCCAAGGTGATGTAGACATCTCCTCCTCTTTCATCATTAGGTTCAAATTCTAAATATCCATTTGTAGAGTCACCATACTAATTAGATGAAGTACCTTCTTCTATGACTTCTTCGAAAACCTCTTTGGTGGTGGTTAATTTTATGAACCTATTCATTTTAGGGTAGTCAGCACCATCATGATTAGTTATGAGATGAAAGAAACACATATCTTTTTTATTGTCTAGAGGAGGAGCTTCAATTGCTAGCCTATGTTGAGTTGGAGGTAAAGGTAGTATCCTATTTCTTGGCTGAAAATTAGTCTTCCTGGGAATATCTTGATAGAACTAGTTACCTTTCGATGTCTGTCTTTTAAGAGAAATTATGCCATTAGCCAATCTCTAGATCATAGGATTAGAGGAAGTAGTATGTTAATATCCAATTATTTTTTCCATTTCCCAATTGAATTAAAATCATCCTCTAGTTCAATGACCAATGCCTGTGTAGCTTCTAGAGTATTCAATGGTTTCATTTTAAAAAGAAGACCAATATCAAGGTGTTGTGCATTGATGAAGAAACATTTTTGCATTTCTGTAGAGGGTCTTGGGTATGTACATGATCATCATGGAAAAAATAGGCCCTTAAGTGGCAAAAAATTTAGAAAACCAGAGTTAGGTAACATGACATAAAAATTTGAATAAGTTATCTATACTATTTCAAAAATTTCTAGGAATAGAATATGTAGCAAATTGAATGTAGTTTCTAAACCACTAGGTTTATTTTTTAAAAAAACTATTTAGTGAAAATATGAAATTTCAATGTAGTAGTACTTAAATTTGAGGGAAAAAATAAGTAGGTGTTTGTTTAACCACCCTAATCACAATAAAATGATAATATTTTTTTTATAAGATTTTAGAAATAAGTAGAGGACTCATGTCCCGATGTGATGCATATTTTTTTTTATTTTTTTTCTAGTTAAATAATTAATTATGAATTTTTATTGCAACTTTTAAAAAATATAAAAACTTGTATGTTTGACCACCTTAACTTGGTCAAAAATTAATGAAATTCAATTTTTATTTTAAATCCTATAGTATGTGAATCATAGAATGTGACACATGTTTCAGATTCAAAAAATGTGATACTATTTGAAAGTTATAGATATTTTTCAATCAGCCTATGAATCGGGACTTTAGTCGTAAGTCAAATAGAAAATGAATAATAATTATTTATTAAATTCAAAGTAAAGAATAATTTATATTGGTGGAAAACTGAGAATCTCCTTTAAAAACCATTTTTGTTTCATCAATTTTGGGTTAAAAAAAGTTCATCAGCCACATACCCATCACATACCCATCACATTGCCACTTTTTGGCCCATCATGATCTTGTACATACCCTCTTTTAGCAGTTGTGATTCGGTTTACTATCCTATTAAACTTAGTCACAAAGTCTCATATAGCTCATTTACTTCCTTATTCATCTGATTATCTTGTGCTATCAATGTTAGGTCATCATCTGCACTTTTAAACTTGGCTTCAAATTTGTTGTGCATAGTAGCCCAATTAGTAATACATCCATGAGGCAGCTAATAAAACCATTGTGTTGTTGTATCAACTAAAGACTCTACAGACAACCTAACTACTACATCTCCTTCTTATACTACAAGCACTTTTATGTGGCAAAAAAGGCATCAATGTGTTCTTTTGGTGAAATTTTTCCATCTCCCCAAAATTTATGAAAATTCTGATGAGAACCCTTGGGTAGATCATGCAAATTATTTCCTAGATGTAAAGGACCAATAGCAGTGCTCCAAGGGATGGGTTTTTGGTGTTGTTGATGAGCCATATTAAGGTGAAAATTAATTACAACAAGTAAAACAATCCCATGTAAAACTAGTGCTTTAGAGATAGAATAATTGGAAGGTGTTCTAGCAGGTGAGGTAGATCTGCTTCTATCCCCAACCCTTTGCCTAGAGGGGATAATATAGGAAAAATCACTTCTTTGCAAGGTTTCAAAAATAGTATCAAAAATTCCCCTACTTCTTTCCCCTCTAGTGAACCTATGAAAATCCAGGGTTGATTAGATTACTCATAAAGTATACCCAGACAAGACAACTAAAACTTAACAATTCTTTCCCCAGTAGAGTCACCAAAAATTTGTTGGCTAACAGATTGGACACCTTGAGATATCACAATTCCATGCCCAATGGTGCCACAATTAACTAAATAGCTCCGAATATCAACCTTTAAACAAAGATAAATATCCTCTAAATTTTGTTGAGGTACAACTCCCTCACAAGATTTTCAATGAATTGAAATGCTTAAAACTAAATACTGGATGTATTATTTTAACTAGAAAGTAGGAAAGGTATACCCAATATTAGAAAAATTCCTAAATATCAGGTGCGAGATCTAACAAGTAAGAAGTATTAGTACAAAGACCAATTTAACCAAACTATTCATAAATAAAATATATACTCAATACCATTTGAGAAATGAAATCAATTATGAATAAAACCGCATTACTCACACAAAAATAAGATTTTCATTAAGATGTTATCAAACACAAAGATTCAATAACTCAGATTAACTCCATATATTAAATGCACATAGACGAACAATAATTCATTCATAGCAAAATATGTATTGAGCAGCTTTTTTTATTTAAATGTTTAAAGAGAGCATATGAAAATAGATACAATTAAATAGGTAGATGAGTAACTACCTCTTTTTCATTTCCATAGTCGATCAAACAAAAAGACAAACAAAGAAAAAAAAGGAAGCTAAGCCATCATGATGGTGTTGCTTCATTTCCAACTTTTGATTTTACTAAGGGTTTCTTTCACCAAGCTTGGAAAGCTTTGAGGATGTGCATCAAGTCTTTATGTTGAGGAATTGTTACATTTGTCATCATCACCTTCCATGTCAGATGATTGTATTTAATTGTACCCACACAACATTC
Source organism: Sequoia sempervirens (assembly GCA_007258455.2). Classification (NCBI taxonomy): domain Eukaryota; kingdom Viridiplantae; phylum Streptophyta; class Pinopsida; order Cupressales; family Cupressaceae; genus Sequoia; species Sequoia sempervirens. Next base: position 463,607,184 of record VDFB02193867.1, read on the forward strand.
ACAAACCTTCATGAGATCAATTGCTTGAGATGTGACTAGGTGCAATTTACTAAGATTTTGCAGGTGTTGAACATTAAGCGAGGGTGAATCAAGCATCTCTTTAACCATTTTTCTGAAAATGGTCTATCATACTCTTTTTTTTCATGTCATTTCTCCTCTTGCTTTTATCTTAGAGTAACTCAAGGGCCACCAAGGTACTCATTGCTTCTTTTGAAATAGTAGTACACTCATCAATGATTTTCTTAAGCTTCTATAAACTCTATTTTGCAATCTATAACTTCCACTCCACTCCTTTAACCCATGACAAGTAATGAGAGTCTAAAGCATTATGTATAACCTACTCTTCAACCAGCTTCTCAATATCCAAGTTTAACATCAATTTCAATTAAATTTGATAATTGTTCCATATCCTCTCTTCTTTTTTAGTCATAGTGATCTCCTCCCCTAAAGTGGTTTTCAAAGCATTTGTCTCTCAGAAGCATTTTATAAATTCAAAAATGACAAGTCTTCCCTTTTTAATCAAAGACTCACTCCAATCATCCACAACCCTACTTAGGTTTTGGCGACTTTGAATTTTAATCATAGCCTCTTTTCCAACCACAATCAGAGATTCTACAGATGAATCAACCTGAGAGAGGGGTTGAGGAACAAGCTCAAAGATAGACCTTAGAAATTAAGTCAAATCTCAAACCTGGGCTTTCAATTTATTTTTACTTTTTTTATCCTTCTTTGATCTCTCAACCATTCTAGGCGTTGACACTTGAAAAATTTGAACATCATGATCTCTGGTAGGAGGACCAAGGTCTACTCTATTTACCTCAAAATCACTTTTTTTTTCCTGAGTAACATCCTTTGGCACCGAAGCGTGTGCAATCTCTGTTTGGAGCCTTCCTAATTTTGTATCATCTACAACAATTGGCCCACCATATCTTGCTTAGGTAAACTAGGTTTTATAGCCTTTCTCTTCCTTGAAAATGAATCGTCCAACTAGGCTAGAGTCACTAAAACTTTAGTTATCTTAACACCTGGAGACTCGAATAATGTCCTAGTGACTAGAGGGGTGTCCTTTTCATGTGCAATTGCTTGTGGCTTTTGAGATGTTCTTACTTCTCTAACCAATGATTCATCTTGAGAGGGAGAAGAATTAATATTTAGGGTTTCCAAACCCTCCTCTTCATCATCTCCTTCATTCTATTTTTCTAGAACAAGTAGGCTAAAGATATCTTCCCCACAGGTTTGTGAAAACAAATTCTTATCAAGTGGGTTTTTGCCACCATCCCCTTGTGCCCCTGATGGTAATGATTAGGAAGTGCCACCTGTTGATTGTTAGCTTGCAGAAGTTCCTTTGATAGGTTGTGAATCTTTAGACCCAGTGTGAGGATGAGACTATTCAAAATTTCTTTACTTAGTCACCCATTCTCATGTTTTGGTCAAAACATTAGTAGTCCTTGCTTCAATAGTATCTTTTTATCTAAAGTTCTAGACCATGGTAGGGATAGGGTGGTTTTCTATTAACTCAGTATACACTGGGTCTACCATGTTAGACCCATCTTCCACAATGCCTTGTACATCCCACTTCAAATCATAAATGATTATTTTCCCCTCTATCAATCTCATCCAACTCCTTCTCCTGACTTAATATTCATCAAAACAGTCAGCCAATAATCTTCAAGACTAGGTTGGTGATAAAAATTAGGGCTCAATTTTAGATTATTCTTAATGTAATCTTTTGAATCAAAAGGAACTCACTCCTCATATAAAGGTATGTTATACCTAGATAGTTCCTTTTCAATATTTAGGGCATTAGACATTGATTGACAACTATAAGGACCAAAAGAAAATGGAAAATAGACTGTCAATATTTTCTTGTCTTGGCACAATCTGTTTACATTAGCTAACTACCTACTTGCTTTGATAATTACCCACCTATCTTTATGATATTTAGGCAATTTGATACAAAATTCAACATACCCACCAACTCTTACATAATAAATTCTCTAAAATTGAATAAAATGAATACCATGAAATTGTTAGTCACTAACCTAAAATGTTGAAATCTCTTATGAAGCTAAAGTTTATCAAAATAATTATAAATTGGCACTTTCATTGGAGGTAAATCACTTGGTCTTAATCTAAGCCAAGGTCTAGTGTTGGCAATGGCATATATCAAGAGGACATGTAAGAAAACCTATTGAGAGTAAAAAATATCATCAACTCATGCAAGTGGCCATTGATAATTTCTACCCAATCTAGGAATTGTTCTCCACTCAACATAATCTGGATGAAGAAATACATCCATTCTTCAATTCCACAAATGTCTTCATTTCCCCTTACCCTATGTAATAACACCACAAGTTCAGCCACTTCTACAAAATGAGTTATGTGTACAGTTTTCGAGACAATTGGGACTTATCCCTCTTAGGATTGGCCAACCAATTCTTTGATATTTCATTATGTAAACCTCTTTCTTAGCAGAAAATTCAATTTGAGAACAAGTCATGTTCATGGGTGAATACTCATCCCTCTCTAGAATCCTCAAGAAGGACATGAAGGTGGACCTCTAGACTTTCAAGACTAGTTGATTATCTATTGTCTTGACCTCCCGTGTTTGTGAATTATAATGCCTAATGCACTCTAGAATGAGTTCAGGGCATTGCATAGCTAGAGGAAATGTGATAACTTCAACCAACATGCTACCTATCACTCATTCAATCATGGGTGAAGGATTGGGTTTATTAAATTTTCTTCCTAATTCATCTAAAATCATAGGCCATAGACAAGTATCACCAATTTTTGGTCCCTCATAAGTTAGCCAGGACACATATTCATAACCCGCATATTTAACCCTCACCATGGATGAGAATTTATAGCTCTAAAAAATATATATCCTTCTAAATGTAGGCAGAAATAGTCCAGGAAAGCAAACTGAAATAAGTAAATACTATAAATACCTTAATGGAAGACCTTGCAGCTTGGAGTTCCATGTCTCATCTAGCTCGTCTTCAGAGAATTTTGTCACAAAGAGAATTTTTTTCCAACACTATAAAATTTCTTAGAACTTCACAAAAAACCATGAGTATATGAGCATTTAATGTCCTAACTTGCTTCAAGACACATAGTAGTTTTGCTTCACCACTTTCAATATAATCGTCTTTCAAAAATTTGAAAGCAAACATTTATAAGCAGCATAGTGGTGAGTTCAATGAACCTCACAAAAATGTACCCGAGTTTGAACATGTCAAAACACCACCCAAACAATAATCATCACTCAAGCAGAAAACAAGAGTTCAAAGGACTACACAAAACACACCCAAATAGAGAAAAGGGAAAAGTTATATAAAACAAACACAAGCAAAAAGGTGGGGGGTTCGACAAAATATAGAAAACACTGCCCAAGTTTGAACAATAACATAAAATACCACCTAAGTAATACTAAGTTGCTTATAAGTTGTTGAATGAATCTTCAAGAAGAAAGGAAAAAATATAGGGTAACAAAGAGGACATTGACATTAAGCAAAGATTACATTGTTTCTTTCAAAGGATAGCAATCAAAAGTATTAGTGTCTATCATTTCAGGATGCACTACTATTAAAGTTAGCTTAGAAGAATTTTTTGTAAGAGTGTTCATATCAAGTGAAGGTTTGATTTCTATCAAAGGACAATAACCAAGACCAAAAGTTGTTTCTTGCGTGTTAGGATCTATAGGGACACAAATACCTTGTTCTCTAGCACCACATCTTTTTCCACGATAACCAAGTTGTTTCATCATTTCATAACCTTTTCCATAAATATTCTTCATCTCTTTTGGATTTGGTGGTTACTCATAATTAAGTTCATCAAAGTTTTTTGTATAATTTGTTTCTTTTAAAGTGGTTTAGGTGAATGCTTTCAAAGGGTCTTCCGAATTTTGTTTCAAAATTACTAGTTTTTCTTTCCCTTTTTCAAATTCTTTGTTTATGATCTTGCATTCTCCCATGAATGTTCGTGTGAAATATAATTAACCCCAATCATCTTCTAATAGCTTTGTGACTTTCTCAATGTGTTCTTCTTTGTATTTTTGTTGCATGGGTTCTACTTGTGTAGTTGATGTACACTTTATTGTTGTAAATATACTTCATTTTATGATGAAGAGTAGAAGGCACCCCATTCATTGCATGCATCCATAGTCTTCCTAAAAGGAGATTATATGAAATATCTCAAGACATAACATGGATCGGTATTTCTAATGTGGCCTTTCCAACTGTAATAGGAAAAGCGATCACACCAAGCGATTATTTTTCTACATTGTCAAATCCTTTATTAGATAAGGATTCATGTTGAATTTTTGATTTATCCACACCAAGCCTATCCAAAAAATTTACACTACACACATTAAGGGCATAGCCATTATCAAAAAAGGTTCACTTTATCCCTGTTCTTTTATATTGAACTAATACCATGAAAGCATCATTTTCTCTTTTCACTTCCAAAGCAGGGAGCTAACTTTGTTGGAAAACAATGTCAACATTTATTCCTTGAATCATGGCTGTTATGTCATTTGGTTGTGCATTAGAAGGGATAGGAACTTGTTGTAAATCATTTTGAATCTATTGGGAAATAACTTGGGCATCTCAGAAAGAAACATCTAATTACAGTAGTGCCTTCGGTAATTTTAATTTAATTAGATTGCCTCAAAGACACAAACTACTATGCCACAAAGCAGAATTAGACAGTTCATTTCCCACCTTAACCCTTAGAGAAAAGTTAATGCTAATTAAACCAATTCCAAACAACACCATTAAACATATTCAATCACACATAACCATTAAACATGAAAGATGGAACATAAAACATGAACACACATATTTACATGGGAAAAACCCTTTCAAGTAAAAAACCCACACTCTAAAAGCCCAGATACCATTGTATTATTCAATAATAAAATATAGTTACAAATACAATTCAGGCTCTAAGCCTTTACATAGTTTACATCTTGTTCCATTTTGGAGAGAATCTGACAGCATAACCCCTATTATGTTTTCTTCTCGACTACCCAACCTCTTGTTTAGTTCAGCAACCCCACAATTGCATTCATGTTCTACTCTTAATTGTTCAAGAACCTAATTTCAATAGATGAACAACCTCAAGCAACTTAATCATCACAAACATGCAAACAATCACCACTTTCCAGCTAATCATCAATTGGATCCTACCAACATGACTAACTTCCACCAATAGAACACAATTCCAGAGGAAATTGCTAGTGCCAAACCATGGAGGTTATCAGAGCATTGGGGGGACTAAGAACAAGGCTCCACCAAAGTAGCCATGTCCCACTAATGAAGGTCCTAGTCGCTAAGTCACTCAAAAATCAAACTTTAGAACCTCATGTCAAAGGTTGAGAAGTTCCCAAAACCTGTGACATGTTGATAATGAAGAGAACCACAAAGTCACAAAGTTGGGAGGTTACAAAACTTCAGAACCCCGCAACTTAGGTTAGGAAAACTCAAAAACCCATGAATTAATTTAGGTTGATGAAGGAGGAAGTAAGAACTGCTCCAAGAAGTTGATCAAGCCAGTAAATTTGAGTCACATTCTCAACATTCTCCCACTTGATGAAGAACTTACTGGAACCTTCCAAAGCTAGAAGTTAGTGTATCAACCATCCATGCAACCAACAAGATCCTCAACCAATGCTTCCATGCTCCAACTAAGAAACCTGCACCAACATCTTAGATGTCCACCATCTTAGGAAATAATTCCTACCATCCTCCAAAGGAAAGGAACAAGCCATTGTGAAATATGCACTAGTCTAAAGAACATAAGCACCAGATCCAACTAATAGCAAAGGCTACAAAAATACAGCCACCAATCCACTATGCTCAACAAGCCATACAAAATTAATATCAACTTCAAAGCTCTAGACTAGAACATGTCCATGAAGCCATCCTCTAAAAAATAAGTTAGAACACTAGCTAGAATAACAACCAGAAAATTGACTGCTCCCATCCAACTGATCAACCCACGTGACTAAAAATAACACCCAAAACAAGTGCTAATCCATCCAATCACACATACCTCCAAGGTGTCCTCATTAGTAAAATCATGCCACCAACACAACCAACCCATCAACCATAGATACAAGCTCCATGTACCAACCAGTCAAAGAAGACCAAACACTTCCATGAACTCCCTCTACATGGGTAATGCAAAATCTAAAAGAACAAAGGCATAATGAGTCTACCAGTGGAAACACATATAAGAGGGGATAACCACTTCATGCAGTACCAAGGAAACATCCACAATGATATGCACAACCTGCAAATCAATAACCTGTAAAGAACCACTCTCACCACAAGTCTTCACAGCTCTCCCAAGATCTCCACACCCAACAAAGGAAAGAGATAAAGAACCTCCATGTCATCACCCAAGAACATGAGGGAAAACACATGACCACAAGCTAGTGATCACTATATTTCCAACCAGACCTCAAACCAATGTAATGTGAAACCAAACATCTCAGAAGACAACCAAGACCAAAGAGAGCACCTCTACACATCATGTACCTATAGAAAATCCTCCTACATACACCTCTAAATTCTAAGCGTGTCAAGTATGATCTCCTTCACAACACCCCAAAGAGAACAGTGTAGGAACAACCAACCATTCAATTACCAAGATCAAACATAACACCTATATCACATGTAAACAACATGGATGTAAGCCTTTCAAAGAAGATCAAACTATTTCATTTCCCATCTTAGAAAATACACTGAATATATCTCCTAAACTCAAGATCAATGAATGTAATCACAATGCATAAGGAGATAACCATGCTATCCATCTCTCACTATGAATCCTCCAAAACCATTAAACAATAGCTCAAGATCCATATCATGAAATAAAGCATAAAACACCTGAGAGAATCAATTGGCAACACATCTCAAGCAATAAACTACAAAGAAAACCAAGAGTGGGGAGTAAGAATGTTGCTCTCGAGTAGCCAAGTCATCATGACTCCTCAAAAAGCAATGTCCTCATTGGTCTCTGTTGAACTTACATCCAACCAAGGTGTAGGCTCCTCAAACTTTCTATTGAAAACTCACCAAGAGTAAATGTTACAGCCTCACCTTATATTCCATGTATCTGTGAGCACCTGCAAATGATCATCTCATGCTAAACTCCAAATGCATCATTACACTATCATGAAGTTCTCAAGCATATGACCAATGTACCCAAAACATAGAGAATTACCAGACCATTATCAATGCTCCAATCATCCAAATCAGGAACTTATCATGAAATCATGATCCTACCATACCCCTTGGGAGATACCATGCTCCAAGTGAACATACCATAGTCTCAAGAGTAATGTATCATTCCAAAACTCTAATGCGTAGTCAAGAGTGTAACATGACATAAAGAAAAACAAAATCTAAACCAACATCACTTGTCAAGCACCACCAACACCTCAACAAAAGATTCCAATAATCCTTCATGGTTATGAGATGTTGTATATCTTCAAATAGTGTTGATGCAAATGTGAAAGAACCCTTTTGCAACAACAAGATCAAAGAGTTCCTCCTAGTAACATCTAAAACACTAAAGAAGATTATTCACCACCAAGTGATCAATCCACAGTCACTGCTAAAGCTCCCACTGAAGTATGACACCCGAGCTCTCCAAGCATCATGACCAAACATCTGCTAATCTAAAAAACCTCTAGGTCCACTCAACAACATTTCCATTTGACAACAATAGGTCAAGCAACACCAAGATCTCAAAACCAAGCAGACAAAACCATCATTGTTTAAAGGAGACACAAAGCAGTGTATCCAAGCTATCCATGACATCATGATACAACATGCTACAAGTCGCCATAAGTGACTATTCAAGTACTCAACACCATCCATCCTCTCATATCAAAGCAACCACACCAATGCACAAGTGACCATAGAAAAGGCCAACTAACAAGTCTGCACTAACACTAAATCAACGTTGTGGACATAGATAGTCCACTTTTGAGTTATCCAACTACAACCAATGGGTAGCTAATCCACCAAATATATAACCCAAAGATCAATCACAACAAATGTGCAAACCCAACATCACATTGGAAACAGTAACACTGAGATCTCAAAGAGAATAACCACACAAACAACATGACTCAAACACTAGATCAAGTCCAAATTCAATTTTCCAATTATGTCTACAATGAGCACCATAGTCTAGGAATCCGCCCAACACCACCATGAAAAATGCTAAGTGACTAGTCACTTTCCAAGAATCCCATGTAGAGATAGAATCACACCTTCTCTTACCATGCACAAAGCATGCATGTAGAACTACAACTATCTCATCGAAGAATGCCCCAAAATCTAGAGTCTAGAAAATAGTTTAATAGTAGCTCCACAAAACCACAAGTTTTTATTGGCCGCATAAAACCAAAAAAACCACTATGTTTGAGAACACCCATGGACACCCATATCCACTTAACATCTGGATGACTCAAAATTTTGAAACACCATAATGGTTAGACCAAAAAATGGATTGTCATGAATGAGCATCACCATAGATTTTTAAGAAAACCTATAAAAAACTTTTAGACCTGCAGGTACAAAACATCCATAAGAGGAAAATAGGTAGTCAGAGACTCCAAGCCCATTTCAATCCAACTCCTCAACCACCAACATGTACATGCATCCGAGGGAGATAGGCTATTGTAGGAGCTTTTAGATCATTCGATGACCAAATCCATAGCCTTTATACAATCAGGGTACCATAAAACTATTCCTTCTTATACTAGGACAAAACACCCAGTATAAGCACATTTCTCTATAGTTGAGAAACAACCCATGCTTCTCCATATCATTAAGGAGCCTCTCACATGGACACCCAATATGAAAGCTTTGTTGCAACACAACCATAAAGAAATTAATATTCCACCCCATGCATTAGGATTATACAACTGCTAACTCACAAGCTTCAGGTCACATCATTTCAATATGACCAACTCAAGTTTCTCCATCTTCCATATTGTGTGTTATCTCTTGGAACTCAAAAAAAAGAGCAAGAATTTCTACTCACCAAAGGATCAATCCATTAGTCAATTCCTTTAGATTTCCTTAAGCCTGTCACACTAAGAAATCTTCACAGAAGGAATACCTAGAACCAACAACATTCTAGGAAGAAACACATCCCTGAAGACGGCTTTGATACCACTTGTTGGGAAATATCTTTTGCATCTCAAAAAGAAACATCCAAGAACAATCGTGCCTTTGGAAATTTTAATTTCATTAGATTTCCTTAAAGACACAAACTACTATGCCACAAATTTGAATCAGACATAGCTCATTTCCCACATTGACCCTTAAAGTAAAGTTAATGCTAATTAAACCAATTCCAAACAACACCATTAAACAAATTCAATCACGTAGAACCATTACACGTGAAATATGGAACAAAAAACATGAACACATAAATTTATGTGAGGAATACCCTTTCAGGTAAAAAACCCCACACTCCAAAATCCCAAATCACCATTGTATTATTTAGCAACATAATGTAACAGTTACAAATACAATTTACTCTCTAAGCCTTTACAGAGTTTACATCTTGTTCCATTTTGGAGAGAATCCAATAGCATAATGCCTATTTTGTTTCCCTCTCGACTACCCAACCTCTCAGCTAGTTTGACAACTCCACGATGGCATTCACATTCTACTCTTAATCATTTGAGACCCTAATCACAATAGACGAACAACCACAAGCAGCTTAATTGTCACCTACATGCAACCAATCACCACTTTCCAGCAAATCATTAATCAAGTCCCACCAACATGACTAACTTTTGCTTATAGAACACAACACTAGAGGAAATTGTTAGTGCCAAACAGTGGAGGTCATTGGAGCATCGGGGGGGACTACAAACAAGGTACTGATAAAGTAGCCATGTCCCACTAATGAAGGCCCCTATCGCTAAGTTGCTCAAAAACTGAACTTCAAAACCTCATGTTGGAGTTTGTGAAGTTACCAAAACCAGCGACATGCTGATAATGAAGATAACCACAAAGTCGCTAAGTCAAGAGGTTACAAAACTTCATAACCCTGCAACTTAAGTTTGGATAACTTAGAAACCCGTGACTTAATTCATGCTGATGAAGGAGGAAGTAAGTACTGCTCTATGAAGTTGATCAAGCCAATAAATTTGAGTCACATTCTCAATAGAATCATATTATGATAATGAGGGGATGCTTGAATAAGATCCCATAATGATATCTTAGTGAGAGTATTCTTAAGTTCAACAAGATCATACTCCTTTCCACTTTGTGCAAGTAAATGAGGGGGACTAGGCAGGATAGGATTAAGAAATGGAAGGGATGTTTAAGGTGTTTGTCTTGGTTGCAGATTGTTTCTAGTGTTATATATATGAGAACAATATTATTCTTAGGTGGGTAAAGGATGAGTTCAGGTTTGTTTTGATTTTGTGGTTTGTGAAGGTGGGTAAAGAATTAGAGGATTTTTAGGATGCCTCGTGGGGTATGTAGGAGGTCCAATAGTCAAGGGGTATCTAATGGAAACTTGTGCATTAATAACCTCAGTGGTCTTGGTTTGATGTATTTCTAATAAAGGGAAATCTAGAATCACCTTTTCACCATAATCTAATTAAGCCACATTACTATTTTGGTCATTTTCTTGCATCCTCACTAGGAGGAGAGACTTTAGGAGAACTAAAAACCAAATTTTCTTAACATTCAAGGATTGGTTCTTCCAAAATGACTTCATCACAAGTAGGGGAATGATCAATGGTTGAACTGTCTTACTCAATAAGGGTTTACGTAGGTGAAGGGACAACTAATATTCTCATGACCTTCATCTATCAAAGTGACTTCTTCACAACTACCTGAGAGATGGGTATGTGTAGGATCATCATGGAAAAAATAGGCCCTTAAGTGGTGATAAAATTCAAAAAAATCAAAGTTAGGCAACTTGACGTAAAAATTTGAATAAGTTATCTATATTATTTCAACAATATGTAAGAATAAAATATGTAGAAAATTGAATGTAGTTTCTAAACTACTAGATTTATTTAAAAAATAATAAAAAATCTATTTGGTGAAAATTTGAAATTTCAATCTGCGATTGGTACTTAAATTTTAGGGAAAAATAAGTAGGTGTTTGTCTAACCACCCTAACCACAATAAAATGATAATATTTTAGATATAAGTAGAGGATTCATGTCAGATGTGATGAAAAAATTTTGTAATATTTTCTAAGTAAATAATTAATGATGAATTTTTTATCACATCTTTTAAAAATGTAGAAAATTGTATGTTTGACCACCTTAACTTGGTCAAAACTTCATGAAATTCTTTTTTTTTTAATCCTATAGTATGTGAAGCATAGAATATGACACATGTTTCAGATTCAAAAAATATGATACTGTTTGAAAACTATAAATGTTTTTCAATCAGCCTATCAATCAGGACTTTAGTCGTAATTCAAATAGAAAATGAATAATAATTATTTATTAAATTCAAAGTAAAACATAATTTATATTGGTGGAAAGTTTGGAATATCCTTTAAAAACCATTTTTGTTTCATCAATTTTGGATTAAAAAAGGTCATCAGCCACATACCCTACACATAGCCATCATATTGCCACTTTTTGACCCATCATAATCCTGCACATACCAAGATACTAGGAAAAGAACACATATGATTTTCATGATCATTTATGATTTCATTCCTTTGTTCCCTAATGTCCTCCAAAATAGGATAGGTAGGGGAAGGATCATAAAGAGGGTTGTTATAGACCTTAAAAATTTGATTATCTAACACTAACACATCCTCATCATTTACAATCTCATCCTCTTCCACTAAATCATTCTCACTAGCAAAGGGGGAATGAAAATTAGGTAAGGTGACATTTAGAAATGTGTCTATGATTTCATTCTATTGTGCTATAATATCTTCCAATGCAGGAGATTTTATAGAAGATGAGCTTTCAACAATGTCATGATTCTTAATGAGTACATCTTCTAACACCAAAATACCTTCATCACATGTAGGAGAGGTGTAAGCGGTAGAAGGGGAAAAACAAGTTAAACAATGCATCTACACTTCTAAATAAGATATTGCATCTAAAACTTAATGAATTCAAACTAATTTAAACTACAAAAGCTTCAAAAATCTATCCTATTGCTCTCTATCTCTAAAGATTTCTCTAATCTACTTAGCTCTCAGATTTTGTAAGCTAATTAAACTATTAAAATGACACTTAGAGAATGAGAAATGAACTATTCTACTCTAATATGATCTAAATATGCAAATTCTAATCTAATGGCAGCCATGACTGCAAATGATGGATGCTTGATTGCTGCTTGATGGATGCTGGATGAATGCTTGAATGCTGGATGGTTTGGATGCTTAAATGCTTTGGAAACCTACAGAGTAAGATTGCATAAGTTGGGATCTTTTTCCTGTAGCCCAAGTGCTGTATTTATAGCTTTCACGACAGCACAATTGCACAGGAACACATGATGAGGGGCTGTGATTTCCTCTGGAGAATCCAAAGGCATGGGATGAGAAAAAGGAGCTGATCATGGAGAATGGTTTCTCCGCATGAAAACACCAGGCGAAATAAGAGGGAATGTGGGTGGAAGGTTGTTGAGAGAATTTCCTGCAGGTTTGTCCCTGAAGCTTTTACCGTGAATGGCAGTGCCATTAATTTGAATTTTGAGAGATTAATTTTATTGGTGAGTGAATAGTGGTAAATCTTATGCATGAATTTAAATAAATTTAATTTATTATTTAAATTTAGCAAAAGAGGAATAATTAATTTTAATAAATCAAACTATAGAGTTTGTTTATTAAATTAAAAGGAGAATGATAATTAAATAAAATATTTTTAGCGACCTTTATTTAATTAAGAAGAAATGTGATTTTAAATAACACAAATTATTTGAATTGTGTATTTAATTTTAAGATAGAAGTAATAATGATAATAATTAAATAAAACAAAATTTTTAATTTTGTTTATTTAATTAAGAGAGAAATAATATGATGATAATAATTAATTAAAACAAAGTTTTCAATTTTGTTTATTTAATTAGGAGAGAAAAATAGAAGAATTAATAAATGAACTTAATATAAATAAATATTTCTATTTATTTACTAAGTAGAAGAATTTAAGATTAATTAATCAAATAAGTCATATTCAATTAATTAGATTCTCCAGACCATTTTTAGGTGTCTACATTTTGCCCCTCTTTGAAGTGATGTGTTTACGCAGTGCTTCAAAGAATGATTTTGCTTCGCTGCCAGTATTGACGAAAGGTTTTAAAGCATGCCCTAGACTTGCCCCAGATGTTGAATTTCGAAATGATAGTGATATATGCCCCCTCAGGAGATAAATTGATGAGTTTTTGATTTTTATGATTTTTCAAGAATTTTGAATTTTTATGATGGTTTGATGATGAATTAGTGAAGAAACAATTTATCTCCCTACTAGATTTGTCAAATACGGCCCTATGATTGATAAGAATTAATTCCTTAGAAGGAAAAAGATAAATAAATCTCATAAAATCCCCCAAAAATAGCCTATAAATACTAAAAAGGTCATTCTCAAAAGTCATTTGTGCATTTGACTTTGATAACCTTGTGATAGAGACCCTTAGAGTATTCAAAGCTAGGATGTCGATCCCTTACCACACCCACCGACTTGAGCGTGTGCGCCGTCATCAGCGTCCGGCCGACTATGGACCTCTGGTATGTACCCCAACTCATCCTCGTAATACGTGCCCATATTTTTGATGTGTTTTTGCACGGTTTTAGTGTTTTAGCGTGCAGTGAATGCGGTTTAGCGCGTCTGTGCTCTGTTGTAGTGCACCATAGTTATAGCGCGTCAGGTCAATAATGTAGTGCATCCGGTAAGTTTTGTAGCGCATCAAAATTTTTGGCGCACAGGGTCAGTTTTGCAGCGCGTTCGTGTAATTTTGTAGTGCGCCAGAAATTTTAGTGCACAGGGTCAGATCTGTAGCGCGCCCGGGGAGTTTTGTAGCGCGCTAGACTTTTTAGTGCATTGGGTTGATTTTGTAGCGCTTTGGGTATAGATTGATGTAACATTGTGCGTTTTGATTTTCGTCGATTTGTTGGTGATTCCATCTAGTTTAGCTTGATGTTGACTAAATAAATGGTAGATGATCTCTTGATGAGCGAGATTCATTGATTGATAATAATTACCCTCATGATAGGCGATGACTAATTATGCGTTTCGAATGATTGAACCCAATTGATAGATGAGGGTTCCTTGATGATTTGATAGGTTGATAGGAAAAAGCACATTTTTGAAAATTTTGATGATCTTTTGATATTCTGATAAAAATGTTTTGTTTGTATGATAACAGGAGCATTTAGATGTTATCCAGGTGCGAGAGCAGTTCTCGTGGCCGTTTGATATGATACCGAGATTGTCACCTGATGAGAGACAGCATATTGCTGCCTATGGTTTGGCGACATTACTTGACATGCCCCATATTAGACTCAATAGGGGTCTATTGACAGCTTTGGCGGAGCGATGGCATAGTGACCACAACACCTTTCACTTACCTACTGGCGAGATGACCGTGATGCCAGAGGATATATGGCGTATTCTTCGTATTCCTTTTGTTGGAGAGATTGTGGTTCATGATTCAGAGGAGCTTGGTGGGGTAGAGGCCATGCAGAGAGTCTTTCAGGATCCCCACATTGCAGGAGAGCGGATTCCATGGGTAGATATGTATGAGTCATATGCTCCGCTTCCTTCAGTTTTGGCCAGTTTTATTGGTGGATTCCTTTGTCCTGATAAGAGGTCAAAGGGTCTATCTCTTGGATGGGGTCGAGTGCTAGAGGGTCTGGTTGTTCATAGGACGAGATATGCTTGGGGCATGTGCATGCTTGCCCAGTTATATCATGATTTGCATTGGATCGTGTATCTCGGCGGCAGTAGTCTATCGGCGGGAGCTACCCTTCTCCAGGTATGGGCATGGGAGCATATTGTTGTTACACGTCCCGTGCCAGTGTTGGCCAGACCAGCGACGAGGCCATATGTATTTCGGTATAGAGGCAGGCCTACCCAGCATATGATGGGTAAGCTTGAGTATTGGAGACGGATTATTGATGATATAGAGGCAATGACCTAGCGTCCATACTTAGACTGTGATGACTGGGATGACGATGATATTGAGTTGGGGTTCTTGTCTGATTCGATGTATTTGATCAGGAAGAGCCCCAGGGTCTTGGAGCGATTCTTGTTTCATCGTGTGTATAGACAGTATGGTATTGTGCAGTGCATGCCATAGGGTGTAGCACATTATGGCCGACGTCAGATAGATGTTCCTGATTGGGGTCCCAGCTTGCCTTACGGGGCACTTGTTGAGGGTTACCTTGCCTTACAGCCATCAGCATGGGATGTTCGATGGGACATTATCGAGGCGCCCATTACTCCTGAGTACGGAGAGTATCTAGCTCTGCACCCTCCTCCACGGATCACTATTCCAGATGAGCTAGCACCTGTACCAGCACCAGCACCAGCAGTACCAGCACCAGCACCAGCAGTACCAGCAGTAGCACCAGCAAGGGGTGTTCAGATTGGTCAGCGACAGGGGAGAGAGGAGGATGTTGATGTGGATGTGGAGAGCAGCTCAGAGACTGATAGTGATGAGAGTTCCAGTAGCAGTGAGGATAGCAGTGATGATGATGGTGGAGATGGGGGGAGACCGAGTGTAGTAGGTACTTCAGAGCCATCTACTATTGCACCTCGTAAGAGGCAGGCTGTTGCTTCCTCGTCGGCAGATCCATCAGAGGTTGCAGGTTTACAGGTGTAGGTGCAGACATTGCAAGGACAGCTAGCACAGGTGCAGGGGTTATTAGCACAGACGCAGGCTCAAACACAGGCACAGCTAGCTACTGCTCAGACTCAGATTACATCTCTGATTAGTGAGAGAGATGGGGCTCTATAGGCAGCAGCGACCGCACAGGCTCAGTTGACAGGTTTACGAGCACAGTTGTCCACTGCCCAGGCACAGATCACAGCCTTGACTGTAGAGCGAGATACCATTAGACGGATAGCACAGACAGCACAGGCAACTGCAGAGAGGTTGCAGAGAGTGGCAGATGGGACTTCTGTGGCCGACTACATGCGAGAGGCCATGCGGGTCGGTGCCGAGATTGAGTTCTACAGGAGCCGCTACCATGAGCTTTGCCCCCCAGAGCAGAGAGTCAGTTATGCTCAGTCTCGCTCAGAGAGGACTCGGTTGAGGACAGTGAGCAGAGGTGTGACACAGCCTCTTCCGAGAGATCTGAGAGATCCTGGGACGTCTAGTGGTGGTACTGATACTGGTGTGAGACCTGCTCCTTCTGGTGGGAGTACTACTTGATATTAGTTGTGTACCCATTGAGAGATTTATACAGCCATTTTTGATATGATGTTATTTTCATTCTTTTCAGACTTCATTGTATACTTGACACTTGATGAGATATATATGTGTAGCAGTTTGATTGATCTATGATATGTTTTGACATGATTTATTGTGATGGGTGTATTGATTTTTGATGTATTGATGTGATGGATGCATTGATTTTATGATGTATTTTAGTAGCTTGTATGGATGCAGTAATGATGATGTGAAATGGTATTGATGATGTATTTCTTTTCTTAATGAGATGTAATGTATGATAGATAAAATGTGATGTTAATGAATGATGTATGGAAATGTAAATGGAATGATATATAAATGATAAATGTAATGATGGATGAGCGGTAAATGTATTGAGAAATGAATGATAAATATTAATGAATGATGAGATCCAAATGTGATGATGTATGGAAATGTAAATGAATGAAATGTAATGATGAATGTAAATGTAAATGAAATGTAATGATGTATGGAAATGTAAATGATAGATATGAATGATAAATGTAAATGTAAATGAAATGTAATGATGTATGGAAATGTAATGAATGTTGTAATGATGAATGTAAATGAAATGTAATGACGTATGGAAATGTAAATGATAGATATAAATGATAAATGTAAATGTAAATGAAATGTAATGATGTATGGAAATGTAAATGATAGATATGAATGATAAATGTAAATGGATGATGGATAAATAAAATGTAATGATAAATGAAATGTAAATGTAATGATGTATGATAGATGAGATGGAATGCAATGATGTATGATGAAAATGTAATGTCATATTTATGAGATGAAATGTAAATGAAATGTGATAAATGAATATGTGAAATGTGATAAATGAATGTAATGATGAAATGTAAATGCAATGATATATGAATGGATTGCAAACGTAATGATAGATGAGTAGATGATTTTTAATGAATGATGAGATGTAAATATAAATGAATGAATTGCAAATAGATGATATATGAATGATATGTAAATGAAATGATGTATGGATGTATTGATGTATCTAATGAAATGGAAATGAATGATGTAACATAATGTGCATATGATGTCATGAAATGAGATGTTTATTGTGAATTTATGATGAGATGAAGAGATGATCCTATATGCATGCCGTTTATGAAAATATCATGTGTTGAGTATACTCAATCTTTAATTAGAAAAGATAACATCGTTTGTGAATGAATCATTGTAACTTGTGCCACTAGTACTCTGCAGATGTATTATTATGAATGCAATCTATGTTAACCATGCAAATGTCTATTTTATCAATGCAAACCTAAGTGTCATTTCAATAATAATTTTATTTTGCTTTGTATCATCACTGAGCTTTATTTTAAAATGTTGAAAGTGAATACAAGCATCAATGATATGAGATAGACCAATGATGACCTAAGTATTTCTTTCATGATTTTTGATATTGCAAGCGAACACAAGCATCATAGTATGAGATAGACCAATGATGACCTGAGCATTTCTTGCGTAAACAAACAAGGTTTAATCATTTTCTTAAGTGAATTTGAATGTCATCCATGATACTTGGTAGAGCACTTCCCGTGACAATTCACAAAATAATAATGACTAACTCACAAACAGCAAACAAAGAAAAGGTATCATTCTTCTTCCTTACTTCTATAGTTCAATACATCATTGAGTTGCTCCAAAGAAATGATAATCAAATGATAAAATGAAAAGCACAACCATTCAAATTCTACTTAATGTATTTTCAAATCATTATTCAGATTAGATCATCAGTGTAGAGATGTGTGTGCTAATGTGTGCATGATATTCCCAAACGTTTAACCAAATGATGTGACCTAAAAGACCTATCCTAGGGGTCTCGGGGACTGATCAAAGATTAGTCTTGCCTACGTTATACACGTAGAGACCACGTATTTCGATTGACACAGACTCCACTTTTGACTGATGTAGACTCTATTTTTGTGTTTTTGATTTTCTGATGTTTTTGGGTTTTGGATTTTCTGATGTTTTTGGATTTTGGATTTTTGATGTTTTTGGATTTTGGATTTTCTGATTTTTTTGGATTTTGGATTTTTGATGTTTTGGATTTGGATTTTGGTTACTACCGATGTTTTGGATTTTGGATTTTTTACGATGTTTTTGGATTTTTGGATTTTACGATGTTTTTGGATTTTGGATTTTTGATGTTTTTGGATTTTGGATTTTTGATGTTTTTGGATTTTGGATTTTTGATGTTTTTGGATTTTAGATTTTCTGATGTTTTGGGATTTTTGTGGATTTTCACTTGATGTTGTCATGTTTGACTGGCTTTCCATGTAAGCTGAAAGTCTACTTGTACCAGATAACACTAGGATGTTGCCCCCAAGCCAGGGTAAAACATAGTATCTCCGCTATGATATGTATAGTGATAATGATTATCTCAACTAATAGATGGAAATGATATGAAAGGAAACAATCGTAACAACACTATACCTAGTAGATAGAGGAGTTTGGTGAAAATCACAAGTAACGCCTGTTTGCTAGGTTTTCATCACTTGTTTTTATTGTGTCCTCCTTCCCTTTCTTTTGTATTATTATTATTATTATTATTATTATTATTATTATTATTATTATTTGTTTATTTTTCTCTTTTCTGTCATCATGATGCCTGTTTGCCAGGTTTTCATCAAAACAACTTTATTGACCGTGCACTAGATATCCTCAAGTGTAGAATCGCCTGAGATGAATGTTGTTCATGGGCTCCTCCAACATGTCTCCTTCTGGTGTAGACAGTCGGTATGGTCCTGATCCATAGACTGATATGATGACATAAGGTCTTATCCAGTTAGGTTCAAACTTTCCCTTCTTTTCTCTATCTGCTTGATTTCTAGGGTTTTCCCGTAGGACCAAGTCTCTGATCTGGAAGACTCTAGGCTTAACCCTATGATTCTAGTTCCTAGACATTCTTTGTTGATAGGTTGTCAAATGATTGATAGCTTGTTGTTGACGTTCATCTAGTAGCTCTAATTCTTGAAGTCTAGAGATCCTATAATCTTCATCTGAAATGAGTCCCTTTAGTGAAACTCAAAGCGATGGAATTTCTAGCTCAATAGGTAATATTGCCTCTGATCCATAAACAAGAGCATATGGTGTAGCTCCTGTTGGTGTTCTGATGCTAGTCCTGTAAGCCCAAAGAGCAGGGTTAAGCTGAATGTGCCAATCACGTCCTACTTCATTTACAATCTTCTTAAGAATCTTTAGGATTGTTTTGTTTGAAGCTTCTGCCTGTCCATTACCTTGAGGGTAATACGGGGTTGAAAAGCGATGTTGGATGTGGAACTTTTCACACAGCTCTTGGACGTCTTGGTTTTTGAAAGGCCTTCCATTATCTATAATGATTGACTGGGGTATCCCATATCTACAAATGAGATAATTAAGTATGAAAGATGATATTTTCTTTCCAGTGATTGTGGTTAAGGGAACCGCCTCCACCCATTTTGTAAAATATTCAGTTGTTGTGATAATGAACTTGTGTCCATTAGATGAAGATGGGTGAATTTTCCCTACCAGGTCTAATCCCCACTGACAGAAAGGCCATGTAGTTGCAAATGGATGTAGCTCCTGTGCCAGTGCATATATAAGACTGCCATGGATCTGACATTTTGGACATCTTTTGACAAACTGATAAGATTCTTGTTCCATGTGTGGCCAGTAATATCCCAAATGAAGGAGTTTCTTGGCTAAAGATAATCCACTTGAATGTGTACCACAAATTCCTTCATGGACCTCATGTAAAGTGGAAGCGGATTCGTTATGTTCTAAACAACGCAAAAGAGTACCATCTAGGCCTCAACGGTAAAGGGTGTCAGCAATAATGGTATGTTTGGCGGATTGGCGTATGAAGTTGAATTTTTGGTTGTGAGAGAGATCTGGCAGTAAGATATTATCCTTTAGATAGGTATAAATGTCTCCATAAATGGAAGATTGGACATTATCCAAAAGGCTTATAGTTTGGGATTTGGGATTTGCGTATGTAGGATTTGATACTTGTTCTACAATAAATCGATAACGATGTTGCATTTCAGGCATTTGTAGAAGAGATGCTATTGTGGCAATGGCATCTGCTGCTTTGTTCTCTGATCTTGGTATCTGCTCAAATTTGATTTCTATGAAGTATTTTCGTAGGTCATCCACCAGCCTCTTGTATAAAATCAGTGTGTCATTCTTAGTTTGGTAATCATTGTTGACTTGGTAGATAATTAACTGGGAGTTTCCATACACCTGTAGTTCTGTGATTTTCCATTCAATAGCCACTTTAATTCCAAGGATCAAAGCTTCATATTCCACCACATTGTTAGTGCAACGGAAGGTAAGCCTATATGATCGTGGGATTATGTGCCCAATAGGTGTGACAAATAGAATTCCTACCCCTGATCCATGTTGTTTGTAGGATCCATCGAAGTAGAGTTGCCATGGTTGTGTTGTAACGTTGAGGATATCTGCATCGAGAAATTCCATGGTCATAGCATGACTGTCTGATAATGGAGCTTCTGCTAATTGATCGGTGATGACTTGTCCTTTGATAGCTCGCCTTTCAACATACTGAATATCAAACTCACTGAGGAGCATGACCCACTTTGCCAACCTTCCTGTTAAAGCTACTTTGCTCAGTAAATACTTGAGAGGATCAATTTTTGCAATGAGCTTGATAGTGTGAGTGAGCATATAGTGTTGCAATTTTTGTGTTGCAAATACTACTGCTAAGCATGATTTTTCAATGAAGGTGTAGTTTACTTCATGTCCATTGAGTGTCCTGCTGATATAGTATATAGCCTGTTCCTTTCCTTCCCTGTCCTCTTGTGCTAGTAAGGCTCCTAAAGAAATATCCATTGTTGTGATATATAGCAACAATGGCTTGTCTTCACTGGGTGGTACCAATATTGGTGGTGTCATCAAATAATGCTTGATTTGATTGAAAGTACTCTCACACTATTCATCCCATTTAAAAGGAACATTTTTATGCAAAAGATGGTTGAATGGATGACACCGATCTGCTAGTTGAGAGATGAATCTTCTGATGGACTGTAGTCGGCCTTGTAGAGATCTTAATGTACTGATATTCTTAGGAGGTGGCATTTCTATGATGGCTTGGACTTTTGCTGGATCTACTTCAATTCCCTTTGTAGAAACTATGTATCATAGGGGTTTTGCTGATGTTACTCCAAAGGCACATTTCTTAGGATTCAATCTGACTTTGAATTTTTCCAACCTATCAAATATTTTGGCCAATATCTCTAGATGTCCTTCCCTAGTGTAAGACTTGGCTAAGATATCGTCCACATAGTCCTCCATGAAGGTGTGCATCATGTCATGGAAGATTGTTGTCATAGCTCGTTGGTATGTAGCTCCTGCATTCTTTAACCCAAAAGGCATGACGTTCCAGCAAAAGGTGCCCCGTGGACATGTAAATGTTGTCTTCTCTTGGTCTTCAGGAGCTATCTTGATTTTATTGTATCCTGAAAAATCCATCCATGAGTGACAGCATTTGA